>PVKZ01000523.1:44000-759042 GCA_004027375.1 Macroglossus sobrinus | reverse complement strand
AGGACAACTAAGGCAAGGCAGTTCTGTAGGCGACACCCCCAACTTCATCCTTCCACCCCTGAAAGTACCTGGAATCCAGAATGGAAACCTGGGAGGAAGCAAATGGGGAAACCGAGACCAGAGAGGTGGGTGGCTGCTCAAAGTCATACAAGTAACTGACAGGGCTGGGTCTAGACCCCTGGTGTGCTGGCTCCTAGCCCGGTGCTCTTGGTGCTATGACCTACCTGATGTAGGTGAGGGCATTGCCCTCGGGGAAGTTGTAGGGATGACGTTTCCGGAAGACGTGGCCCACCCGGCTGCAGGGCACAATCTCCAAGCTCCCTCCGCACATCCACACCCTGAAGGAGAGCTCTGCAGGAGATGACAGCATCAGTGGGACCCCTTGGCAAATCTCACTGAATGGAGATGGAAAGGGGCTGGCTTCCTTTTCCTTTGGTGTCTCACTGGAGGCACATGCTGGGGTCAGAGCTCCTGGGCCTGTTTACATGCGTGCACCCACTGCTTGCATGCGTTCCTGACTGCTTACCCCATGCCTGTGCATACACACATATACCACACACACCTTCCACACACACCCAGCACACACAGACATCCCCTCTACATGCTCTCCGCACACATACCACCCACATTTCCCAAACTGAGCATCTGAGCCCTGGCAGAGCAATGGGGAAAGCTCTGAAGGAACACCAAGACCATGAGTAGAAGGAAAAGTGAATCAAATGGCAGCATCATTTCCAGCCTCTGTCCAGAAAGTCATGTCCAGACATGAGCTAATAAAGAACATATCTGCTCATTGGCCAGTTCTGGGCACCTGTGAGGTTGGAAAACTAGCCACAAACCAAGCCATGAGCTGCTCTACCTGGCATCTTCCTGGCTGGTCCCCGACCTCCCTCTTGGCCAGGGGTCTCCATTTACAGGCTGCAGCTAGCCCCCATAGAACATGCTTCCCTTTGATGGTGGGGGTAGAGATTAACAAGCTTTTGCAGATGACTGTGATTCCCAGTTATGCTGGGAGATAAAAGAAGTGGCCATTCTACATCCCAGAATGTTCTCCACTCAGCAGTCATCACTTCTGGCAAAACATACCATGGCAACTGACCGAATCTCATATAATCTCTTCTGGTTTCCTACTTTTTCATATTAGCCTTATAGTTGGACATCCTGTGACATTAAAACACCTCCTTCCTGTCCCAGAAAATCCATAACTCCTTTTCTTCTTTTGTTTTTTTATTTTTATTATTTCATTTTTTTTAGGTGACGCAACCATTGGTTGACCTCACAGATTGCAAGGACCTTGTCAGTTTACAATCCTTTATTTTTTAGTTTTTTTTATGCCTACAGCACCTAGTCTTCCTAGGTGGTCTCCCATCCAAATACTAAACAGGCCCGACCCTGTTTAGCTTCCGAGATCAGACAGGATCAGGTTTGTTCAGGGTAGTATTCCTGTACACTTCTTTTGCTTTTTAATTTTGAAAAAGGCAAGACCATTCAGTCATGAGTTCCCTTGCTCCCTTGGTCCTTCTTGCCACTCTCTGGTTGGCCTTTAGGATACTCATGGTTTCTGGCCAGGCCTGGAGGCTCTTATCTGGTACAGCTGGTTAGGACCTTCCAATGACCAGCAAAATAGGGAGTGAAGACAGCAGGACTAACACCTACCTCTGGCCAACCTGCGTGTACCAGGCAATTTTGAGATGTGGTCCAGGGGTCAGGACTGAACATTTGGCACATCTGGACCCACGTGCAGGGGTGGCTATGTTACTGGGCTTCCCTAGGTCTGTCTGCAAAGTGCCAGATCTCCATCCCTTCTCCCCGTCAGAGCTCTGCAGCTGCTCAGTGATGGAGATTTAGAACTGGGGACAGACCTAAGGGCAGAAGATCTGCATTCTGATTCCATTTCTGTCAGAATAACTTTGTTATGCTAGTTGTCACTTCATCCCACTTAGCCCATGTTGCCCATACTATTATTATTGTCATTATTATCAGTAATGACAATAGTAATAGCAGTTGCCATCATCCACTTACTGAGCACTTTCTATGGGCTATGCTCTTTACAGCTGATGTCTAATTCTCAGAGCAACCATGTGAAGTCAGTAGTATCCCCATATTTTTTTATAAGGCCTGTAAAGCTTGAAGATGTTAAATAACCTCCTCAAGGTCACCCAAATACTCAGCTGAAGAATTGCAACCTAAGGGTCATGCTGTGTCCAGCAAGCTGTAGTGTTTAAACCAGATTCTTTAGTTAATGCAGCAAAATATTATTGAACCCTATTTATTATATGTCATATACTGTTCTAGAATCCCTTACATGCTAGTGGGATGAGACAGGAATTCAGTAAAATAAGAAACAAAAATTCAAGAGACAAGACAATGAGTAGAATACATAGTCTATCAGATGGTAATAAGTACAATGAAAAAAATTGAAGCTGATAAGGAACAGAAGAAGGCAAGGGAGTTGGGGTGGAGGGCTATAATTTTAATAAGGCTGATCAGGGATGTTCTAACTGAAAGGGGAAATTTGTTCTAAGATCTGAATTAGGTGAGGAATCAAGTTGTGTGGCTCTCAGGGGAAGAGCATTTCAGCAGAGGTTATCATAAGGAAAAACCCCTAGAGGTAAGAGCGTGGCTGGCAAGTTCAAGGCTCAGCAAGGAGGCCAGGTGGCCAGAGCAGAATCAGGTAGGGCAGAGCTGGTGGTGTGAGCTTTTAGGGAAAGGTCACATGACTTCAGGACTTTGGGTTTTGCTCTGAGTGGTGCAGGAGCCCTGGAAAGGTCTTGAGCAGCAGTATAGACATGATCCAACTACGTCCTGAAAGAATCTCTAATGTGACCCTCAAGGTTTTCTCACTCACCACCCCCACTCAAGGTGACCTCAAAGCTCCCGAGTTTGGCTCTCTTGGGGGACAAAGGAATGGGTTTCAGTTTGGGCATCTCCCTTCCTTCAACAAAGAAGCAAAATGTAAAGCCCAAACCCACCAGCGGTAGGAGTCTCCCAGCCCAAAACCATGGCTAGCCTAGAAATTTCTTTGAATTTCCTCTAAGAAACAAAATCCCTCTCCAGAAGGACTCTACAGTTCACCTTTCAAGTTCCCTAACCATGGAGCCCTCGCCTCAGGTAGCATTTGAAGTTAGCTATTTGATCATTCATTTGTTGCTCTGTCAGTCCCCAGCCAAAAAAGAAAAAGAAGAGAAAATAAAAAAAAGAAAAAAGAAAAGGCCTCTGGGTGCAGGAGAGACCATTAGCTTCCCAGTGCTCTAAGTCTTTACAGAAAACTGGCTTTGCCAAAGCTCCCTTCAGGCTGAGACCAAAGACATAAAAGCGGTCAGTTAGGCCTAAAATACATGAAAGAAGGTCAGAATAGAAGGGTCACTCACTGCACCCCAGTTCCTGAATTTACTCCTCTAGATGCACGCCTGGAAACGGTTTCCAAGAGTAAGTTACGAAGGGGAGACAACCCCATGCCTGTTTCCACTCTGGCTGGTTTTGAGTTGGGGTCAGGCCTGTTTTAAGTCCCACTGCTCATCTGTGTCCCTCTCAGGGAGAGGAGAAAGCCCTGCTCCTCACATCTCAGAAACACAGACTTTGTTCCCACCTCACAACACTTAAGTGGCTCTGGTAAAGGTGCTGCAAACACCTGCTGGACGTGGAGTTTCCTGACTGAAATCTGGAGGGCAGCGTCCGCCTCGGTTTTTCGACCTCTCAGCTGGGTCAGCTACCACTGGCTCTGCAAATGACTGGGTCCATCGCAAGAGCAAGAGCAGGCCTTGAAGCTTCTGTACCAGCTCCGGGAGTCCTGCAGGATCCCTTCTCCACCCTGCTCCTTGTCTGGGAGGCTGCCTGTGTGGGCTACACCACTGGGCTTCCTTCCTGCAGGGCCCAAGTTTAGCCAGTGGAGGCACCAGCAGGAGATCAGAGTGGGGAGAGTAAGGGTGGGTGTTTATCCCATAATACCCTCCACCAGGATGCTGTGGGATGGCTGCAGGTGCCCCAAGCTCCTGTCAGGGGGTGCTCCCTCCCCATCTTTCAGACCTAGGGGTGGCGACACCTCCTAGCAGTCACCAGTCTAGCCCAGTACTACACCATTTCTTGGGGTTCCCTCTGTCTTACCCACACCATGTAAACAGGCCCTTTAATAAACTCCCTTAAATTACCTGTTTTGGGTGTCTGGAACAAACTTGGGAATTCACTGGCTCTTCCTTTTCCTTCTGGGGCCAGAGGGTTCCTATGGCCTCAGAAGTACTGGTAATAGCTGCTGGCACCATGCCATGAATTTTAACTCATCATCTCACTTGGTACTCATAACAGCCTCTCAAGGAACTGCTGCTTAGAGAGTTTTTTAACTTGTCCAGGGCCAAACAGGTTGTACGTGGTAGGGATAGGATTTGCACCAGGCCATTTGGCCCCATTGCTTACATTTACCCAGTACCCTCTACTGCACACACTCCCAGCCTTTCTGGTAGGGAACCCATCGTGTGTTCAAGCTGTGGTCCATGTTACAGTCTACATGCTCTTCCACATATACGTCCAGCCATGTGGCTCCCCCTAACCACCTAATTCTCTTTGTTCACTAGCTGCATGGCATTAGACAAATTACTTAACCACAGTTACTTTATCAGTAAAATGGAGATAACAGTACTTACCTCAGAGAGTCATTGTGAGATTAAGTCCTTGGAACAGGACCTTATGCACAGACAGTACTCATTCAAGAGTTACCCGCCATTATTATTGTTTTTGCTATTGTATATTTCTCAACTTACCAAAATTCTCTCCCCCCCAGATGTCCATCTGGGCATCATACTTTCCCAAGTGATTAAACCAGGACTTGTCAATCACAAAGATTCCTCCAGCTATGACAGGCGTCCTGAGCAAAGAGAAGACAGAAGCAACACATGAACTTATGAAGCTGGAAGCCCTTCTAGATAACCCTAGGACCCCAGGCCATTTGCCCCAGCATCCCCTGCTTGCAGAGTCACTGGGGTAGGATGCCTGCTGACATCCTTCTCTGTCCCTGGGGCCCAGGACAGAGTCAGCACTTAGACTGTGTACCCTCAAGATCCCTGAGGACTGAAGAGGCCCCCCAGCTGCCTCCCAGGCCCCTGACCCAGGTAAGGAAGGGGTTTCCCCGGAGCTCATAGCAGCCCTGACCTTATGGGTTTGGTGGGGTCTATCCGAGAAATCTTCTGCTCAAGAGGGATCTGCTCCCACTTGAAATGCAGGCTCCAGTCAAATCCTAAGGGACAGAGCAGGGTGAGTGGGGCTCAGGGCGAGTTGTCCCCTCAATGTTGTCCCCTCACTCTGACACCCCTCAAAGTCTTCCTTGATCCAAGCCCAGCTCACACACAGCTCTGGGCAATTCGTGCAGTCATTCCTTCAGGTCTCTGCCCTGTGGAGTTCCAATCTACTAGAGAAGACAGAGACTACAAAGATAAGTCAAGAAATGAATGTTGGTTGGGACTGAAAGTGCTTAAAAAAAAAAAAAAGAAAGAAAGAAAGAAAAGAAAAGAAAGGAGCTGTGTCCATGCTATTCTAGTAAGGGCAGTCAGGAATGGCTCTCTGGTGAGGTGACATTTGAGTCGAAACCTGAATGAAGTACTGATTCACGCAGATATATGAGGAAAGGGAACGTCAGGTAGGAGGAACAGCAAATGCAAAGGCCCTGAAGTGAGAACTCTTTGGGAAGAGTTCTCAAAGGAGAAACGCCTAAATCTCACTCAACTCCAAGATCTAATTAATGGTTATGTCTATTTATTGGAAGTTGGGGCCCCCCAAAAATCTGCTCTGCCCACTAGCTCCCAGCAATATATTTTCTCGATCAGCCTGTCTAGCAGAACTTCCTGCAGTGATGGACGTGCTCTATAACTGCATTGTCCACCTGTGGCTACTGAGCACTTACGTGTGGCTAGTGTGACTAAGAAACCAAATTTTAAATTTTATTTAATTTTAATTAATTTAAATTTAAATAGCTAAATGTGGCTATTGTCCATTGCATTGGATGGTACAGCTCTAAAGTCGAGACCAAAGTTGTCCAAGAGAAAGAGAATGAAAGCCGAAAATGCAAGCCACATACGTTATTAAAATTTTTCTAGTACCCATATCAAAAAGTAATAAGAACATATGAAATTGATTTGAATAATATATTTTAAACAAAATACTATCATTCTAACATGTAATCAACATAAAATATGACTAATGAGATGGTTTACATTCTTTCATACTAAATCTTTGAAATCTGGTATGTATTTTATGCTTAGAGCACATCTCAATTCAGACTACTCACATTTCAAGAGTGTAGTAAGCAAACATGGCTAATAGCTACCATATCAGACAGCACAGGCCCAGACTGCTTTCAGGGGGTCCATGTGTGTAGGAATTCACACAAGGCTGAGGGCTCCCCCTCCCCCACCCCAAGACAGCTGTCATATCATGTCCTTCTGCCAGGACTTGGCCATGGTCCCTGGACTGGCAGCATTTTGGGAAGAACGTGTCAATGTTTGTGGAGAAGGAAAGACTAGCTTGTCTCTGCCACTGATTGTGCCAGGAGCCTATAACTACTGGCTCTGGCCCTTTGTCTCCCCTGCCCCAGGGCTCCCCTAATCTCTCTTCATTTTCTGGAGGCAAGGGGGTGTGTGAGATGCTCTGCCACAACTGGGAAGAAGAGCACCAAGCCAGGGCTGCTGCCTGCCCTCACCTGCCTCCTTTCTGGTCTAGAGCCCCTCCCTTGGGGACAGGACCCACCTCCGCGAAGGTCAGCAGATGCTGCAAGGTAGGCAAAATTATCCAGACTGATGACATCGATGATGGGGCTCACCACGCGGGTGTGGTCCTAGCAGAGGAAATGAGAGATAGTATGAGGCCAGGGACTATGAAGAAAGGCCCTGCTGCCTGCTCTGGGAGGAAGGTCCCTCCAAGGCATGGGACACTCAGCATTTCTGTAGGGCAGGTTAGGCTCCTGGAGCTTTAGCACCACATCCAGGCTCCTGGAAGGTCCCACCTAGGTCCCATGGGCACAATGCTCTCCCAGTCTTTCTACTCTCATATCGTGTCGAGCCTTGCTGGAACCTCACCTCCTCAGCGAAGCTTTCCTTGATTGTCTCAGGCTGAGCTGTTCTCACAATTACAGTCTAGACAATTCCTGGAATAGTGAATCAAACGCTGCCTGATATAGTTCTGTTGCTGGTTTGAACTGTTGTTTTATTAACTATTGTCCACTTTTGTACATGTTTGGGCTGACTCTTCCCAACTAGGCCACCTGCAGCCCCACGTAACCTGGGTGTTGCTCCTCTAGTCACATCTGCTTCAAGGTCAGACTCGCTGCTCCCTCCATCACCTCCCAGACACATACCCACCTCCAAAACATTGATGGGTAATGTCAATTTTACTAAAGTTTTTTTTTTTTTTTAGGTGTTGGGGGGCAGTAGTTGTAGTTGTGAATTATGTCATACGCCACATGTAAAGCTCATCAGCCTTCCATCAGCCCTCTCTTATCTCTCCCTCCAGGGAGGGACACAGGACAGAGCCTCTTCTTTCTCTTCTTTCCCCACACTCTGCACTGACCCTCAAAATCCTTTATCTGCAACTTGGAATCTAGCTCTGCCGCTCATTCACACCCTGTCTCAGGACGACAAAAGTCTGGGAAGAGAAGAAAGATTAGGGGAGACCATCCACGGTTTCTCTGTGGGGGCCTCACCTAATCCTTTTTATAGACTTCTTATGCACTGAAATACAGTACACATTTTTATAACAATTTTATTAGATAAAATTGATGCACCATAAAATTTACGATTTTAAAGTGTACAACTCAGTGGTTTTTAGTACGGTCACAAGGTTGTACAACCATCGCCACTACCTAATTCCAGAACATTCTCATCCCCCAACAAGAAACCCTGAACCCATTAGCTCTTGCTCCCTTTACTCTCTCCCTCTAGCCCCTGACAACCACTGATCTACTTTCTATCTCCATAGGTTTATTCTGGACATTTCACATAAATGGAATCATACAATATGTGGTCTTTAGTGACTGGCTTCTTTCACTTAACATAAGGTTTTCAAAGTTCATCTATGTCGTAACATGTAACGGTACTTCATTGCTTTTTATGGCTGAATAATATCCTGTTGGACAGATAAATCACATGTTGTTACTGATGAATCAGTTGATAGACATTTGGATCTTTTCCATGTTTCGGCTGTTCTGAATAATACTGCTCAGAAGTCTTGTGTATAAGTTTTTGTGTGGAGTATGTTTCATTTCTCTTGGGTACATACCTAGCTGTGGAATTGCTGGGTCATACAATAACTCTGTGCTCAGACTTTTGAGGAACTGCCAGACTGGTTTCCAAAGGCATGCACCTGACATTCCCGCCAGCAACATATGAAGACTCCCATCTACCTTCATCCTCACCAGCACTTGCTACTGTCCGCCCTTTGATAACAGCCATCCTAGTAGTATCCAGTGATATCTCACTATAGTTTGCCCCCCTTGCATTTCCTTAAGGACTTAGTAATGTTGAGCATCTTTTCATGTGTTGTTAGCCACTTGTATATTTTCCTTAAAGAAATGTCCATTCAAACCCTTTGCCCATTTTTAAATTGGGACATTTGTCTTTTTGTAATTGAGTTGCAATCACCTCATCCTTCCCTCCACCTGTCCAAATCCTCCCCTTTCTAGAGAACAGCAGGCACATGCTGGCCCCACCTCCTTGAGAACACCATCCCCTCTTCCCTCCCTCTTGGGCTTCCCAGACTAACCCAAAGCCCCTCCCACCCACAGCACAACACTGTGCCTGCCCGAGGGGAAAACAGCATTGCCCATTTGTAGTTAGAGCTTCATAGCTCACTCAGGCTTTTACCAATTCAACTCTCATAATACCTCGGTTGGACAAGTATTATAATTATGCCAGTTTTCAGGTGAGAAAGCTCAATAATGTGAAGTCGCTCAGGAGGTAGCAGACCATTCAGGCTCCTACTTTGCCCACCCAACTTCAAAGTCGGTTTCTACGCCCTCATGCCAAAACACGGCGAGCATGTTCTGAGGGATAGAGCTCCCCTGGGACCCACCTCCTTCACCCGCTGCAGCATGGGCTGCAGCCACTCGGTGTTCACTTCGCAGTGGCTGTCCAGGAAGGTCAGGATGGCAGCTGAGGCCACATCAGCCCCACGAACCCGGGACCGGATCAGCCCTGCAATGGGAGTGGACGGGGGTTGGTGCTGAGCCAATTTGCTTCCCAGCCATCCCCCCAAAGTCTCAGGGCCCTCTGCCCCTTCGGGGACTGAGGTTTCCTCTGAGTTACTGTGACTGAACTTTATATTTGTTTATTTCCTCCCTCCCTCTCTTTCTTTCTCTCATCCATCCATCAACTGTTATTACTCCAAGGTTATTCTCTGATGCCCTCCGTGTGCCAGACACTGTTCTGGGCTCTGCAGACACACTAGTGAATACTCAGAGTTTAGTGAATGGAAATTGCAATAAAGTGTGGTTTGATACCAAAGGAGAACCAGAAACCACAACCCTTTCCCCATTCTCTGGGAACTGCAGGGTGATTCCCTCCAGCTGCACCATCACACATGACACAGAATCTTCTGGACTAGGACAGGCTGGAGTTAGTATGCCAGCCCCTACACTCACCTTAAGCACATTATTTAACCTCTCTGAGACTCAGTTTTCTCACCTAGGAGATTCAGAGAGAGAACAGCCGTGCCTTTTGTGGGGAGTGTCTGGTGCCCAGGAGACCTACATGCGCTAGATTCTGCTCTGCTTCCACCGCCATACCCCACAGTCTCACTGATGGCTCACTGACCATCAAAGAATGGCCTTACTTTTGCCAGCTCCGTGGTCTGGGCTGGGGAATGACCTGGTCAGGTAAAAGGAGGTCCAGCTGGTTTTGCCTCTTACAGAGCAGCCTCTGGTGTCCTGTGAGTTGTGGGGACGGAAGGGCCTCACTCTAAGAGCCCAGAATAAAAGTGGCTTCTTGGAGAGATTTTCCTGGCCACACCTCTGACCAGCATTCTGCCTCTATCCATTTGATTACCCATCCATCGTTATAAAAGTCCATCTGTCCCATCTTTTGGCTCAATAGGTAGCTATAGAGCACCTAATTTCAACCTTACTTTAATTGCATACATTTACATCCACATCAGGCAAAACCCCAAGGAGTAGTATATTCAAAGAACTATAGGTACCTATAACCCATAGAGTAAGTCCTCACTTAACATCGTAGATAGTTTCTGTAACTAAGTAAAGCGACATATAACAAAATGAGTTTTAGCACAGGCTAACTGATAAAAGCAAGAGTTAAGTTACTACAGTATCTCATCAGTGTCACACCGAAACTATGTTATTAGTGAACCTGTCCTACTTGGGAGATTTCTCTCTGGCCTCTTCCATTCCAGTATGAAATTCCTCTTGGTCTGACTGGTTTTTATTAAATATGCCTGTCACATTCCCTGCTCTTCTCTCTCTCAAACCTTCAGTGGCTCCCTACTATCTGCCTTATCAAGTCTCTGGTTTTAGAGGTCCTGTCTCATCTACCCTCACTCTACCCATTCCCCTGCTGACCAGGCCCAGATTCTCCCTGAAAGAGAGAGTAAGTAGAGGGAGGTGAAGAGCTGGGCTTTGGGGTGACCCCTCCACACCAGGGTTAGAATCCTAGCTCCTCTATTCTTCCTCCTTCGGGAAATCACTGAACCTCCTTAAACCCCAGTTTCCTTATCTGGGAAAAATGGGCTATTATGAGCACTGAATGTGAGAATGCAGACAAAGTCAATGCCTGCCACAGGGTGAGCACCTAGGGGAAGGGCTATTAGTATTCCATGTGTACCCATGCTTGACCTGAGCCTCTGCCTGCAGAGTTCATGAACCTGGAATGCTCTCCCTCATTCCCCTGTCTCACAACCCCCCTCATCCATTCAAGGCCCACTCCCTGGTCACTCCCCTCTTTTTTGGTGTCCTTACCTCCGATCTCCATTCTACCACATAACTATAACCAGCCTGTTCTGATGGATTCCAATAAGCTCTACAAGGGCATGAACTGCATTTTATATTTCTGTTATGCACCCTAGAGAGCCAAACACGATCCTATGTCATAGTTGATGCCCAAAACACCTCTGAGTTGGAAGTGAGGTTACGTCTACTTTATACTGCTCTTTGATTTCTCAAAGCATTTCCATATGTCCTATCTCATTTCATCCTTACAGCGACTGTGCAAGGCAGAAGGGTACTATTAGTATTCCCATTTCTCAGAAGAGACTACCAAGGCAGTCAGAAGTGCAGCAACTTGCCTGCAGTCACGCTGGGATAGGAACCGACCTGGGAGAGCAGGAAGGTCTTTCCACAGACCTTGGTCCTGGCCACCAGGAGTGCAGTAGGACTATGCTGGCCTGAGATGACATGGCAACAAAAGGAAGCGGGGAGGTGCAGATGTCTAGACCAAAGTGGGTCTGCGGTGGCACCCAGGGTCCAAGAACTTACCTTCGCGTCGGTCATTGCGCAGGCACTTGACCTTGGGGATCCTGGTCAGGAGCAGACAGTCTTCAGCTGAGGGTGAGGAAAAGGACGCTCATTCAGATATGGGCATCAGGCCACAAGTGGTTTGGCCACCACTAGAACTGCCCAAGAGCTGTCCCCTACCAGGCCCAGAGGAAGGGCTGGGGCTGGGGAGGCATGGAGCAGCAGGGCCATCTCTAGTGGCCAAGGGATTGCCCTGTCCCCCACTCCCAGGCGGGAGTAAGGGGTGCACTTTGCATGGCATTGCCACCAGGTGGCGCCAGAGAGCACCAGCACGATCACCCATGGAGCTAGATGAAGGGTCAAATCTGCCCATGGCAGCTGTAATAAGGAAGCTTGCAATAATTACGTTATTTTAAATATTTAAAAATTTCCCCTCACCAGTGTCCCATCAAAGCAATACCACTCTTTCCCCTGCTTTCGCACCAGAGAGGGCACCTAGAAAAGACTGAAGATCCCAATGCGGAGCAGAGGTCAGCCAGTGATGGCCAGGACAACTTCAGAGTGCTCGCCTCAGCATTCTGGGGAAATGAGGGGGTTTGGTGGGGTGCAAACAAAGAAGGTGGATACTTACGATCTGAACTGAAGTCATCCACTAAAATAATCTCCTGGATCAGGTTGGGAGGAGTTCGGTTCAGAACACTGGAGCAGTAATGGGGACAGAGGAGCCCAGATTTAGGGGCCACCTTCCATTTACCTCTCCCTGCCATGGGGATCCCCACCACCCAGCTTGGGGGCTAGCCACGGCCAGCTGCTTGCAAACTTTCCGTGCCCTGATCAGTGGCCGAGAAGCAGTGTCTTCCTCAGGCTCTTTCAAGGACATGGCAACCCTGCTGCCTGGACCTTCAGGCACTTGGGACCCACCCCGGATGGAGAGACAGGAGCTGTCCTAGTCTAGTTGTCAAGGCAGGACCAATAGCTGCTCTGGCTGCCTACCCAGGGGTCACCCCAAATGAACCTGGAGCTGCTAGTCTGGAAGACTAACGAGGCTCCTTCTGGCCTCTGGGTCAGGAGGGATGTTCTCGGGCAGCCCCCAATTCCTCCCCCCCACAACTATCCTTCCTCTTCCTCACTCCGTCAGAATGGAAACCCAAGCTTCTTTAATTCCTGGAATACCACTGGGCACTCCTTTCTGAACCCCTTCCTCATCTAAGTTCGTTAAAGAAATGGGGTGAGTAGGAGTTAAACTTGAACACAGGGCCATGCTTAGGAAGACAGAAGGGCTACCTCTATCGTAATCACTGACGGGCCCCGACTGGCCTGGCATCCATCCACCTGTGGTCCCATGTCCATCCCTGCCTCTCTGGGGTCCTGATACCTGCAGTTCTAACTTCATCCTAGGGACTTGACCTTTTGTTAGACTGTGCATCTCACTAACAATTGGACTTCTGGGGTCTCCCTGACCCCAGCTTCTCAGAAGGCAAGACTTCACCAGCCCCAGCTTCTCAGAAGGCAAGACTTCCCCTCCCAGTGCCCACTGGTCTTCACCCCATCTGGCCACGGCACCTGACCTCAGTGTCCTCCCTTGCCAGGGGCTCAGCAGACCAACCCCAGGCTGCAGGGAACAGCACCACGGCAATGAGGGTCCTGAGGTGGGGCTCACCTCTTCACAGTGCGCAGGAGGGTAGAGCGGGCTTCATTGTGGAAAGTGATGACGATGCTGGTAGCTGGCAGGTCCACAGAGTAGGACACAGATGGGCAACTAAGAAGGGAGCAGAGAGGTCAGTGGGAGTGTCCTCGGGGCAGAACTGAGGCTTCTCTTTGTCCAGCCTGCTGTCCCCTGGAATACCTCTATGGGGCAGAGAAGGCAAGCCTGAAGCCAGGATGTGGATGCTGCCCCTCCATGCCCATGCTCCACCCTGCTCAGGCCACCTGGAGTCCTCGGAGGGACACCACAGGTTGGGGGACCTTCTCATGCCAGAGGGCTCTTCACCAAAGACCTAGAGCACTGGGAGCCCACAGGCCCTGACGTGTTTAGGAGAGCTCCGACTGTGTGCAGGCAGCACCGGGCCCAGCACCCAGTCACGGTCCAGCAGACAGAACTCCCTGCCCAATGGAGCAGCCAAGAGACAGAATGGGGTGTGGGGAGGGAAACAGCTTCTCTTTTGTCTCTGACACCCTGTAGCTTCTTATTTAGCCTCTCCAGGCTCATGACATTTAGTAGGATCTGGAAAGGAATCGCCCCCATCCTGCTGTCCTGTGAATTCCTCCCTCTCACTGCTTAACACTAACAGCCGGTTGGTGACACCAGGCAGGGGAGCAGCCTCTCTGGGACTCCTGGAGGAAGCTGAAACCTTGGAGAAGATACCAAAGGCAGTTCCCACCAGCCCACTCCCTTGCAGCAGCTCTGTGCTTGCCATCTCCAGACACCACATTTTTGGCCCGCTGGCTCCCCTTCCTCGGGAAAGGGAATGAAAACAATCCATTCCTGCCAGCCTCCTTCCCTGCCTTTCTGCGAAGGCGCTCGTTCACACTTCTGAGGCCGGCGGGAAGGCAGCCGCGGGCAGCCACCGTGCTGGTTTTCATGGCATCTTCTTTGTTACAGTTGCTATTCCAGCAGTGACTATTTTTTTCATTATAGCATTCATTCCACTGACAACAGCTCACAGCTGAATTCCCAGGCCCATTTCCTGCCCTGCAGAGCAGATCGGGTTAGACAGACAGGAGGTCCACAAGGCTGGGACCCCCATGGGAGAAATCCTGAGAGGCTTCAAAATAATAAATACTCTTTGAGAGGGGATGGGAGGGAGTAGAAGGGGCAAGGGAAGTCACCTCTGTCCCTGGAGAAGCCAGGCTTCCTGAGTGCTCACCCTCCCAGAGGCATGCTGACTTGGGGGTACCTAAGAAGATGCAGAGTGCTGAGAGACGCAGCTTCCTCCTCAGTGTCCAGCCCCCTAGCACATACTTCTGGGAATCTCAGGTCTTATTCTTGAACCCCAACCACTTAGTGCCAGGAAAAGTGGAATCTGGATTTCAACGTCCATTCTCCACCTGAGGTGACCAACATACCCACACCCCAACTGGAGGGTAGACTTGACCTCCTCCCACCTACCCCTTCCAACTCTCTCCACCCTGCATTTCTCAGGGATTCATATCAGTAATGGCAGTGATTTATCCAGTAGTTCCCAGAAACCAAGGGCCTGTGAAGAGGTTCATCTCATGCCTGTGTTTTGAACTTGGGGCTATGAAGCTGGTAGGTCTGTCTTCGCTCTCCTTGAGGGGACCCCTTAGATTGAGGGTTGAACCAGGAACTAGCCTACAGTCCAGTGGACATTGCAGCCTGAAAGGCCAAGGGCAAGAGTGTGGTTCACCCCAGAATACCTGGCTCCACCATGGGAGGTCCTGCCCACCAAAGCCAGAACCTTCCTTTGCTCCCCCTTCACACACAGACACACAGACATACAGACACACACACTCTCCTGATCCACCTCGGGTTTCTGAGAAGGCTGGGCAGCAGCACTGGAGCAGGAGGGGAGGATTACCTCCCCAACCCACCACTGCCTTGGAGATGAAGCCTCATTTTAATATACGGGTAACTGCAAGAGGAACTCCCCACTTTAAGCTCCTCAGTGAACACCTGAGAAGGCTGAGAGTTGGGTGGGTGGGAGAGAGGGCAGAGGTGTGATCCAGACCAGCCTCTCAGTTCACAGATTTGGGTCAGCAGAACCGCCAGGCCTTGGACCTAGTTTGGCCATGGTCAGGGCTGCCCACGAAAGGTCTCCAAGTGGAGCTGTATGGACATAACCTGGCAGGCCCCACCGTGCAGACATGAGGGGAGACTGCAATGTGACTGACTGGGAAAGAATTCCTGCAGCCTGAATTAGCTGTTAGACCTGGGTGGGAGCCTTTTGAGGAGCAGGATTATAATCCAGTTTGGTAGCATGAGTGGTTTCTGGAGGCCAGCAGTGCTGTGGTTAAGGATAGTCTGGAGCTCCCCCAACTCCACATCCATCTCACTTTGCACAGGACACTAAGCCCAGTGGACTTCAGGCACAACTCCATGAGTGACAAAGAAGGTGCTAAAAGCAGGCCTCGCTTTTGCACTCTTAGCTCACATACACCTTTTGGGCTGTGGAGTAGCTACTTGAGAAGAAAAAGCAACCTTGACCCCAGTCAATCTCGCCTACCCTCAAACTAGGACCAGCCTGGCACTGGGTACACAGCTGGGTCCAAAAGAGCCCGTGCAGGGACATGGGTAGGTCAGCTCCAACAACCCCTCGCTGCTGTTAGCCATCTGCACAGAGTGTAGAGGAGGTCCCCAAAGCACCCTCTGTTGCTAAGGAAACTTCTCTGGAGAGGACACCGAGGGGGAGTTGTAACGGTGGGGAGGAGCCCAGGGGTGCGGTTCAGGCAGAGCAAATAGCAGGTGGAAAGATGAGGAGCAAGGCAGGAAAAGTTCGGGACTGGGGGAACATTCAACACTGGGTGAAAAGGAGCAGAGGTCCGAGGGGAGAAGGGGTGCCCCTCACTCTTCAGACAAAGGAGCTCAGACTGTTCTTGTAGGTCAGGGCAGGAAGAGAAGAGACGAGGTGGTGACTTGTATAATCTAGACAGGACACAACCAGGGCCTGAACCAAGGAGGGTTGATGACCTGCCCAAGGTCAGCCACTCACAATGAGAATTGTAGGAGCTGGAATTAGCATGGAAGGTGTCCTTGATCCTGACCTATAGCTTCCCATACCTATCAACCTGGGATAACTAAAAGCAAGGCCGGGAAGCATTCCTGGGGGTTTCAAGAAAGCGGAGAGCAACAGGGCAGGAAAAAAGGAATGAAAGAAATGGCGATGGGCAGAACACAGCACTGTGCTGTTTTCACAGTGCAGGTAGAGCGGGTGGTCCCTCTGCAGCTCAGGCACCACAGCAGGGCATCTGGAACACCCAGCATGCCTAGTCCCTTGGACCTCCTGTGGTCCCCTGGCAGGTCACTCTCACAGAGACTTCAGACTGAGGTGCTGAGGAGCCCCCCCAGCTGGGAAGGTCTCCTTGGCCTTCTCAGGCCCTCGGGAGGGCAATGAAGTAAAGAGGCATCAGGAAAACAGCTGAAGATGAGGGCTTGAATGTTGCAATAACTAGACGGAGTCTGAGGGAATCTTCCTCGTTTCTTAAATCCTGAAATGAAACAGGCTACCCGGGTTGGTGCTCCCCCAGCCCACGTTCTTTCAACATCAGCACGAAAGAGGCCACACCTGTAATGGCGGGTGTCCCGGATGGGCCGGTCAGAGCTCAGCTTGTCACTCTCCAGCTGGTTGAAGGCGTGCTGTCTGTAGGGGTCCTCTCCTGCCTTCAGCTGCTTGGCCGCCAGGTATGCCTTCTCATCAAAGCCCCTCGAGGGTGTTCCTGTCACCTGAGACAAGGGTCAGGTGTGAGGCCACAGGCAAGAGGATAAAGTAGCCACTAATTAGTAAGCACGAATTACCAGGCAGGAGCCACCTGCAAGACCTCATTTGTACCTGTCTCCAACTCCATGAGCAGGACCTGGTCATTATCTGCCCCACTGTACAGATGAGGAAAATGAGGCTCGAGAAGTTAAAAACAGTACCTGTGTGAGGGGAGGGGGGGCAAGGAGTATGTGAGAACCCTCCGTACTTTCTGCTCAATTTTGTAAACCTAAAACTGCTCTAAAATATATAAAGTCTATTTTTCAAAAAGCCCACGGGGAGACTTAGAAAGTCACAGGTTCTGGATTCAAACTGGTCATTTTAACTCTAAAATGCATACTCTTAACCACTGCTCTGTGCTGGATATAGAGAGGACAACTCTGGAGTGTACTGAACCCCCAAAATGAGGTGTCCTGAGGGGATCACTAACAAGGCTGGAGCTTGCCAATCAGCCAGCATATCCACAGTCTCCTAGGGGTGAACTTGGGCCTGACGCTGGGCTAGGCATGATCAGTTAAACGCCAAGGGCTTGGACAAGTTGCTACACAGAGAACTACCTGAGGATAAGCAGGCCCTCACAGGCTATTGCCAGGGCTACTGGAAATCAAGTGCACAGAAAATGGTGCCTCAGAGACTTGCATGTGCTGCTGAAATAGTGTCAGATCTACTTGGTCCTCCCATGCTAAGTGCCAGGGAGGGATGAATAACAGATGCCATGGCCCAGCCTCCCCTCTCTTAGCCAGGCCCTACTCTGTGTTCCCAAAGTCCCCCCATGAAAGACTGGGGAAGGACATGTCTGAGATGAATGGATAGATACCAACACCTCATTATTTGAATCAAACTGCTGGCTGAATGTTCCCCAGAGTGCCTTGAAATATCCATTGAGTGCCTCCTGACTCCATCCTGACTAGCAGCCTGGCTGGGAGCCGTGGGCACACAGAAGCAGCAGGAAGGCAGGTGAGAATTGTCCATGCACAGAACCCCTAAAGGAGGACTCTGTCACAGGCCTAGTCCCCAGAGAGATGATACCAGGAAGGCAGCTGGGCCTGCGGGAAAGGAAGCCGATGTGTTGGGTGATGCCAGGGACATCCACCAACAGCCAAGGGCCTCCATGTCACCCCGAGAGCCCAGCTCCCAGTGTCACCAGACAGGAATGCAGAAAGCTCCAGGAAGCACTGACCCCCTTAAAGGATACCACTCGGTAGTGTTCCCGCTTCCGGTTGCATCCTGTCCTAGGATCTCCCTGAGATAAGGACCAGTGAGGGAGATTCTGTTGAGTCCACTGCTATACACAGATACTGAGGGTGTCTGTGCTCAGGGTGACAATAGCTGCAGCTGCCACACTGTAACACTCTGAGTTAGTGCCATGCAAAGGACTGGACAGACATAGCAGAGCCCTCACAGTCTCGAAATCCATGTTAGAAAAGACAGACAGAGGGAAAGAAGGAAGGAGGGAGGGGAGAGAGAGTGTGTTCTGACTTGAACCCTGCATTACTAGAAGGACCCAAGCTGTCTAGCTTTGAAAGTGAGAATGAGGGAAGATCCTTTATGCCCTTCCCATCCGGGAAGAGAATGTGTTAACTCTACCCACTCTTCCTCCCAGACCAGGGTCAGGGAGATGGAAAGCAGTCTCCAGTTGATGGTGGAGGAGCTAAAACAAAACAAAAAAAACTACAGAAGCTCCCAAAGGGAGAGTATACCACTAATTATCCTTCAAGTCCACTGTGGGAAGTAATGTTTATTTATTTAGAAGTTATAGCTATTCTTTGGGCTCAGGAAACCTCTGAGCCCTCATCCCACACTCACTCATTGCCCACTAAACATTGACTGAGAGCCACCCATCCACCAGTCACTGGGGCATTCTTCTGGGAGTTTAAGGATCACCTGAGCATTCTTCATTTACAAATGCTTGAATTCACTCATTCATTTATCCACCCATTCATTCAACAAAGCTTCGCTGAACACCTCCCATGTGCCAAGAAGTGGAAGGAATGCTTCTGAGTCTGTACCTCAACCTCAGTCTGCAGCCTTCCCGCACCTCGTTCAAAGCTTCCTCGGGGCCATAGGGAACGTTGTGGAAGAGCATCTGCTCAGGCGAAGGCACTTTAGAGAAGTTCCTCTCAGGGCCTCAAAACTGAGCTAGACATCCTTATAGATGCTGTCAGAAAACATCTGCTGCTCCTTCCCACAGGCCCACAGCCTCGATGGGCCAGCCCTCCTCCAAGGTTAGACCCTTCACCTGTGAAGACGGTGCCATGGAAACACGAGGCCTGCTCCCTCCCAGAGGTCTTAGCTCTGCTTTCACATTGACCCAGAAGTCCCCAGGGTTTGGAGCTGAAAACTTGGTTGGCCACGTGGAGTCAGCCACGTGGAGGGGATACTGAGGAAGGGTGGGATGTGACCTCTGCAGGGCTGTCGCTTCCTCTCCATCCAGTGCCTTCCTGGCCTCACCCATCACCCCCCCCAGAGTGCTTTTTCCTTGGAATCTACCCCCAGTTCACTCACCCACACCACAGCTCATTTTCTCCCAGTATTCCAACTCTCCTTTCCCTTTGGCCCTGTTCTTTGGTCTAGAGACTTCCAGGCCTTTGAACATCCCATGGGTACCTGTAACTCAACACCTCAAAATGAATTCCTCATTGATGCCTAAAGCAGTTGTTTCTCCTTATTTGCCTGTTGCAGAGATGGGTAGTCCCATCCTCCAGGACCTCCAAACCACAAACCCAAGGGCCATCCCTGCAACAGCCTGATTCAGACCCCTGCCCTGGGTATCCACAGGTGGTATCCTATTGGCATCCCACTAGTTACTGAAAGCCTATATGTGCAGATACTGTGCAAAAGGCTGTGAAGACAGAAATAAGCAAAAAACAGTATGGTCTCCAGAAGAGGAATCTAGGAATCTGGCCCCTTTCCTTCCCCATCCCACACAAGGCATAGCCATGGAGGAGCATGAAGAACCCCCGCACACCCAACCTTAGAGCACAGGTAGCTGGAGAAGCGGCCACAAAGGCACACCCTACCCCAACCCTAGCTGGGGCAGGAGTCTGGAGTCAGCTCACACACCACAAACTGTTGACCAGTGAATGCCGTTCCCCTTCTCCCCTCTCCTAGAGGAGAAATGTGTTGTTGCCATCTCCTTTTCCCATCACACTGCTTGCTTAGCCTATCAGTATGTGAGGGGTAAATGTGTCCTTTGGCTCTAGGCTTTGGGGCCATGAAGAGCTATGTTTGGATCAGCCTGAGAAGTCTGAGATCCTGGGCTTGGAGCCACTTGGAGTCACTGATGGGACCTGCACTGCCCTTTCTGGACGGGGTGTTCATGGAGCTCTTATATCACATGGCACTGGCAGTTGTGCTTCACTTCTTTCTTTTCCACTAGATGGTGAGCTCCTCATCTTTGAGCTCTAAGCACCTGGCACAGAGTAGGTATTGAGTGGGCATTTACTGAATACAGGAGTGAATGAGTGAATGAGTGAGTGAATGAATGAATACCTAAATATTGTCTCTGCTCTCAACTTATGATCAATTGAAGAGAAAACAGAAAATAAATGAGATCCTCTGATACATCACATGACTTTCAGTGGCTCTTGCTCTCTCTCTCTCTCTCTCTCTCTCTTTCTCCTTGAACTAGTTTGAGTTGAGTGGTCTTCCCTAATAACCAAAAGTTCAGAGATGTCTGTCCTCAGTTCTTTCAATAAATAGAAAACCATTCTCAAAAAGTAAGAAACAAAATAAACAAAAACCAGCAAATGAGCCACAATGACATGGTGTAGGTGGCAGCCATCCATTCTAAGATATCAGGCTGGTCTCTGGCATCTGGCCCAGTGATTTGAGCCCAGAGCTGGGTAGGGCATTCTCAGCCTTCCCTAGAAGGCAAACCTGTGGTCAGGCTTTGGGGCAGGGGGTTCCATCTAGACCATGATGTAAGAAGCTCTTCATTTGCCACGACCAGGAACAAGGTGACAGCCTGATGAACCTCCCACAGCCCTTCAGTCTCCTGCAGAGAGTTCTTGGCTGACATTTAGGCAGCCACCTCCTCCCCAGTCTTAGTTGTCCGTTTGAGAAGTGCCAGATCCAGCACTTCCACGTCTAATAAGGTCAATCACATATGAAATTGTTTGAGCCGAAATAATGACTTTGCTCTATAAAATGAGAAGAATTATTTCTCATCTTGGAGAGTTTTATTTTCAGTCTATCACTTCAACCAAACTTTGAAACTTGCCTGACTTGTTCCAGTTTTTTTCCAGCTATATTTGCATATTTCTTTTTGACCACTAAATTTAGAAAACAAACAGCAAAGGGGAAAGTTTAAAATAAGAAAAGAAAATATTTTCCATGTCATATTCATCAAAAACAGTTCAACCCAAATCCCTAAGCCTCGTAAACTTTCTTTTAAAACATACGCATACCCCTTAATTTTAGATTTAAATAACTCCGACTCCTTTTAAATAACTGCTGTCCAATTTCCTTTTACTGCCAGTAAAACAGGTACCTGCTGGGTTTGCCTTTCACTAAATTTCAATGAAACTGCAAATAAAAAAGCTCTGGTCCTATTTTATGGATGCCTCCTTTTTTTCTGAGCCTGCTTTAAACCCAAAACACCTGGCAAACAAAATGTGATTCCCTACCTCTCCCCTGGGAACGAAACCTCACCTGGTGCTATGTCCCAAGTTGAAAGGCTGCCATTCATTACGAGCACTGGGAAACTAAGTACATGATTCACCATCTCTCCGGAGGAGCACAAAGTCTCAGGTTCCTCCTCTCCCAAATGAAAAGGCGCGTCCCCCAGGGCTTCCTGAGTCGCTGGGTTCTGGGGAAGTAGCCAACCCCACTTGTCCTGCCAGTGCTCTAACTAGCCAACAAAGAGCCAGGAACCTCAGCTTGGGTTCAGGGGAAACTCCTAGGGTACCAACGGTTCCTGAGGTGCCTGCCCCAGGCATGCCTCAGTCTTCCTCTTCACGTTGCCTCGAAAGCAGTTATTACAGGGATTACCAGCCTGACTTTTGAAATCTGGCAGCCCTGGGATAGAATGCCAGTGCTTACTGCTCTCTTGCCCTTTCTGAGCATGCTTCTTTATCTGGTAAATGGGGATTCTTGGGAGGATTGAAGGAGATAATATAGATAACATGCTTAGTGTAGTATCTGGCACTTAAATTGTAATTATTAATTATTATTAGCTCACCTGCCTTCTTGCCAGTGGCTCATTAGAATCATCTGGGAAGATTTTAAAAATCCTGGTGCCAAGGCCTTTCCTGAGACTAATTAAATCAGAAACGGTGCAGGTGGGACACAAACATCAGGAGTTCTTAAAGCTCTCCAGAAGGTTCCAGTGTGTTACCAAGGCTGCTTTAAACAGATGCAGGATGGTGAATGACTGCTAATTATGGTCTGGTGGAATCACAGGACCAAGAATGAAGACAGACCTTAGAAACCATGTGCCCTGATCCCCTTCCCAAGGCTGCTCACCACGAGTCTAGTGTTTTGGCCTCTATTTGTACTGACCCAGAGCTTCACCATTAGCGGAGCCAACCACAAATCCACTAGAGCTTCCATGGCTGCAATGGAAACCACCACCTTGCACCACCCACGCCCACAGGCCCAGGAGGCTCTGGTTTAATCACTCAGGAGCACAGGGTAGGGGCTGCCTGGGAAGCCAACCTTGGACTTCCAGTTAGATTTTCCACAACCACCTGACTTTTCCAGGGGCACTGATAATTGCTCAGTTTTATGACACAAGTAGTCTCATCAGAAAAGAAGTGGGGTGTATTGCCCACTTCCTTAGGGATCTGAGCCAAATAGGGTCCTGTATTCAAGGCTGGGACAAGACTTCAGGTTCACATTCCAGAGGGTCTCTGCTCAGATCCAGGGGGATTCCAGGTCACAAGCTCCCTGGATCTCATTTTCTATGTTTTGCCTGGCCCAGAGGCCATCTAGGGATAGAGGGACTCTAAAGGTGGTCCACGCTAGAGATACAGTGTGACAGCTCAGTTTCCACCTGCTTAGCAGTTTACCCAGCTGGAGTAGAGCATTCCTCAGTCTGCCAAGAGTCCCAGAATCTTGCTTTACTCTCACCTCTGCAGTGTATGAGGAAAGATTGGGTCTCTTCTACAGTAATGAGCTGATGCTGACTGCTCGTTGAGGGCCTACTGTGAGCTGGGCATTAGGCTAGGTGCTTACATCTATCTCCAAGAATTCCTGCCAAATAAGTGCTCGTCATAGTCTCATTTTACAGGGGTGAAAACTGAGGCCTAGAGAAGTAAAACACATGCCTAAGGTCACATAGCTACTGAGTTTCTGGGCTGGAATTAGAATTGAGGCTGTCTGGCTGTAGAGCCTAAGCACAGAGCTTCCCCTGTGTGCCTTCAGAGACCAGATGTGCTTGGCACCTGCCTTCCAATTGTGAGTCCTTCGGCTCCAAAGCAAGCTGGACTCTGGCACCTGCAACACAACCAGGTCCTAACAAGTGCAGCCTGGAGGCTGCCTCCCTCCCGGACTCAGGGTTTAGAGCATCAGTCTGTGGCTCCCAGATGGGGATTTGCTGTCATCTCTTGGCCTGACATGGGCATGGGAACACTTGTTATGGCTAGAAAGATTATGGAAAAAATGAAAAGTACAAGAGTGCATTACTCAGACCAAAACAGCACACATCCAAATTTCCCTGGGACAGCCCAGGCCCTCCTTGGTCTTCCCAGCCAGGGACACCCTCAGGGTCCTGATGACCTTCTGCTGCAGTCACAGCAAAGGGGGAACAAAGCCAATTCCTGTTCTGGCTCTTGTCTGCTTGATGGTACCAATCCCCCAAACAACATTGTCACACTCTACAGCTGTGAGAAAAGAAGCCAACAGGAAGAACTGCTAAGGCAGGGCAACCCACGATCGCCCTAGGCCCCAGCAACATCCTCTTGGCCAATATATAGTGCAGGTCACCACCTGTTGTGCTCTAGTCATACAAGTGTACTATGTCAATGTTTGCAAGTTATCATTGCCCTTCAGGTGTTTCACTTCAGAACCTATTGAACTTGAACCTATCAGATATTATCACAGGCCATCTAGGGATAAAGGGACTCTAAGAGCAGTTGGGCCATGTAATACATAGAACATATACAGCATGATTATTTCAAGGGTGGTGACAGCTTTCTGCCCAACCCACTAAGTCAAGATCAGCTGGGCCAGGATCACATTCAACCCATCAGAACTCAGCAAGACCCAGATCATGGGCCAGGCACTTCAGTTTATAAAACTTTTCAGAACAAAAAGCCAAATTAGAGTATTAGCTGATTCAGTACATTATTGACATTGTGGGTCAAGTTTAGAAGTACATTACCCATGGTTCATAACTAATAGTGAAATAGGTTCCACCTACTGATAGAAGAAAGCACAACAGAGGCAGACTTTTAAAATCAAATTAAGCAAAAATAAAAAGGAGGAGGGGTAGGTGAATTGGGAAAAAGCAGCCTGCCTCCTGTGTGACTTTTTTTTTGAGGGCCACCTCTGGGGCAGGTACAACTTGTCCCTTCAAGAGGACCATGCCCCTGGACTGGTACCTCCCGCTAGGCTGATAAAATGCAGCCTAGCATTTTATCTAGGCACAATATAGAAGTGGCTATAAAATGTGGAAATGGGGATAATACTGATATTTGTTAATGAATAGAGCCCTTTTGATCGCTTTTAGGATCTGCTAAAGATGCAGCTTTATTCAATGAGAAATCAGAGACACAGATTACCTGATCGGTGTGTCACAGGTGCAGGTGCTGGAATCAGAGGAAATGCACCGTCAGGCACCACATTCACTTGGTTTTGCACAGCGCACAGAACCATACATTGTTAATGAGCAACAGCACAGTGACCGCGTCGTGCAAGGTCATGTAATCTAAACAAAGCACGTATCATATCTGCTCGTCCATGTTTTCCTTGACCGCTGCCCTGTAATTTAACAGAACCTTACAAGGAAGCCATAGTTTATTCTTGAAAAGTCTTAGTGATATAAAGATATGTCCTCCCTAGCTTAATCTACAAACTCAATGCAATCTTGATTAAATAACAATCATGTTAGTGGGTGGGAGAGGGTTCCACTGGAAGAATTTAAACACGAGTGAACAATCAGGGAAAATCTGAAAAAAAAAGTAAAGATAGGGAAATGGGCCTACCAGATATTAAGACATATTAAAGACTGTAGACTGTACATAGCAAGATATTACTACTGTTAAATAAGACCAAATAGATCAATAAAAGAAAACAGAGAAGTCAGAAATAGACCTAAGAACAAACAGATAGTTTGCATAAGATATAGCTACACTTCAAATGACAGGACGGGAGAGACATGCTATTCAGTGAATGGTGTTAAGAAAAATGACTAGATAATGTGGAACAAATAAAGCTGAATTCATTTCTTAAACCAAAATACAATTTAGGTGGCTCAAAAATTTAAATTAAAAAAACCCTAAAAAGTATAAAGTAAAAATTGGTTACTTTTAGTTGTTTTTGTTTTTTGTACATAGAATTCAAATGTCATTTTAAAAAAATCTATATAAAGACTTAAAAATTTTTTTGAGTTAAAAACATCCAAAGTCAAAATAAAAACATCACACTGGAAAAAAAAATATTAGCCAAATATATGCCAACAATGGACTAACTTCTTTAATCTCCAAAGAGCTCTTACAAATCAATAAGGATCAATAATTTTTTAAAAAGTAGACATAAAATACATAAACAAGTAGTTTGTAAAAATATGAAACAAAAAGGCCAATAATAATAAGAAAAAATGTTCAGCCTCCTTGATCATTAATAAATACAAATTAAAACAAGATCCTATTTCTTGCTAATCTATATGGCAAATTCAAGAATAATTATTAGTTCATTCTTATGATCACTGCAGCACTATTTACAATGGCCAAGATATAGAAGCAACCTAAGTGCCCATCAATAGATGACTGAATAAAGAAGATGTGATATATACAATGGAATATTACTCAGCCATTAAAAAAAATGAAATCTTACCATTTGTAACAACATGGATGGACCTAGAGGGTAGTATGTTAAGTGAAATAAATCAGACAAAGACAAATACCATAAAATTTCACTTCTATGTGAAATCCAAAGAACAAAATAAACAAAAAAACAAAACAGAAATAAACTCTTAGATGAGAGAGGGATGGGGGCTGGGTGAAAAAGATAAAGGGATTAAGAAGTACAAATTAGTAGTTACAAAATAGTCACGGGGATGTAAAGTACAGCATAGGGAATATAATTAATAATATTGTAATAATTATGTATAGTGCCAGGTGGGTACTAGACTAAACAGGAAGATGACTAACCACTGTGCTGTACGCATGAAACTAATATAAAAGAATATTGAATGTCAACTGTGACTAAAAATTTTAAAATAAAATTAAAAAAAATAATTATTAGTATAATGCTCAGTATTTTAAAAGTCTGAAGAAACAGGTGCTCTTGAATGTTGGTGGATTAGAAATTGGCATCATCAAGGCTGTTTGACATCAGCATTTCAGTATATGTGCTGCCAAAGTGAGCACTATATCAGCATTTTACTTTTTGACTCAGTAGAAGTTCCATTTTTAAGTACACATATACCTGATTTTCCTGAGACTCTACAATTAAGCTCACACGAGTACATAGCATGTAGAAGTATATTAATTACAGTAGTATTTATTTTAAAAATGCTAGAAATAATTTAAATGCCCATCAGTAGAGGAGTGATTAAATAAATTATAGTTTATTCTCATAGTAGAATTCTAAACAAATGTTAAAAGGAAAAAGTTACATGTGTAAAGTAGTATTCATTTTATATAAAGTTCATAAATACATGCATATGTAAATGCATAAATATATCTAGAAAAATACATGGCAAACTGCTAAACAGTGGTCACCTCCAGAAAATGGCATGGGAGTGAGCAGAAAGACCAAAAAATTTTAGCTTTCATTTTGTCCAAGTCTGGTTTTTTATAAATAAGCATTCTTTTTATAGTAAAATTATTTTTAAAAACCAGATGAACTTTAATTCTTCTCTACCTAAGATAAAAAAAGTTGAGCTAATTATTGTCATCATCAATATCATCATCTTCAGAGTGAATCTCAGGATAAATAAATGGATGAAAAGTAAGCCCTTCCTCAGCTTTAACATTTGGGGGCAGAATTACGAGACAAGAACTGGTTACTTCTGACGGAGAGGAAGGGAAAGAAAGTTGTAGGGGAGGAAAATAATTTTACTTTACCCTTCTAAGTAGTTAGCTGAGATTTTTGTATTAAAAGACTGACTAACAAGAGAAAAAGAGAAGTTTCTTAACAGGTATACTTCATGTATAGATGGGAGATACCAGGGGAAAAGTAAGTCCTTAAGGTGGCTTAAAATTCAATATTAAATACAATCTTAATAGGGAAAGGGGAGGGGATGTAGTCCTCTTAGGAAAAAGTAAATGATTTTTAGGAAAAATGAATGCACTCTTGGAAGAAGAGATGGGAGGTGTGATAATTTGTGACATGTGTCCGGGTGTGGTGCTGACTTCTAGTCTCCTCTCCTGTGATAAGTGAGTTCCTTTTGGAGGTTCAGTCTTTAGTCAGTAAGGGAAGTTCAGAGAAATCCTCTCTGCATTTGCTGCTTTTCAAGTGCCTACAGCTCTAAATAATCGATATACCAAAGTGGCATCTTTGAGGGTGGCACATTCTGCTACCTTTCAAAGTTAAGGAGGGTAGGGAGCATCATACAGGACTGAGCCCTAGTGTAGAAGGGGTGTCACAGGTGCAGGTGAATTCACTATTCAAGTGATGCTTGGACACCTAACTTGATTTTTCCTGATTTCTCCCCAAAGCACAGTCGTAACAATTGAAAATGGCATTTGGAGGGCGCTAAGAAGCCAAGCCCAAGTCAAAGGCCATTCACTTCACCTGTACGGCAGGCACGAATCACAGAAGAACACTCTGGAGAGGTTGGTACTCAGGCACACAAGTGACTGGTGCCATTTCCTTTTCCATTTTGTCCATTTTAAGCTTTTGTAAAAACCTTTTCTACAGTACCTGGTGTGGAGTGCTTAATATCGTAACTTGCTTGACAAGAGGGCAGGCAGGCCAAGGAATGCTGAAAGTGGCTGTCAGGCTACCCCACAGGCCATTCTGCAGCATCTGAGTTAACCTCTAAGCACAGCAGTTTCCACACCTGCAGAAAGGAGGTAATGATACTTACTGCCCAGGAGTGTCGAGCTTATTAAATGGAATCATCACATCTGGCCCATGGGAGCCCTCACTAAATGACTGTATAAAAGAAGGCGGTTAAGCAAGATGATCTCTGAGGTCGCTTCCACCTTGAACATTAAGTGATTTGTAACAACATCCATTCAGCCCTTCATTCTTCAGTACATGTTTACTGCAGATCACGGAGGACCTCCGAAAGCTTCTTTATATGTGACCTACCGCTGTGTTTGATACACAGTAGGTGCTCAGGGGGATGTTTGTCACATCAAGAAGGTGTGTACTTTGTGCCTCAGAGGCCCCAGTTCTGCGGGAGCTGGAGGAATGGTCAGCAGCTCTGATTGTCACCAAAATTATACCAGCTCCCTCTAGGGTCTTAAGCTTTGGACAGGAGGTAAGAATGCAAAGGATTTCTAGAATGGGGTTGCTGCAGGAAGTGGGGGTAACCTGGGAGTCCCCCTAGCGGCTTCTGCCAAATGTATGAGATAGGCAGGTGGGCATGCTAGTTTTGGGTCTAGGAGGGACAGAAACGGGTGACTGAAGAGTCCTTTGTGGGAAATGACATTATCATGGGTTTATAGAATGCTTTTTTCCTTGACTAATATCTTTGAATATTATATTAAATTGTTTTTAAGCCACCAGAATGGTTATTAAATTAGTACCCTTTTAGAAAACAGTCTGGCAGTACCTTGCTAGTGCTATATCCTTTGACACACCGCTTTTTCTATTTTATTCTGTCCATTACCTTCCTCTAGCCATGGCAGAGTGCCAGTTGGGCCCTGAATCTCTCATATATTCAGAAGATTTAAATTTAACCTTTGAAAGGAAGGAGTTACATGTGTAAATATGCCTTCTTATTGAGGATTCCTATTTTAATCCTATAATTCATTATAGACAAATATTAGGTGCAAAGATGTTCATGACTGTCTTATTTATAAGAACGGAAATTTGAAAACAATCTAAATGTCAACAGCAGGGGAAAGAATAAGTAAATTATGTTCCATCAACTGAAAAGAATACTTGGCAAACATTTACAAAAACAATATAGGCTATGGGAAAATAAGTACACTCTTATTCATTATTAGAGGGAGTATAAACTGGTATAAATCTTCTAGAGGTAAATTTATCAGTGTGTATTGAGTCTGAAAAAGATGTGTACATATAATTCAATTTTAGAACTCTGTCCTAAGGAAATGGTTAAAAATGAGTTCCATTTATAAGAGCAAAAGATTGTAGAGAAAAAAAACAACCCTAGATTTCCAGTAAGAGAATTGGTTCAATGAGTTACGGTACATCCCTCCAAGAGAATACACTGCAATTATTTAAAAAGATGTAGAAATGAGCTCTGTTAAACAATGGAAAGATGCTCACCATACTCAGTTCAGTGAAAAAAAAGCAGGCTACAAATTAATGGGTACATCATGATTTATTTTTGTTTATTTGAATGTTCTAATTTGTCTTAATGAATAATTATTACCTGTGAAATCGAGAAAAAAATAACATTAACAATATTAGCTATGAAAGCTCTGTAGCAGCACAGAAAAATGCTTGCTCAATAATGAGAGGAAAGGGCAGAATAAAAATTGTATATACTCTGTGATTGCAGATGTATAAAAATGATGGACCGTGACAAGAAAGGCATACTGAAAAATAAAAATAGCAATTTGTTAGGATGGAGAGATTACGGGTGATTTTCTATCCTTTTTGTTATTACTATGTTTATGTAATTTTAATTTATTTAAGTGAAAAAAAGCCCTCTGAGAATTTTCCTCTGTAGCCTCTCCCCTCCTTGGAATGGTTGTCTTTATGGAACACCAGCTGCTTACTAAAGAGAATGCCTTACAATGGGCCTAGTCCTTTACAGCTTACTTTTACTTCTCCTGGGTGAAATGTGTCACCGTGACCCCTCTCCTTTGACAGTCCCACACATCTCCACCCTAGGTCTTATCAGCTCTGACCTCTGACCCCAAGAGACCAGATGCTGTTGGGCTAAGGAGTCCTTTTTGGCTATCCTGGATCTCATGGCTCAAACTTGCCAGCCTAGAATCTTAATGTCTCAGAGTCTCACCGAGGTAGCACAGCAAGCCAACATAAACCACTAATAATGGACTGACGTACATTTAACCCCTTCAGAAACAGATGCTCACATACACAGCTCTTGAGAGTACACTCCAGTGTGGACAACTGGCAAATAAATCACGAGCCTTTAAAGTGTATACAACCTTTGGTCTAGCAAATGATTCTAGAATGTTATAAAATAATAAACATATGAAGATGTGGGTGCAAAAATAACCTGCTACATATTTTTAGTAAAACAGTGGAAACAATCTAAATGTCTGGCAATGGAAGCTTGGTTAGATAAACTATGAGACATCATAAGGTTGCCATGTAAAATAGGAGATATGCTCAGTTAAATTAGAATTTCAGATAAATAACAAATAATTTTTTAGGACAAGTATGTCCCAAATATTGCATGGGATATACTTATTCTATAAAACTATTCTTTGCTTATCTGAAATTCAAATTGGAACATAGTTATATTTAAAAAATTATTCATCATTTATCTGAAATTCTAATTTATCTGGAGGTCTTGTAATTTTATTTGCTAAATCTAGTCACCCTACACCTCCACATAATAGAATATTACATAGCCAGTAAAACTCATGTTTTTAGAGCAGGACCTTTCAAATTGTTTCTTATTTCCCTGTGCTTTAGCTAGAACTTTTTTAAAAATCTATTTCATATTTTAGAGTTATGAGTAAGATTTGGTTAAAATCACTTAAGAACAGGAGACAGTGCTCATAAAATAATTTGACAAAACCACGTTAAAAATCAGTATGAGTCTAAGTTTGCATATACACATACATGCAAGTATATGAAGAAAGGATAAGAGATAGGCAGACAGATACCAGATACTCTAAAAGAACCTTAAAAAAATAGTTATTATTTTTGGATGTTGGGATTATATGTGATTCTTAGATTTCCAGAAAATTTTCTCAGGTTTTTATTTACAATGAACTAAATGCAATTTTGTTTTGGAAAAAACAAATTACTATTAGAAATACTTTTCCTTTCAGATAACATTAATACCTTAACATCATTAAAGTCTTAAATTTGGGAGTTATACACTCTTTGGGGATTTAATGAAAAATCTCTGTGTCCTAGTCTTGGAAGGTACATTCACACAAAATTTTGCATACTGTTCGCCCCTTCTTCTTAAGAACTGCTCTCTAGATTCTCGAATGCCATTCCTTTACTCTGCCTGCTTTTGAAGTGGCTACTTACTGTGTCCCTGTGACAGTGACTCTTAACCATTTTGGGTAGGGGCGGGGGAGGGCAGGGTGGTCATACACTTGCCCTGAGGCCCAGATGAAAGCTATGGACTCTCCTCAGAAAAAAAAGCACACAAAACCCCAAACACTGCTGCAGGTGGTTTCAGAGGTTCACAGACTCCCTGAGGTCCATTCTTGGACTTCAGATTCAGAATCCCTGGTACGATCCCCAGCCTTGGCTTGGCTAATTCCCTCTAGGACCAAAGTAGTTAAATATAGATTATTTTTTAAAAGGGACAAAGCCAGGGATAGAATCTAGCTCAGCACTCCCAGGGCACTGCTGCACAGCAAGCAGTTCTAAAGCTGTGTGTGTGCGTGCGAGTATGCGTGCGTAAGAGAATATGATGCCGAGGAAGAATTTCTTGCACACTGAGTACTGCTGAAAAGCATTATACTTGGGAGGGTTCCAAGAACAGAAAGAAGGACCAGCAGGGAAATCCAAAGTTGGTACCTCTCAAATCTGTGCCTTTAGGATGGCTGAATGGGACAGGAAGGGGGTGTGAGGATGGCATACAGGAGTATTTTGTCAACTCCAGGTTGGTCACCCACTCCGTTTAATGGCTCTTTCAAGTAGCTGTACCACAAACCAACCTCATTTATGCACCCAAGAACCATGTGGAGGCCAATTGACAAGATGAGAGAGACCACCGAGAGCCTGGGAGGACAGCCCCATGGAGGGCTGGGCAATGTGGCAGTAGCTACCTACCTGAATGTTAAATCTGCACACCCTCCTATCTAGCAACTCTAGTTCTTGGTATCTCCTAAAAACAAACAAACAAACAAAGCTTATCTATATACCCAAAGAGGCACGTAGAGGGTTTTTTGCAGCATGTCAACCAACACAAATTGTCTCTGATCCATTATACCTGTAAACCAAAACATAATCACCAAACCCTATGAATGCAATATAAATTTGTATCTTTTTTCCACGGGGAAACCACAACCCCATTCTCAGTAGGAAAAGTTTCAAGCTCAGGCTAAAACTGCCTTTATCTTTTCCCCTCACAGCAATATCTCGAGGTGGATAAACACTTACACAGCTCTGAGCAGTAGAAGGAGGAGGGAATTCCAAACTCAGGGCAGACTAACAGGGATGTCCAGCTGGTAGGAACACCACTCAAGTCCTCTCTCTTTGCTTTATTCCTAACAAAAAGATTTTTAAGTCTATGGCCATGATACCCTGAACAAGCCCAATCCCGTCTGATCTCAGAAGCTAAGCAGTGTCGGGCCTGGTTAGTACTTGGATGGGAGACTACCCAGGAAGACCAGGTGCTATAGGCTTTAAAAAATAAGGGATTGTAAACTGACAAGGTCCTTGCAATCTGTGAGGTCAACCAAGGGTTGCCTCACCTAAAATAAATAAATTAAGTAAATAAATAATTTTTAAAAATAAAAAAATAAAAACATTTTTAAAGTTCATTTGGAAGAGCAAATATCTAAAAAGATCCCTGTCTCTCACTATTCCCTCTACTCCCTCCCCATCCCCAAAAGAAAGTGAAAAACAATGGAAAACACTTGCCTTAACAGGTATTTCCTTCTAGTTCTGGATCTGCATGCTTGTGCACTTGTGTGCATGGGCCTGGGTGTGGGAGGCATGAGTGTGCTCATGTATGTACATGGGCATGTTTGTGTGTATCGGAGTATATGTGTATATGTGTGCAGGTGTGCTTGTACATGTGGCACACACACATATACTTTAAATATAAAAGCTCTTCAGGAAGGTAGCAGGGTTCACCCCAAAGGCTGGAGCTTTGCTTATTTTGGCATTGAATTTCTTTTGTCGGTTTCTGAACCATTTGTGGCATACGGCGACACCACATGAAATGTCCCTCTGTGAAGTATGCACACTTACATGCTGAAAGCAGCCACTAGGGGACTAGGAAAAGAGGTCTGGCTCTCTGGGTCCTCATCCCTTCATCTTGTCTCTGGGGCTGCTTGAATTCTTTCATCATCTGAGAATAGCTCCCTCTGACTCTAAACCAAGTCTACTTTGGGGTCTTAAGAGGACATAGGGATAGAATCCAGAAAAGGTCCCTCTGGCACCACCTTCCACCACCCCCACCCCAGCCTGTCAGTGGCACACTGAAGCTGGAAGTCCTCGGCAGGCAGCCCGGGGGAGCATGAGTCACATTGCCTAGAGATAAGGAAGGAAAGGAAAGAAGGATGGGGTTGGGGGTTGTTACAGGCCTAGGTGGTAGGAAGGGAGAATCTGGTCACCTGCCCTCATTCTTGGTCCTCAGATCTATTAGAAATAAAGGTAGATCTGAGCTTCTCAAAGGAGGGCCTGTGAACCTCAAGGATGTGAAGTAATCCGTCCAGGCATATGCACTGAAATGAGAACATCAATGTGTGCCTTTCTTTTGTTCAAAGATTGGGGAAGTAGGATATTATTTTTCCACTAAACAGGAGGCAGGCACACACTTCTCATGCATCTTAAAATGAAACAAGAGACTCTCACAGCTTAGTAGGGCCTCAGACCCCTGCCCTTGACCCCCAGAGAAATGCATTCCCTCTCCTCAGCAGAGGGACTCTGGGGACCATGTAAGTATGGATTCTAGGTTGCCAGTAGTGAGGGGACAGAGCTGCAGACCCTGGCAGGGCCTCTAAGGGACCTGGCCCAAGAGTTGAATCAACATACTTTTTAGACACTCTACAAAGTGGAAGTGAGCTGAGGGTTTTGGGAGGCAACCAGGCTAGGTCTGAGTCCCAGCTTCTCATAGTAGGCGAGTTGGATAACTTAACCCAGCCTAACCTCTGCACCTTTATGAGAATTCAATAAGCTAAGTCTTGCAAAGCACAGTGCTTGGCACTCCCCCGATCCCACTGCATTGGCAGATGTCTCTGCTGCAACAGTAACACAGTTCAACTTCACCTTCCGGGTCCCCGGTGGCCATCACTCCCTTACAGGTGTTCATCCCAAGGCACACCCAATGAACCTGCTGTGTCCAAGGCTCTGGCTCAGAGGCTGTTTCCTGAGAACCTGAGAGTCGAGGTGAAATCCCTTGGGGAGCAAGCAAGGAGAGAACAAGCAGACAAAGCCCCGTGCTCTGGGCTCTCCAGGCGTCAGGGTCAGAGAAGAGGAAGCCTCTGCACAGAGAAAGGGAGGGGATGGCTGGATGCATGTGGTCTCTCAAAAGCCAAGAGTGACAGGAGAAGACACAGTGACCGACAGTGTCAAAAGCAGTGGCTAAAAAAGAAAGATGTGGACCAAGAATTAATGAGGGGATCTAGTCTCATGGAGGTCACTGGCGAACTTAACAAGAGCATTTTAAAGAAACTGTAGTAGGGACAAAAACCTGATTGGAGAGGATCGAGAAAGAATGAAAGGAGAGAAGCAGAACAGAAAACTCTCTTCATGACTTTTGCTATTTCAACCATAGCACAGACACAGAAACAGCACACCACTTCCCCAGGGCCACTGCACGCACTGAAATGGGTCCCTAGGGTGAGACACCTGTCCTGTCCAAGTCAGTCTCGATCCCATGCAGACGTTTGTAATGCTTTGTCCAGATTTTCCAGTTGTTTTCAGGGGGAAGGCTGCTCTGATGTATCACACCTGGAAGCAGAAGTGCAAGGTCATGGCCTTAAGTGATGTCTAGGGATGAGCCTCAGGATCTTCAAGGACATAAGATGCAGCTCTCCCTTCACCAGGCCAAGCTCTGTAGGACAAAAGCCTCCAGCCCACCTCAGTCACTCCCTCTGCCTGCATCCCAGTGCCACAGAAGATACCCAATAAAGCCTTTACCAGATCTTCCCACTGGGCCCCAAATTTTGCCTTATTAAATTGTCTTCTGCCACAAAGACCATTTACTCACAACAGCTGCTGCCATGGCAACCAAGCAGCCAGCCTGCTGTTCTAGCTAACAGCCATGAGCCTCTTGCTGGCTATTTGGCTTGGCAAAACCAAGGGAAGATACCTCAAACTGTCTGGAAGGCTAGACCATGGTGGGGGGATGTAGGAAGCGAGAGAGGGGAATGGCAGGGCATTCGTGCAGTACAGAGCCCAGTGCTTTTGCAATTGTTCCATTATTCTCCAACAACAGGTTGGGGCTGGGAGAACTATAAAATGACTTGTGCCAGAAGGGTCCCTATACCTTCTCCTGATGCTACCCACTTTTCTGGTAACACATCCCCCACTCCCTCTACTTCCTTCCTGCAAGCTGAAGCAGGGCGAGGCCTTCCAGGGGCTGAGAGGGGCTACACACAGCCAGAAAATCCTGCAGATGCAGGTGAAGGGCACTGGGCATGAGACAGCCTCACCCTGAGATAGAGTGGGCTCTCTGGAGCTGGGGTTGGTGGGCCTCAAGGCTGCTCTCCAGAGGCTATAACCCCTGTGCCCTCCTGACCCTGCACGAGAAAGGGACTGTTTCTTTGAATCAGTCCTAAATGTCTTTAATCTGAAGTATAGTTTAGTGCCCATGGGTTTTGGAGTCACAGAGATAAGAATTCAAGCCTTGGCTCCTTCACTTGCTGCCTGTTTAACATTAGGCAAACTACGTAACCTCTCTGAGCCTCAGTTTCTTTTGCTGTAAAATGAGATGAGCACAGAATGTCAATGAATTATTTCAAAGATTAACTGAGATTGAGTACATAAAGTATACAACACACAGTGCCTGGCACAAAGCAAGCTCTAAACTCCTCAATAAAAAGGAACAAACTACTGAAACAAACTACAACATGAAAGAACCTCAAAAACATTATGCAAAGTGAAAGAAGTCAGACACGTGACCACATATTGTATGATTCCATTTATATGAAATGTCCAAAAAAGGCAAATCTATAGATAGACAAAAAGTAGATTAGTGGCTGCCTAGGGCTGGGAGTGGGAAGCGGACGTGACTAAATGGGCAGAAGGGATCATTTGGGCATGATAGAAATGTTGTAAACTTGATTTATTATAGCTGGCTTCACAACTGTAAATTTACTAAAGTCATTGAATTATATACTTAAAATGAGTAAATTTTATGGTGTGTAAATTACACTCAATAAAATGGTTTTTAAAGAGTAAAGGAATTGGAGCTACTAAGAGGTGGTAGTGGTTAAGAGCATCGATCTCGGCATTCAGCTCATTGGGTTAAAATGTCAGCCCTCCCAGTTTAGCTGGGCAAGCTACATTACCTTCCAGTGTCCTTATTTGTAAAGTGGGTCTGTAATAACTAATGCTTACTCTAATTCCAGGCATTGTTCCAAGTACTTTACATATGTTAATCTTCACAAGTCTCCCATGGTGATCATTTTACATCATTTTACAAATAAGAAAACTGGGCACAGAGAAGTTAAGTGACTTGCCCATGGTCACACAGGTCATACAGCTGGCAAGCAGCAGAGAAAACAGCCTAATTTAAGGGTCAAATGCTTCACCACTGAATTGCTCTACCTCACAATGACAAGGCCTTACTCAGGTTTTTATGAGAACTAAATAAAAATAATTAATACAAAGTACTTGACATACATTAAGTACTCAATAAATGCTAGCCAGGGAAGAAACCACTATCTAATTGACTCAAGTAGCTTGGGTTTGTCCAATTGTATCTTGAAATATTCAGGGAGTATAAAAAGCGAAACCTGTTTAAGAAATAGTACGGCTGAAAGGAAAGTGCACAGCCTACAGAGTGACCATAAAGAAATCCCTTCTCTATCTGGTTTAGACATTAGGGGGTGGAGAGAGGAGAGAGCAGTCAGCGTAATTCCTAACATGCACTTAAGTGCCTGGGTTTCTCTGCAAGGCAGTGGGACAGTGTGCCAACTGAGGATTCTGGAGCCCAGGCTTGGGGGTGAGACAGTACAGGGTTTGATCCTGGCTCCTCTACTGATTTGGCCGTTGGATCAGTGACAAGATACTTAACTTCTGTTAAGTCTCAGCATCCTCATCTGTAAAATTGGTTGAAAAAAAAGTAACAGCTTGAAGGGTGTGAGGATTACATATTGTAATGTGTATAGAGTGATCAGCACCGGTTCACGGCACCTATTAGGGCTTAATAAATGAACGTGATTGTCTTCTATCTTGTTGCCTACAGATACATTTCTCAGTGCAGATCATTAAGGACGCATTGCACCTTGTAGAGGACAATTAACCAAATGTCTCGTGCTCCCAGCACTATGATCTAACTCTATACTGGGACAAGACTGACCAGTAGACCAAACCCATCCTCACTCTGGAAGGACGAGGGGAACTGCAGCCACTGTTCCCTAGAGACAACTGCCATCTTCCCCACAGGGCTCCTGCAAACCAAATGGATGAGGGGAAGCCAACCTCATTAGACTAAACAGACAGGCTGAGAGGCTCTAGGTGGACCTGTGAATTTGGTAGAAGAAATGTTGTTGTGGGAAGAATGGAGTAATTCTCCATCTCCCAGAGTGCAGAGAAAGAGCAGCTGGGTCTAGGCTGGGACAGGAGGCTGGCTGGGTTCAGCATAAAGGACTTTCTGGGGCGGTAAGACCAGAGAAGGATGTGGGAGGAGCCCCACTTTGGTGTCTTGGGGAATGAGGGATGAGCTGAGAAGCAGTCAGATACGCTCCCCTAGGCTCTGGGCTGTTGCTCCCACACCCTCCTCTCCCAGGAGGAGCCAGCCAAGCACAGGCAACACCGTTAAGCAGCTGACCCACCTTTTTTCCCTCTGTCCCAGGACGGTGGTCGTAATGTAAAACAAAGAAGTAGTCCGGGCTAAGAGCACTAACTTAAGAATGAGACAACCTGGGTGAGAGTCCCAGCACTGCCACTTATTAGCTGTGTAGTCTTGGGTAAGTTACTTAACATCTCTGTGCCCTAGTTTCCTCTTTACCCCAGAACCGCACAGGGATGTTGAGGGAAGAAAATGAGATCATGAGTGTAAAATGCTTAGCATGGTGCCGGGCACAGAGTTAACATTCCATAAATAGCAGCTATTAAACTGGCCGTAAGGCTGAGAGAGACAGAGCCATGCACAGGTCCCCTCTCCCACCTCAGGTTACCGTCTTAAAGAAGGACCCATCAGGACGCCACTCAGACTGTGCCCAGGAGGGACATTTAAGCCCCCCTCAAGTTAACAGTGCTTGTGGGGCACCCACTACAATAATGACTGTCATTCTTTAGGCTTTATGACACTGGTCAGTTTGTAAAGCAATTTCACATGCACTATCTCATTTGATAAGCCTGTATTATCAAATCATCATTTTAAAAATTAAAAAATGGTTCCACAGCTAGTGAAGAGGGACTGAAACCCAGGGCATCAGACTCCTGTTCTTGGGCCCTTCTGGCAGAGATGAGACTTTGTCCTTCCCTATTACACTCAATCTCTCGCCTGAGCTTCTGTGACCAGAGGCCAGGCCAAGGTCAAGGTCAGGGCTTGGTGTATGCCTGCAAAAGGTACAACCCCTCCCACTGCCCTGGCCAAGAGCAGGACAGTAGGGAATAAGTCCTGGTTACACTGGGTTGTATCCTCACCAAGCCAGCTGTCTGCACAGGTGGTCTACCTGGGGTCATCCAGTGTAGAGACACAGGGAAGTCAGAGTCAAGTCCCTCCAAGAGACTTTGTGGACAAACCCCAAACATTTCTATGTAAAATTTTTCAATATTAAGGCTTACCAAAAACATAAAGACTTTCTGAAAAGAATCTCCCTTACCCCTTTACCTTCTGATAAAGACCAGTGAAGTTGAGAATTTAAATATGAAAAGAGGGTCACTGAGCCTCAGTAGGTCTGGAAGTCTCTAACCCCTCTCTCCAGCACTGCGGGCCACAGTACTCACCTCCTCTGAGAATCACAGGCGTCCAGAGAGCTCCGTGGGTCCTGAGAGCAGCAGGGAGCCTTCGCAGGTGACATTTGCTTCCTCTAACATGGTTTAACTGTCAATAATGGAACTGGGATGGAGAGTTTTGACATTTAAGTCTTTCCAGATAGGGCTGAAATAGCATTTTCATTCTCCACCCTCATTTTCAAGGACTGGTAATTTTCTGAGGCCATTACCATTTGGGCTGAGATTTTGTTCCCAGCCCAGAGCTGAAGTGTACAGGGAATTTTCCACAACAGGTCCGAGTGTTGGAAGGTGCTCTCAGGAGTCACATTCTTAATATGAAATCTTTCAATCACTCTCCACCACAGCATCTTGGAGTCAGTGAGAGCCTTCCTATTTTTATAACCTTTTCATTTGCTTCCGTTGGTTTAAAATCATCAACAATAAAACCAAAGGGCAAACACCACCCCCAAGTCTTATCTCAGGTCCTCTGGGGAGGCACCAAAGACAGATGATGGCGGAGTCTGCCCCTGCAGAGCTGTTCCCAGCACAGGCAGCCTGGATTCGTTTCTGATGTCTTGGGTCAGTTTCCTGTTCCCCTGCCTTCCTGTTTGCCTGCAGGGCTATCCAAGATGTTGATTTCCTGAGGCAAAGGGTGCTTCTCCTGGGAGCGCTGAATCTGGTAGAACAACTGCCTCCCGGACCCTTGCGAAGATCAGGCGAGATGGTGTGGGTCAAAGTGCAAACTTGAGCTACAAATATGAGTTCTGATGATAAAGATGCACATCTTGGCATGCAACAATAACTAGCATTGTGGCACTGTCTCTTGCTTTTAAGAATCTTACACATTAGATCATCGACACTGACCAAAGCATATGTTTATGTTAAACTGATTAACAAAAATGGCCAAGGACAATTTCTACACAGGGCATGGAAGACAGCCTTTGTTTCTGGAAGCCCAGCATCCATTTCCCCTTTTGAAGAACACATTTGTTTCTTTTAAGGATTTGCCCCTTGTCTCTGAGGGCAACCTCACACAGAGGGTGAATCCAGGGGTCTCTCGCCCTCACCACCACCATCACCATGGAAGCCAGAGGGGTCCTTGCAGGCCCCTTTGGAGACATCCTACTATTTCCCACCAAAGGGTAACCACAGGACTTAAGCTGGGCCAACAAGGCTTTAGGCCTGAGACTGGCAACAGAGGATTATAGGGTCTGAGCCTTCTAGCAAGGAGAAACCTTCAGAGGTTTTGACCATCTGAAGCGACTGGTTTCCAGCTTCCTAGGTACCCTAGCAGTATATTCCCCATGCTAACTTAAACCAGAGACTCCAAAATGGCAGTCCCACAAAGTGATGACTTCCACGTGGGCTCAACCATTCTCAGTCTCTCCAAGGCCTCCAGACCACAGCATCCCTTACTGGCCCCAAAGGGAAAACAATTACAGACCTCTACCCACTGTTGATATGGGCCTTTTATCGAGGTAAAAGCCCATGTCAACATAAACCCAAACATGAGCCTGGACCACACATGCACACTCTCATTCTCTAGATGCTGACTTTCCCACACTCTGGATTGAGTTTTTAAGTTTCTGATGCATAGAGACTGACTAATTTCTGATCCATAGAGTTCTAGGTGGATGAAAACCTACAAGAAATTTCTGGGCCATGAGGATATACCTTGTTAAGATGCCATGAATCTTGTTGTCTCCTAGTGATTCCAAGTGGTAAACTCGTGAGGTCTGGGGCCACAGCTCACTGGGCCAGGCTAGGTGCTGACTCAATGCAGAAGGAATGAAGGCAGTGCTGGCCCCCTGAGCCCTAGGGACACACAGATGCTAGACACTGGCAGGAATGCTAAGGTCTCCTGGGCACAACATGTTGGTGTGGGTTGGGTTTGGAAGCCTCTCCACTAAATTCATTCACCACCAATTGCATCAGCGGCCCCTTCGCAGCTGGCTCTCAACTCAGTCTGATTGCCTAATGGCTTGTCCTTACGCAGAACAAATGTCCTGTGGCTTTCTAAAGAGACAGCATGGTGTAGTGGGGAACACTGTGGCCAAGAGGCCTGGATCCCAGCCCTCATCTGCCCAAACAAGCTGTGTGACTTTAAATGAGTGACCCTCTCTCCATCAGTCATTTCCTCCACTGGAACTCTAGATCATTTCCTTAGATTCTACTAGCCCTTCTAGTGCCTGCTGGAAAGCAGGGTGTGGAGACTTGAGAGAGACAGTGGCAGATACTTTTGCCAGTTTGCTTTGGACTTGCAGGGTCACTGATTCCAAGAAACATTTTAGTTTCTTAACACCACAGTCTTTCAAGACTAAAGAGTCTTCGGGGACAATTCAGAGCTCCTGGTGCTTTGGAGGACTTTCTCTGAGTCCTCAGAATTAGTCACTCAATACCTAGATGAGAATCAAGTGGAGAATCTTCTACTGGATTTGAACTCTGTGGTTAGGATTTTCACAGATGTGAACACAAGAGGCACTGTGATCCAGGAGAAAGAACTGTGGAGGTAGAAAAGGCAGCATCTGTGTTGTCTCTGCCGTCCAGCAGATTGCTGTTCACCTTGGGGCAAGTCACTTAACCTCTCTGAATCATTTTCCTCAACAGCAAAATGAAAGACTTAGACTTGCCTTATATTCATTTATTTATTATGTATTCCCTGTATCATTAGACACAAGAAAACAAATTCAAAGTCGTGGAAGTGAAGAACTAGATACCTCCCCTTCCCAGTGAGGGACCCCAGGCTACTAGAGCAGTTATAATTGCTCTATTGAATTTCTAGCCACACCAACAGGGAAGCACTGTGCACTGCTCAGTTCTCACTGTTTGCTAAAAGAAAACATGCCCATCAGACAGGAAAAAGATGCTTCTTTCCTGCACTGAATTCTACAATCCATGCAGCCTTGCATTTAGACAGTGAACATTTACTGAGCACCTGAGAAAGGCCCACGGTGCAGGGCCTGCAACAGCAACCAGACCCGAAGCCCTGGAGGGAACTGTGGTTTTATCTCAGGGATTCTCAGACAATGAAAATATAACAATGATGTCAATGGTGATTGTACAAAGATGCTGAAAGGGGCTCTATAAAAGTGAGGGTGTGATGGAGAGTTGTGATTCTACAAAGACTTTTCAACAGTGAGCAAAATCACAAATCACCGCCAGGTATGCCATTTTCCGGTGACCTGGCTTGATGTGGGGACTTGATCTGAAAAACCAGGAGTGCTGAGTGACTAAGATCCTGAAGACTCTCTCAATTGTTAATCGACTCCTTTCAGCTTTTGATGAAAGTTAGATACTGGTCAAGAGTAGCTGAGCATTTTGTAGCAGGCCTGGGGCACTAGTGTCCTGTGTTTTTGACTGGAGAAAGTAAAAGTGTTGAGATGCCAGTTACTGCCAGCCAGCTCACACTCTTTTTTTTAAATAAAACTTTTACATTTTATTATAAAAAATTTCAAGTGTGCTGAAAAACTGAAATAATTATATAGTAAGCAACCATGTACCCACCACCTAGATTCGGCCATTAGCATTTTGCTGTAATTGCTTTATCATATATCTATCTTTCTATCCACTCTTTCATTCATTCATCAATCTACCTTAATTTTTTTGGTGTATTTCAAAGGAAGCTGTAGACCTCACTCCTAAACACTTTAGCTTGCATATTATTAACTAGAGTTCAAAATTTGTTTAAAGTTTTGTGTGGCAGGGGCTGTAAAAAACATAAATCTTAAGCATCCCTTTAGATGAATTTTGATAAGTACATACACCTGTGTAATCTAAATACCAAGAGAACATTAATATCTCTCCAGAGAGTTCCCTTGTCTACTCTTTTTAAGGGACTCTGTCCCTGCCCTCCACCCCATCCCCATGCCCCCTGTTGCCCTAAACCGTGTGTTCTGTGTCCTGTGATTCTGAGCACTTTGAACACAGTTGTTTGGCCAGGGTGGGCACCCGACCAAAGGTGGCCCATCGGTGCATGACTAGTGACCTTAACCTCCAAGGCTGGGCTCAGCAGAATGAGCTCAGTCAGTCAGAGGCTCTCTCTAAGGAGGTGGGAAATAAAAAGACTACACTGGTTGGGCAAGGCCATGAGGCAGCTTAGGCTTGGGGTTGGCTCACCATACTCACAGGCCACATGCCAGCAGAAGTACAGAGAAGCCAGGGCTAGTGAGGAGCATGGAGTGCATACCAGGGAGACACAGAGCCTCTGGTCTCTGAGGAAGGAACAGAAAACAGGACCTCAGTTTCCTTCACTTGCAGCTTCAGTTCCAGGTCTCTAATGTCTGAGGTAACTTGGGTGGGACTCTCCTCTGTGCAGCTACAACAGCACCCCTAAAATGTATATAGATGACGGTACATAGGACAGTTGTAAAAATAAAATAATTTCTCTTAAATGAGAGCCATCCTACTTCCATGTGGGATGAGCTATGGGCATGACTTAACTGTCCCTGGAAAATGATAACAAAATAATAAACGACATCAATATAATAAAGCCACACCTAATACTACATGTTTTAACATATAATCTCATCCGATCCTCACAGCGATCTCCAAACTGCAGGCACTCTCCTTTGATCGTCTCCATTTTGCCTCTGAGAAAACAGATACAAAACAGAGACATAATTTGCCCAGGTTCACAGTAAGCCCTGGAATCAAAGCTCACGGTATTAGTTGAGTCCCAGTGTTTTGCTGGGTGAGGGTGCTCCGTGAAGGGTTTGCAGTAGGATGAGGTGGCAAGTTTTCTGCCCTGGAGCATTTGTCACCAGTCAGCAGCCCACATGTAAAGGGCCTCCTTGTCCTAGCTCCAACCATCACCTTGCTTGGACACACACTGGCAGGGAGAATTTGTTGAAGTGCTAGCCCAGGAGCAGACCCACAGCTGGTGGTTCCTTGGTTATATCCGTCTGTTTGTCACTGCATTTGCCAGAACAACACTGTGGCTCTACCCCCACTCCTGAGACAGCTGCATTCATCGGTGTTTGCTGATGGTGATGGCCCGAGCCCTTTGAGGTGGTACGGTGGCAGGAGGCCCCACTGCAGACACTGAAGTCATAGCTCTGCTCCCTGTTCCCTGTAGTTGCACCTTTCCTTGAGAAACTGCAGTGGGTATATGGGTGAGAGATAACAAAGAGGTCTGGCGTCTCCATGGTGCTTGCTACCTTTAAGAAGTGAAGGATGACTCTAGTCCCAGGAGAGCTGGTGCAGCAGGGCAGGTGTGAGAGCCTTAAAGCAGGAATTCATTTTCCCCAAACAGGAGGGGCGTGGCTGAGCTGAATCATGCTTCCTAGGTATGTCGATCCCTAGTATTTATCCATGCCTGTCATCTTCTCTTCTCTCACCTGACCATGAGCACCTTGAGGACAGGGGCCAGGGTGTTTTGTTCACTTTTGATTTCCTGGCACCCTGCATAGTTCTTGACACACAGTAGATGCTTAATGAATATATCTTAAATGAATACAAGACAAAGGGAAGCTGAGAAAGCAGATGGATAATAATAAAATTAACACAGCAATTAAGAGCCAGGCACCATTCTAAGAGCACTACTTAGAGTAAATAACCAAATCATCATAACTACCCTGTGACGTAGGTACTGAAGTACAGAGAGGTTAAGTAACCTTCCCAAGGTCACACAGCTAGCTAGTAAGTGGTAAAGTTATATTTGAACCCAGGCAGCTAGACTCCAGAGTTCGTGGTCTTAAGCCCTGTGATGGCCACCACCCTATCTTTCCTACTCTGAGAAAACTTCCTGCAATATCACACCAAGCTCTTCGCCTGCCTGAGCCCAAGGATCAGGACCTGTAGGAGGCCAAGTCTGACATTGGCAAATGCATTGACATCCTGGCAACCAAGATATGGGTGATATAGCAGCCATACCAATAATGGTTAGCTTCCCTGCAATTCCATCAACATATACTGCATGCCCATTAGGTGCCGGCACTGTCCGGAACAACAAGATATGCTCTTTGCTCTCATCTATCATTTGCAGATGTGTCATACCCTGTGTGCATAGTATGTCTCTTTTAATACGACTCTTGTGCCTAGTTATGCCCAGTGCACAGATGAAGAAACAGAAGCGCAGCAAGCTTAGAAAGGTCAGGTCACTTGCCCGTGGTAACTACACATATTTATAGGTATCTACATGGCAGGCCCTGCTCTAGGGGGTACAGAAGTGAACACCACACAGTCTTCTTTCCTCTCATGTGCTGTGCATTCTAGTAGAGGGAGTGAGATGGAGAGCAGTAAAGAAAACATAAACAAGGTAATTTCTAGGAGTGACAAATGGGGGAAGGCAATAAAGCAAGATAAAGGGCTGGAAAAAGGGATGGGTAGAGGAGCCAGCCATGGTCAGCCCTGGGGTGGGGGTGGGGTCTCTAAGCCAAGGAAAGGGGCTTGTGCAAAGGGCCCAAGGCAGGACAACTGGATGCGCTGACAGGAGTAGGCAGTGTGTTGGACATGGTTCCATACATAGTGTAGCACTCAGCACATCTGCTTTATATGCAGAAGTTCCTGGGTTCGCACCCCAGTGGAACCATGGTCCATGGTCTATAGCCATGCCACCTGAACAAACCCGATGTCTGATCTCGGAAGCTAAGCAGGGTCAGGCCTGATTAGTACTTGGCTGGGAAACCATCTAGGAAGACCAGGTGCCATAGGCATAAAAAAAAAAAAAAAAGGAGTGAGCAGTGTGGCTGGAGCACAATGAATGTGTGGTGTTCACTTCTGTACCACCAGAGCAGGGCCTGCCATGTAGATACCTGTAAATGTGTGGTTACCACAAGTAACCTGACTGTTCTAAGTTTTCTGAGCTTCTGTTTCTTCATCCGTGCACTGGGCATAGTCACAAGAGTCATAGTAAAAGAGACTCTGGGCCAACATATGACACTGTGTCCGAGCAGGCAGAGTTCAAAAAAACTGCACAAGGAATCACCTTTAGAGGACAAGGTGGCTCCAGGTACCAATCCCCTCTGAAGGGTATAGAACCTCACCATGCAGCTTCAGTTGTGTGCTTGTAAAGAAAAAAGTCAGCGCAGATATAATCTTTGTCAATCCTGATATCTCTCAGAAGCCCTTGAGGCAAACCTCATCAGGTAACTTATGAAAATTAATAGTCTTAACACTTGGTCTTTGAAGTGCTCCAGGTATGCAAGTACTCACCCGCAGGAAGTAATTTCAGAATGAATGTCGTTCCTCTAAGGATCATCATGGTGTCTTGGGGTTTAACGGGCCCTGGGGGCAGGCTCAGCTCCTCCCCAGCACTCCCACGCTCGGGCAGAGGACACATCTGCAGTGATGCCGGACTGGATCGGGCTCCCCAGGCCAGTGAAATATCAAGTCTGAGAAATGCCACAGGCCTGGGAGAAGAGAGAGCCATGGCAAGCCGCAGCTCCCCAGGGCCCGTGAATATGTGGAGCCCAGGCGGATGAAGGGCTGAGCTGGTGTCCTGCCCACATAGCCCTGCTGGAGCAAAGGAGCGGGACTTCCAACCCTGGAGCTCACAGAGCACTGGAAAGTGAGGAAGGCAGACACGCAGAGCGCTGGGGTCCACTGGCTTTGGGATTGCCCTGCTTTTCCCTCTTGTCCTTTCTCTCCCTTCTGCTCCAGGGATTCGACTGGTGGCTTCCAGTGGGACACCTCACAAACCTCACAAAGTCTGGAGCTGAAACGGATTTCTCCTCTCCTTATATGAGCACCTAGAATCGCTTTGTTGTCCTTTGAGTAAAGGAAAAGAGTGCTGCACAGGGGACAGGTTTTATGGGGTCTATGGGGCAGCAGGAATCTTGCCTTTGGTCCTCCACTACCCTTATTTTCCATCTTCATGCAGCTGAGACCCAGGAACCTTGAGGCACCAGCTCTTTCTTTCCTTTTCTAATGTTTTTAGAGTTAAGCTTTTTTGTTTGTTTGTTTGTTTGTTTTAATTCTCCAAACTGCAAAGACTGAGAATCACCCGCACTGCCACTAGAATTCAGTTTGTCAAGATTTTGTCAGACTGGCTACAAGCTTCTCTTTTTTTAAAAAAAGAAAGTGAATTAAAACACTACAAATAAAGTCAATCTCCTTGTTGGTCTCCTCCTTGTCTCTCGCCAGCAACGCTCACTGTCTTTGGTCCATTGTTATTCTTTGAAATATATATATGCACACATACATACACACATCCAGGAACGACAGACACAATTATTTTATATTCTAATTTGCATAAATGTATTATACTAAATTATCTGCGATCACATTTTTTCTCCCCTTCTAACATCATGTTTTTAAGTTCCATTTGTGCTGATATATGTTGACCTAGTTCATTCAAGCCATTCTAGCTCAGGTGGTAGCCCGATCCCTCTGCATGGAACTCTCCAGAGTGCAGGTAACACCAAGGCTTCCCTGACCTTAGAGGTTCTGCTAATTTGAAGAGCCTAAACCAAGAGCAGAGACTCTGCCCAGCCCACAGCCTTCTAGTCCATAAAACCCTCCAAACGCCACGCCAGTGCCTGGATCTCCCCCACATCTCTGGTCCCTGTGGCACTTCCTCGTCCAACCTATGAATATCTCTTGGTCTTCTTAGGTTTTCCATTCTGATTTCAAGAAATAAGGAAATTAAGATCCTTCACAAAGTCTGTTTTCCCCTTGTAAGCCATGACATCAGGCAGTGGGCCTCCTGAGAAGTTGGCATCTCCTCAGACTTTGGAGCCAGGTAACCCTGGCTCCGTTGGCAGGTAACCTGCCCTCCCTGAGTCAGGTCCTTTATCTGTAAAATGGGGGTAGTAATACTCAGGTCACAAGCCAGCTGTGACAGTTAAGGGGAAAAGTAAATGCAACCCAACTGGCAGGCTCCTGGCATGTACCAGGCAGTCCAAAGGGCTTCTGCTCTTTCCCTTCTTCTGTCTCTTCTCAAACCAGCAGCCATAGAGGTTTCTCAAAATGCTATCAGACCACATCACTCCTTTGCTAATGTGACTCCCAAGATTAAGTTAAGACAGCTTTGCCATATCCAACTTGGTCTCCTGGAGTGCTTGCTCTGGGGATAGCCAGCCACAATACCATGAAGGCACTCAAGCCGACATGTGGAGAGGCTCATGTGGAGAAGAAATGAGGCCTCCTGCCAACAGCCAGCTTGCCAGCCACATGAGACAGCCACCTTCGATCCTTTCCATGACTGCAGCCCCAGCTGACAGCTGAGTGCAACCTCACTAAGAAACCCCAAGCAGGAACCACCCAGCCAAGCCACGCCCAAATACCTGGGCCACAGACACAAAGAGAGAGAATAAATGATTGTTGTTGTTTTAAGCCATTAAGTTTTAGGGTGATTTGTTATGTAGCATTATTATATAAGTAATATAAAAGGTAACAAATAATGACAACTTGTATTGTTATTACTAACATGTATACCAACACTAGTATTGGACTTAATATGTACTAGGCACTATTCTACATACTTTACATTAATTAATTCATGGAATCTTCATAGAAACCACTGAAGTGGGGGCTACTAGTATCCCTGTTTTACAAGCAAGAAAACTGAGGCACAGAATGCTTAGTTAATAGCTTGCTAGTAAGTGGCAAAGCAGTAAGATGAACGCTTACTTGCTAGTAAGATGAACCCTGACACTCTGGGTCCACTATTTCATGCTGTCTCCTGAACAAAGCCATAAACAGAAATGTGGCACCAAGAAGCAGGAGATGTTCTCAAATTCACAGGGTCTGCTTTTAAGAGAGGGAAGAAGAAGGAAAGAAAAAAGAAAAGAGCCAACCCTCTTCCCCTCCCCCAGACCCTCCAGGTTCCTGTCCTTCTCCTTGGGTTTCAGCTCTAACCATCTCCTATGCTGCCAGTAGGCTGGTCCCAGACCAGAGCCAACTCATCTCCATCAAGTAAGTAAAAGACATTACTAAAAGTGTGCACAATGTTTTAAAGCTCTCGTCACACCTCCTCAGTTAGGGTTCCAATCCATGGAGATGACCGATTTCCCCTTTGCACATCTGATTCAACACAAGCCTCATCTCTGCTTTTTAAAATTGGCCAATGTCTTCAAACCTATCAGGTCTTTAAGGTGGAGAAAAATCACTCAAAAAAGACAACTTCATTGATGCCGTGCCTGTCCATGCCCTTCACAGACATGGCTAATCAATCTCCTCTTCCCCATTCAGTCTGGATGCAGCTTCAGAATCCTTCTCATCACAATGCTCCTGGCTGCCACTTCCATAGGTTCTGAGTTAACAGTAGAGCCAAGGCCTATATGTCATTCTTGCTCTAATAGGACAAAGATGAAACACCAAAAGCAACAGACTGGAACTAATCTCTCTCCTTTCCAAAGGAGTGAAAGGCTCCCTGCCTCTACTGCTCCTACCCCTCCTCCAAAACCCATTGTCATCACAGCCAGAGCTTAGACGGGATTTTAAAAAGAGAAGACATTGCAGAAAGCATTGACCTGGGTTTTAATGACGGGATGATGGAGAGGGCCAGTGCTGAGAGGTTCTGTGCCCACAGATGATGGTGAATTAGAAACCAACAACTCAGCACCAGCTAGACCAGAAAGGACTATCCTAAAGTCAAGGTGAATCAGGAACATAGCCATATTCTTTATCTATAACCTTCCTCAGACAACCTCTGAGCACTTAAGAGAGGGGTCATGAACACATGTAAGGACTAGAGCTGTCCAAAGGAAATAGAATGCAAGCCATATATATAATGTAAAATTTTTAAAAAGTAAAAAAAAAAAAAAAGGTGATAATAATTTTAATAACATTTTATTTAGCCCAGTATGTTCATATATTATCATTTCAACACACAATCAATATTTTTAAAAATTAGTGAAGTATTTTAATTTTTTGTACTAAATCTTTGAAGTCCAGTGTGTAGTTTACACTTACAAATCATTCCAACTTAGATACTACATTTTTGCCAGAAATATCTGATCTACATTTTTGCCAGAAATATCAATTGAAAATATAGATTCCACATATTGAAGTTCTTCTAAACACTCCTAAAAGTTTTCCAATAACTCAAATGCATACCTACTTTTAAATTTAAATAAATTAAAATTAAATAAAATTTAAAATTCAGTTCCTTCTGTTGCACTAGCCACATTTCAAGAGCTCAGTACCACATGTGGCTGGTGACTACAGGTCTGGACCACGCTGGGCTCTCCCTACACATGGGCAGATGCTAGCTTCCCATCAGAGCCCCTGTGAGTATGCTCAGGGAACGATGGCCTGGTTCCTCTGAACAATGGGTTTCGCTCTCTGACCAGGCCCTTTCTTACTCTCTCTGCTTGGCTTGCCCACAGTTTTTCTCCAACACTGGCTTTCAGAAATCCCAGGCTCCATGCCCTGCAGTTCTCAGGGTAGCCCATCCCCACTTGGCTGAGCCCCAGCTCCAACCCCTGCCCAGGTGTGGTTCAGAGACCCTGTCCAACTAGAAGGGCTGTCTAGGTGATGCTACCTTTTCTGCTATGCAAAAAAAAATAGGGGCTGGCAATCTTAGGATGCATCCAGGAGTGAGCCATTTCCTTTTGTGTTTGGGGAGAAGGCCCTTGCCGTTTTCATGCCCCCAAGATGGCACCAAGACTGTAGTAGAGCATTAGTAGGGGCGGCCTCTGCTCTCTACCTGGCAAATCTCTTTTTGGAGCTTGCAGCTCCAAAAGGTCTTCCATCACCTTCCCTCGTCTTTGGCAGTGTGTGTGCTCTGTCTCTTGCTTCCCTTCCCTCCTCTGGTCTCTTGGATTGATGAACTATTTGGGGCTGTGGCTCACTCCTGACATTTCACTCCTTCAAGCACCAATACCATAGCAAACATCACTCACTGATCACATGTTCCTTCTCCCTGATCCTCTAGCCGGGCTCTACCCCAAACTCTGGTATAATGCCCCAGCCTCCCACACTGCCCCTAGTGAAGGATTTCACAGGGAGGAGAAAATATGGCTTCCAAGCAAAGAACCTGGTCACAGACTTGTGAGGCACCAGAAGCTAACACTCCTGGGACTGACCACAGGCTTGGCAACTTTGGAAAACAGCAGGGGTCTCCTCTGGCTGTGGCACCCTCAGGCCAAACCCCCTGGAAATGAAAGACCTTGGAATGTGAGAAGTCCTCCCCAACGGTTTATTTAAAGAAGCTGAAAGCCACAGCTGCTGTGAGAAGATAAAGGGATAAAAATCTGAACTCTGAAAAGCACATCTAAAAGGGCATGACTGACAGGGGTCTGGAATTGAGCATGTGTGACCTCAACCACTAAAATAGAGCACCTGCAGCTTGCCCAGGACACATGAAACTATATCATACCAGTCACTTGGGTACTGGGAAACCACCTGAACATTGGTGACCCAGCCTCAGACAGACCCAGGCAGAGCCATTTTTTTTTAAAGCAGCCCCTTTCATCCACCATCTCCCTGAAAAAAAGCTGTATGGAATCCTTGATTCTGCTAGGCCTCAGGTGTCCACCCAGGGACAGGTGCCTACCAGTACGTCTGAGGGAATGTCTGGACACACCAGTCTTCAGGTGCCTGCTTATGCAAAAGGGGGACCTGTGACTGGGAAAGGAAAGGGCAAAAATTCCAAGTTCCTACATCGCCGGAAAATAGCCTTTCCAGAGACTCAAATGTACCTGAATAGAACACGATGAACCAGATGAGAAACAAAGAGGGCCTTGGTCAGGTACCACCTTACAGAGGAATTCTTCCCATACAAAATTCTCCCTCTGAGGCAGAGCCCTCCCCATCTTGCACTATTCCAATATTTCAACAAGAGTGGCATCAACTTGTCTTTTAAATCTCTTTAAGTACCAGCGCCCTCCATTCCCTCTCACTAGTGTCTCACACACACACACACACACACACACACACACACACACGAGCACACACACAAGCACATACACAAAGTACCTCATTAATCTCACTTTATAAGGAAGTGAAATGTTCCAGCCATAAAACATTTTCCAAAGAACTTAGGTTTACCTGTTTAAGAACCAACAGTTATTAATACATTTGACCATAACTGCTGGAAAATTTTCTAAACTGAATGACGTAGTTCCCTGATGTACCAAGCTCGTACACTGAATGTAATTTATCACTTCCTGATGACTCAGGGACATGTTTCTGAGCCTGTCTTTATTACCAAGGCCTATGAGGCCTAATGATCTGGCCTTCCACCTTGAACCACTTTTAGCCTTGCTTAGGCTGTCCCAGGCAAGCGCACCAAGCACACACCCTGCAGAAATTGTACCCTGGGCTTTAGCTGTCTGGAACATTCTCTCCCTAGATGCCTGCATGGCTTACTCTTTCCATTCATGCTGTAGCTCAAACACCATCTTATCAGAGAGACTATTTCCTGTCCATCCTCTCCTGTCAGTGCCCTTTTGCTGCTTTATTTTATTTTCCTCCATAAACACATAGCTCAGGTGCACTGCCAGCCTGAGCCACCCAAACAAGCACTGAGCAGGGTCTTGGGAGATAGGGCAGGCTACCTATAAACTCTCTTCAGGTTGGGTGAGGGAAATAAAAGAAGCAGAATATGAGAAGGTCACACTCGAGGGGCCTCAGCAGGTCCGGAAAACCTTTGTGGGCCTCAGTCCTTGACAGCAGACAAGATGCTAACGACCAACGCTTCCCACTTTGTAGCTTTGTCTGTGAGCAGCCTTGGTCCCCAATCCTTCCCTGCTTGGAAGCTCCAAAGGAACAGGGAGGGGACAGCACAGTGGCAGTTATGAGTTTCTTTTAGTCACCCTCCTCCCTCGCTGCATGTGTTAGTCTAGCCCTGCTTCCCAGGGTGCCTGGTTTCTCGCGGTATGATAATTGGACCTCACTTAGAACTCTGTTTCAGAGCTTCCTGACATTTCAAGAGACAGTCAGGACAAGAAAGCTTTTTCTCCTCTTCCCCACTGCCGTTGGAAAGAAGTGCTGACCTGTTGACAGGGAGTGTGAAGAGAAAACCTGGTCAGCCTTTGGACCCTTCTAAAGACAGATGGTTTGATGAGAAAGTTTTCCTTCTGGTGAAAAGAAATCTCTCTCCCTGAAATTTTTACTCATTGGCCCCAGTTCTGTTCCTTGGAACTCTACAGAATAGTTCAAATCAGTTTCCTGCCTTTTCTATTGGCCCAATGCTAAGCATCCATGGGGAATTCAGAAGTGTGAGGCATGGTTAGGAAGTTTACACTCTGAGGAGTCAAGGGCGATTTTATTCAGGCATCAACTATTTTTAAAAATAATTATCTTTATTGGTTGTATCATTATATTAATAGATGCTTATTACAGAAAATGTTGGAAACAGCCAAAAAATGGAAAGAATCACCTGTAATCCTACATTCCTACTGCTAACATTTTGTTCTGCATATTTTTTCTCCCCCCCTGCAAATGTTTATGCAGTGAATACAAAGGGTGCTGATCTAGGTGCTCTGTGCTGATGCATCAGACTTGGATCTTGCCCTATAGATACTTCAGGGGAAAGGAGACACACATGGGCTTCAGAGGCAGAAACGTGAGTTTCAGAGGCATGCACTAGTTGCTAGATCATGAGTGAGTCATTGAATCTAAGCCTCATTTACTCATATGTTAACTGAACCTGTTAATGACACCTTCCTCATTAAATTGTTGAGGGAATTCCAAGAGGTTAAAGCTTGTAAAACACCTCAAAGTGTCTAATGAATCAGCCACCATAAATATAATACAGAGGTAACCGTGATTACAGAGGCTGGATGGGTGCAGAGCAAAGATGGCAGGTGTACAGAGAGATGCTGAGCCACTTGAAACCATTTTCAGAGCAGGCTGTACACAGTCTGTGACTGCACCAATCACGGTGTCTGATTTAGTGAACCAAATTACTGTCCAAGTGTAACTGTTGTTGACAAGTCTGAAAGCTCTGCTCTCTACTTCTTTCGAGAAGCCTTGGGTTTCCTGTCTATTTAGCCTCCTTGAATATTTGCTCCACTGTTAATGGGGAAGGCTCAAGAAGCAGACAGGGATAAATTTTCAATATTCTAACTGTAATGAACTGCTTGGCAACAGGCTCACCTCTAAACCCCAGAGCAGTGTACTTCATTACTGCAACACAGGAAGTCCCCTGGGGAATTTGGCCCAGCCTTACCTATCAGTGGCCCTCCATATCAACTTAAATGGCACTTCCAGAGCCAGGGCCTCCTCTGCTTACAGAGCCACCAGAGAAAAAAGTCAGGCCCAAAGCTCTCAGAGCAGCCAGTGGGGCAACTGCTGTCACTGCCCAGAAATAAGGGACCAGAATGAGAAGCATGCTGCAACTAATCCTGTGGCCTTGGGCCTCAGGACTCCCAGAGAGGTGACCCTCAGTCTGTTAGGCGCTTCTGTGCTATCTTTAAGTCCTAAAAACAGTTCTCATCATGACCCAGGATGGAACCCCAGTGGCAGGAAATCAGGCCCTTTCAATCTTAACATTTGGCGAAGGGAATTATGGGTGTTTGTGCTTCTCCCTCTCTACCCTCTTTCTTGTATGTGGCACCTAAACAAATTAAATATAAAATCATTTTCTGTCATTTAGGCAAATCATATTCCCACAGTTCCCAAATGCATACATTATAAATAAAATATAAACTCAGACAGATCTGACTGAAGCCTCTGTTCTCAGAGAACAAAGCTGGAAAGCCATCATTTGTGTTCTTTTCTGCACGGTGAGTTGGCGGGGGGAACCTTGCGAGGCCTCGAGAGTCATTGCAGAACCTTCTCCTGACGGGGGGTGTCCCTCCACAAACCGTAAACCTCACAGTTCCCTTCAGGAGAACTCCCTTAAAGCTATTTAGTCACCTCTAGAAATCAAATTCACTTCTATCATCAGCTTATCTAAGGATCAACAAAGCTTAGAAATCATTTAACCCAAATTTAATACTTAGAATAACCAAGGTCCAGAGATGTCAAATATTTTGTCCATAGTTACTCAGTAGTATCTCAACTGTAGAATAAGAAACTCCAGTTTAGGAAAACTCTTGCCCAAAAACTTTCATGATTCCAGCTATAGCCATGCCATTCTGAACATGCCTGATCTTAGAAGCTAAGCAGGGTTGGGCCTGGTTAGTATGTAGATGGGAGACCACCTAGAAATACTGGGTGGTGTAGGCTTAAAAATAAATAAATAAATAAATAAAACTTTCATGGTTCCAAATAAGATATGTTACAAATGAGTACACTGGTGTGATCCTGAAAATACTCTTTTTAAAATATGTCTATAAAATAAAATTTCATGAAACATCTTAGGATCCCATTGAATTCACATATGAAAAATCTGGGTCCCAAACCAGTTACAAATGTTTTTCTCAAATGTGAAGCCTGAAGACTGAAGACCAGCCGTGTCTGCTTCGCCTCCTGCCTTCACTGCCGTCCAGTGCCAGCATGTACCCATGCAGGCTCAGTGGACGTCCCCAGATCCACTCCCTTGCCCATCAAGTACAGCATGGAAAAATCACAAATCCTGCCACACGTAAGTAGCCATGTAGGGATGGGATTGGTATCTCCTTTTATTTTACAGATTCCATAACCAATTTTTCGCATCAAAATTAGTGACACATGGGCTGACAGCAGGACAGAATATTAAAAATCAGGACCTCCCTGAGAAATCCTGGCTGTATGGTTGCCATGCCGACAGCCTACGATGCCAAAAAGGGGCCTCCTAGGTCCAGAAGCAACTTGGCTGGCTACGAATAGCACAGACATTGTGAAGACGAGCTGCCTCCTGGCCCCGGGCTGTTATGCAGACCCTCCCTTTCCCTCCTCAGCTCTCTGATTCCCCAAGGGAGTGATAATGACGTCTGTCTGAATTTTCTCATCCTCTGTCAGCAGGGCTGGCCACATCATTCTCTAAGAATCTAGAAATTCACATGCAGTGTCCTGGCTCAACTAAATAGAGACATTTTTGGGAATGGCAAGAAGACCCAGTGAGAACTTAACAACAGATTTCAGGAAGAAGGCCACCTCGCAGAACCTGAACAAAGGGTTCAACCCCTGGAGAGGCTGAATATGCATGCCGTTATCTCCTTAGGTAAATTAAGTTGGAGCTGGGAATAAAACACAATGGGGACATGAAGCTAGGACCATTGACTTCTCCCAGAGATGGGCAGAAGTCCTACTTCACTCATCTAACCAGTACTTAATAAGTCTTGCTGTGTGCATTAATGTGGGGATGCAAGAAGCTTCATGCATAGTCCCTGCATGACAGCTTACACTCAACGAAGAGACAGGGCAAATGACTGAGAATCTCACTTCAGTGAAATATCTTGGAAGATAGGAATACAGTGCGAGGCTGTAACAAAGGCAGTGTGTGCGTGGGGACTAATGCCTGGACAGACATCTAGGGTTAAAGCTTAGGAACAGAGAGAGAGAGGTGGCTATGCCCCTATGTGGCCAGAGAAGGCTCTGCCACTCATTCCCAGAAATTTCCACTCTCTCTCTTCCTGCACCCCCACTTCCTGGCTCCCAGGAATCTCCCTGATACTCCTTCATACTTTAAACGTAGCTTCCCATTCACAGCCCTGTTCTAATCTGCAGCAATTCAAACCCCATGGGAACCAGGACGGGGTGAGAGAATGTTCACTGGAGCCCCCAATGACCTCCAATTTTCACCACTCAAAATGACTGCTACATGCCTCCAGCAGTGCCCTCCACACCATGCCAGGGCTCTCAGTTTGAGTGGCCTTCCAGGCTGATCTGGGAGGGTGCTCCAAGAAGCAGGGAAGAGGTCCAAGAGCAAGGTCAGGATTCTGGAGCAGAGACAAAAGTGATGAGACCCATCCTGGGGCTCTGGGCATCAATTTCCCTATGCTCTCTTCCCCTCCATCCCCCTCCGCTCTCCCCACCTCCTCTTCTTCCAGCTCAGACCCTCCTCCCACCACACCACATAGAGTACAGAACATTTGGCCAGCTAGCCTATCCCCTGCCACTTCAGGCCCACCTAACCTGAGACCAGGGCTGGCCCTCTCAGAATATAAGAAGGGGTAGCTTAAATACCTCCATTGTGTGGAAGCTCCTGGGGGGGCGGGGCCTGGGGCCCCTACTGGTTTGGCCAGTTCCTTGCTGATCTCTCAGTCCACCCAGATCCCAACACTCTAGGGTCTTGACACAGGAGGCTTTTTCCTCATCAGCCTTTCTGTCCAAACATCCACAGTGCTTTGAAAACAGTGTCCTAGTGACAGTGACTCTCATACCAGAAAGGAATATTCCACCTAATCAGGCTCGCTCTAGAGAGTTCAGTCAGACAGGGTCCTAGGAATTGGGGGAGAGGGGCTAGAGAAAATCAGCAAACCTCAAGGTCTCCTCAAGCAAAGTCCGAAATACAGTTCCTTTGCCGGAGATTTTTACTTTTTCCAGGGTGGGTAATAAGATACAGAATCTGGGGCAGGATGGGAATATGAGAGCACTTCCACACCGACACCCCACCCGCATCACCCACCACCACCACCACCACCACCACCATATTCCTGGGGCTAAGCTGCCTTTGCACAAACATCTTAGATTCTATTCCACACAAGCTTTCTCGGTCCTGACGCTGCACCTCCCTAAGAAGCTCCAGACCCCTCCTTTCCGAGGCCCAGATCTTTTCACGTCAGAATGGCCACTCCTGCTCCACTCCCCACTCCCAGCCCCACACTCTTCTCTCCTCTTGGTCCTCGTCCAGTCAGGCTACCCACCCTCCCTCCACGTCCAGCAGCTGATACCGCGGGTCGCCCAAGGCTCTCGCTCATCACCTGCCCGGGTTGGAAGAAGGCGGCTGCGGGAGCTCGCCCCTCCCCGTCCCAGAGCCTCTTGCCTCAACAGGTGCCCCTGCCACACAGAGTCGTCACCCCAGGCCCTGGCGGAGGCGGCGACAGGCACGCCCCCTGCAGGGCAGCAGGGACTCCGCACACTCAGCCCAGGTCCTTGGAGCGCCTAAGGCCCCCGGAGCTCCGCCAAGACCCCCGCGCAGTGCTCCAACGCCTTTGTTTCTCCGCTCGCCTTGACCCCGCAGGGCTGAATTAGTGAAAGGGAATCTCCTAGTCCGGGCGCAGACACTGCTAGCTCACCCGCTGTGATAGAGTAAGAGGCGCGTATGGGAAAAGACCTTTCCCCGACCAAGAGAACTCCGGGGGTGTTAGTGGGGGGAATACTCCGTGCAAAAGAAGCTGGTTCAAACTGACCCGGGCTCAAGGGTGGCAAAGCCGGGCGCAGCCCCTAGCGACTAAGTCTTACTCAATGACCCCATCCCACGTCCCTAGCCCTCAGGAGGGTGGAGAAGGGGTGCGCAAGGCCACCTACGCGCTCAGCCGCGCGCAGTTCCCACCGCCGGCTTGCTGCGCACAAGGTCCAACCTCCTTCCAGGGCGGGTGAGGCTCCCGCAGCCCCCGGCCCCGGCCCGGCGGCGCAGTACCGAGAGAGCAGCCACGTTCCCATTCGCGCGCGCACGCCGGGCCCACCAAACTTGCAGCACTTTCTCCCAGCCCCCACCCGCTGTCACCCTCCCTCCATCCGTGCGCCCTGGCCCCGCTGGCCCGACGGAGGTTGCCATAACAACGGGCAGGAATGCTCCAACAAATACAAAGCCTACAGGGCGCCGCGGGCACGTAGCCCCCGGCCGGGCCCCGCGTCCTCTGCAGCCTCGCGGGGCTAGGATGAGCGCCGGGGCTCCCTGGTCAGTCGCTGGACGCGGACGCGCAGAGCAGACTCACAATGAGCGGGATGGTGCGGTCTTCGCGGAGCTGCTCCGGCCTCCCACCAGCCTTCTGAGCGCCCCGGCCGCCCGAGGATGCTGCGTGGGCTCGGTTGTCCTGCCATAAGTAGTAGAAAGTGCCTAGGATCCAGGCTACGGTCAGGATGGCGATGGCATTGGCGCGGATCTTCCTCATGGTGGGCCGGCGGGCGCCCCAAGTGGGGGCCCGGGCCGGCGAGCTCTCGGGGCCGGGGCGGGGGCTCTCGCAGCCCCAGCTGTTTGTTTTCGCTCGCGCCCGGCAGCTCAGTCCTGCAGAGCAGAAAAAGGAGAGAGGTGGGGGGTGGGGGGGTGATGGGGAGAGACGAGCGCGCGGAGCGATCCTCACGGTCCTAATGCCCTTCAGCCCCGCGCGCGCGCGTCCCCGGGGCGCCCATTCATTCGCGCGCAGATCCCGCCCAGCACTCCAGCCCCCGCCGGCGGTCCCGGCCGCTGCGCTCGGGTAGAAGAGCGCTACGGGTGCGAAGTGGTACTGGAGGAAGGCCCGGCGAGGCAGACGCCTGCGGCGGAATGGCGACGAGCCAGAGCCAGTCTCAGCTCCCAGCGCTCGGTGACGGAGCGCGGGGCAGCTGCCCCCGCGCAGTCCTGGTGGATCCCTCCTACTTGCACCCACCTCTGGACCCAACAGCCCTGAGTCACTAGCTGGAGATGCGCGACCCCGACCTGGGCCCGCGCCGCGGAGCTGCGGATCTGGGCTGCACTTGAACTGTATTCTGGCGCAGGGTTTAAGGTGTGTTCGGCGAGTCCTTGGGAAGGGGCGGCTGGGCGGGAGGAGAGTCTCGAGAAATCTTCCACAGTTTAGCATTGCTACCCGCCCGAGGGTCCTCCCCGAAGAGGGATTGGAAGCTGGTGCACTTGACATTAGAAGAGAGCGAAGGAAAGCGACGCTGTTTCACAGCCAGCAGAAGGAGAATCGGGGTATAACCACCCCACAATTTCTGGGGCTCCCAGCTTTCAAAATGCTTCCCTCCATCCCCCCCCCACTCCCACGCCCACTGTCTCCTGGACAACCCTGAGGTATCATCATCACCGTTCCATCAGGAAGAAGGGAGGCCAGAAAGGCTGGAAGATTCTCCCAAGGCCACGCACCTAATTAGTGGGCAGAGCCCAGTGTAGAAGCCGTCTCTCCATCTGACACTTTCAACAAAGTTCAAAACAGTGGTGAGAGACACGGAAATCATTGAGATTCTTCCCCAGTCCTGGTGGCACTGAGAATCCCGTGTGAAGTGCTCTCACTCTGGCAGAAAGCAAGGTGGGCTACATTAGTTCTAAGAGACCAGCACAGGCTGAGCACAGAGCAGACACTAAATGACTAGTGTTATATAAACAGATCAGGCAGGGATCACAGAGGAGGAAATGATGTATTGCACGGTGGTCTGAGGGAAGGCTTCTCCAAGAAGGTAGATAAATCCTTTGAATAAATTCTTAAGAGGCAGGGTATTGGGGTGGGTTTCAGCTGCATTGAAGTGAAGGTTCTGAGGATAGAAGTACTTGATATGTCCAAGGAAGAGAACTGCCTGGCATTGCTGGGGTCCAGGATGCTTGGAATGATTTGGTGGAAGTTGAAGTTGGCCAGGCTGGCAGAGTCTGCACTCAGGAGGCCCTTGAATGCCATGGGCAGAGTTGGCAAGGAATTTGCTTCCTGCTGGTGCTGCTGGACACAGGCTCATCATAAGGGCCAAAAAGAGTCTTGACCTCTAAATGAAACTGCCTCAGGAATCGGGCAAATGGTGAGGTCCCAGCCGCCCCCATCAGCACCACTCATTTCCCTGTGCTTCTCCAGCACTCAGGACTGAACCACGCACGTAATAGATGCAGGAATCATGGGGCAGACCCAGTGGTCATGTCCTCTGTGGGAGGCCAGGAAAACCTTGCTCCTTAGAAATCAGACCCCACAAGTATCTCCAGACAACAGGAAAGTGTAAGAGAACTGCCCTCCTGGTATCCCCACTTCCACACAGGCTCCCAGGTCAGCCAAGTGGAAAGACTTGGGGAATGGTCCATAGGCTGCACTCCCTATCTCAGCCTGGTCTATGCATGTGTAGTTTTTGGTCTTGAGAGTACCAAGAGGGATCCAAACTTATCACACCAACCCTTAGTGAGAGGCTCCAAACTCAACCCTAGACATAGGAGATGAAGCAGGACTGTGCCAAACCAAAATCAGTCTGGTGGGGTTTCTGATGGTTCCAGAAGGAGAGCTCCATGAGAAGAGAGACAAAAGGAGGCACTAGAATTTGGCAGAGTTTCTCCTAAGTCTCACCCCTCGGCTCAATGGTGAGTATGCTGCACATCTGTGCCAAATAGTCACTCCCTGGTAACTTTCCCAAAGAGAAGCTTTCCCCACTCCACCAACCCCCACCAGAAAAGCCCCTAGGAACCTAGCCTTTGTGGATGACTTTAGACTTCACAGCCAGGCCTTTCTTAGATGAACACAATAAACTTCTCTGGGGGTGGGGTAGGGGGTAGGTAATCACCATGTTTATTTGACCAACAGATATTTAACAGAGACAGAGGTTAAATGAGGTGCCTCAAGCCACAGGTACACTGGAAGGCTGGGAACTAGCAGCTGCAACCTTGGCTACAGCCTATGTATGTTCTTTCTTCCAGAGTCTAATCCCAAATAGGCACAGAGCTGGGTCTCTGCCTCCTTGAGATAGAGTTCAGTGTTCAGAGATGACAGTGAGCAGTTTCTTCTCTGATCCTAGTAATGGATTCCCACAGAACCATAGAATAAAGTAATACCTGGGAGACAGTGTTGCCTAACATTCATTGAACTTCAGAAACAACAAGCGTGATAATAATAGCTACAGCTCACTGAGTACATAGCAGGTGCCAGCTGCTGAGCCGGCATCTTGCACACATTATCTCTAACACACCCACAACCTGCAGGCGAGGACTTTGAGGCTCAGTGAGGCTCTTGATTGCTGAGTCCTAGACCAGGTGAGTTGTGGGGCTGGGATTCAGTCTATTTTCTATGCCAGTGTCTGGATACCAGTGCAGGGCTTCTGAGGCTACTGGGCAGTCTGCCTGGTGGTCAAAATTATGTATGCAAGAAGCTCACTTCCCCAGGCCTCTTTTTTCTATAAAAGGAGGGAGGCAGAGAGATGACCTGTGAGGTCCCTTCAGTTGTGCAATTTTAGATTTCCTGTTCCTTGGGCATGGTCCCCTTCTCTCGGGCATGGTCCCCTTCTCTTTTAAGGCTGCTACTGCTGAAGCCAGCACTCAGGTAAGCTGGGCAAAGTGCCATGTGACCTTGGCACTCCCAGAGGCCCCAGGGAACTCTCTGCCCCTGCATTTGATGTGAGGATTTGGGGAGGATGGGGGGTGGATAACAACAGAGGGAAGAAAAGATATAGCTCTGTGTAAGACCCTAGCTCTGGAGTTGGACAACCTGAATACAAATGCTGATTCTATCTCATATTAAGAGAGTAACTTGGGCAAATTCCTAACCACTCTTAGCCTCAATTTCCTGAACTCTGAAATGGGACATGAAAACCCTTAACTTGCAGCATTGTTGGGAAAGGATGAAATAAAGCATGCAAAATCCAGTGCCTGGTCACCAGCCCGGTCCCCTCGAGGCCCACTCTCAGGTGCAGCTGCTGGCTGCTGGGGTGAGGGGTACTCCTGAAGGGCCTGCCAAGGACACACACACAGGATTGCTCACCAGTACTAAGAAAGAGTACAGACCCCAGTCAGGCCTCTTCAGCTATACCCAAGGTCCCAAAAGGATAACTCCCTGCCCTAAAGGTGGGTGGCTGCCTCTTCCAGAGTTTCTACTTTGTGGACTGGAGGTAGGGCAGAGGGAAGTAGGGGAGAGGAGTACAGGGTCCCAGCCTTTGCTGGTGTCTATCCCTGACAGCATACCCATTGCCCTTTGGAAAATTGGCTTCTCCTCTCGCCCTGTCCAGAGCAGTGGGGCCTTGGAAAGGTGGGTGCAGGGAATGGATTAGACTCCCATGTCTGCTCCAAGCAGGAAAGGAGGCAGGGATGGCGAACAGAGCGCATGTTACCTTGTAACAGGCACTGTGCCGATACACAGTCTCAGTTCAGAATGCTCCCCACAACACTTCGAGGAAAGTATGACGATCTCCACTTCACAGGTGAAGAGACTAATGCCTGTAGAGGTCAGGCAGCCATCAAGTGGTGCATCTGCCACCCATTGCCAGGTGACTGCACTTAATATACCGCTGTACCTAAGGAAAAGTTACTTATAAGTTTAGTTTCTATAAACCATGATAGATGGAGAAGACCTAGCTCTCTGAAAGGAGCTCAAAGTCATTAGTTATGATTCTCCTATTTGTCTGATAACCATGGCTTTTTATATCAGTTTCTGACACTGCAGTGTAAGCTTCATGAGGGTAGGAGTTCTGGTATGTTCTGTTCACCATTATCTCCCCAGTGCTTAGAACAATGCTGGGGATATAGTGGCACATAGCTCATTAAGCATTTGCTGTTGGAAGGAAGGGAGAGAAAATGGGAGACAGGTAAGAGAAAGGGTAGGGGAGCTCTGAGAAATATGCACCTCTTCTCTCTTAAGTCAAGCACTTGAGAGTTAGGTGCAGGACTAGAGCCCAGAGAAAGGGAGAGACACATTTAGGGTCAGTATGAGCCAGTTTAATGAGTGACCCAGGTCCGTAACAGTGCTTCCTCAGAAGCAGCTGACTCCCTCCTCCAACCAGGGGCCAGGGGCCAAACCCTGTTGCCCCAGAGTGAGGGGGTGAGAAAGTCCTTTGTGGTCTTATCAGAAGTTAGGGGAGGAATGACCTTGATTTGGTGGTTAACTGCAGGAACAAATGTTATCACTGATCATGAAATAACCCAGCTGTTGCATTTGGGAATAACAGGATTGTAGAGTTCCAGGGCTAATTAGAAATGTGTCAGATGCTTTTTCTTAACAGCAAGGAATTCCTACCAAGGAAAGATGCATAAATAAAGCCAGCTGGTCAGCAGAATTGGTCCTGGAGGCAGAGCCTTGTCCAAGGCCTCCTTGACCTCCCCATCTCCACTTCCTTCTTGGTCCCTTCCCCTCCTCTGCAGAACTGAGTGGCAGAAATCCTCAGAGCAAACCAGATGGCCCAAAATGCTAGGCCAGTGCCTGTCACATGTTTGTCTCTCACTCTTGAATAGGAGTTCCTCTGAGCAGGGCCCAGCAGCCTTCTTTTGTGTATCAGCAGCTTCGAGCACAGTTTTTGTGCAATGAGTAAATGAATGAATAAATATTTAGGGTGGTGGGCTGCTGCTACTCCCACTTTGTCCCATGAAAATGCCACATAGCCCATTCAGATGGTAAAGCCAATGCCGCTTGCCCATTGGAGTAGCGTTTCCAGTTCCTTTCTTTTCCTTCTAGAACACCTACCACGCCAGGCACCTCCAGGTTCCAGGGATATGAAAATGAACAAAATTTTGATCCAGGAGCCCAATAATCAATAATGGGAAAATACACATAAATAGTCACAAGATCATATAATGGAATGCCATAGAAGCCCCCAAGAAGTCTGAGTCTTAAAGGATAAGCAGGTAGGCAAGATATGAAAGGGAATTCTAGGAAGTGGAAGAGACCAACAAAGGAAATAAGATGTGAGTGTTTTGGTGTGTATGGTTTTGGGGTGGTGATGGTAATAAGATTAGAAAGGTAGGTGTAGACCAGTTAAACAGATGTCTTCTATGCCTTTGTAAGAAGTTTGGAATTATTCTGGCAAGCGATGGAGATCCATCCAAGATTGTGAAACAGGGAGTTATATAATGGGTTATAAATTTTAGTGAGGAGGCTGGAGACTAGTGGCAGGTGATCATAATGATATTGCAATAGTCAAGCAAGCAATTCTGTGGGCCTGGATTGGGGCAAAAACAGTGGAGCAGAAGAGAGAGTCAAAAGATTTGGTGATCAGTTGAAGACGGAGGTGAGAAAAGGATTTGAGAACATGTTCATTTTTTTAGTAGGAGACACGTGCTTTGGTTTAAGGTAACCATTGACTGAAATAGGGAATACAGGAGGAGGTGCAGTTTGGGGAGGCATATTCAACTGAACTTGAGTTCTCTGTGGTCCATCCAGGAAGGCAGCTGTAAATCCAGGTCTGGTACTCAGGACAAGGGGTGGAAGAGGCCAGTCAGGTAAAGATGAGAAGACCAAATACAACTGGGGCAGATGTTGCTGGGTGTACCTGGCACCTGGGCATGTGGGAGGGGCCGTGAACATCAGAGATTAGGACTCCTGGGTCTTTCATGTAAAGATAAAGGAACAGAACTGGCATGTTTTCTCTGCCTCCATCAGACCCTCTGATTCAAGGCCCTAAACCCAGGTTTTTAAGAGTACTCATTTCTTTCTCAAGGACTTCATCATCTGATATAGTTAGGATGGACCCCTACACCTAGGGCTGGAACACGGTTTGGCTCAAAAAGAGGTCAGACAATAAGACCAGAGAGAATTTGAATTGAACAGAGACACGTGGTCCTGGTCCTGTATTTCGTCAGTCTAATGGTGCCTATAATTGATACTTCCATTTTTCTTAAGAAACTGGGAAGCAGAATCTTAGAATGTTCCCAGGATTAGTATATATTTTAAAGCTCTTAGAAAAGCTGAAAATATCCATTGATATGTTTTGAAGTGTAATTTCTACTCCCTTACCAGCCAAAATAATTGAACAGGAAGAAAAAGCTGTTAATGCAGGAGGCGTATACCATCAGATGCCTATTGCCTGGAAATTTACCATTGCAAAGCAATTGAGGGTTCTTACAGCTAGTGTTTACAGCCATACGTGTCCCCTCTCACTGAGTCAACCTCTGAAGCCATCAAAAGGCCCATCAATCTGGCTTCGATACTGAAATTGTTCACAGTGTCTGGAACTGATGTCAAAGCAGAGAGAATTTTTAAAAATTATGCTGCTGGTTTTGTCAGCATATAAATCTTGGGGTGTTTCCTTCTGGTAGGTAGTGTAAACAGTTGGGGCTGTCAGTGCCCATAGAGCCAGTGATGGCTGAGCTCCATGGTGGCATGACCAGGCACATCCTCCACACTTCCTTGGCATTCTTGCCCTGTGTGCATGCACAGGTTGTCCTCTTATTCTAATCTGAGTTGGTGTTCCTCCTTCCTGCCCAACAGAAAAAAATGCCTGCCTCTGACTCCAACCCTAGACAGGAGGTCTGAGGGGCACAGATTCTTTAGCACATGGATGGTGGTGTGTCATCTCTCACAGCCTCTGCCTGACTCAGCGGGATACACAGACAATAGACCTGATCGACTTTCATCTTGTCTTCTATTAATGCCTGTGCGTGTTTGTGCTATTTTCCAACTGGAATTTGACTTCAGGTTTTTCCTGGAATTACTGATTTCATCTGCTATATTTGTGTCCAATGGAAGAAATTTCTAAATCCAGGTCCAGTCACTTGTCTTTTCTTCTATTTCTGCATCTCTTATCTTTACAAAGGCCAGTACCTAAATACAGAGCATTTAGTGTGCTCTTGGGTAACTGGGATGATTAGGAGGTGGGAACCTGGGTATGAATCCCGGGTGTGCCATCAGCTAGCTTGGTGACCCTGGAGAAGTCACCTGGGCTTTTCATGTTTAAAATGAAGGCTTTGGGCAATTGGGAGAATCGTTTTATGAACAATATAGATGTATAACCAATGTACTATATATTTGAAACTAATTTAAATAAATATTTATTTTTAAAAATTAAAAAATAAATAAAATGAAAGCTTTGTTACAAGAGGACTTGGAAAGTCCTTTCTAGTGCTAGCATTTTAGGATTCTATATACCTATTTTAGTATTTTAAACCATTCTCTGGCCCAGTAAGAATTACTGGCAATAAACCAATACAATTTTCTTTATTATCATTTGGTTCCCCTGCACATGTTACATACATACTTATACATGCAAACTATAATATTCCATTGGTCAAGAATCTGAAAACTTCTGGATTATAACAAACCTGAAAAAGGAGAAATTGAAAAAATGTACAAGAAATTGGCATGTCTAGGGATGCCTCTGAGAATAGGTCTTTTCATTGTATATTTTGTACCTGTAAAATTTTTTGCCACGTGCATTTATTACTCTTCAATTAAAAGTTTTTAAAGTGAGAGAACAGTTTTCCTTTCTCTTTCTTCTACCATAGGTCTCTCTGCAGCTCAGTTCCCTAGAGGAGGCTATGGTGGGGCTGGCATCACACCCTGGAAGCCACATTTCAGCCCAGGACCTACCTAAGACCAACTCCAGCCCTCCAGCTGAGTTAGCCAGCAGCCCTGCTCCCCTGGCCGCCCCATGCATCTGGAGGGGTTCTGTGAACTCACACTATTGCTTGCTGCCCTTGTCACTGATACTCCAGTTGGGCTGTCAAGCTGGTACAGGGACTCCATTCAAGGTGTTCCAGTAAGGGGCTGGCTCTCATGGCTCTAGCAGCCAGAGGGGCAAAGGGACCAAGAGTTCAGCAAAGGGAAAAGTACACCTAGCCTTAAAATCTCCAGATCTTGCCATTCCCTTTTAAAGAGAGACTGCTTTTTGTTTTCTACTAATATAACATGAGGACAGGAACATGAGAGAAAAAAAAAATGAAAAGGCCAGAGATGAGTGGGGAGAAATGGTAGTAAAGCTCCCTTTCCTGCTGGCCCCAACCCCACGCCACTTGCCTCCACTTGGCAGAGCTGAGCTGCAGAGTCGCTGGCCGGGTACTGCTCCCCTTGTTTTCATCCCTCGTGCCAGCTCCTCCTCAGCTTTCCCTCATGGCATTCAGCTTCCACCTGGCCTTCCTCTTCTGTCTCCTTTTCTGATTATCACTATGGATGGGTGCTGGCCCATTGCTTCTGAGTTCCCTACTTCTCTCCAACCCTCCTCTGATTTCTCTGATTCCTCTTCCTCTGGCTTACCTATTTGGCTTACCTATTGCACTGCCACGCTGCCCAGAAACACCTGCCATCTTTAAGGGCCATTTCCCAGACAGAAGCTGTACCTGGCCCATCACTGGGATTGCTCAAAGCAGGTTCCTCCACCTTCCAGTCCCATTCCCTGTATTGGATTTCTTTCCAGGTAGGGGCAGGTCATTTCCCCTAACAGGCCATGGGAAAGTGGACACGAGAACAATTGAGAAACCATGACAGAGTCAGAAAAAGAGCAGCAGACGGACACGTGCATACAGTAAAGTGAACACAGACTCCAAGAGATGTAAAGATACAGAGCATGAGGAAAACAGCTTCAGGAAGAGAAAAAATAGAGAGCGAAAACCAATAAAAGTGCAACAAATGCTAAAACCAGAAAGGCCTGCAGAGGAACCATCTGGAGAGCAGTGAGAGGAAGGCTGACTTCAGTGGCACTAGGTCAGAGAGGGCCAGGAGGGCGGGGGGGTCAGTATTTGAGGGGTTGGAGGCTAGAAGAATGGCACAACAGAAATCTCTCAGGAAGGGTCACTCACCTTCCAAGCTGTTAGGCTTACTGGCTACAGCAAGCAGAATCTATTTAAAACACACCAGGCATTTTGCCTTGTCCTGTCTCCAGAAAGGGCTGTAGCAAAAGGCTTAGGGATCCATTCCAGCATTAGGACCCTGCATGGACCACAGGGCTGAGACCTTGAAGATCCCTGCCCCATCTGGGAATAACCCGCCTCCACCCTCCACAACAGCTGCCAGGCCACTAAACTCACAGCATATTGATCACAGTCCCAAAGGTTACTTGTGTTATCTACGTCCACTGCGAAAGGCTTAATGAGTCCTTCATTCTCTCTTCAAGCTCGTCAGAAAGCAGATGCTGCTCAAATGTGACATCTGCTCTAAAGGGACGCTGAAAGGGAGCTCCTTGACCAGTGGGAATATTCTTAATGATGACTGGAGAGGCCTGGGTGATTAGATTACAGCAAGACAAGGAAGAGAGCGTGAAAGGACATCAAGGATAAAATGGCCCTAGGGAAACTATATGGGACCTAAATTGGAAAAAGCCAAGTGCCTCTCTCCTTTCCGTAGACTGCGTATCTCTGGGAAGCTCTGATCTAAAGAAGACCTGATTCCTCATCCAGCTGACACAGAGGAGTACAAAATAAGGCTGGGAGATAAGAAAAGTGGCCAAGGAGAGCCATCCACACACATGTTTCTGAGAGGGTTGGAAATGAGAGGTGGTTCTTCCCCTGGCTCTTGAGCCTGTAAATTGTGTAAAATACTGCTCTGCATGAGATTTACGAGTGATTTATTGACTTATAATCAAATCAAGTTTTGTCTGCCAGAGGAGTTGGCTTTTCAAAATAAATTTTGGATCAATCCGATGTTTGAAGAGAAAGATGGCTTTGAAGGTGACTTATTATTCTGGTTCATGTTGTAACTTTGGAATTTTGAATGTCTGATTTTGGGGGATACAGGGATGGGGAAGGGGCTATCTCAAGACCCACATATAGTTTGCTTTTAGGTTTCAATTAAACATTACTTTAAAACGAATAAAAAACTTAAGCAGATAGCTCCTGTGTTGCTATCTGGAGCTACTGCAAAGAAATATGAATTTCTTAAAGTCCATTAAGAAAAATCTCAAATATATATTTAAAAAGTAGCGAGCTTAATATTAAAAAAAAAAAAAAACAGCTTCAACAGTTATCAACTCATGGCTAATCCTGTGAGAAACATGGACTTTTTGAGCAAGATGACAGAGAGAATGAACTTTACAGTACAAGACAAATAGGATCAGTCCCACTGAGGCTGCAGGATCCGAGTTTCTGCATAAATGCCCTAAACTAGAGCCTAGAATATGAAGAGGAGGGTGGAGAAATGTATTTGTGGTTAACAACCAAATAAGAAACCTGGGACTTAAAAAATCAAAACACACATACACACTCCCCAGCCCTCCTCAAGGCAGTACCATGCAAAAGTAATAGTAACAGTGGTTTCCTTCACAATGGAAAGGACTGGCAGGAGATTCCCTTTTTACTTTCCATGTTTTTAAAAAATTGTACTATGTGCACTTAGCTATTTTTTAAAGTAACTTGTTAAAAATAAACATCATGAAGCTTTACAGTAACCAAGTCCACTAGATGTGACTAAAGGGCAAACCGCTTGGACCCAGACCACCAACACTCTGTCACATTTTGACATGGATGTGCTGTTGTAATTTTCTCTCCTAGATGAATGTACAACCTTTCAATCTCAAGCTGTATATCAGGAGGAGAGATGCTTCGTGTAATAGAAAAACCCAGACTTTAATGTTTATATGGGTGTGTACATTTGTCAAAGTTCACCGAGCTATACTCTTAGGATTTGTACACTTTAAGTTCATGATACTGCACTTTAATAAAGTATTATTAGCAACAATAACAACAAAAATCCCAGCCCTTATGTATGAATAAGCCTCCAAAAAATCACCATTTGGGGGTCTCTCGGGTTTGTGGTTCAGAGAAAGCTGGGTTTTTTGGAGAAAACAACACAACGCGAACTTTTTGCAAAAACGTGCTCTGGAAACCACCACTACAGCATGTGCTTTCAGTTAAGCATTCCGTGGCTGAAACGCAACTCTGTGCTGAAATGCCGAGAGGATGAGGCAAAATCTTGGCCAAGGTCAAGCTCTGCTGATGGTTGGAGAGGGGGATGGCAGCCAACAGCTATGCACTTGTATAACATTTAAAAAAGAAAAACTAACCCCGAGTCATCTTCTGTTCCTTTTCTGAGCCAACTTTAGTCCTGCTCATCGTATCCAAGAACTCAGAGGAAGCCATATGTGCTACAGCTCAGGCCGACCAAACCTCCAGGGCCCAAACACAGATATCTTGATTAAAAAGAAACTAAGCTAGCTGACTGGGGCCTCTAGTTGGCTCTATAAGATATAACAAAAGGTGTCAGAATTTTAGACAAAGTTAGGGTCCATCTAGGAGAGGGCAGCGAAATATATTTTAGCCTCCTTTTGGGCTATCTGGTCCCTTTTCTGGAATAACAATAGGTATGACTCTGATGTGGTAGAAAACAGAAGCTCATGTCTATGTCTAGGTGATTCCTGTAAAAAGAGTTTCAAGTTTAGGATATTTGGTACCAATATGTGCTGCATAAAAAATAAGCTAACACACCACACCCTCTTTGGGACTGAAAATAAACACCAGGATGGACTGGAAAATGTATTTTCTGCCAGGTCATAGGAAATGGATAGTGGAATGTCTTTCAGCAGCTTATAAAACACAAACATGACATTTTGCACATGTCTGTCTCTCTGCTGGCCAATCAAAAGAAATCAGGGCAAAGTCAGGGTTATGCAAAATGCAGGCCCCAGAGACATCCCTGTGGATTAATTATGTCTTAAGATTCATGGGTGGATAACAATGTGTTAACACTGTGGACCCCTAAATTTTCTTAGGTAGTCATGACAACACACAAAAAAGAATGTTTTTAACTTATTGTTTTAATGTTTTCCCTTTAAAGGACCCAATCCTCTATTCAATTCTCTCTGTATAGTATAGCTTTAATTTTTATTATGTCCTTAAAATGAGAAGCAGTCTTTTTTTTTCTTCAATATCCTCCCATCTATAATACTTAGCAAACTTGCCTAATTTCCATTCTATGCTTATCTCTTATTAAACATTACAGCACTAGAAATGTGGCTGAAGATAAAGAATTCTCTTCTTTCTTTACTGTTAAATAGGGAACTGGGCAGAAGAAACATGAGTTCCCTAAGGCCACACATAGCACATCTCTGGTGAGGAGAGTATTTTGACCTCCGGTAGAACACCAGATGGAGGGAGCAGTCTTTTCTCTCATCACTGAGGCCAGGAGGACAAAGTGTGGTATGCTGCTTCTCTCACTCCCCTCCTCTCCATAAGCAATCTCCATTCCCAGGGTTGAGGGCAGGACGAGAGCGTGCAATGAGGCAGAAGGTACAAAGCACCCGAAGAAAAGCACCACATCAAGAAATTGTGGGTGCTTGCCTTGGCAGTGCATGTTCTAAAATTGGAACAATACAGAGATTAGCATGGCCCCTCTGCAAGGATGACACACAAATTTGTGAAGTGTCTCATATTTTTATATAAATATATACATATATATATATATATATATACATATATATATATCACCTGAAACTAATAGAAAACAATGTTGAATATGAACTCTAACTGAAAAATAAAAATAAAAATAAAAATAAAATGGTGGGATATATTACTGAAGTGCCCTTACAGAACATCTAATTCCAATTCCCAATTTTATTGAAAAATAAAGGAGCCCAGAAAAGTTACATGACTGGTCCAAAGATACACAGCTAATGTCCAGAACCAGAACTTAGTTTACTAGTTCACTCCTCGGACCCTCCAATCACAATAGAACTGAGTATGGGCAAAAGCAAATATGAAGTACATGGCACACACACTCATCATTCTCACCAACCAAATAAATGTACCTCTTTTAAAACTACCCATGTCTCAAACTTCCATTTCTCTTCAGCCCCATTAGCTTACTAAGCTCAAATTTCTGATTCTTATCAGGACTTGAGAGAGACTAGTGGCCAGAATAGTCAGAATCCCAACTCTGCCCTAGTATGCTGCAGCCTGAGAAGAGAGATCTTTGGGAAGCAGGAGCAGAATATAAGTGGCCTCTTCGACTCAGAAATATTCTGGACCACACATCATGCTTATAATAATGCCAACTCTAAACTCAGCAGCTTTTGAATTTTTTGCTGGCAGAAAACCAACAGGCTACCCATTTAATGAGAAAAAATTAGAGAATTAATAACAAATAAGGATACTGGAAGGAGGGCACATGCTTTGAGTTCAGTCTGTAGGGTATGAGATTAACTACTTCCTTTCAGTCCGAGCAGAGTACTTTTAAGGCAGTGTGCACGTTAGAAGAGGGTGCAAGCCAGGGTACGTGAACTAGGTCCTTTGACAGTCCCTATTCCTGTGCAAAAAAGTCAGTTCTTGATTACTCCCCAGCGATTACCCATTTGGTCCTATTACCCCCAGTGTCTAGGGACCTCCAACCAGCCATAGACAGAGTTGGTTAGAAGGATACAATGGTCTAATGTAGTTCCTGCCTTCCCAAGTAATATGTCGGCATTTTAGTGAGGACCTTGGTGCCTCAAGCAAAGGGAGCAACCAATGCGTCTCTCAGTAGGCTGGTGGAACAGGTGCTTTAACAAGTGGGCCGTTTAGGTGCATGTCAGCCCTGCTCCACTGCCTGATGCAGAACTGCTCCAAGACCGGGGACAGGGAGAAGGTATTAGGCTCCAACATGGGGGAAAAAATTGGTGAATATCTGAAAAGCATAGCTGAATTCTAAAATAAAAATATGTGGGTGATTCTGTTTTATTTTTATGTTATTTAGATCAAGAGTTAATCATAGCAATAATCATTCTTATACCCTCTTTTGGCTTATATCATTCCCAAAATAATGGATTCTCACTGTATTCCTGAGAGATTAGTTACCTTAAAAATGACCATCTAATCTTTTAAAAATATATAAACTAGCAAACAGAGAAACTATCTCCTTTAATAGTAAAAAGTGATACCTCTCAGTGAGAATGAGGTATAATGAAGAGAGAAAAAAAAGGAAAGAATAAATGAATGGATGAATAACTCAGGCAAAGTAAACTAAGAATCTAAATTACAGTCAAATGTCAGGGTCTCAAATTAAAAAGCAGAATTTAAGAAACCGAACAAAAGTTCTTTCTGCCTACTGAGTTCCTAAAAGTCCAAAATGAGGGATTAAAATGGCTTTATTTCAACAGAACACATTTTGTCATCTGATCATTATCTGTGACATAGATAAGTAAGTTTTGGCTACACTCGTAAGAAGGAATGAATCCTTGAATATTGCACCTTGTTCACTTTCGGATGGCAAATCACTAATTACTTGTCCATCAGAAGAAAAAAAAGTTCTGTAACTTTTATTTTAAAATAAACCATTTAATTTTTTATTTAAATTTTATTTTTAAATTTAAGTTTTATTTTTAAAATTTTATTTTTAATTAAAGTTTTTTTACATTTTTATTTTAAAATAAACAGTTTTTCAAAAAAACAACAGCCTGCAAGGGAGAAATGAAGCAATAAAGGGTGGGACACAGAAGGGAAGCAGTGAAAAGTCTCCAAGTCTCCAAAAATAATGATCAGGGCACATTCAGAGAGGCCCTTGCATGACACTGTACTCTCATCACTACTCATATGGAAATTCAGCAAATGCACTGGGAAGAAACTACAGGGCCAAAGAGAAGCATTACCTTGATATATACTCTTAAAGGTAAATCACTTTGTGCACCGGAAATGTGAGTTCTTTCCTCACTACCCAATTTCTAGGATTCTATTCTAATAAAATTATTAAAGATATAGTCAAAGATTTATATACAGGAAAGTTAACCACAGCATCACTGATATAAATTTTCAAGTGCTGGAATAAATAACTAAAGTAAGGCAGAGCCACTATAAGTCAACTTCCAAAGATTTAAAAGACACAGGAAGCTAATTACTTGTAATACCATGTTAAATGAGGGTAAAAATAAGATACCAAGCCATATATATGTATAATTCTCAATTCTGTTTAAACATTATATGTATTACATGCATTTTTAAATTCTAAAGGGAAGTTCACAAACATACAAGCAAAAGTTGGCTCTGTTCTATATGGAAGGAAAATGAATGATTTTTATTCTCTTTTTCAACTTGTCTCTAATAAGCATACATTACTTTTGTATCTGAAAAAAATATATATATTTATTTTATAACACGCTACTGTAAAATGCCTTATTTGAAACAGCAATTGTCGGTCTTAAGAGAAAGGCTACTAAAGTCCAGTGCTGACTCAGAGAACAAAAAGATTCAAATCTACACGGTAACACTTCTGAAAGGATGAGAAACCTCATGTGCCACAGTCTAGCTTCTTCCTCTACCACGGCAGCCAGCTATGTTACAGGGCTTTGCAGGAAGCTCTATTGGAGAACCCATTCCTTCCCCCCCACAGTAACCACTGCACCTTAAATGACCTCGTATGTCTTTCTTATCTCTCAGCATGAGAATCACAGGGAAAGAATGAAAGAGATCTAGTTCCTATTTCAGAGGAGGAAGTTGTTTTTTGTGTGTGTGTGAAGCTATCAAAATGAACCCAAATGAGATACGCGAATTCTGAAACACGTTAGGAGTTATGTTCAGCATATAGAAAAGCCTCTTATTTCTCAAGAATTAATATAAAACAAAATCTGTGAGTGCCACCTTGTGGCCAGCCTCACTTCTACATGACCATCCATCCATCTCTATGGTTCTCCCCCACTGGGCTCCATGCAGTATGGCCACAGAGATACATGCCCCAAACTAACCTACTGCACTGAACACAGTCTCCAAAGCAGCTGGTACTATTCATTTTCAAAGATTTCTAGTTTCGATTCCAGAAATGCCTGCTTAAGGAAAGTGGGAAGGGGCAGAGAAACAAAACGTAGGATGTGTACATGCATTTGCTGATGGGTCAAAGCTACGCTGTACATGTGGTATAGAGATCTGTGCACACAAACCATGGGGCTGCCATACGGGAGGGACCTGTAGGTTAACTATCTCCTTCCCCAAGAACATTTACCAATTTTATAAAGTTATGAAGAAAAAAAATTTACGTTTACAATCAGTGAGTTTTGTGCTTAGAAATTTTATTTATCAATGTTAGAGCAATCATTACCAATTTGGGCACAATTCTAAAACAGAGCTCTTGTTCTGGCCATAAAATCTTTTTGTAAGTTTATTAAGATCTCATAAAGTAAGAAACTTTTTCTAATACTTTAGAAAAAATACTAGTCACTAATAAGTTGATTTCATGCTCAAAGTGGTATTTTGAAAGATACACACCACTGCTTTGAACATCTAAGCATATTAATTCATCTTGGTGTCCCCAGACAAGAGAGGAAATGGAGAAATCCTCACGTTGCAACCTGACCAAATGACTCCAGGAGATAATTAAGGGCTCAAAGGTCAATATTGCAAATCTGAAGGAACCTGATACTGATTCTGAGAAAAGATAATCTTCCTCTCAGAAAGGGATTAAGCTAAAAACCTTGCAGTTCTAGGCAGGATTGCAACAAGCAGACAACAAACAGTAGAAAGGGAAAGCTGAGCAAATTATCAAAATTCTCTTGGGAGACGATGCTTATGCTTCTTACTGTCCCACCCAGGTTGAAGGTCTATTTCCAGGAAAGTATTCCCCCTCAGTATTAGGGTGGAAGTGTAGGGCAGGAAGCTGCTGCTTTGGTCCTGGACCTGTAAAGGGGAGTATTCTCAAGTAAGGGAAAATAAAGTGAAGTGACACAGATAGGATGGATCCTAGCCAGGTAATGATGGGAGAGTATTAAGCCAAAGAATTTATAATTATAAGATTGAACTGGGAAAATGCATTTGAACCCTTGTTCACCTCTCCAACTCCCTGAAGAAATTTTTCTCCCCTCCTAACCTGACGCAACAGCCCATTTGAGATAAACCAACATACTGGACAGGGAAGAAATGTATTAAAAACCTGAGAGTCTAAAGAGGTCACTTCTGGGAGAATCTTTCATTTGCCATCTTCACAGGGAAAGTAGGAGAGTAAAATAAAGGCCAAGGCCCCACCTTGACCACAAAAATAAAATAAAAGCGAGGAAAAAAGAATTTTTACCCCACCCAGCTAAAATTCAAAACCATAAGCTCCCCTTAAAACAACAGCCATGTTCCACCAGAAGCATCCTGGGATCAGTATGGGTTAGTATTCTGAGCTGTGTCAGCAGGCTTTGACAATTAATGATGTATTAAAACAGGAAGAGGTGACTTTTCAACCTTGGTTCCAACTTCCCAGCAGTCCTAAACTGGGAGGGAAGCAGCTATCACGACAGTTTGATGGGAAGGTCTTCCCCATACTTCCGGAGCAGCTTCTGATGGTTGTGGTCCACAGACCACTGCTGGGGCAGGTACTTGGGCTGCATAGAGTCCAGGAAGTGCTGACGCCAGCGCCTCTCCAGTTGCATGAGGGAGCGCAGGCCACCCTGGCTATGGCATTGCACCACCTTCAGCCCATGGGGAATGTAGTTTTCATTAGAAATCCTGCCAAGACACAAAGTACAAAGGGTCTGAGAGAAACAGGCACAGGACGGTCTCACAGTTGACTGCAAGTGCTGCAGGCCAACTCTTGTGGATACATGAGAGGTTGCTAACGTGTTGGTCACTTTAATGTTTTTAAAACATCCTTTCCCATATCTGTCTTAAAAAAACAGTTTGGATATATTGTTCATAATCCATCAGAAGGCTTTTGGGGATCCTGTGTTATACTTGTGGGAAACCCACTGTATGATTAGAGGGGACCTACTGCCTGGCTAATGATGCGTGAAGAATGCTGGTTCTGTATTTATTTCAGGGTGCTGTGACCAGCTCATGCTCCAAGTTATTTGTCCTGAAACATACTCAGGACTTATATGAGGCTGCTAATCAGTCTACATGTTGCAGTTTTTCACAACAGTAATTTTACCTGAATATAAAATGCAAAGTGGGACATTTCCTTAGTGTCTTCTTTCTCACAAAAAGAAGGCCAAACCACATTCATGAGAAGTGCTTCACTCACAAAGAAATGCTACCGTGGTTGCTCATTTTGCAAAGGTGCCATTTAACAGGAAGATGAATCCCTGATTCCCCCCCAACTAAGCAGAAAGGCCTTACGAACTGCTCTGATACCCTAAGAACAGTGCTTTCATCTCCTATGAATAAAGATTCCCTTTCTCAAGGAAGTTCCCTGCCACAGGGGCTCCATCCTGCAACCACCTCCTACTCTCAATCCTCCCTCCCAAGACTCCCTCCAGTCCAGCCGTGTCAGTGCCCTCTGGGTATCTGCAGACATTTTATTATTCGCCTTCTGAGCATCCCACTAACTTGTCTATCTTTCCCGAGACAGTTATTCTCTTCAGTCCTAGACATCCAAGTCAGAAAGATAGATTTATTAGAAAGGTCTATGGCTGAAAGGGGAAGTTAGGCTGTTTTAGTAAATATATTTGGGAATTGGTTAAAGGAGACAATATCATTAATTTCTAATATGACCTTGGCAAGTTACTTAACTTTAACCTTGGGACATCTAAGATAAAACTTGGAAAACAACACCTATTCTACAACCTCGCAGAATGGTTATAAGAATAAGGTACAATAATAAATTTTTTTAACTAAAAGATTTAAAAAGTGTAAGAAGATATACTGTTAGGAGTTACCAGCAAAAAATCTAAATCCTATCTCATAAAGTTGTTAGACGAACTAACCAAGGTAATTTATATAAAGTTTATTAGTTTGGTTAGATAAATTATTATGTCTACAAATATTTGTTCAATAAATATTTGCTGCTATAAGTAAAGTGTTTCGGTTTTCTGACAACAAAAATATTTATAGACAACCAGCCTATATTAGGGTTTTATGAATTTATCAGTTTAATTATTTTAGCCCCTTACTTCTGAAAAAAATGAGAGTTGGGAAGCAAAATTATAATCAGGTAGCCCAGTTTTGTCATCTGAGCCACTGACCCATTCATTTCCCAGACCATAAACGTCTCATTTACAAACACTGAGTTAAATCATATAAATTCAACTAGGTACTCAGGGAGAATGAGGGAGAAACCAAGGAAGGAAGAAAGAAAAAAGGAGAAAAGTAAATAGTAATGGCAATTCTGACCAAGATTCCATTCAGTGGGCCAGTACCCTGGATTACAGGTGAGACAGAAAACATGAATCTCAATTCCCACAGACCTGGATAAGGTAAGGGACACAAAACCACAAAACTGCACTTCATGGGCAACTTTAGAGATTTGAGGGTATTTTTTTACTATTATTTTCATCTTATGTGCTGACTTGAGGATTTACTTCTGCATTGAATATATAAAGCACAACTCTACTGTATTTGAAATCTCCTGATAATCATGAAAATAACTGGACATAATAAGTATATGACCTCAAAGGGTCAAGGACAGAAGGAAGGCAAGGCTCCTATGGAAAAGAAATTCTCAAGTAGATTGTTCTATCCCACCCCCATGGTATTTTAAGCCATTAGGTGCAGTGCATAAACATGAGATTATGCACTGCACCTAAATGACTAACATTCCCTCCCTGACAGGCGTTCTCACTAAGTAAGTAGTCAGGGTTAATGTCGCTAAGCTGGTCCTCAAACCCATCTCTGACCATAACTGTCCACTGTACCTGGTCTCCAGGCTGGCAGCCTCTTCCAGCATCTCATCCGTGACCGTGTCTGTGTTATAAAACTCTCTGAGTGCTTGCAGCAGCTCCTCCTTTCGATGAGCAGGAAGGCTCTCTGCATTGAGCAGGGCCCTGGCCCCAGAACGCACCTGCCGGCGCTCAGGGTCTTCCAGCATGCGCAAGCCTTCTTCTGAGCCAATGGGGGCCTCGAACTCCTTGGCCAGCTGCTGCTTCAGATGGTTGTCGTAGTAGTTAGAGATGGCATGGCAGGAGGTGCAGAGCAGCAGCACATCATGGGAGTTGTGGTCCTTCATCTCAATGGGAAAGTGCTTCCGGTATTCATGTGGAATCACGTTCTTCCTGAGCAAGCCCACCCGGAAGTAGTGCTCATTAGTATATGACATAGACACACATGGAGCTAGCAGGAGGGCTCCTGGCATTCTGATCTGGGCCTAAACGTGACCGTGAAGCCTTGAGCACCACAACCCAACAGAGATTACATGAAAACCTATTCCACTCTCAGCTCAACTACCTACCTGCACCTGAGGTTCCTCTTGAAGTAAGAACAGACCACCCGCTATCAGATTTCAGTGGAGGGCCAGGGATAGCGAAAGGCTAACAACCTTTGAGAATGTTGTGCTCAAAGAAGGAAAAGAATCAGGAAAATAAAAATAAATTCTGAATAAATTCTTTAAAATCTGGAAAACAACTCTTCTCAAAACATGTTGCAGGTAACCTCTACTCCTGAAATTGGTGACCTGAAAAAGCCAATTTACTTCACTTGAAGAATCCCTTACACTAAGACTGTGTCATCAAAGTCCATCATTATTTTTTGAAGAGAACTAAGCTCTCAGGAAAAATTGGCAGCAACAACTACTTGTCTCGCTTTGCAGGGGGAGAGAGGAGTAAAGTGAGTTATTCCACAGAAGACAAGGAGAAAGCCTAAGTGTCTGGGCACCCAGACCCAGCAAGCAGTTTCCTCTTCATTATGTGGGGGCCCTGATACAGAATTATCTTCCTGGACTATTCCAGCGTGTGCCTTCAGGTCCTCTGGATACTTCATAAACAGTACCAAAGATCAGAAAGCTGTGAGCCACTTAAGGGAGGATTATGACAGAGAAAAGCAGCTTCTGAAGGAACCGGTCTCAGTTCTCTTATGAGCAAAAGGGAACCACTCTTTATAGCAAACTGTTACTGAGAAGAGTGTCACATTCCAGAAACTAAACACTGGGCTCAGAAGGGGTAGGGGCCACTAGAGCACAGCCAGACAGTGTCAAAGCTCTCAGGGAAACTGGGATGTACCCTAGAGACTAATTTCTCAGATAAAGTAGGCAGGCTCTAGCAAGGCCCCTGAGGACTGTGCATGTGGCTTCACAGGCAATTTCCACTGGAGGCAGAAAATCAGGTCAGGCAACCCTACACTCACCGAATGTAGGAGTCTTTCTTGCCACACACTACACACAGGTTCTCTTTAACCATCAAGTAGTAGTCTCCTGGGGATTCAGGTCTTCCTGCAGGTTCAAACTGTAGCCTGACCACAAAAGGCTCTTCACTCACCAGCTCTTAGAGAAAAAAAGAAGTTTCATTAGTGTGTGTGATTGCTCGCTTCTCCTCCAGGGAAGAAGCACCACCTTAATTGCTGTTGGCTGTGTCCTGGCAGACATCACTGTCTCTGGGTTTGAATAGCTCTGTCTCTGCCTTCTATACTTCCCTCTCCCTTATCTCATTCCTCTCTTCTGCCAGTGCCCACATGCATCTAATTATAGATAAAATAGGACAGGTGAATCTCAAACCTCCAATGCCTTTGTCCAGGTACCACTGCGCTTTTCTTCGATCACATGTGCATAGGGGCTGTCCATCAGGAGCATGGAGAAAGCAGTTATCATAGAGGGGTGATTTTCTGCAAGGAAGGAGAGAAAAATCCAAAACTGAAAGCTACCTATTGGTCAAGGAATTGGTTGCCTCCCCATGTTCTCTTCTGAGTGACCCAAGCTACTATCCTTAACGCTAAGGACAAACATCACATTTAATGGAAACGAACAAACAAGTTTCCTCCATTTGTATTGGGCTAGGAAATAGAAATAAAAATGAATTAGTTTATACTTCTAGTTTTTTTTATTTATGGATTGGGACATTAGGGAGTGAATTGGGTAGTGTTACACAGTTCTTTTGTGAAAGCAAACAGGAAACTGAGCACCAAGAAAACTGCCCTATAGAGCAATCATCGGATTAAACAAAGTAAATTTAAAATTAAAGAACTTCAGAGTAAAGTAATGGGGGCTATGTTGATTTATTTCTGGATCATACACAATACGTGCTTCAACTTAATCATCCAATTCCTAAAGGCGCTTTGCTACAAGGACCAAACCACCCCAGAGTACTTAGTCATTCTTCTGCAACAGAGACTTATGTTGTACAAGAAAATTCTCCTTGGCTGGAGAATAACATTGGCTTAGAGCTAGATGCCACTCTAAATCATCAAATACCAAATGAACAAGAAATCAGACGATGCGTTTCTCCTGGAAAGTATGAAGCACTTCACGTTATTAATTTTCAAAGCTACTCTGAAGCAAGCAGAATAATTATACCCTCATTTATAATTAAAGAAAGTATAGGTCTAAGGTCAAATCAAGGTCAGTGACAAAGCTAGATTAAGGCCCCCTCATTTCCACTCCAACTGACCAACCATAAAAATATTTAAAAAGGGAAAAAGGAGAAAAATACAAATAAATCAAAGGATAGCTCTGAATGTCCTTGAAGGAAAGGAAGAATAAAATTAACCCCTGAAGAGCCTCTGCTACCTTAGTGCATAAGCCTTCTCCCCAGACCCAAGGTGAGGCATCACATGCACCTTGCTAGAAGCTGAGCCTCTAATAACTCAGTTACCTGGCAGAATAGCCCACCCCCAGGGGCTTTCTTTTATGTTTTCTGGGGTCTTTCCCTTGGGGGTTGCCTTGCACCATTACATCAATCTTAGACTTCTTGTTTCTTGGCTTCTGCAGAGATTCTGTGGCTTCCCCATTAACCTCTTCTCCCAATCTGCTCATTTCTTTACTCCGGAATGGGATGTCTACCACATCCTGGCATTTCTCCAAGACTTTTCTCCAGCCAACAAGGTCACTGTTTTCTTCTAAAGGTGAATTTCTAGAGAAAGGGTATCCAAGAAGTCGGAGAAAGAGAGCCACTGAAATCTGGGCATCCCTGGCAGCATAAATTACCTAAAGAGAAAAGTAAGAGATCAGTGATCTGGAAAGTGAACCGGAGAGAACAATTCAAAGTCAATCGCAAAGATATAAACAACTTTTACGTCTAATTCAAGATGTATAATAACCTAGGAACCATGTACTTCTTAAATACTCATTATTATAAAAAATTTCAAACTATAAAAAAATAGATCAAGTAGTATAATGAATCCTCATGTTCCCTGTCTTTAACTAAAATAGTTCAAATAATGACTTACTCCAAATGCTTGAAAATCCCAATCTATATACATCAATGAAGTTTCCTTCTATCTGCTACCAAACCTGCTGGACAGATTTTTCTCAGGTTTAGGTAGTTACCACAGGCCTGACAATTAGCACAAGAACTTCACTTTGGGGATGGTCGTCACCTAGAATAGCTGAGACCAAAATTTGTTAAGAGGCCTGGTGACTATAGTGAAGTTCACTGCCATATCTAATAATAAGATGTTGAAATCAAGGAAAACAAATGGTTTCAAACATGTCCTCAAATCAAAAGTCACAAGGGCCCATTTCTAGAATTTATGTATTTAATAATGGTAAGTCATTCTCCCAAGTAACTGGTCATAAATAAAAGTAGTCAAAACTATAATTAATAGCTTTTCTTAACAAATGCTATTGTAAGGGCTTTAAGATTCCTTTAATTCACTTTTAATAACCAAGCCTGGTAAACAATACTATTAGTAAGTATTTTTTTAATGCTTTTAGACTAAAACAAGTTTGTATAAAAATTTCTACTTATACCCAATAATCTACATATCTATCAGCAAGTTTTATCCCACAGGAAAAGTATGCTTGAATGTAAAAAGTTCTGAGTGCTTTTTAACAAATTATTTTCAAATGATAAAGAAACCCAGGTATTTTCAACAAATGGTGCTGGAACAACTAAATGTCCACATGCAAAAGAATGAAGTTGGACTCCTACCTCACATCATACACAAAAATCAACTAAAAATGGATCATAAATCTAAGTGTAAGAGCTAACACATAAGACTCTTAGGAGAAAACGTAGGAGTAAATGTTGGGTTAGGCAATGGTTTCTTAGATATGACACTAAAAGCATGAGCATTAGAAGAAAAAATTGATAACTGGACCGCATCAAAATTAAAAACTTAAGTGCTTCAAATGATCCCACCGAACCTAGGTGTTGGGGTGGTGGGGTGAAATGGGAAATGGCTGTTAATGGGTATGTTGTTTCCTTTTGGGGTGATGAAAATGTTCTAAAGTAAGACTGTGATAATGGTTGCGCAACTCTGTAAATATACTAAAATCTATTGACTTGTATATTTTAAATGCGTAAATTTTATTGTATGTAAATTATATTTCAGCAAAAGTATTAAAAAGAAGGAAGGAAAGAAGGAATGAATAAACCTAGGCTCAAGGAAGTAACTTACTGAAGGTCACAACAAATCAGAAATAGCTGTAGAAAACAAATTCAGATAATTTGATTCCCAGAGTTCTCTCACAGGATATTAACCTGAAGATAACATTTGGAAGGATGAATAAGTGGTAACTGACTCAGCAAGCAAAAGGCGGCTGAAACCTAGGCCCATAGAGGGTGGTAAGCCAAAAATCCAAAAATCAAATTAATCTGAGCCACAAAAAATGGTAAAGCATAGAGAATGAGGGGTAGCAGGTATCTGTGAAAGCAAAGATACAAGCAGGGGTAGAAACAGAAAGATAAGGTGAAAGTCTTCATAAAGAACACTTAAACCCTAGATCTATTCTTTTATACCACAGGGCCAGACAATTACTCATCTCTATTGCAAAAAAGTAAAAGATTGTAGAACCAAAACTAAAACAAAGTAATTTATGTTAGGAACAAAATGGAGTTGGCCAACGCAGGCATATTAAAGAAAACAAAGTTTTACTTAAGTTACAGGAATGTACAGCTCTCCTCAAAAATCAGCAGAGATAAGCAGCCAACCCCCAAACACCAAGTTTATTCATACCATCTTTGGACTTCCTTGTTCCCCTGTCTCAGCTACCTCAATCCAAATAATGAAGACCACCACCAGGCAACCAATCAGCTGCAGTTACCTCATAAAAACCCTTTAGTCAGAACTCATTGCTCCCATAGCTTTGAATTTCCTGGCTTACAGGTTGAAACTCTTGCAATAAACTCATCTTTCTGCTTTGATTTACTCAATGTGCAGGATTTAGTTTTTGACATGTGTAAGTCATATAAATGGCTAAATCACAGAAGATCTGCACTTTATAATACAAAGCATGGCAGAGGCTGGGGTCAAAGTATCATCTGAAAAGAGGAGGATTACGGGAAAGTCTACATATTGGATAGTTAGACTACCAGTACCTTTCTCCCACTCAGCTACCAGAATATAGGCTGTGGGGCTTAGATCTCTTGGGCAGAAGACTAGAAGATTCATCTCTGGAGAAACTGAGTAGCCTGAGAGAAAAGACTTATAGTTACTAACATTTGACTGTAATCTATAGCTACTGATAATAAACCTCACTAGTCCAAAAGCCATGGCCATGTGCACTGTGCTCTCAATCCATTTTTTTCATGGCAAATTAAATATTATTTTCTGCACTTTCTAAAATCTCACTAAGCATTATTATAGACCAGTCGCCTTGGGTATCATCAGACAATGAGTCTATTTTAAGGCATTTCTGCCTAATACTTATATTTGAGAATAAGAATTTTAAAAATAACTATACTTCACAAGCAATGACTCTTCCATTCTTCAACTATTCTGATAAGAAGTACCTGGTCCTCAGTAAGATTCTCAGCATCCCAGTTGCTGCAACGAAGTACAAGAGACTTGTCAAGGGGAAAGTTCAAAACAGTCTCAGCGAGTGATTTCAGGCTAAGCCCATTACAAAGCAAATTGTTTCTATAAGAAATAAATAAAATCATGTATCAAAAATGGGCAAAGGACAAGAATAGGCAAATAAAAACAGATAAATGGCTAATAAGCAGATGACAGATAATCTCACTAAACATCAAATCAAATAAAAATTATACACAATTTCTTAATCTATTAGATTGCAAATTTTTTTTAAATAACTATATCTATTATTGGTGGAGCATGAAGAACCAGACAGTCTAATCTAAAACACGTGAACTGTACATTTTTACAACATTTATAAAAAAAGTTTATAAATAAATAGCAATCAAAATTTTGAACATCAAAACTGATTCAACAATTCCGCCTCTAAGAATTCATCCTAAAGACAAATGTACATAAAACAATCTTCATTGCAGCACTATTTATAGTAACAAATAATTGGAAACAATCTAAATGTGCATAAGGTTTTGGTTCAATTAATAGAAATTAAGGATTTAGAGAGACATAAAACTGTTTTTTGTTTTATTAGGAATTGTAAAAGTATTGAATGCTTATTATTAAAAAAATCAGACAATACAGCAATATAATGGGAGAGAAGTAAACCCTCTACCCCACACTTCTGAAACTCCTCTACCCCACACTTCTGAAACTTCTGTTAATATGACTATTAACAGTATGCTGTGCCCCACCCCAGACTTTTTCTATGCACAAATAAACAGATGGTTGGATGGAGTAGATATAATTTTCTAATATTTATTTTGCTTTCTGTTATGCTCAATGACATGACAGTAAGTACAAATGTACTTAGTTCAACCTTTTTCACAGTTGTGTGATTTTTTAAGCATGGATATTCCATAATTCTTGAAATCATTACCCTCACTGAAAGACAGTACTTAATTTTTAGTTATTTAATTCCATTTAGGTCATTAGTCTTTTTTTTTTTTTTTTTTTAGGCGAGGCAACCCTTGGTTGACCTCACAGATTACAAAGACCTTGTCAGGTTACAATCCCTTATTTTTTTATTTTGTATGCCTATAGCATCTTGTCTTCCTAGGTGATCTCCCATTGAAGTACTAACTAGTCCCAACCCTGCTTAGCTTCTGAGATCAGATGAGATCGGGCTTATTCAGGGTAGCATTGCCGTAGACTCATTAGTCTTTTTTAAATGTCATATTTGGAAAGGTTTCATATTACTTGAGGATAAATTAAAAACAAGATGCTACCTTTGTTACTTCAAAGTTTCACTAGAAAAGATTCCAAAATTATATATAACAGTCTCTATAAAAAATCATTTTTGATTAACACATAATAAAAACATAAAGAGTGTGAAGAAGACAGCATTATCAAAAAAAAAAAAAAAATTTGTGCTCCTCCCCAAAGTCAACTGACAGTTACAACTAGTTATGGCAAACATCAGGAGCAACCTGTAGCTACAGTGATAATTCTTGCACTAGAATGACAAATTTCTTACACTATAATATATTTAAAATTTTATTTTTACTAAGTTGTTCAATAATAAAATAATGTTTAGTTTTAATAAAATTCCATTAAAAATTGAAAAGTCTGATAAATGCTTCATTCTTATTTCTAGAGAAGTTCATGGTAATATTCAGCTTTGGCCAAATCATTATTCTGACACTTGGCCACTATGAATTTAGCCAAACAGAGAATTCAGAGCACCACTAATTTCTGCATTTTCCTAATGAGGACTGTAATTGCATAGAAAGGGATCTGGAAAGACAAATCAATCTGATGATGCTAAGGTAATAGTGACGACAGTGGTGATGATGATGGTAACAGTTAAAATTTAAACAGCAAGAATACTGTGTCAAATACTATTTCTATTTATTTACATAGTTTAACTCATTTAATCCTCACATCAGTCGTAAAAGGTGGGAACATTATTATCTCTACAGATGACAGAACTGAGGAATAAGTGCAGTTCGGTAATTTGCCAAAGGTCACATAGCTGACAAGTGGCAGCTCTGGTGCTCCCACCCACACAGTCCATTGCAGAGTCAACTCTTAGCCACTGTGCACACCACCTCTAGCAACAGAGTAACAGTGGGCGCCTCTGGGGAGGCAGTGCCAAAGGGCAGAGAGCCTGATGAAAGATGGCGTCTGCTTTTATTTCCAAACACTTTCAGAGTTTACATTTTTTTACAGTAAATATTTTCATGTATTACTTAAAAAAATGATACTTATGAATTTTATTAACATAAGCAAACTACAAGCTAAAATAACATTTTATTTTATACTAAAAAATTACGATAAGCATAGATTTTAATCTGGCCTTCCCTTAGTTTACTAAATCCTTTAAACTTTTAATGTCAATGTCATTTGAGGCAGGGAGAGAGGCAGTTTCAGTCTGCATTATTAAAATGAGGACCTGATATACACATGAGAAGGTAACTTTGACTCCCTATAAAAAAAAATTAGAATAGAATTTCCATAAAAATATAATTCCAAGGGAAAGGGAAATCTTTCTTCCTCCCAGTAAAGGATAAGAGCTGCCACCACTATTGGCTTAAAGTAGGGTATGCAAACTCAAATGCATACAGGATGAGTTGGGGTTACATTGGGAGAGGTGTAGACTTCAGCAAATGGAACGGAGCATCCTCATTTAAAAGAGGACAGTGCTGCCCAGACAATTGTTGTCATCAAGTACTACTGACCCTATCTAGTGATGGACAGAAGGGAAGGAGGTTGGAGAGCTGGGGGAAAGTGGTGAAGGGTTAAAGGAGTACAAATTAGTAGCTGATAGATGGTCACACGGATGAGGAGCACAGCACAGGGAATGTGGTCAGCAGTAATGTTAATAGCTGGGTGCAGAGCCAGAGAGGTGATGGAGTAATCAGGGGGACTGTTTCATAAACTAAATGTCTAACCAATGTACTGTATACCTGAAACCAATAATAAAATAAAATGCTAAAAAAAATAAGAACAACTGACCTCATATAGTCAAATCACCTAATTTTTCAAGAGAAGCCAGAAATATAAACTTTTACATTAAATCTTCTGGATTTAAACTAAGATTTCCCAAAAGTATCATATGAAAAACAAAATAAAAAAACACCTGCAGCCCTAATTTAGCCAGTGGAGCTATCAGGTTACAACCTGTAGCTTACAGAACACCTTATTAAAGTTTCATCTAAAAAGACCAATTCTAGGTAACTAAAGTTTTTTCAGGAGCTGGAATATTTCCTCAAAAATTCAATATGTGTCTCAGAAGCCTCTCTGTTCCTAAAGAATTTCAGATGCTTCATTGATTCTCATTAATCTACAAAGCTTGCTAAAATATCTGTCCCCCAGCTCCAGGAATCTCAGCATTATACAAACCATACCTCTGCATCATGGCTAGGTATCGGAGGTCCAGGCACCCCTTAACGATGAGGCCATAATCCTGAAGAAGTTTGCTTGCATCTTCTGAACAACCTACTCCAACTTTTAAAATAGTGCCATCTGCCAAAATGTTCAATAATGTTTTTGGTAGTGTTTTTCCTCCATAGATCAGCTTGGGCAAGCGAACCAAGACACAGAAGCCACTTGGGGAAGCCATTTGAAGGAGAGACAAAGGACTAGCTTTGCCTTCCAAATTCACCTGCAACAGAGGAAAAAATAGTGTCACAGTTAACACCCTAGCACAGCATCAAGTACAACATGAAACTGTGACCAAAAAAAAAAGTATAAGCGAGTATATCCTTAACTTCCCAAAGGGAGCAGCTGACCAGATTTCGGTTCGAATCTAAGGATCAGCCCATGCTAACAAATTCAATGTACTTTGTGAAGGAGCAATTTAAACAGTGGTTACTGAGGGCCCATACTCCAGGGCTTGAAATATAAGCAGTCCATAAATAGTGACCAGCAGACACAGAGGAGCACTGGGACACATATTGGCAGAGTCATGTGAAACATACTGGTTTTAAAAGGCTAAGGAAAAAAAATGCTAAGGAGCAGAGTGCCAAACGATAAACAAACTCTTCATTATTGACTCTAATGTGCATGCTAGTGACCTGACTCACTTACCTTATCATCACTGCTTTAAGATCTGATTTTTTAAGGAGGTAGAAATGCAATACAAGTATAAATAAGTGGTTCCTGCCAATATAATAAATCCTGGTAGCCCTAAGGGCTTTCTCAGCATTCTGTGGTCACAAATGTTGTGTGTGTGTGTGTATGTGTGTGTGTTAAAAAATATATACTGAGTATAAGCTAGGATTCTTATATCTTAAGAATGAAAATAACTTTATATATTAATTGATCTAGTTTTAATCTTTTTGAGGTAATAAATAAGTTGGAGAAAATGCTAAAAGCTAAGCAAGTTATTCCCAGACAATTGTACATTAATTAAAGCCTCCCTAAAGCTATCCATGGATACTAGGCTAAGTGCTACGAGTAATTGGGGGAGGGATATTTCACTGTTGAGGTGACCAAAATCACAGAGAGGAAATAGTCAAGATCACGAAGAATCAAAGTTAAAAAGAAAAATTCGGGAGGACCTCTGCCCTCCATTCAACCTCAGTACTAAATAAGACCATGGTTTAACTCACAAACGCCTTAGGCACTGCTTTATCAATGAGGGCTATTTCCATATCTTCAAATGGAAGCATGTCAGTGTGATCTCTAATGTGTCTATTTCTTGGGACTCAGCCAAGGTCAAAACGACCTGCAAGAAATTGACTACTGGGCCCTGTTTTATCATAATTCATCTGATGTGGCCAAATTGACTTTTTTTCTTATTAATAATTCCCTCTCTCTTTAATACCAGCTCTAAGAAAAAACTATAAATCTCCACTTCTAATATTTAGCACTGCTAATTTGACATAATATTCACTGCAAATTCCTACGCTGGATCTTTGTACTTCTTTTCAGTTGGGTTCCATTGTCTAAAATACATTAAGTAACTAGATAGGTGGACAGATAGATAAGTTGTCTTTTTAATGCTGTCTCTGGATTGTGCTTAAGATCCAATGTATTATAATTAAGGTTTGCCCACTAGAAATCCAAATGTTTATGATCCTAACAGGTACCCAATTTATACTGGATGTATATGGAAGAATAATGCTTCAGGCAGAGTTAATTTGGCTTAAAAAATAAGATGTGTAGTCTTTATTTCTCATATTTCCCCCTTTTGCTTTTTAACATCTTTTTGCCTTGATATCATTTACTACTCATGGAAAATAAGGGCTTACTAATGTTTATAAGCAGGATTCTTCAAAGTCCAGAACTGATAAAATCCTCTGGAAAAGCCAGTGCTTCTTTAAATGACCCCATGGTGGCAGCAGAGAGTAAAGAATGATCTGGTACCATGTTCTGGGCTGAAACAGGTTAACTAATGAGCATCCCTAATCTGTGGCACTTATTTATCATTTAAATTTAGACCATGGCTTTGACACAAGCATGAGTTTGTCCTGTTCAAGCAACAGAATGAAGGTCCAATGAGGCTAGAAAGTAATGAGACAGATGGGAAGAGAATAGTACACAAAATCGGATGTTGAGAGAAGACAGAGCATGGAAGTCCTTAAGAACATGCAATTAAGACATCTTAGCTTTATTTGAAGCAGTGGAAAGATTTTAAGCAGAGAACTGCCACGATCTGATGTGCATTTTTCAAAGATCACTTTGGTTACTACAGAAGAATGGATTGTAGGAGCACAAGAATCCAAGCGTGCAGGCCAGTCAGGAGGAGGCTATTGCAAAGATCCAAAGGAGATATGTGAGGCCTGGACTAGAAAGTCGATGAGATGTAGAGAAATAGATGGATACAAAATCTATTTTGGAGAAAGCACTGTTAATACTTCCTAAATGGGAACGGAAGTGGTAATAGTAAGGAAAAGGGAGTGGACCTCAGACAAGCCTGAAGCATGGGCCTGCAGAAGAATGCTCTTGGGAAAATGACCTTCACTTCATGTAATATTTATTGCACCAATTATTTGCACCTGTTAAGCAAGGACATCTGTAGCCAGAAACTCCAGGAAAAAAATCAGGCATGAGTCAGGGGCCAGAAACGTATTTAGCATCTCCATCCCTACATCCCCAGGAGAAAGGCAAAATAATAGCTTCTAAAACATGGCAGGATCCTTATTTTGTGCAGGTGATTTATCCACAGTTGTATATCACCATAGGTAATTCAGGGGGATCTAGAAACCCATACTTCTGTCTGGCAGCATGCTGTGTTGTTTCCCGGTTTCCATAACCACTTTTTTGAATTTCCATATATTTTGCCATTAAAGAAATTTAACATACTATAACTGCCTATTTGTGTCTTGACTTTCAATTATATCAGTTTGACAACCTTTCAGGGGAAGTATGTCTCTCTAATTTTAATCTTAAATGTGGAGACTAGGGATAATACAGGTTTGAGAAGAAAAATCAAGAGTTCTGTTAGGAACATGTTAAGTTTAGGACAACTATTGGACATTCAAAGGGAGATGTCAAGTAGGCAGATGGATATAAAAGGCTGGAGTTACACTTTTGAGTGTCATCGGCATATCAATTATATTTAAAACTATAAAGTTAGATGAAATCACACACACAAAAAAAATAGAACTACTAGATGACCCAGCAATTCCACTTCTGGGTATTTATCCAAAGAAAATAAAAACACTAATTTGAAAAAATAATATATACCGCTATGTTAATTGCAGCATTATTTACAATAGCCAATATGTGGAAGCAAGATGCCCATTGATAGATGAATAAAGAAGACATGAGATATATACAAACACACACAATGAAATATTACTCAGCAATAAAAAAATAAATAAAATCTTGCCACCTGCGGCAACATGGCTGGACCTAAAAGGTATTATGCCAAGTGAAGTAAGTCAGACAGATAAAAAACAAGTACTGTATTTCACTTATATGTGGAATCTGAAAAAAAAAAGAACAAAAACAGACTCAGATATACAGACAAATTATGGTTGCAAAGGGGAGGGGATGGGAGGATGGGTGAAAAAGGTGAAGGAGAATAAAAGGTACAAACATTCAATTATAAATAAATAAGCCACAGAGATGTAGTATACAGCACAGGTAATATAATCAATAATATCATAATAACTTTGCATGGTGATATCATAAGGTATATAAATATTGAATCACTATGTTGAACACCTAAAATTAATATAATATTGTGGGTCTAATATACTTTAATAAAAAAATTTTTTTAACAAATTGATTCTCAAAAAAAAGAGAAGAGATCACTTAGAAAAAAGAATGTAGATTAGAGGACAAAAAGTAGTGGTCCATGGATCCATTTGCTGACCCATAGACACATTTACTTTTTGTCTACACAGTTAAAAATTTGTGACGGAATTTTAAAATTAATAGAGCTCACATATTTAAAAATCTATATTCCAAGTTTCTTCTTAAAGAAATGAACAATGTGGCAACACTTGGCTTGACCTGTATAGCAGGTTCCCCATTTATATAAGGCATGAATTCTCTAATTCACCATGATATCCTCTCAACACTGAAGCCAACTGTCATTTCCCATTTATCACTGTATTCGTACACCACTATTTTTTTCTAATACAAATAAATATTCATCAGGATCCATGTCTCTATCAAAACTAGGAAAATGAAAGATCGTAAAGGCCTTGTGTTTAAAGAATAATAGGGAAGGAACATATTTATTTATGAAATCTAAGAATATTTCTATGCATTTAAAAATGCACTCACTCTACATCATTCATTCGCATTTCCTGTCTGGACTTTGGAGGAATCTGAGTTTGCAATCCCTGGGGATGGATACAGAAGAGACCAAGTCTAAATCATTTCAATATTTAGATATCAGGTAGAAGGGGGATCAGAAAAGGTAAAAGAGGAAAGAACAGTAAGATAGGAGATAGGAGAGTATGAAGGCATGAAAGCTAGGAAGAGAATGTCTTGCATAGGAATTGCGCAGATGCATTTGAAAGCTAGAATAATGAGTCCAAATAAGTGTCTGCTGGATCAGAAAACAAGAAAGCCATCAAGCTGATCAGTCACAGTGGAGTAGTATGATAGGATGTCAGATTAAAGTAGGCTGAAAAATAGAGAACAGCAAATTATACCCAAGCGACTAGAAGAAATAATAAAGAGCAGAAATCAATGAAATAGAACATATACAATAAAGAAGATCAACAAAGCCAGAAGTTGGTTCTTTGAAAAGACTAATAAAGCTAATAAACCCATGGAAAGAGTAATCAAGAAAAAGAGCAGCACAAATAAGCAAGAATGTCAAGAATGAAAAAGCAGCCATCCCTATACATCGATCATACAGGAAAAAAAAACTGTCAGAGGATATTATAAACAGGTTTATGCCTATAATTTAAATTTTTGAGAAGACAGATTTAACTGAAAAACATAATTTATCAAAGACATAAAGAAATAGAAAATAGGAATAGCCTGAAAACTATTAAAGAAATTGTATCCATAATTCAAAACTTCCCTTAAAAGAAAACTCCAGATGGCTTCACTAGTAGATTCTAATCAAACATTTAAGGAAAAAGAATGACAGTCTTACATAAACTCTTCCAGAGAACACAAAGATAAGGAACAGCTCTAACTCACATGAAGCCACCATAACTTTTTTATCAAAATCTGAAAAGGTCATTTCTAGAAAGGAAAATGATAAGCCAATATGACTCACAAACATAGATCATTTAAAAACAATCCTTTTAAAGTCATTAGCAAAATGAATTCAGCAATGTATAAAAAGAATAAAACATCATGACCAAGTTGGATTTATTCCAGATAGTCAAAAATTAATGTATTTCACAACAGAAGAAAAACTACATAGTCACCTTGAGAAATGCAGAAAAAGCACTTGATAAAATTCACCAACCATTTATGATTATTTTTTAAAAATTAACAAACCAAGAATAGAACTGAACGTATTTATATGCCTAATAATAAGGAGTATGTGTTTGTTGCAGCATTCTTTGTAAGAGCCCCAAACCATAAACAACCCAAATGCCCATCGATATTAGAATGGATGGATAAATTGTGATATATTTATACAATGGCAATGAGTCACAGTCACACACAACATAGATCTTACAAACATAAAGTTGAGCAAAAGAAGTCTGATAAAAAAGAATACATACTTGATAGTTTCATTTACCTTAAATTTAAAAAGCAGACAAAACTAAATTATAGTGCATGCTTGAGTAGTAAAAGTATAAAGAAAAACAAGAAAGTAAATACCATGAAATCAGAATAATGGCAACCCTTAGAAGGAATTCAAGTTAAATGATTACACAAGGGGAGTTTCTGAGGTACTAGCAATCTTCTGTTCCTTGACCTAGTTTCGAGATGCACTGCTGTTCTCTTAAGATCATTTTACGGTTAATTTTTGTTTCAGGAAATTTTTTTTTGTTTTTATTAAAATATAATAGACAATCAGTTGCTTGTATTTACATTATACAATTCAATGAGTTTTTTTCACTTATAGTTGGTATGTAATAATATACCAGTTTCAGTTGTATAGCATAGTGATCAGAGATCCACATAACTTGCAAAGTGATCACCCCACTAATCTAGCTCCCTTCTTCTCCCTTAATTATTACATTATTAACCATCTTCCCCAAGCTACACTTTACATCGCCATGTCTATGCTGCAACTACCCATTTGTGTACCTCTTAATCTCTTTGCCTTTTTTTGTCCCCCAACCCACATCCCATCTAGTATCCCTCTAAATATTCTCTGTATCTATGAGTTTATTTCTGCTTTTGTTGTTATTTTGTTCTTTAGTTAGATACCACATGTACATGAAATCATGTGATATTTGTCTTTCTCTATCCAACTCATTTCATTCAGCATAATACCCTCTAGGTCCATCAAGGCAATATGTTTTTCTATCCCCTTCCTTTTAGTCTGGTATATCTTTTAATATGAAATGAGTCTCTTATAGGCGGCATATGTAGGGGTCTTATTTTCTTATCCATTCAGCCACTCTATCTTTTGGTTGGAGCACTTAATTCTTTTTCATTTGAGGTACTTGTTAATAGAAATGTAGTTACCATCCTTTATTTCTGTTTTTGATACATGTTTTTTCTTCTTAAAGAAGTCTCTTTAACATTTCCTATAATACTGGTTTGGTAATGATAAGTTCCTTTAGCTTATTTTTGTCTGAGAAGCACTTTATCTGTCTTTCAACTCTAAATGATAGCTTTGCTGGATGAAGTATTCTTGGTTGTAGATCCTGGGTCTTTATCACCTCGAATATTTTGTGCCACGCCCTTCTGTCCTGCATAGTTTCTTTTGAGAAATTAGTTGCCAATCTCATGGATGTTCCCTTGTAGGAAACTGTTTTTCTCTTACTGCTTTTAAGATTCTCTCTTTGTATTTAACCTTTGAAATTTTAATTATGATGTGTCTTGATGTGGGCCTCTTTGGGTTCCTGGTTTTGGGGATTCTCTGAGCTTCCTGGTGTTTTATGTGTATTTCCTTCACCAGGTTAGGGAAGTTTCCCAACATTTTTTCTTCAAATATATATTCAACTTCCTGTTCTCCCTCTTCAGGTACCCCTATGACATGGATATTTTTACCTTTAATAGTGTCCCATAGGCTCCTTAAATTATTATTATAGTCTTGGCTTCTTTTTTCTTGCCATTCTAATTGAGTGTCCTTGGCTTTCCCATTCTCTATATAGGTCACTTGATCCTCTTCTTTATTCACTGTTTATTCCATTTAATAAACTTCCCATCTCAAATAATGTGTTCTTCATTTCTGACTTGTTCCCTTTTATAATTTCCATTTCTATTTTTATTTTTTTTATCTCTTTGTTGAATTTCTCACTGATTCCTCTACATTTCCCGTAAGTTCATTGAGCATCTTTATAACCAGTGTTTTGAACTCTGCATCTGTTAGACTGCTTGATTACATTATTTCTGGATCTCTGTTCTGTTGTTCTCTCATATGGTTTCTGCTTCTTTGTCTTCTCATTTTGGCTGCTTTTCTGTGTCTGTTTTATGTACTAAGCAAAGCTACTAAGTCTCCCAGTCTTATTAGTGTGGCTTTGTATGGTAGGTGTCCAGTGGCACAGTCCTGAGAAGGGTTCAGCTGCAGGCCAAATTTAGCCCCAGCCTGTGCCTCCTCCGGGGCCACTTGTTAAGATTCAGCAAGCAATCTACAGATGCCATGTTTGTATTTGCCTCAAATGGCCACTCCAGAAACCGAGGCCAGCTGCCACCAGTGTGAGTCTAGGCGCTGCTCAGCAAGAAGCACCTGAGTCGCCTGGATTTGGCTTGGGTGGGGCCTCAAGTTGGGTGAGGCAGAGTTTCAGGGAATCCTCTGGGCCGAGTGACCTCTGTTATCTAGTTTGATGATATCTCCGCTATAGCAGCACTGACTCTGCACACTGGTAGTGGGGAGGGCTCAACAGAGGAACAATGGATACCCCAGCACTTCTGTACAGAGCGAGTCTCCCCTTGGCCCTCACTCTGACCACTCAGTGTTCTCCTGTAAGTCCCTGCGCAAAAGAACTGGCACTGGTGCTCAAAGCAAGCAGGTCCGTCACCGTGAAAGTCCACTCATGGACACAGCCCCTTTAAGAGGCATCTGCAGCTGCCACTGCTGCTGCCACAGCCTCTGTCACACTCAGCCATTTGGACCAGGCAGCCTCATTCAACCAATCCTACCTTCTGCCATTGCAGGGTGATTTCTTTGATTTCTCCCTAGTTACATGGCTTGTTCATCTAGATCTCAGGCAATTTTCCCTTGCTGTTTGCTCCTTGTTTCTGTCATAACTTTGATTTGGTCGCCAGAGGGATGAACAAAGCCTCTATCATCTACACCATTTTTTCCACCCCCCTTCAGGAACATTTTTTGATGTATTTCATAATAAAATAAAAGCTAAAAAAAAAAAAGAGAGAGACTCAGGGGGTGAGTTAAACAGATTAGACGAAGTTAAAGAAAGAAAAATGGAACTGTAAAAGCAACCTGAAGAAACTGCACAGAATGAATCTAGAGAGATTAAGATATGTTAAATATAAAAAAGGTACCAGACATGTGGATAGCATAAAAACTTGAGAATATAGGCAATCAAATTCCAGCAAGAAAAAAAGAGGAGGAGGAAGAAGAAGAATGGAAGGAGGAGAAAGAGAAGAAACAACACAAGAGAAAGACGATCTTCAAAGAGAATTTTTAAATTGATTTTAAAAATACCAATCCTCATGTCCAGGTATCCTTCCGAATCCCAAGCTGGGAAAACAGAAAGGAGACAACACACAGTCTCATCATGGTGAATCTCTAGAACCACAAACTCAAAGAGAAGATCTTAAAAGGTGCTATTAAAAATTAGATTAACACAATGCAACATATATATATATATATGTCTTACTGCCAAACTGTACATCTTAAACTTAATTGGATTTCGTTAACTAATGTCACCACAATAAAAAATAATAATAATTAGATTATCTATAAAGAATCAACATTTAGACTGACTTTTGACGGCAACAATGGAAGCTAGAAGACAATGAAAAACTATCTTGAAAATGATGATAAATTGTCAAACTAGAATTTTACATCCACTGAAAATCTTTCAGGATCAAGAGCAAAATAAAGACACTTTCAAAACAATAACAAGTTTATTATCAATGAGCCCTCAAGAAATGTACTTCTAAAGTATGCTCTTAAAAGAAAATAATCCAAAAAGGTCTGAGATATAAAGAATAAACAAAGAAAAAGGTAAACACCTTTGTAAATCTAAAGAAATACTGACTGTAAAATAAGAGCAAAAACAATAACTGAACAACACTTACACAAAAGTAAATAAAAGAGAAAAGGAAACAGAAATGGAAGAATGGTGAGAACAAGGATGGATGACTTCTTAAGTTTTTTTTGTGGCACCAATTGAGGAATTTGAGGAATCATCCAACAGGAATTTGATACATATTAAAAGCCAAAATGAAGTGAATTTTGAATTATTTGCCACTTTAACTTTTCCATGCCTCTGCTATAGTAATTAAACATATTATTAAGCCAATTGCTGTTATTAACTCATAACTTCAGAACACTCTGTTGTTGCTGTAATTATCAAACTTCATTTAGTTGGAATAGTCAAGGTATTTGGAAAATGTGAATTTTCCTAATCTACTAAAACTCACTGTTTATTAATGTTTTCTTCCATGGTTGTTGGTGTAAATATTTCTAAAATGATATAGTAATATGTAAATATTTCTAAAAATGATATAATTTCTTATATAGAATTAACTAAAAGTACCTAATCCTTTCCTGATGGCCAAATGTCATTGGTATAAACAACTATTGATAATATAAAGCAATACCCTCAGTAGCTAAGGTGCAAGGCCTTGTATGACTATTAAACTTTTCCTTCACTGTCAGGTACTCTCTTCTTGGTCATTTTTGTAGTAGCATTTAGTCGTCCTCCTAGCAACCTTGATCTGACTTTGCGGCAGCTATTGTGCTTAGGGCCTCTTTTGATTACATTTCCTGGTTCTTGGCTGTATTCTAGATATCCAGAAGACAAATTTCAGGAATTCTTAGCAAGGTATTATTCTGAGTTAACATGAAATGATAACTCTGATTTATTTATATTTTTGTAATATCTTCTATTTCAAGGAAATTAAAGTTTCACACTGAATCAAAATGACAGAAGAGTAGGTGTGCCATATCATCACCATCACAATTATGCAACAACTACCCAAAAGTAATAGCCATTAGAAAAATTAACCAAACGGGTTAAGAAAGACCTCCACTCAAATGATGGCTACTAGCTTTGTGGCCTTGAGCAAATAACTAATCCTTTCATGCCTCTGTTTCCTGTATGTAAAAGTGAGAGTAATAACAGAATCTCCCTACACAGGATTCTTATGAAAATCTAAACTCAATAAGATGTTGCAAACAAAATAGCATAGTACTGGCTTGGAGGAAACAATATTTCAGATTTTAACTGTTATCTTTAAAATCCTGACTTATGTAATAACTCCCATTTAAATAGATTTGCTTAACGATCCTCTCCATGGTATACTAATGAAAGTACTATTAAAAATGTTAATAATATCTAGTATTTAATGAACAATTTATTATATGTTAAAATTGTGTTAGTCTATGGCCATGCTACTCTGAACGTGCCCAATCTTGTCTGATCTCGGAAGTTAAGTAGGTTCAGGCCTGGTTAGTACCTGGATGGGAGACCACCATGGAATACCAGGTGTTATAGGCATTAAAAATAATAAAATAAATAAAAATTTTTAAAAAATAAATAAAATAAAATAAAATAATAAAATAATAAAATAATAAAATAAAATAAAATAAAATAAAATAAAATAAAATAAAATAAAATAAAATAAAATAAAATAAAATTGTGTTGAAGGCTTACAGAGGCTATTTGAATCCTTAGCAAAGTCCTGGGAGGTAGATACCATCTCATCCCTATTACAAACAAGTATACTGAGGCTCAAATGACTTAAGTAGCTTGTCCAAGTTCACAGAATGAGAAGTGGTAAAAATGGAACTTATATAGATTGACTCCAAAATCTATGATTATAAGCTCTCCCCTATCCTGAGAAGAAAAGAAGCTTCTCCTATTAAAATCTACTTACAAGGAAGTTGAGAAGCTAATTCTTTAATCTTATCCTCTACTTGACTACTCAAGTATTATTTTTGCATTTTAACTTACCCACTCACAATCGATTCCAAGTGCTGGAAAATCTTCTAATTCACTCCTAAGCAAGGGCATAATTTGATCCCACTCTGCCTCCTGAGACACAGTCACCACCTTTGCTTCAAGGATCATCTCCTCCCATGAGGCTCTGGTGGCACTGGAGTGCAGCTGGTCTTCTTCTGGAGCAGATAGCTGTCTCCTGCTTGGAACTTCCTGTTGCTGCTGCTGGTGTTGGTGCTGCTGCTGGTGCTGGTGCTGCTGGTGCTGCTGGTGCTGCTGGTGCTGCTGGTGCTGCTGTTGGTGCTGCTGCTGAATCCCACGGCTCGTTTTACTCCTCCAGCGATGGATGCCTTTCCATAGGACAAACCCTCCCACAACCACACCAAGAAGGGTGGTCACTGTCAAAGCCACTAAGTGCCTAGACATCTTCAACTTTGCTGTTGTTTAGGAAAGCATATCACTAATTCCATAATCTGCAAAACAAATGGCAACATATTTACATACTGGATTAAATACAGTCATGTGCCACATACCACTTCGTTCAGTGACAAACCACACATACAGTGGTGGTCCCATAAGACTCTAATGGAACTGAAAAATGTCTATCACCTAGTGACACCATAGCACAACACGTTACACACGTGTTTGTGGTGATGCTATTGAAAACAAATCTATTGCACTGCCAGTCCTATAAAAATAAAGCACATACAGTTACATTCAGTATATAATTTTTGATAATGATAATAAATTGTTATTAGTTTATATATTTACTACATTTTTATCGTATTTTATTATATACACTTTTCTACTTATTAAAAAAAGTTTACTTAAAACAGCATCCCATGTTATGCTGTGTTATGCTGACAGCAGCCTCATACATCACTCACGGGTTTACCGCTTCTCTTGATTACATCCATTTCTGTCTTGTGCTTCATTTAATCTCATGTTGTTTTGTAGTCACATGCTGTACAGGCTTGTGCCACACAGCCTAGGTGTGTAGTAGGCTATACCATCTAGGTTTATGTAAGTGCACTCTGTGAAGTTCATACAACTGCAAAATTGCCTAACGATGCATTTCTTAGAATTCCTGTTAAATGGTGCATAACTGTATATAGTGGTTGCCTAGGGCCAGGTAATGGGGAATAACTGCTAATAGGTATGAGTTTCCTTTTGGGGTGATAAAAATGTTCTAAAATTAGATGTGATGGTAGCTACACAACTGTGAATATATTAAACATCATGGAACTGTACACTTTAAATAATGAACTGTGTGAATGACATCTCAATAAAGCCACTTCAAAAAACTATTTGACAAGCTGATTCTAAAATTAATCTGGAAAAGATATTATAAGACTAGCGCCCAAATATTGTTTTTAAAATAATGAGCCCATGAGCTGATAAAGTATATGACTTCCAATAACAAAACAATAATAATAATCACGGAGAGTATTCACCCAACTAGATACCAAAGTATAATGTATATTTATATAGGACGTTGTGGTATTGGTCCAGCAAAATAGAAAATTAGGCTATAAAATCTTACTAAAAGTCCATCTAAAAATTTTATGTTCTATGAATTTGGCTTGGTAACTGTCGGTTTGGAAGCTTCACAACATGGCTCGACGGGAATGTGAGCTAAACCCATTTACGGTTAAGGTCCTTCCAAACTGCTGCCAGCCCTCAAGGAAATTATAATCTAAAATTACAATGGCTATTATGAAGAAAATTCCAATTAGATAAAATCATTTAAAAAGTGCACTTGAAAGTAAGGATTCCCAAATTGAGCGAATAGAATGAGACACATATTTTAATTGGCATGCAGAAGCTCACCAAAGTTTTCAAAATGTCTAAGTAGCTTCACAGAAAGATTTATTTAAATGAGCTAATAAAAAATTAAAAACATAAGCAGTATCTAAGACAACAGACCATAGGACAAACAACCATTATTATTCCACCCTATCCTCTATTTCAGTACTCATTCTAATACCCCCTCTGTCTGAACTGCCTTTCCACTCTGAAAAGACTATTGAACAGTTACCTTTTTAAAACAAATCCACCTGAGGCTACAGATCTTTCTGGGGTAATTTTCACTTCTAGGTCAAAGACCTATGAGCATTAATCTTAGGTCTTAAATTCAGGGAGGACCCTCAAAAGTTTTTCTAAATGCATTACATCCAGAGGCCAAAGAGAGAGGGAAATAAATTTCATTGTCTCTTCCTTACCACCTGCAGCCCAATTGCTTTTGGTTGTCTTTGGGAACGGCTTTGGATCTTGGGAAGTAGTAACCTTTGCACCCCATTGGGTCCATGGGGTTGTTTAATACCACCAGAAATATGTACTGTTTGTCCCAGCTTAAACCTGACAAGATATTTGAAAAGATCTAATAATTTTTTTGGTAACCAGAAATTTGGCCAAATTGGAAGCAAATGTCAGAGCCTGGTAAGAAATGTACTGAGAGGTAAAGAAATATTCCAGCAATGGGTGGATGGATTTGTCAGTCTTTTGCCACCATTTAGGTGGTGACCCAATTATTGAGGTATTAAAAACAGCTGTCCTTGCTTTACAAATGAAGTCTTCATAGGACCAGAGGTGTGGCTACAGAAACTATTCAAAACCCATCAATTCATTTTACTATCTCAAAACCTCCCCTATTCATTCACCTCAAAAGGCTGACAAATACTGGCTTTAGGAAACCAAAGTCCTTCCAGGAGAAACTTGCATTTCCTTAGTTATATTTTTGATATATGAAAACCTGATCTTCTCCAAGAACATTTATCTGGGCCATCTTCTGAAATGCAAATTTCAGAAAGGCAATTCTTCTAAAAAAAACCACAGCCATCTGAGCAGATCAATTTAACTTATTCCAACTGTTCTTTTCTAAAGTACTGTCAGTGGCCTCTTAGGAACACAGCAGCACAGCAGGAGGTGAGCGACAGGCCAGCAAGTGAAGCTTCATTGATCTTTGCAGCCGCTCTCCAGCGCTAGCATCACTGCTTCAGCTCCACCTCAGATTATTAGGCATTAGATTCTCATAGGAGCACCGGTCCCTGGTGCCAAAAAGGTTAGAACCACTGATCTAGGAAACTTATTTAATATTAAAGATGGTTTGAGTTTGGTTTGGATAAACTGGAATATCTTTAGAATTGTTAGAATTAAATGATACTTTTATGCTACGAGAGTTTATTAGTCAAATAAGTTCACATTATTTCTGTTCTGTGGACCAAGAAAGGGGTTCTATGAAAAGTAACCTCACAGGTTGATCTGATCATAAATTCCAAACTCTTCATGTCATGGTGGGTAGCCATGCCCCAGACATATAACTTCTTTACTTCTTTGCCTTAAATAAACTCAGTCCATTGTTTATGTGCTCCTAGGTTAACATAACCTTAAAATGCCCTCTTTCAGACCCCTCCTTCTAAAGCCTGCAAAAAGTAATCAGATCCCTCCCTGCCTTGGCTTCTCCCACCTTCTTGTAAACTTCCTTCCTTCCCTCCTTAATCTCAAATGCATAAAAGAAACTGCAAAACTTATTATCCGGAATATAGGCGATCTTATCCCCACTATATGTCATCAGTTTTGGCTCAAAAAAAAAAACAAACAAACAAAAAACACACAAAAAAAACTCATAGAAATTCTCTAAAAGGAAGGAAGGAAGGAAGGAAGGAAGGAAGGAAGGAAGGAAGGAAGGAAGGAAGGAAGGAAGGAAAGAAGGAGAAGGGGAAGGGGAAGGGGAAAGGGAAGGGGAAGGGAAAAGGGAAGGAAAGAGAAGGAAGTTAGGCCACAGAACAGGAGAGAGTTTAGAAATGAGTGTGAGAAATCATCAGTACATGATAAATGTGGCATTTGGGATTAATGGGGTCAAGACTGGACTAAATATAATTCAGAGTAACACTGTTTGGAAAATAATAATTATGCAGTCATCATACACATATACACACACAGACACCCAGAGGAACTAGAAAAAAACTCAAATGCATAAGAACCTATAAGAGAAAATATAGTTATAAGAGAAACCCTGCTTTGTCTCAGGGTAGAGTTTTTCAACCTCAGAACTATTAATGTTTTAGGCCAAAAATATTCCTTGTTGTGGAGGGCTGTCCTATACACTGTAGGATGTTCAGCAACATTCCCAGCTTCTACCCACTAGATGCCAGTTGCACCCCCAAATGAACAACAAGCCAAATGGCCCCTAGAAGGCAAAATATCTCTCATTTGAGAACCATTGGAGTAGGGAATGACAGCCAGAAAATACAAAATACACACAAAAAAGATTGATATACTTAAATGTAAAATTTTTAACCTTGGTTCAACAAAAATGCCATATGGCTAAAAGATAAGCAACAACTCTAAAAAGCACTAAATTGGGAATATATAAAACATATACATAACAAAAGATTAATATCCAAAATATTAAAACATTACTATATATAAAAAAGACAACCCAATAGAAATGAGACATTTCTCGAGAGAGGAAATACAAATAGCTAAAACCATGAAACAATAATCTAACTAGTAACTAGTTTCACATTAAAATATCCACATCCTGCCACCTAGCAATTCCACCTGCAGTCTCTACTCTTGAGACATGCTCACAGGAGCACACTGGTGGCACGTGGAAGGCTTTTCTATGCCACAGTGAAAAAACTGTAAGCAATCTATGGAATCTCACATACTATGGAATGTTAACATACTATGGAATTTATGGAGCAAATAGAATAAGATAGATGGCTGCATATTGAAGAAGTTCTAAGACCCATTTTTAAGCACAAAAAGTTGCTGAATAGGTAGAATTAATCATATTTGTAAAATACACTTTTGTAAGTTTAACACGAATAAATCTTGTACGTACAAACACTTGTCAATAAATGTAAAGAAAAAGAAATAGAAAAACACACCCCAAACGGATAACAGTCCTTACTTTGAGGCAAGAGCCTAATGAAAAAATGGAAGTGAAAAGAGGTCAAAGAGAATCTATTTTGTTTAAATTTTTTACTTGAATGTTTTACCAGATTGTTTGCATGGACTATGACTAAAATAAATATAAAAGAATACATGCATATTTAAAACAAGCTCAACTTAACAAAAAATAATCATTCCTCACCCCTATTAAACCTCTTTTCTCCTGAACTTTCAAATTCTGATAATTAACCCTTTCAGTGTCCTTATAATACGACAAAAAAAAAAATACGGTATAAATAATTTGGTGTTTGCAGTGGGTATCTAAGTGAGCTCGTTTACGTCCAATAGTACGTCGAAAGCTTACAAAGGTTTGGGTTTGTTTATATTTTAATGAGAGGGCATCAATTTTGTAATAAATAATCATTAACGTTCTAGTTTTTTTATCTACCCCAAGGTTATGGGAATAAAACAACAAAAAAAGGTGGCTTCCAGCAAGGCCCAAAGCAGCGGGTGTGGCATGTGAAGAAAGGGGTGGTAACAAAGGGAGGCGGGGGTAGGTCCTCACGAATCAAGTGGAGGGAACTGTAAGTGGACGCGTGGAACACGCATCACCCGAGGAGGTGCCAGGTGCTGCGCGCGCTGCTTCCTTTTTACGAGGTCAAGAAGCCACGAAGGTTTGATTGGTGCTCGTAAAGAGGATAAGGCGATACGATGGGACTGTCTGGAAAGGGCGCGCGGGGCCGCGCACCTGGGTTCTTAACCACCCCCGCCGCGGACCACCAGGGCCAGGAGGCCGCGCGGGGGGAAGAGGGGCGGGGAGAGGGGCAGGGCCAAGTCGCCCTGGGTTTGCTGGGTTCATGCAATCAGTCACCCCCGCACATGGTGACATTACCAGCTCCACGTCCCCTCTCCTCAATTTGCATTGGCAACCCCCTCACCCCCTCGCACAAGCCAGGTGAAAGACCTCGCCGACCCCTGATCCTGACTTACCTGCAGTTCAGATACCACTTGAACACCTGCGGCACCGCACGCTGAAGAACTGGAACCTCTGCAGCTACCTGCGCGAACCCACCCGGATCCACTGGGGCCGAAACCACTTCCGGTCCTACGACGGGCTAGGAGGACGTAATCTCAGCTGGGGTGTACAAATGGGCGGCGCCATTTTGTACGGAAGCTGCTGGAACAACTCTCGCCCCTCCAATTTTCCACTGCTGAACAAAGGGTCTGTTTGAAAGGCTTAACGTCTCTTCAGAAAAGTGTGTGTTTTTTTCTTTGGCGTGGTGATTTTCGTTTTTTTAGTTTGGAATTTGAAGGGAGAAACCTCTGGAACCCTCACAAACTCAATGTGAGACATCTAATTGTCATCATTCTAATCAGCTCCAGTAGTGTTTCTGAACTGCAATAATTTTGACTGTTAAATGATGAAGGTAAACAGGAGAGACACTTGTCTGAATAATGTATTACTATTACTACTACTAATAATAATGTATTACTCATTAGCAATATATTTTGTACTATAGCCATTATAATTTATGCCATCTTACATAACAATACCTTCTGTTTAAACTCGTTTATTCAACCACTTTTATCAGCAACTATTATATGTGAGGCAGCTAACATGTAACTATGTGCTATTGCTTTTTTCATAGAATGTAAATCAGAAGAATAAAGATGTGCATAAACTATAAGGTAATTGCCATTTGTTGACTATGTGATCACAGTGTGCTAAGAACTTTGCAAAACATTTTACATATTTTATCATTTAATCTTCATAATAACCTGGTGAGGCAGTAGCATTATTACTGCCATTTTACATAAAATTGAGAAAAGTTAAAATAACAAAACAAGCAGTGGAGCTGGGAATCAAAACTTCAGTATATCTGATTGCAAAGCTTGTTGCCCTCACCCTCTATATTACATTACTTCCAGTACAAGAGGAAGGTTCTAAGTTCCATTAGATAAGTATTCATAAAGGGAAATTTTCTGGTAGATAAAGAAGATTAATACCCTGCATTTTAATCTGCTCTATCCTGAAATGCATAAAAAGCAAATAGTAAAGAGTAAATGCAAATTAAAATCATAATGAGATACTATTACATACCCACCAGAAAGGCTAAAATGAAAAAGAAAAAAACAAATATTGGCAAGATTGTGGAGCAACTACAACTCTAGAACTCTAATATGCTGCTGAAAGGAACATAAATTGGTACTATCAGTTCGTTGAACTGTTTGGCAATATCAGCTAAAGCCGAATATATGCATAGTCTTTGTCCTGACAGTTTCACTCATAGGTGTATATCCAACAGAAATGTGTATGTATGTTCACCAATAGGCCACGTATAAAGTTCCTACACATACTTTACCATAGCCCCAAACTGGAAACTACTCAAATATCCATGCTGTTAGAAGTCAATGTGGTCCTTATACTTGGAGTAATGACTCTGGAAGAGAACATGGGGAGGTTCACGAAGTGCCAATAATGTTCTATTTCTTAATCTGAATGCTCGTTTACATGTGTGTTCAGATTGCATATTTGTGGGCACTTTTCTGAATGCATATATACTTCAATAAAATTTTTTTTCTAATGCAAGGAAGGGAAAAGTTTACAAACCCAAATTAAAAGAATAGGAAAAAAGATAATGACAGACAAATGTCAATATAGTTTTAGAAAACAAATTAGATTAAAATGGCAGAATATTAACATTTCAAGGATCCCATAATGAACTGTCTGCATCCATAAGCAATCACCCTACATTGAAGGCCCAGTCAACAAGTCACATCTGTGCATAAAGATTTTCCAACCAGCTTTTTAGTACCTCATTCTTTGCTTTAGTCCATTTGGACTGTTTATAACAAAATACCATTTATTGGATGGCTTATAAACAACAGAAGTTTATTTCTTACAGTTCTGGAGGCTAGAAAGTCCATGACCAAGGTGTTGACAGATTTATTGTCTGGTAAGAGGCTGCCTCCTGGTTTATAGACAGCTGTCTTTTCACTCTCCTCACTTGGCCAAAGTGGTAGTGTGCTCTCTTGGGCTTTTTTATAAGACACTAATCCCATTCATGAGAGCTCCCTGCTTGTGTCCTAATCACCCCCAAGTCCTCCACCTCTTGATACTATTATATTGGGAGTTAGTTTTCAACATATGAATTTAGAGAGGACATAAAACATTCACTCTATAACACTCTTAAATATGAAGACATCCAAGAATCAATAGCCATTGCAGAAATGTCTTCAATACCATTAACATTGTCTAAGGAACATGTATAGAACTCTGTACCCTGCATTTTGAGAACACATATTTTTTGAAACATACAAAATTAGTTTTGATTTAGGCCACTGAAGCAACTTTCTACAAATTGCGAAAGAACTCTCATTCTCTGACCATATTACAATTAAGTTAGAAATCAATAATAAATTTTTGAGAAGAGTAATAAAACAAAGTCCTGTGAAATTGATCCAGATAAAAGAGAAATAGCAACAAATAAATAATATTAGGACTGAAAAGGAGGATATCACAAAATCAGCAGAGATTTAAGAAACAAGAAAATATGATGAACAACTTTATACCAAAAAAAAATTGATTAGATAAGACAATGAAAAGACAAGCCACGGACTGGGTGGAAATACATGCAAAACACATATTTAATAAAGATTTGTTATCTAGACTATACAAAGAACTTTTGAAACTCAATAGCCCAATTAAAAAGTAAATAAAATATCTAAATAAACACCACATCAAAAAAGATATACAATATATGAATAGCTGTTCAACATTACATATTATTAGGGAATTGCAAACTAAAACAACAATGAGATGCCAGTATCATTGAATGGCTAAATTTTGTTAGAATGGCTAAAATCCAAACACTGACAACAACAAATACTGACAAAAATGTAAACCAATAGGAACTCTCATTGCAGAAATGGGAATGCAAATAGTATAGTCACTTCTGAAGACATTTTGTCAGTTTCTTAATAAAACTAAACATAGTTCTACTATACAATCCAGATTCATGCTCTTAGGTATTTAAATGAGTAGAAAGCTTAAGTCCATACTACAACCTGCACAAATGTTTATAACAGCTTTAGTAATCAATTAAAAGCAACCAAGATGCCCTTCAATAGGTGAATTGATAACCAAACTGTAGTACATTCATAAAATAGCATATTATTCAGTGATAAAAAGAAATACGCTATCAAGCCACAAAAAGACATAGAGGAAATGTAAATACATATTGCTAAGTGAAAGAAACCAGTCTGAGAAGGGTACATAATTGTATGATTCCAACTATAAGTCATTCTGGAAAAGGCAAAACTATGGTGACAGTAAAAATATCAGAGGTTCCTGAGGAGGAAGGGAGATGCATAGGTGGAGCACAGAGGATATTGTAGTATTTGACACATGACATTATGCAATATGTCAAAACCGATAAAACTGTGCAACACAAAGAAGAAACCCTAAAATAAACTAAGGACTTCAGTTAGTAATAAAGTATTGATATTGGTTTATATCAATTGTAACAAAGGTATCACACCAGTGCTGGGTGGTATATAGGAACTCTCTATTTTCTGTTTAAATTTTCTGTAAACCTAAAACTGCTCTAGAAATAAAGTAAAAAAAAAAAAAAAAAGTTAATGCCATGAACTGCTCAATTTATCTAAAAATATTTTATTCATTTATTCACTAATTCCAAGGACAACTTAATGCCAAGCACTGGGATATCATGTACAGAAAATTCCAGAGGAACTGTGGCGGGAAGTGCTAGTGGCCTACTCAATATCCATTCTCTCCTGTTCCGGACAGTGGCAGGGGGAGGCAGGGGCGCATTTAAAAACTGCACTTACATTTTTTGTCTCCATTGGGAATAGGTATGGCCATATGACTAATTTCTGGCCAACGAGGTGTAAACAAAAGTTTTTGCATTAGACTTCAGGTAAAGTTCTGTAAAAGGATGCAGACAACTGCCATAGGCCTTTTTCACTTTTTTATTGTTGCCTTTTCACTTTATTGCTAAGACTAGGGCCTGATGGCTAGTGCTCCAACAGCTCTCTGAGACTGCAGTGGCACCTTGAAGATGCTTAGGAAGGTGGAGTAGAGAGAAAGAAAGAAGCATGGATTCTTTATGCCTTCTGTAGTTTCTACCTACCTCTATAGTTTCTACCTACCTCTGAACTTCTTTTACATGTGAAAATAAAACTAAATCTTTTAAACCATGATAGTGAAGTGTGACGTGGAACTCCTTCCCACTGTAGGCAGTGACACTATATAATATTGTAGCAATCCCTAACTGATACAGGAAAAGAAAGGTGTTAATAATGAATGCATGCCACACAGGTCAACTAAAACCTGTTGAACAGAGTGCTCAGCATGGAAGATACATGATAAAGATTTTTAATATGGCACCTTATTGGATTGTTTAGTGTGTTCAAGATAAAGTAAAAACTTGGAGGACCCACTAAAGAGGCTCTTTCTGAAAAACCTATCTCCTTTCATTGAAATTCTATCCATCCTCTCTGTTCACTGACCCATAACTTCTAAATTATTATTAGGTACACTACAGATTATAAAAATATGTAGCTATTCACTCAAGAAGGTTGCAAGCTAGTTGGAAACAAAAAGACTGTTAGTAAGTGAGAAAAGGTATAAATATCTTTTTCTTCCTCCCAAGGAGCTGGAATGAAACTACTTCTTGGAAAGAGATGTCTGTATTCGTTTTGAAGAAATTCACGAAGGCTTCTTAGAATGAGAGTGAGACACTAACATCTCCAGTGAGATGAGTTAACCTAACAATAAGATTTGAAAGGCTGGTGAATCAGCATTTGTTCTGCTGTGAGTGGTGTGATTGGAGGCTGAGCTGAATTGCTTTGTAGGGCAAAGAGGTGAAGATTTAGATGATTTAGAGGAATCAATTAGAGATGAAGGAGTCAGCAAGGCACAAACTTCCTGGGGAAAAGACTAAGTCACCTCAGAGGACAGACTTGAGGGGAGAAAGAAATGTTTTAAATGTTCGGGGAGTTAAATTTATGTTCTTTGCTATGGGTTATATGCATATTATGCAACCTCATCCATCATAGGTAAGGTTCATCAAAGTCTTATTGTTCTCTAATGCTTTTTACCAATAGATTTTTTAGAATATGAATAGGTGTTAAATTTTACATCCAGGTTTGCAAGAGGAACAGACAAAGGGTATTTCTAGGCTTTCTGGAGCTATAGGAGAAAGGATGGATTGCTGACATCTAAGTCACAGAGAAAAGAGCACACAGGAAAAGACCAGCAGTTAAAGATGATGGATTGGGCCACATTTAACTCCACTTCCTTCTGAAATCCCTTTAAAAAAAAAGAGAGAAAAACAGAAAACTTCAGTCTAAAAAAGACAAGACCACTCAAATTAGAACAAACAAGCTATTCAGAGCTTGCTGTAGTAGGGAGTCAGCCACCATCACTTGTGTTTGACAGAGACTCAAAGGACTCAGGCAGAGAAGTGCGAAAGCTTTATAGTGGGGGGCGGGGGGAAGAGAGAGAGGGAGAGAGAGAATGCCTCAGACATGCTCTGATTGGAGGTCACTGTCATGGGGAAGCTAGAGGTGCTAACTAGAAGCCAGGCTTATGCTCTTAGACTGGTTTTCTCTGATTGGTCCTGTGCTGAAAGTGGGGCAAAATATGAGGAAGTTGACTCAGTTCAGACCATTCTGAGCTGGTTGTCTCAGAGGTTGTGGTTTGGTTTTCCCAGACTGGTGGCTGCAGAGGTCATGGGTCAGAGTTCTATTGTCATTTATGGTCTAGCCATTCTGTTTGTCTCTCAGAAAACAGAAGAGATAAAAACTTGAACATTTTGGAAGCTGGAAAGCAAAAGGATAGTGGGAAATGACTTAGCAGACTCATCATCTGTCAAAGGACAGGCCAAGAGCAAGACTGATTTGTCCCCAGAAAACCACCAAAAGGTTCAAGAATGGAAACACCAGGTACCTCAAGAAGCAGGGGTTAAGTTGGGACTAAAAGCAGAATAATTGATTAAAAGTCTATTTCAGAAGCAATTAGACCACCAGATTTCCTCCTTAGTTCCTAAGTAACTGTCCCTCCTGGCTCAGGCAAGAAAGAAGACTTAGGATGATTCCCTGGAGAGTGTAAAGTCTAGTTAAGGATAGGGGTGCCACACTAAAAATATGAAGATTCAGTGAAAACTATTTACTTTTTCTCTCAATCAGCAACCAATGTTAGAAGCCAAGCATTAAAGAAAATTTTTGAGATAATTTTGTTATGAGCGTATATCAAAATTTTGTTACCATCTTGTAACAAGGGAGAAGGTCTATTGTAGGATATAGGAGAAAGTCTGAGATAGTTTTAAACAGAGCAAAAGGTTATCAGGAATCGAAAATTGTGCATTGTTTCAAACATACCTTTCCCTCTTTTCAGATTTAATGGGGTTTATGCCTTTTATTGTCTTTGAACTGTTTTACAACTCTGAAGAAATATAAGCTAATTTGTAGAAAACTGATTATAATGCAAATAATTATTGTAATTAGACATGAAAATAAATTCTGTTACTTGAAGTTTCTATTGTCATCCCATCCCTATGCCCTATAATAAGCCAACTTTGTATCTATTAGGAATGTTAATTTTAACATTTCTGATGGGCTGAGATATTTATCTGGTCTTTGGATTTTCCTCTGAACTGATTGTGACATCTTTTTCAGTTCCCTCATTAATTAATGAGTTAAATTAAATCTTTGACATGTATTTATTTCATATCTATACTTGAGTCATGATTTTCCTTTTAACTATTATTCTTTAGGTTGAGATATTTGGGAGAAAAGGAGATTGGTTAGACAATTATTTTAGATTAGATACAAAAAAAAGAAATAATGTTTATTAAAAGTCACTGCACTTTTAACTGAAAGGTGAGTGTGGTGAATAACTGTTTTCTTAGAAGTTTTAGCCCCACTAGTTTATTAGAGTTTTGTCTAGTCCTTTTATGAGAAAGTTTCTTCCTAGAAGGACACTGTAAATTACATCATGCAGAAAGACTGCATCCTAATCCTAGTCTGGACTTTTTTCTTTTACAAGATGATTCCCAAATATCCAGTCCAGAGCTGCATCTCTAAATACCAATGATATCAGTGTACTCAAAGTTATGGGTCAAGATGAGAAGAGGATCTTGCTCCAGAATGTAAATCAGCATTCTTCTTCCTTCATTGAAAAAACTCTTCCTACAAAAATGTCAAAGGAACTAAAACATTGTACTTGCTGACATAGATACTTTATATTCTGGCACAAGCTTTTATCTTATTGAGGACTGATAAAAATAATTTGCACAAAATGTGGTATGTACCAAAAATGGAATATTATTCATCATTAAAAAGGAATGAAATTATAATACATACACAACATGGATGATCCTTGAGGATATGTTAAGTGCAATAAGCCAGACACAAAAGAACGAATAATGTATGATTCCACTTATATGAGGTAGCTAGAGTAATTGATAGTGACTGTAATAGAATAATGGTGGCCAGAGGCTAGTGGGAGGGAGGAATGGGGAGTTATTGTTTAATGGTGCAGAGGTTCAGTTTGGGGTGATAGACAAGTTCTATAGATAGTGATGATTGTTGCAAAACAATGTGAATGTGCTTAATGTTACAGAATTATATACTTAAAAATGGTTAAAATGGTAAATTGTAAGTTATACATATATAATTTACCACAATTTAAAAGATGATTAAAATGATACATTTTGTGTTATGTATATTTGTCACAACTTTTTTAAATGGCAGGCTAGCTAGTTCAGAGACCACAATTTGAATTGTACTTACATTAGACTCCAGGCTTATCAAATTAAATTTATCAATCCCAACAGATATTTTTACATGCTACAAACTAGCTCCTCTCTTCTACCCACTCCACATATATTCTACTTCTTTCTCCACTATTCATTTAGTTACTAATTTTAGAAAAACTGTGAAATGTACTAAACTCTTGCCTCTCCATCATCCTTTTGGATCTACTTTGAACAATGATTGTCTAACTCTGTTTTTTATAAAGAATTATTCCTCAGCTTCAAACCCAATCGTGTCTACACGATGCTTTGTGGTGCTAAGACTGGGTCTCTGCAATTCCCAGACTTCCTTTGCCAGGCTGGCTCTTTGTTAGGTTCTGCAAATAGAGAGACAGAGGCAGGAAGAAGAGAAAAAGGACTTGTTTCTTCCTGTTTCCTGTTTCTATCATTGTCACCCAGGCAACAGTTCTTGTGTGAGCCGCAGCAGTTGGTTCCAGCTTTGGACTACTTTACATATTCCCAGAAGGAGCCTCATCACATTCCTTAGAAATCCTAGTAACAGCTAGCCAGCAACCCTTCTTAGGGGTCTGAGTCCCAGCACTGCAGAGTTCTCCTCTGAGCTACTGTGTAAGTCAGCATCATGTTCTCCTCTAGGTCTGGGTTCCAAGTATCTAGGGCCCCTCCAAGTATTTGGTCCCAATAATCCCAACTTTGACCTTTCCCCATCCATATCTTTCAAGTTTCTAATTCTATATTCCACTTGCTCTTTTTAATTCTCCAATACCTGTGATATCTCCAATAACTCTTTGTATTAACTTTCTCAGTTAAGGTATCTGCTATAGTTTCTGTTTCTTTATTGAATCCTGACTAATATAGAAAATGGTCCCAAGAGTGGTTCAGGAAACAGACTTTTGGATACAGAATTTTGGGTTGATTTTTCAGGTCATATGCCTAAATTCAATGCTGAGCAACTAACTTGTCAGTGGGAGATGAGATATAGTGGCATCATAAATAATCGACTTATCACCTTTAGTCATTTGTGTTGAAGTACCCACTAAGGCAAGAGCTTTGGAGCCATATCTGACAATTTGATGGTAATGATGACTATAATAATTGCAGGTGGAGAATGGCTACATTTGAATTCACTAAAGAATTTACATAAAGAAATGGAAATTTCAGGTTATTAAACATCCAGTTCAAGTCACATCAGAGAACAAAATCTTCTATGAAAATCCTTTATTTTTTGTACCTACAGACTAATCTTGTTGAAAATCAAACATAAAATTTAATTGTGCAGGTTTCAGAATTACAACATAAGTTGATTTCACAGCCTTGCCAAACTCTTTAATGAAATATAGGGCATTGATTGGGAAGGGTGTGACACTGAAACTTGGAATGAAGACATTTGGGTTCAATGAAACAACATTAAGATTCTGGAATGCCCAGATCTCTCTAAACCTCCAGTATCAATGGAAACAGACCTCCATCCTTTGCCTAGAAGCCCTGTAATAACATCATTTGAAGGATGTCTATTTTCCTCAAGTTTCACCCTAACCACTCATTGTTACCTATAGATCAGGGTTTCTCACTGTGTTGGGCTGTGGATAATTCTTTGTTGTGAGATGTCCCATGCATTGTAAGGTGTTTGCAGCATTTACTACCTATAAAATACACATTTTAAATAAATAAAATATAAAGATATAGATAGTTTGAAAGCAAATAGATATGCAAACAGTAAGAATAAGAAAGTAAAGTGGCTATATTAATATCAGATAAAAAAAGATTTCAAGATAACAGGGGCATTAAAAGGGGAATTTTATAATAAAAAGGTGAATATATCAGAAGACATAATGATCGTAAATATGTGTATACCTAATAACAGAGCTTCCAAATGTATGAGGCAAAAATTACAGAATTAAAAGGAAAATGGATAATTCCGCAATCATAGTTGGAGATTTTAACATCCTTCTCTAGGCAATTGGTAATCACCAAAGACACATAAGAACACTATCAACTCCTCTGTCCTAATTGATATATATCAAAGTGCTCGCTCTCTCTCTCTCTCTCTCTCTCTCTCTCTCTCTCTCTATATATATATATATATATATATATATATATATATATATAACTTTATGCCCAACAACTGCAAATACACATTCTTTTCAAGTGCAAATTGTATGCTTATCAGAGTAGACCATATATGGTAAGCCATAAAACAAGTATTGATAAATTTTTAAACAATTAAATTTTAAAGAGTATTTCTCTGACAATGGAATTATAAATAAATGACAATTACATTCTATGAAAACTCTAAATATCTGCAAATCAATCTATACACTTCTAAAAAAATCCACAAGTCAAAAGTCAAGAGAAATTAGAAAATATTTTTTAATGAATCATAATGAAAATAAAGTATTTTGATATTTGTTGGATATAGATAAAGCAGTGCTTAGAGGGAAATTTATAACTTTAAACATTTATATTAGAAAAAGTAGAAAGACCTAAAATTAGAAAAACAAATGCAAATAAGCCAAAGGAAGACAGGAAATAATCAAGATAAGAGCAGAAATTAGCAAAATAGAAAATGGGCAAAAATAGCAATAATCAATAAAAACAAAAGCTATTTCTTTGACTTGATCAATAAAATCCACAAGCCTCTAGCCAGATTGATCAAGAAAAAAGAGTTAAAAAGAGAAAAATCATTTCAGGGATCAAAAGTTGGTTTAACATTTGAAAATCAACCAATGTAACTCACCTATATCGGGCCTGATTTACAGATAATTCTGCACTAAACAGAAAACATTGCTGTAACATTCCATTAGATCCCCCAACAGGAGTATCCTTGAAAAAAAATCATGAATCAAAAGCCTCTCAGTGGGTAGAATTTCAAGAAATACATTTGGTTGTCTACTTTATCTGGACTGAGAAATAGCCAGAAGAACAAATCTCCTCTGATTAATGGGCAGTTGTGAACAGTTTCACTGTAATGTTAGGACTTGGAAAGAACAGTGGCATTGGAAGATAACTAGAAAGACAGTATGGGGAAGAGGTATGTGGATGGACCCCTCAAATGGGCAGAATGTCATATTTGAGTCCCATAAATGCTCACAAAAGGGCATCCACTGAAGAGAATGCTCTCAATTAGGTGGACCAGATGCCATGTACTATGAATGTCACTTCATCTCTTTCTACAGATACAACAATGTTTGCTCAATGAGCTCAAGTATAACGTGGCCATCTTGCAGGGATGAAAACTATGCACAGACTCAACATTAACATCCTTTCAAAAAGTCTGATCTGGCTAAATGAGTCTCTCAGTGAACCTGCAATAGCTACAATAAAAATTTAGACTGGGCCATCAATATGACATTCCCTGGGAGAGGCAGTCAGCCAGTTGGTAGCACGTTGATTACAGTGGACTCCTTATATCATAGGGGTAACAGCAATTTGTCCTTACTTGACTAGACAAATATTATTGGTATGGATTTGTCTTCCCTGCTTATATGATGATACTTCTGCCAGTACCACTATCCATGGATTTATTTACTGTAATGTTGTGCCATACAGTATTGCCACACGTACATAATCAAGAAACATATTTCACTATAAAAGAAGTATGGCAATGGGCTCTTGTCTGTGGAATTCATTGCTCTTTCCACATACCTTGAATCTGGAAGCAACTGGCCTGATGGCTTGGTTTCAGTGCCAGTGCCAGTGAGATAGCACCTTGAAAGATTGAGATTGTCTTATAAATCCATATCTTCTTCAATATATAGTGCTATTTCCTCTACAGCCAAAATGCATGGATCCATGAATCAAGGGTTAGGAATTAAAGTGGCTTTTCTCATTCTTAATCCTAATAATCTGCTTCAAGAATTTTTACTTTCCATTCCTGCACCTCTGAGTTTTGGTGGTTTAGTTCTCAAAAGAAAAATGCTCCAACCATAGAACATAATAATATTTCCATTGAATGGAAAGTTGAGATGCCATTTAGTCATTTTGGGCCACAGAACCAACAGTCAAGAAAGGATTATTCACTGGGTGAGCTGTTTGATCCTAAATACCAAAGGGGAATTGGGTCTCTGTCATACAATAGGAAGAGGTACCCAAGAGTTTCTCTGGAACCTGAGAGATTCTCTGGAAAGACTTTGAGTACTTACATATCAATTAGAAAAGATGATTAAAAAATTAAAGCAATCAGAAAAAATGCAGGACCCCAAAGGGGACTTATATCTTTCAGGAATAAAAGTTTGGTTCACCCCACGTAGGTAAAGAACCCAGACCAGAAAAAGAGATTCTAGCAGCGGGCAACAGAAATAATAAATAGGTAGTGGAAGACAAGTTATAAATGTCAACTATGATCTTGTGACCACTTACAGAAATGAGCACAGCAACAGCTCTGCATATTTTCTTCTAGTTTTTTGTGTGTGTACATAAAAAGAACCTCTTCATTCCCCTTATTATTTTATATAAGGATTGCTAATGTTTGTCAATTTCAACATTTAGTCTTTTAGTTTCAATATAACACAGAACCTTGATTAAATAAATAGTAACATAGCCCCTATATGGATACTGTAACTATAACTCAATGGCAAGCATTCTCCTGCCTCAGGACATTTGCACTTGCTATTTCCTCTGCTTGGAATGCTCTTCCCCTAGATGTCCACTAGGGCTTCTCCTTAATTTCTTTTTAATCTTTATTTAACCAACACTTTTCTTGATAATGCTTTCTCTGACCACCCTATTTAAACCTCAACATAATTATTACCATCTAATTTATGACATATTTTACTTATTTACCTTATTTACTTTCTGAGCCCCACTCCCTTTAGAAGGTAAGCTCATTTAGGGCAGGGACTATTATCCAGCTTCTTCACTGCTATATCCTCAGTGTGTTGAACAATGTAGATTATGTGTTGAAATATGTGTTGACTATGGCAGAGTTTAAAATAATGAGGTAGATCTATAAATACTAAATAAACTGTTATTCATGGTTTCCTCTCAGAAATTGGGGGAGAGTGTATATATGGATTTAAACTTTTATCTAAATTAAAAAAATTTTTTTTCTATGTTGAGAGACAATTGAACATATTTGCCATCTTAGGGGAAAGGGCAGCAGCACTGGAGCGGATTAATACATAGGAGAAAGAGGGGATAATTGGTGGAACATGGTCCATGAAGAGAGAACATGAGATGGTTCCAGGGCGCCAAAGGTATTATCTCCACTTTACAACATTATTTCATTTTACAAATGTAGAAACTGAAGTAGAGAGATTATATAATTTACACAAGATTGCATAGGCTGGTGAATGATGGAACCATTTTAGTAAGCTCTATCTAACCCAGGTCTCTTTGACATCATTTTTAAAAATTAATTAATTAATTAATTAATTTTTAGATAGGATGAACCTTGGTTGACTTTACAGATTGCAAAGACCTCGTCATTTTACAATCCCTTATTTTTTTATTTTTTTAAATTTTTTACACCTACAGCACCTGGTCTTCCTAGGTGGTTTTCCATCCAGATACTAACCAGGTCCAACTCTACTTGGCTTCTGAGATCAGATGAGATAGGGCTTATTCAGGGTGGCATGGCCATAGACTCGCTGACTTCAATTTACTGCACTTGTCTAGGCCTCACGTTCCTCAGCAATGAAGTGGAAATAGTCCCAAGCTACCGCATCCTCTAATGTAATGGTCCCCACAGTGGAGTAGGATGTGTACATCCAGGGTGTGCATGATAGTCCATTGGAATGTTAAAAGAAAATGTAGATTTCTATTTATATATTTTTAATCTAAAAAAATGAAAGAAATCAAGTTTCGTCACTATTTAATATACAAATGGGCACTTGGATCCTTCTTTGGTCTGGATGTCAGCTGTTATGCATCATTTTGGTTTTCTTGAAGGAGACATAGGAGTTCCACAGTGCAGATGAATGGACAGTAATGCTCGCCTATATTAAATCTTGTGTGCTTAAAGGATGACATCAACGTGTTCATTTGTGTAGAAACAAGACTTTTACATAGCAGAATCTTTATAATTGATTTTGATGAAATGGAGATTGATGACAAAGATTTTTGGCTTCACTCAGAGATTTCCTAGGTGTTTTTTATCAGTATTAAAATAGTTGTTAGACCTTATAAATAACTTGCACTTTTCTTTTACAAAAAGCATTAGAACTTGGCTGACTTTTTCAGTGATGATGATAAGGTGGCTGTCAGTATGCTAATTTATAGTTTTAAAACTGTTTCTTCAAGATAAATAGTATAATGAGTAAGAAAACTGCTTTTTGAAAGCTATTGTAAATGAATATTTTGAAAAATGATATTTAAAAGTGTTTCTATTTTGGTGAGGCTCTTTTTGGAAAAACAAAAACAAAAACAAGAACAAAAAACAAAAAACACAGAACTATGTCACTTACAAAAAATGTTCACATGTGTCTATAGCCATGACACCCTGAACAAGCTGGATCCCATCGGAAGCTAAGCAGGGTCGGGCCGGGTGTTGGTACTTGGATGAGAGACCACCTAGGAAGACTAGGTACTGTAGGCATAAAAAATAAAAATAAATGTTTAAAAAATTGCTCATATTTGCATACATAAAACCTAGAAAACAGTTTTCTACTGTGTTTAAGGATTTTCCATATAAAAGCAACTCAATGGATCTTAAATATATTTGTTAAAAGAATAACAGCTAATTAATTTGCAAATGAGACTGATTGATACGGTGGACAATAAAGATTAACTAGCTGAATTTCAATAAAATTGAATAGGACTGAAAATTAGTTTCATGTTTGAGTAAGCCCAGCCAACTATTTTTTCATTTGGATCCTTTATATTTCTGAGTTTCATTTCCATAAAAACTAAGTAAAAAACAGGTCATAGAGATTGACTTTTGAAATTATAATATCACACTGTATTAAACTACCATTTCGAAAGTAAAGCAAAGTCAGTAAGATTGCTTTTACTTAAATAAAAAGTTTGTGGAAGCAAAATGGGCTTTTTGTGTAGATAAACAAAATTATAATTTAAAATACTGTGTTTATGTCAGCTTTATTTCATCCTTTATCTTTAAACATTTTTTGTGATTTAAAAAGGTACATAATATATTAGGACAGTATTACATGTGTGTGATGTATAAATTACAAGGGCGCATGTTTAAAAATGTTTAAAGGAGAATTCGTGATAAAAAAATTAGAGATCATTGTTCAAATACTGGGTTTCTCAACCTGAGCACTATTGACATTTTGGGCTGGAAAATTCATTGTCGTGGGGGTTATCCTGTGCATTGTAAGATATTTAGTAGCATCTCTGGCTTCAACCCATTAAATAAATGCCAATAGCACCCCTCCTTACAATTGTGATAATCAAAAAAATCTCTGGTGATTAACAAATGTCACTTAATGTTGCCAGATTTAGCAAAACAAAAACATAAACAAAACAAGATCTACTTATTAAAAAAAAAAAAAACTATTCTTTATCAGAAATTCAAATTTAACTGGGTGTTCTATGCTTTATCCTACAACCCTAGGGGAGGGTGGGGGAGCAAGGGGGAGGCAGGGAGGACAACCCTACCTCCATCCATAGTCACAGATCTAATGTATTATGCCTATACTATTGTCTCCATCCCCAACTCTCTTTTAGCCTACCCTAGGGTCCAAATTCTTCTACTGTGCCCTCTGGAACTAATTATCCATAACCCGCAAAAGCCCATGCATTGCCAAACTTTCTCTCCAATTTCTTTATTAAAATCTGACTCCTTTAAAAACACCATTTTCCTATTGCCCACCCAAATGGTGCTGTTTATACTCTTAATTTTCCACATAGATCAAGGGTGAGAGGTGTAAGTAAATATGAAATAAGCAAAAATATAACTGGTATTTTTGAAGTGAAAACCATGCATTCTTTAGAGCAGACCCTTCCGGATTATCAGATTACCGGATTTTAGCCTTTATCACTTTTGCCCTATTTTACAGCTTTGTAAACTGTAGGTAACTGATAGCAATGCAAAATAATTCTTGACTATAGAAATGCAAATAAGTCCTGTCCCGTGTAGTTCAATTGACTTGCCTCCCCCACTTTGAGGAGAAGCCAGTTTTGCCTACATTTTCAAGCTCATTTCAGTTTTCCCGTGGTATAAATATAGATTCACTTTTGGACATCTAACTAGTTCTCTCATTAATAATGATTAACTAAAATCTTTAACACATTTCATTTTATATCTGTATGAGAGTCATGATTTACTATTTTTTGTTTTTAAAATTTTCCTTTAACAAAGGTGGGGTTGTTTTGCTTCTCACTGGTATTTCCTGGCCATTATTCTTTCACTCCTACTTAAAAAGAAAAAAAAAGAGCCAACTTGAGGTCGGTGATACCTACCCCACTCTTTTTCTTTTCGAATTGCTTTTATTTACTGCCCTCACTGTAACTCCCCGCTTCAGTCAAGCAAAGACTTTGGCCCATTATTTCTTTCCACCACAAGCACTGCCATTACTATGGGTGAATTCGACCATCAAAAAGATGATCCATCCCTAGTGCTGCTCATTCTTTGATGTCAACATCCTTCTCCTTGACTCCACCTAAGCCACAACCACTTCTCCCAGCACCCATTGGGCCTGTCATCATCTATATAATTGTGCCAGTTTCAGATTCTTATTTCAAGCATCTTCATTGGCCACAAACTTTTCTCTTTCAAAACTGCCTGTTAGCCACTCCTACAACTTTCTTTGACTTCATAGGGACCCTCACTCATTGATCCTAATCAGCCTTATTTCTATTCCTTTCTCATTTTCCCTTCTAATTTAGCTTAGAATCCATAGTTCATAATTTCACTATTTCTCCAAGACCCTGAACTCCATTGTTCCCCTTTTTTTTTTCTCTAATTCATCTATTTAAAAAATCCTCAAACCTGAATGAACTGAATTATTTGCTTTCTCTATGGCACTGCTCTAGAAAGCCATCCAATAGGGCAGATGAATTCTAGATAATCTCCAAATCAGCCTTCAAAATCATCCAGGGTAGGTCATCTCAATCTCCTATATTTCACTGTTAATTCAAACAGTCCCTCTTCCATCAAACTTTGGTTCCTGCTCCTCCCTCCCTCACTCTCAGATGACCTTGCCCTCCTTCTTCACATAAAAAAATAAAATAGATGAGTACTCACATCTTCTTACTACCAAACACATAATCCTGCTTTCACCTACACCCATCCTGTCTTGCTTCTCCAGTTTTAATGGGAGGCACTAACCTTCTTCCTAACTGGGACCAAATTATTTTCCTGTGCTTCGGATCCCCTCTGCCCTGCTTTCTCAGAACTTTTCCATGTAAACTATACAGTCTGGTTTCATCTATGTATTCTTTTTTTTTTTTTTTTTTTCAAATTTTCCCTCTGAATAGGGTCCTTCTCGATGGTTTTTAAACATTCTTGGATCTTAGGTTTCCTTCTAGTTACTTAACTGCCTTCATTTCCTTTCCTTCCACTCACTGTTCAGCCAAGTCTCTGGGGTTCACCCTATCATACCCCTAAAGGAACTCTGATTGAGATTCTTGGTATTTCACTGGTAAAATCTTGATGTCAACAAATCCAACGTTTTTCAGTCGACTTATCGACTTTGAAGCAACAATTGACACAATTAACCATTCTCTCTTTGAAGTGCTTTCTTGTCTCAGCTTCCATGACACTTCCAATATTTTTCTTATACCGCTGGTCACTCCTTTTGACTCCTTGCAAGTATATCTTCCTACGTCCAAGCATTAACCCTAAGCATCTCCCAAGGCTCAGTCCTAGCCTTCTTTGCTTTTCTTCCCCCTTGATACTTATGAAATATTTTTGTTCACACCTAGGACTTCACCACCACCTCTATATTGTAGATTCTAGCCTCAACCATGTATCTGAGCTCAGACTACTTGTCAAGTCTTCTTGGAAGTCTCAGAGGTACCTAAAAATCAATGTATTTATAACTGAATTTATAGTTTTCCCCTCAAGAAACTTTTCCCAGGGGTTCTATTTCAGTGAATAGTCATGCAAGTCAAAAATCTAGGCATTTCCTTGATGTCTTGTCCCTCATCACCCACTCTCTGTAATCCATTGCCAAATTCTATCTTTTTATATTAAATCCATTTACTTCTCTCCAACTCCAGTAGCCTTGTCTAAATTATCTTCTGTGCTTCCTAATCTTCTACTCTAATCCGCTCTCCCCCTCCAATCCTTTCTTCTCATAGTAGCTAAAATACTCTCTTATCAAATGCATATCTGATCATATAAGCCCCCAGTTTGAAACCCTTCAGTGACTTTTAGATGAAGACCAAAATCCTTAACATGGCCTGGCCCCTGCAGAATTTAGCAACTATCTAACTACATCCCCATCTGATACCATGTTCCCTGTTCTATATGCTTCAGTCACAATGGTCTTCTTTTAGGTTTCTCCACCCACGGAGCCTTCGCATGTGTCGTTACCTTTGCTTGGGGCATCCCCAGCCAATCACCTACTAGGCCTCATTTATACCTATCTTTCCTTCAGATCATAGCTCTCCTTAATGTCTCTAATAAGATTCTCCCATTTTAATCTATCATTATCATCATTAATTGTCATCATCATCTTCATAGCTAATACTCAGACATGTTTGCTACAAGTCAGGACTGACCTAAGGGTTCTACCAATATGTATTAATTTATCATAACAACTCCATTTATTATATGTGAAAACTGAGTCATTGCATACTTTTATGTTTTACAATTGTTATTTTCCTCATGGAATAATACTTTCTTTGTGGGGTGGTGGTTGAGAATATTAAATGAGTTAATATCTGTAAAGGACTTGAAACAGTGCCAGCCACATAATAAGTGCTCAATAAAAGTATTGTTGTAATCTTATATTTACTGCACTATTTGATTATTTGATTGAAGTCTGTCTCTATTTTGTAAGCACTATGAATATTGGTCAGGGTCTTCTTTTTTGCTCACTATTATATCCCTTGTGTCTACCTAGTGCAGTGGCACATAGCAGTTGTTCAATAAAAATTTCTTGAGTGAATAAATTATCATTTATGTCCAACCACACAGGATTGTTATAAAGATTAAAAGTTGAATTTAAAGTACTTTTAAAAATTACACAGGGATATAGAAATGTTAAATATGTAAAAGGTAAACTCTAATGCCAACTGTTAACATAACAAGAATCTTAGGACAGGAAAAATAATGTGGCCTAGATTTGTTGAAGAAAGGGTTCATGGAAGAAGTAGACCTCGAAGTGTGTATTGGATTTGGGAGGGTAGTGTGAGCAAAGAGATATGTAGGGAGGGATGGGCTATCAGCCTACTTGGTGGGTATATGATGAGGAGTAACAGGCAATCTAATTATAGATATGGTGGAAACAAATCATAGAGGGACTTAACAGGCAGATAAAGGAATCTGGACCTGACAAGACAGAAAAAGGAGCCTTGAGCAGGGGCATTTCAGGAAGATTCCTTCACCCAAAACCTAGTAAGCCAGGAACTCTTCTTGGTGCTATAGATGCAATGATCAAAACAAACCATGAAGATATAAAACAGCAAGCAACAAATGGACAAACGAAGCAAACAAACTCACAGACAGACAATAGCATGGTGGTTACCAGAGAGGAAGTGAGTGGGGGGAAGATAAAATGGGTAATTAGGGTCAAATGTATAGTGAAAGAAGGACACTGAACTTTGGGTGGTGAGCATACAATGAAAATAGAGATTAAAAATTATAAAATTGTATACCTGAAACTTATATAATATTATTAATTAACGTTACCCCAATAAATTTAATTTTAAAATGTTAAATACAAATGAATGCATTCCTATACAGTACATTATTTTGCCTTTTAGCTTTATAAAAACAATACTATTCAATAAATAAACCTCTGAGCCTTGCATAAAAAAAACCAAAAAAACCATAAATGGTGAAGAAATCTGATATCTCACAGGTTTTATCATTTTGTGATTTGAACGATTATCTTCTGGCAGACTTGTAGATAGCCAGATATATCACCAGCTCCAACTTAACTGGAATCTGTAGTCAATAATGCTGGTTATACTCATATCATGAGTTCATGCAGTTTGTTCAAAAGGATAGGGTAACAAGTTTATAAACACATGCTGTAATCAGTTCATTTTCTATGTCCTCGATTACAACTAAACTCATAGAGACAATTTAAATTTGACTTTTGCACCAAAGAATCTTCTTGCTTTTCAGGCATATATTACTTTGGGAAAAGTACACTGCCCGATGTTACTTACTCAATGGTGTTTAGCACACTGAAGATGCTTAATAAACATTATACATCCATGGGATCATCCCTGGAAAAGAAATGTTGGCTATAGGACTGCATGCCTAGTACAGTAAACAATAACTGTTTTTAACAGTTTCTCAGGCCATTCATCAGCAGTTATTCATGTGGAAGCTTAAAATTAAATATAAGTAAAAACAACTGGCTCCTAGGGATTTTTGTCAAGAAAACTTCAAATATATAAAATCCAGGTGATTGGCATAGAATAGTAAATATCACTGAGTAAACATCAAATGTATAATCCTGGCCATCAAGAATTTCTGTCTACTTCCGCTCCCTAAAGCTTATTTCAAACTAGATTTCTTCATTCATCATGAAGAATTATGCATGGCAAACTTGAAGCAAATGTCTGGAAAGTAAGTTGGAATGCGATTTGAAAATTCTAGTAATAAATAATATTCTAAATTCAATTTAATTACTGAATTCAATTATTTCACTGCCTGGGTATTCACTTCAAGACCTGAGAAAAATACCCCCCTTAAAAAAATGAATTAAGATGTGGTTCCATAGTGTAGCGGTTAGCACATCTGCTTTACATGAAGAAGGTCCTGGGTTCACACCCCAGTGGAGCCACAGTCCAAGGTCCACGGCCATGCCACCCTGAAAAAGCCAGATGTCTGATTTCAGAAGCTAAGCAGGGTTAGGCCTCCTTAGTACTTGGATGGGAGACCACCTAGGAAGACCAGGTGCTGTAGGCAATAAAAATAAATAAAAATAAAAATAAATAAAAATAAAAAATGAATTAGAAACCATAAATAAATTGGGGAATTAAAAAATGTGTGAAGATTAAATTATACACTAATAACAAATTGATCATAGAAGAATTCACAAGGAAAATTAGAAAACACCTTGAGAAGAATGGCTTTGAGTAGACATTTCTCCAGAGAAGATATACAAACAAACAAACAAAATATACAGATGATCAATAAGGACATGAAAAGATGTTCTATATCAAAAGTCATCAGGAAATTGCAAATCAAAATCATAATGAGAAACCATTCACTCACATAGTTATAAAAAAAGATGGACAATAGAAGGGATTGGTGAGAATATGGAAAAATTTGGAACCCTCATACATTGCTGGTGGGAATGTAAAATGATCAGCTGTTTTGGAAAAGTTTTGAAGTTCCTTGTGAAGTTAAATCATTATATAATCCAGCAATTCCACTACTGAGTATACATACCCAAGAGAAATGAAAACATATGACTAAACAAAAATTTGTTCATTAACTGATGAATGAATGAACAAAATGTGGTACAGCCATGTAATGGAACCTAATTTGGTCTAGAAAAAATGAGGCACTGACACATGCTACAAGGATGAACTTGAAAACATCATGCAAAATGAAAGAAGCCAGACACAAAGACCACATCTTGTATGATTCGACTCATATGAAATATCCAGAATAGACAAATCTGGAGAGACAGTAAGTATGTAAGTGGTTGCCAAGGGCTAAAGGGAGGGAGGATTGGGGAGTGATTGCTAATGTGAGTGGGGTTTTTCTTTGGGTTGATGAAAAGTGTTCTGAAATTAGATAGTGGTGATGGCTGTACCACATTGTGAATATACTAAGCTACTGAATTATGGACTTTAAAAGGATGAATTTTATGGTATGTCAATTATATCTAATAAAATTATTATTAAAAAAATGAAAGGACATATGTCCTATAGATCTTGTTGGAGAAATTTGTATTTAAATAGAACAGTTTCTTTACTTTTTTCCCAAAATTAAGATTGACTGCTATCTATTAGAAATGACTTGTCCTTTAAAATTTAAATTAGTTAAAATATATGTATATAATACGTATTATTTGTTTGAATTAATATCTTATCTATGAGCAGCAGTTTTATTTTAAAGTTGGAAATATTTTTAAGTGAAAAATTTCTGAGCATGTTAGTATCCATATGTAGCCCTTAATATACTAAAACATAAATGTTTGAAAAAGTACTTAGTATTTTCTTAGGTTTTTTTTTAAAAAAAAAGTTTCCAATGTTTGAGCGTTTCCTTAGCATCTAGTCAGTTTTAAAGATTCTTTACTCTTTCTCAAGTTATATCAGGGCCAAGAAAAATAGAAGTTAAAGAGTTAAATGAACTTCTGGGAACTCTACATCTGATCAGTATTCAACCCTTGATGCAGCAATTAAGTAAGGGCTCCCATGTTAAGTAATTTTCACATCTTGGTGTTTCCAGAATGAATTTTCAAAACAGTGTTTCAAGTATTCCTGAGTACGGATGTTAATATACAGAAGTTTCTGAGCATAGGTAAGAAAACTAGGAATTTTTCACTCTTCTCCCTCTTTTTCCACACATTCTATGCAATAGATATTACTCAAGAATCCCAATTCCATTTGCTATTTTTAAGCTAAGTAAACTGGTTTTTTAGCATAAATGCCTGTATCAGAAAGACCATACTCATATTATGGTCATTGAAGTTAAGTGTTTGTTATATAGTTATGTACAATATTATTAGTTTGCAATAAATGACCCAAAGGAGTATGTTCAATTCTTAATAAAAGCAAATAGATACCATGGGGCTTGATCTTCTAAGGTTGAGTTATATCACAGGAAGGGTTGCCAGATTTAGCAAATGATAATACAGGATGCCCAATTCAACATTAATTTTGGATAAACAATGAATAATTATTTCAGTATTTGAATAACTTTTTAGTATACTTATTCATTATTATAAATTATCATTATTTACCTGAAATTAATATTGAATTGGGCATCCTGTATTTTATCTGGCAACCTAATTATCAGAATAGGAGAAAGAGGTTTTATGCACTCTCCTTGCAAAAGCTGCCCAGACTAGCTGTAGGAAATAAATAGACTGAGTGGTCCTACATTTCTGTTCTTGCTGGTCACTAAAAATTATGGAAGTTTCCAGCAAAGTCCTAGAATTGGGCTGTCATGTGATCAGATCTTGGTCTATTTTTAGGCTGAGGTAAATGAGGCAGTTATTCCAGAAACTGGGGAAAAGCAAGTCTCATTTAAAGGTATGGAGAAGAGGTATATGCATAAGAGGGGAGAGGAGGGTGTGTCTTATATATTGCCACAATAAAGGCCACTTCAATCGCACTGTTACTATGCCCATCTTCCCCATTCAGGTAAATAAAGTAGGTATAAATGATGTCCTATTAACTGAAAGGAGCCAAAGGGCTCCATTTTTTAATATGTGGATTGAGTATGACAAGCAAAGAAAGTGAGATGGCAAACTGGCCTTGAAATTGTCTCCATTGTAATGAAGCACAGATACCTCAAATTCAATGAATCTACAACTGAAGTCATTACCTTCTCCAAATTCCTTTCCACTCCTTAAATTCATTCACGTACTTAGTGGCCAGCACGTGCTGGCTCTGGACATACCCCCGCCATGAGACAGGCATGGTCCCTGCTCTCAGAGAGCTTACAGCAGAGTGCGGGACACTATGAGATTATCACAAAAATAAATAATTAATTACACGTTATAAAATTGCTATGAAGAAAAGATGTTGGGTGTTATAAATCTTTTATCAGCTGGTATACTGCTACTGATCTTTATGGGGTTATTATAAAAAATAAACACCGTGAAGCATTCTGAGCATTTTTTTTTTTAAAAGCACTATACATTTTTCTATTTAAGGATATTATTCCACTTAAACTGCAATTTCTGGAATTGGTGAATTTCTGCTGACTTCAACAATATTTGTGATGTTGACTTTTAAACAGTTACTTGCTTATTATGATTAATCTTGTCATTGTACAAAAAAGTAGTAGGTGATTTTTCTTCATGGGTGAACCTCTTCCACGTTCCCCTTTGTGGTGGTGTACTCCACTGACTACCCTACTCTAGTCCGGAAGACGTTATCCTTGTGAAATTGCAAGGAAAAGTACTACAAAACATTGAAAAGAGGGCTTTTTACTATATATCTGGTAGAATTCCAAAGCACTTAACACCCAGTCATCTCACTGGGGGTCAGGGCGGAGGCTCCCAGGCTACTGAACTGCAGCTATTTCTGGCCTGGAACCAGCTGTAACGGCTGTACAGCCTCGGAGCCCCACACTCAAGATCCTTAAGAGGAGCTCACCGCACCCGATTAAATAACGTATATTCCTATTTTCGAATAATGCAAATGAATCTGAAGTAACGGACACAGTACTTTCTGCTTCTCAAAGCTTTCTCAATTCGGTTTTGAAAATTTCTTCTCACTTAAGAATTCCTCCTCCTCACCCTCTTTTCCCATATACCACTTTATTATTTACCAGACGGAACAATTTATCCTTTTTACTGAATGGCTGGAGGAAGGGAGAATAGAGCAGTGAATGGGGCGGGGTAGGGGAGGGGCAGTGTTAAAATTTTATTTGGTAAGCGTAAGAAGGGGTGCCCAACAAAATTCCCAGGCAACCTTACCCCAAGTGTCCAGTTCTATCGCCTGATTCCCTTCCCCTGGACAGGGCTCAGGCGGGCACAGGATGAGGCCAAGTGAGGGAAGGCGACCGGAGCCTCTGCCGTAGTGCTCCCTCACCTCCTGGCCCTATCCGGCTGCATTCTCTCCGCCGAAATACAGAGCGGGGAGCCGAATTAGTCCCGGCACTGGGCCTCCAGGCGGCGATGGACCGCCGGCTGCCGGGGAGGAAGACGAGCCCGCAGCCCCGCGGCCACTTTGATTGTTACGCGCCTTCAACTTAACAGAGTGCAGCGCTCAGGGGATTCAGCGGCGCCTCCGCCCAGCGCCTCCCGACCCTCAGCGCCACCCGACCCTCGCGCAAGGAGGAGCTGCGGCGGGAAAGCCGAGCCGCCGCCCGCGGTCTCCTGACCAAGCCGCCCGCGTTCTTCCGGCCAGCAGCCCTCGGCGGGGGAAGGGCGGCCACCGTCCGCGTTCTCCCGGCGCCGGCGACCGGCGGAAGGGCCGCGGATCGCGGAAGCGCGGCCGCAGCTGGGGATCAGCTGCTGGAGGAGGCGGAGGAGGGGGAGGAGCCTAGGGGGGAAAGGGAGGGAGGGGACCATCAGGAAGCCGCGAACGCCACCGAGTGTCTGCACACCTCGCTCCGTCTGCCATGGCTGGTTAAAGAACCATCCGGATCGCTGCGCGGGGGGAGGGTTGGGTGGGGGGAGCGCGGCGGCCGCGCGTGAGGCCGAGGGAGGGGCGGCGGCGCGAGCAGCGGCGGCGGCGGTTCCAGGATGAAGAGGAGAGCTGGCCTGGGGGGCAGCATGAGGTCAGTGGTGGGCTTCTTGTCCCAGCGGGGCTTGCATGGGGACCCCCTGCTCACTCAGGACTTTCAGAGGAGACGCCTGCGGGGCTGCAGAAACCTCTACAAGAAGGACCTCCTCGGCCACTTCGGCTGTGTCAATGCCATTGAATTCTCCAACAATGGAGGCCAGTGGCTGGTCTCAGGTAAATCAACCCCCTTCCCCTCCCCGCGCCTCCCGGCCTCTTTCCAACCTCCCCCTTTCGCTCTCCCTCGCTACCCTCCTCCTGCCCTCCGTCCCCACCCCCTCCCTCCTCAACCCCCCTTCTGCGGTGGGAAGGTTTCGTGTCAAATTGAAACCATAGCAGGGGGAGGGAGGGAAGGAGTGGAAGGAGTGGATGTCTTCTATAAAAAAGACCCAAAATGGTTGACAGGTCCTTAATTCGCTTTATCCCAAGTGTAAAGTGATCTCTGCTGCTGACTGCCCCGAAAGTGTGGGTCGGGAGGGGGGCGAGGTTACCGCTTGACAAAGTTTGATAGGAAACTCTTCCTCCACGTACTTTAAAAGGTGCGGGGGGCATTTTGGAGATTGGAGGGGGTGGAGGCCGAGGCGCGTCTGAGGCAAGAGGGAGCTCGAGCCCCAGTCGCTGGCGACCTGGAGAAGGGCCTTGGGGCTGGGCGGTGACAGGGCCGGCCTCGGGGGGGGGTTGGGGGCTGCGACTCGGGGGTTGTCTGGGTGAGCGGAGGGGAGGTGACTGGCAGGCGGGTGCTGTTGGCCGCCCTCCTCAGCGCCCTTAAGGGCCCAGTTCCATGTTCTTACGTCTTGTTTTTATTATGGTTTCTGGAGTGCGGAAGGCTCGGGAGGCTAAGGGGAGCCGGACTGAACTTGAATGCGCAACTTGTGAGGCAAGGGGTGGCGAGTGGGAGACCCCGGGGGACTTGTTGGCGGGAGCCCTGCACCCGCACCCCCCCTCCTCTGCAGGTGATCTCCGCTCTTCCTCCCTCCCACCCAGCTGGGCTTGGATGCCCCCGGCCTCCCCCGCTGGTGTGGGGAAAGTGGCGAAATCGAGGCCGGGGTTCCGGCCGGGCGATGTAGGCCTCGCTCTCCCCTGGGCTCCTAGCGACAGGCGGCTGAATCGATAGCCTATTGCTCTCGGGGAGGCCGGGCCGGACCGGCCGCGGCGACAGCTGCCCTGAGGAGGTACGCCTGCTGCCCGAGGGGGCGCTCGCCGCCGCCCTCTTTCCTAGGGTTGCGGGCCCAAAGCAAATGAGTAGGGATGGGGGTACGCTGGGGGCGGCTCCCGGAAACCCGGCTAAGGGGAGGAGGGCGAAGACCGGTGATCTAGCGTTCCCGCTCGTCTTTTCCCCTCCTCCGTCCCTTTTCTTACATTGAGCGGGAGGAATGGGGGGAACCCAGTGCTTCGCTTTACTCAGGCGGGTCCCCAAACGGTTTTCTAATTTACGTTAGTAGGCAGCTCGCCAGAAACTTCTGGATTCATGGCAAAGCATCCTTCTCTTCGCGAGTAACATTCGGAAGTGACATGGGGTGTGCAGTCCAATTTGGGGGTAGCAGAGATAATATCTGTGTGATCAGTTCACGATAAACCTTCTGGGATTTCTCCAGAACTTACTTGACTTTTCCACCTTAGATCGTTTTCTCTTTGATTAGGTAGATTTTGGCCTTAGATCATCTGCTGAAGAAGCCTGATATTCCATTTCAAGGCATACCCCAAACAAAAGCTTTCTTCCCCCACACGGCCAAAAATTCCAAAGGCAAAATGGGGGAATATCTCTAAAAGCTCCTGGTTTTTCCCTTAGTGCTTCTTTTCAAGTCATAATCCTGTCTCCTTCCCAGACACAAATAAACTCATCCTAATCGGTGAGGGAATTTGAGAGGTACTTTTTTATATGACTGAACTAGTCATGTTAATTAAATCATAAATATAGTCATACATTGCCCAGTTTAACACACTTTTTAAAAATAACAAATTTATTAAGATATATTTCACATGCCATACAATTTACCCATTTAAAGTTAACACTTTTTAAAAAGCAGTAAAAAAGTTGCCTCCGTTTTCTACCAGTTATCCTTGTTCAGGACCTTCTCCTATGTCTTAACCTCATTTTCTCTAGTTTTGGCCAGTTAATTTCCTTTATCCTAATTTTAGACTGTAGAAGCCAAGGTCATTTCCACAGTGCAGGCTCTGACAAACTGGTCATAGGCATTCCTTTCCTTTTCTATGTCTGAGTTGCCCATCTCCATCAGAACTTTCCCTGTTATTTTTCCTCCTCCTCACACTTCCTCTAGCTCCAGTCTTCCTGTTTCCTTTTTATCTATTTCTGCCCTTATTCCTAGTCCTTCCAACTGGCTTTTCCACCCACCCCATCCAATTTAGCTTAGATAGACTTAATTTTTCTTATTTGTTCCATGAACATGAATTTTGGTTAAAAGCCTTTTCAGCTAGTCACTTTCCATTAGGAGTACAATTTATGCTAACAGAAAGTTCTTCTGTTTGCTTTGGATAAGGTAGCTCTGTCAGGGAATCATAAATACAGCTTAACTTGTTAAAGCTAATTACATTTTGTTCAGGAGAGTCTTTCAATAATCTTTCCAAGTTTAAAAGTAAAGTATCCTGTGTCTTTTTTATCATTGTCCTTTTTTAGCAGTTAACACCTGAGGGGGCGGGGACACAAAGTTTTGAGGTTAAAGCTGTCTGTCCCTAATGCCTCACAATAAGGTGGTGGGAGGCCAGAATCTAGGGTGGTAATGAGATTACTTTGATGCATTTTGTTTTATCTTGTTTGGATGGGTTAAAGCCTTTAGAAAGCAGTAATTAAAATGATTGTTCATAGTTTGTTCAGTTTTCATTTCCTAATTGCTTGGCAGGCTCACATTTCTTACAACCAACACATACTATTTGGTAGAATAAACTTAGACCTAGGCAAAAGTAATAATTGCATTATTTTTGTGGCCTTATAAAATACTGTTAAGGCTACATCATTGCTTTTTATGTTCTAACAGCTAGCTCCTTGTCAAGGGCACAATGAGAGGCATTTTTAAGCAGATAATTAATAGTAAACCAGAGAAAATCAGGAATGAGAAAAGATGCTCTGATGGGAAGTGAGAATGTGACAGCAACAAGTGGCAGCATGCTTTTTTTTTTTTACATTTTAAAACATTAAAATATTTTAACTTAAACGTATTTTTATTTATTGTTGATTAGAAAAGAACACTATTGTAATAGCATGTAAGGCAGTGTGGTATAGCATACATGTGGCTAAATCACTGCTGTGTCAAATTGCTGAGCCCCTCTGAGTTTGTTTCCTGATCTATGCAATGGGAATACCAGCACCTACCTGAAGGGCTGTTGTGAGAACTACATTAGGCATTAGGTTAGGGGCTGAACAGAGTGCCAGGCCTCTCAGAGAAAATGCTGAGTTTCTTTTTTTTCCCTTTTGTACTTATAACTCATGATGTCATTAGCTGGCACTCAACAATATTGAGAATGTACTTGTGCAAATGGGGTAGACAGGATAACTTTGTGCCTTTTGCTGTGGAATTAGGAAGCACATGTGGTGTAGAAGGAGCCTGGGATTTAGTGTTGCATGGCATGAGTTGGAGGCTCTACCAGTCACAACATGTGAAGGTAAGTCCCTTCACTCCTCATCTGTAAAATGGGGGTAGCAAATTGCCCTCGCTACCTAACAGGGCAGTAGTATTCAGTGAAATGTTACATGTGAAGGTACTCTGTAAACGACATGGGTTTGAATGAACATTATTTTTTATAAAGAATAGCTTATGCTTGATGTTTGCAGTTTCTTTTTAGAATGCTTATGTGTATTTGAGGGATGAGGAACAGTGTACGTTGAGTGCTGTTTACATGAGATCTCACCCACATCAAGGAGGTTATGTTTGTACACATACTTTTTAAAATCTTTGGTTGCACCTAGTACTTTCCATTGCCTCCTCTTATGCTTCTCTTTTTTCTAGAATGGAGTCCTTTATACTTTTGGGATCTGATTGGGAGCCCAGTCAGAATATAGTTCTGGGTGTATCTGACTTGGGTTGTAATTCTGCTTTCTATTTAAAACTGGGATAACTATTTAGTCCTGCTTCTATTTCACATGGGTCTCTGACTTTATTGGTCATTGTTAAGTATCAACAGTTATATATAGAGATTAAGAGCATGAACCCTGGAGTCAGGCTCCCTAGAGGTAACTATCAACTCAGCTACTTACTAGCTGGGTTACCTTTGACAGTCACTAATCCTGTGTTTCCTCATTCATGTAATGACAGTAATACCTCACAGGTTGTGAGAATTGAATGAAATAACAGTAAAGTTCTTAATACAAGGGCCTAGGCCATGCTGTTGCTCTGGTTGCTCCTGTGGCTGCAACTGTTATTATTTAACTTGAAGCTCACAAAAAGCTTTTAAGAGATTGACACCATCAACATCTACCGTTTATTGCACATGGAAGAGTGCAGTGTGAAAAACTGAGAAAGACCTCAATGAAGTACTGTTAAAAATGCTTTGTGAATAAGCTTTAACCCCAGTATTGTCATCAAAGCATATTTTTAAGCATCAGATAATAGTGATGAAAATAACTATGCTTCATTTGAATTCATTAATTAATGATCATTTCCTATTGCCCAGTCACAAGTTATATCACATAGTATGGAATCAGTTTTCTGTAAAAAAAATTTAAGAGCATGTTATCTACAGGTAGTGTTTGGCTTTATTTAGCCAGTTAAATGAAGTCAGACTTTATTAAAACTTCTCATGTGTTTAATTAGAATGTAAACTCCTAATTAATTAGAGTTTTTCCGGAGAAATATAGCTAGTGGTAGGACAGATTTTGACTTTGTAAAGCTATCATAGTACATACATTTTGGCAAGGTGATTAGGGAATCAATTCTTGGACATTCTTCTGAGCTTTTTCCTTTACTGATATTCCATTGCTTTGAAGGTGTTACGTTTTATTCTTTCATCTGTTTATTCAATAGATAGTTTTTGAGTGAATATAAGACAGGAGCTATGCTCTCAAGAAGCTTATATTTTAGGAGAATTTATTTCTTATAACAGTATATTAAAAAAAATTTCTCCTCTGACTTATGTTACTTTAATAGATATCTGATTTTTCTCTGGGTTATAGTACTTAACACAGCAAAAATCCTCTTTCCTATAAGCTTTAGTGTGATAGAAAAAAGGCTCAAGAGATGGCCTTGGAGGACATTGCTATGGTAAATTATAGAGATCATGTGATAAGGATAAGGTAACATGGATATTTATAGATACATGTTATTTTTCCAAACACTTGTTCTTCAGTCAGCTAAGTGAAATCAATCAAAGATTGCCAAATAGAATTATGCCAGGGGTTTGTTACTTCTGCTTTAAAATAACCTAGTGAGGTTTAACTGATGACCACCAGTCTCATTAGACATTATTATATCAAAAAGTCTTTGTGTTCAGTATTTTTCAAAAGAGCATCACTGACTTGACTTACCCCCAGTATGTTTTTGATTACTAAGAGTTTCTAAGAGCAGCAACCTTCAGTTACATTGAAAGAGGAGGTGTCAGCCCAGGTGTAAGAGTGTGCTTATTCACTAATAATTGATAGATTTGGCTGTCAAATATGGTTGGAATCATTTAGATGAGGGAAATTTTATTGATCAGCAAAACTTGAGACACAAATGGATAATGCTTTCTGAGTTAAAAAATGGATCAATTTATTTTCTCATGCATTGAACACTTCTATTACTAATAAATAGCATTTAATTTTAGTTTTTTTTTCATGGCTTCAAGAAAGAATTAATTGCTTTTCTTATTGTTTTAGTCTGGATTTATATACTCAAGGGTGGAATTAAAGTCTTTTAAAGTTAAAGGAACTAAAATCCTAATTCAAATTAAGATTATGTAGGTTAAGAAGGTATCATTTTTATTTTCAATTTTTGGTGCCCCACATTGTTTCTTATAATTAGAGAATTGAATATTAATCTGTTAGGATTAACCCTTAGATTTTTGTGAGAATATTAAATTACATTTCTTTTCTACTTAATTCTCTGTCCTTTAAAATTTTTTATTTTAAATTGTAAGAGTTAGATTACTATTTGCCAAAATGTGGGTAAATTTTTCTGATCTTTTCTAAAGAATCAAAAGCTGAATGTTAGCAGTTTCTGAGAACATAGTACAACTCTAGTTGTTCCTTAGATGATAAATTGTATTTCTGTGTTTTGCTGTAAAGTTAACTTGTTCCACACAAGTATCTTGTTTAGTCATTAAAAATATTTAATAAGAACATACTGTGTGTGCCTTTTTAATCTTAATAACTAAAAGAATTAATTTTTTAATATTTATTTAGCATGTAATGTGTACCAGGCCCTCTGCTAAGCACTTTATATGTCTTATTTGCTGCTTGGAAAATAGGCAGTGTTATCTGTAGTCTAGAAAGACAAAAAATTTGAAAGTTTTGTGCTAATTGTCATAACTAAGTACCAAAGAATAAAGAAAGGACATTGATAAATGACTGCTGAGGGTTCTATAATGCAGAGAACAGGTAGGGCATTAGTGTAAAAAAAATAGATACTATATTGTTTCTGGTTAAAATGAAGTACTTCTAGGGATTAAAAAAAGATTTTTATTACTTTGGCCTATTACCTTGGTCTTTGTAGAAAATTTGGTTCCAATAGGTGCTTCTCAAATTTTTGTTCTTTTCAACTTTAATACTTACTAGTCACCACTGCCAACATAATGTAAACTTCCTAAAACTTAAACTCATTTTTGCACACCCCTTCTGGTCCCTCAAAAATCGACAGTGCTCCCCATTGTTGACCATATTAATTAGGACTGCCTCATCTGACATTCAACTGAGACACTGCGATTTATAAAAACAAATGTTTAACAATAAAAATAGCCAGTATTTGATTATGTTATTTAGTAGACGTTATTTGGGGGTTTCATAATGTGGTAGGTACATTTACATACATGATCATATTTAATACTTAAAATAATCTTTTCTAAGGTAGGGGTAGTACTATTATCTTTATTTTACATATAAGGAAACTGAAGCTTAGAGAAATTAAGTAACTTGGGAAAGCTCCTAAAGTTTGTGATAGAGTTGTTTTTCCAGCCTGGGTCTACGTGAGCTCTAAGACATATGTCTATCTGCTATGGAATATTTAGGATATGTACATTTTCAAAGGATTTGACTTTTCCCTATATTCTCATTTCTCAGTATCACTCTGATACTTTACTAACTGCTTTTTTCCCCTTTATGTATAAATAGTTTCTCTGAGCCAATAAGCACTTTTCAGGTCACAGCTACAATACTCACTCCTCAAGCAGATCACTCTTCGTGCAAGAAATCACTTCACCTGGATTTTGGTCTTGGCAGTCATCTAAGGCCTCCTTTTTATACTTTGTGTGTTATATGCTTGCTTATACAAACCATGTGACTAACTTCACACTGGGTTAAATTCTCATTTACTTCAGTCTTATTAGGGGCAAATATACTCTTGTTTCTCAGTTGGTTCTTCTCCATTAGCCCAACTAAAAGTACAAACAATATATATTTATTGAGCCTGTAATTTGAGTTTGATATCTGCTGAAAGCATGCTGATTGAGTACATTTGGCTGAATTTCAGCCAGCAGAAATATGTATCTTTCCTCATAATTATACATGGGGAGAAAATATCTATTCCTGGGGCACAGATAAATAATGTGGTTCAGAATAAAGTGCTTTTTGGAAAAAGGTTTAAATAACATAACGGGACTATTTGCCTAGAGAGCACTCAGTGCTAAGTATTTGGAAACACTTTTCCACAGACACAGTATCATAAGGGAAGGATGACTCCTAGACCAGATAATAAACCTTTTTAATCCTTAATGAACTTAAAGTATAGTGTTCTTGCAAGTAAAATTCTGTCACCAACAACTTCACTCTGCTTGTGTGAAAAAGAAGGCATTTCATTTCCAGGGTTATTCACTGGGTGAACAAGGAAGTTCTGGTCTTCACATCAGTTTTCCTAAGTCAAGGATTTAGGTAAAGACATGACAATAGTAGTTTGTCATTTTAGTTGACTGCTCTTCCATGCCTTCATGTTCATACTTTTCCTAGCCACCTTCCTCACTCCTTGCACCTTGCGGTGTTGAATACCCAAGATTCTATCGAGTACCTTTCAGGATACAGAGTTGATATGCATGAGGTCAAGTCCATGTTCTCCTCAGTACTATTTTCCAGATGGGGCTAATTTTAAAATGAAAGTTATATTTCAGGGCTAGGACATGTAGGAATCAATGAGAAAATGGCATTTGAGGACATTGACAGGTTTTTAATAGATCCAAGTAGCAGAGATAGAAAGGCAGATTCCCATCTTTCCTGTTACCTCTGCTGGGCCTCCTGCCACTTGATAAGGTGAGGTAAGATTACTTAATGTGGTTGATAGGTAACTCTTGATAGGTCTCCTGTGTGCCTTGCTGCCTACTGGGGTCCTTCATAAATAAGATGACCATATATCATGGTTTACTTGGGACTGTCCCAATTTCCCCATTGTCCCAGTACAATTATTAGTGCTCCTTTTGTTCTTAAAAAGGTCCTAGTTTGGATGATTAGCTATATGGCCACTTGTAATCATCCTAGCTATCTGGTGCTCAGGTAAAACCAAAGACCTAGTCTTAATTCTTCCCATTTACCATTGAGTGCCTCTGGTGGAAAAGCCTCCAAGCCTCCATTTTCCCCATGTCAGCTGCCACTTTTAAGGTACTGGATTGAGCCTGAGAGACAGAGTGGTGGGTTGGTTATTTGTCCCCTCTTTGTCTTATTAGAAAGGGGCAAGAAGAGGAAAGGATAAAACTATTAAGAAAATGTTAAGTCAAAGGCTAATTACCCCTTCCTTTCTATATACCTCCTCTTATAGTTCTTGCTCTACTCTTCATTCGTACATTTAAGTCTTCCTGTGGATTGTTTTTTGCAGAGTTGATTTTGAGGAATGATTCTTCACTGAGTTGGGATTTTTTTTTCTAAGGTGTTTTTAACCAAAAGTGGATATGTTATTGATATTAAAACCATCCTACAGGCTGGTTAGGTTTCACAGTTTTGTGAAGTATCTATCCAGCTCTACAGGACATTTGGAGTAAGAGTTGGCCCCCTTAAGTAGATTGTCCCTGAGAAGGGTTTTCAGGAATTGTAGTTTTTCAGATATATGACCTGTTGGCTCTAGAATGTCTTCCATGTTGTGGAAAGTCATCAATAAAGGCATTGAAGAGATCTGAGTTAGAGTCCTGATTTCACCATTCTCACTTGTGATCTTATGCTACTGATGTTCTGCCTCTGTAGCATCATAGACTTTTATTGCTGGAAAGGACTAATGATCATTTAACTGCAGCCTTTAATTTTACATATAAGGACACAAAGGAGCAAAGAGGAAAAGTGATTTGCCCAGTAGCTCACTACTTGTAAGTAGTACAATCAGGATTAAAATGTAGATTTTTCTGACCTGGTCTCTCTGTAGGGAAAGTAATGAGGTTTTGCATTTGTAAAGGACTTATTTGGTGTCTTACTCTGCTAGTACATTCTATATCTGGTTTCATTGTTCCTGAGCATAGTTGTTTTGGTTGAAGTTAAGTTGGTGTTGTCTCAATATTTTATGGATGAGTAAGTATAGATTTTCCAGGATGGAGGCAGACTGTCACTCTGCCTGGGTCTCCAGTTTTAATTCTTAGGCTGCCTATACTTCCTCACATTTGAAAGTCTGTTTCCTTCTAAGAAAATTTACTCAAGAGGAGGAATTTTTTGCAAATCCAGATGCCTGTCAAAGTCTTGTTATACCACTTTTTCATTCTGAATTTCCATTTAAGCCTTATATCTAAATTTCAGTTGTATCTTTTGTTACTACTTAAGGCCAAGTGATTGGAGCCCCTGAGGATTGTAGTGTTTCTTTTTTTATAGATGTTTTAACCGTGTTTGATGGCTTAGTACTGTTATCTTATCACTTGCTGCCATAGATGGCTGAGGCATGTGTTTTGCCTTAGACGCACCAGCAAGAAACAACTGAAGTCTGCGTATTTGGCAGCCAGTTTCAGTGTTGACATCTCTGTTTATACCTGCTGGAGGCTGGGTATTGTATGCTTTCCTAGAAGGACTAAGGAAAGCATTGGGAACCTGCATTGATTAGTTCAGTCTTTTTAGAATTGCCCAAAAAGAGAAAAGAAGGCTTTATTATGTTGTTAATATTACTTGTGAAAGGAATTTTGCAAAAGTCAGGCAGGTAGTGTTCCTATTGAAAACAACAACTAAAAAAATCAGAAACTGCTCAGAATGAATGAAGAGCATCTGTGATATAATCAGGCGAATGTACTGTCCAGGTTAGTTGTTTATAGCAAAGAAAGAAGAACTGGACAGAGAGACTACGTGGTCTGAGAGTACCTTACAATGCATCATCCACTACTTTAATAACTTCCCTGTAAATCTTTACTGTTGTTGAGGCCCTGAGAATCTGTTTTTTGTGTTCCTCTAATTCTCTTTGAGGAACTTTTATTCTTTGACATTTCACCAACTCCATATTTTATTATTGAGAATTTTCTTTTGAATCATACAAGTCAACAGAATGTGGCACTTTGAAGACAGTCTTCCCACTTGTTATTCATAAGTTTAAAAAATATCATGTATTAGTTACAAGAAGTTTGGAAAATAGATATTCAAAGAAAGTTAGTACTCCACCTACTCAGGATGACCATTTTTGACATGTTGGATGTATTTTAGCCTTTTTATATGCATATGTACATATTTTAAAAATAAAATTGGAATTAGGTCATCTCTAATTTTGTAACTTTCTTCTTACATAACATTAAAATTTTTTCATAGATTATTGAATATTTTTAAAAAGCAAGGTTTCTCAAACTCAACAGTATTTATATTTGAGCTAGATAATTCTTTGTTCGAGGAGCTGTTGGATATTTAGTAGCATCCCTGGCCTCGAACTAGGATGTACCAGTAGCATCTCCTTAGCTGTGACAGCCAAGTTTCTCTGACTTTGCCAAGTGCTCCCTGAGGGGAAAAATCACTCTGGTTGAGAATCATTATTCTAAAGCAAAAAATCTCAAACTCTTTTGTCTCAGGACCTCTTTACTTTCTTAAAAATCTTTGAAGACCCTAAAGACTTTCATTTTATGTGGGTCATATGTATTGATTTTAATTGTATTAGAATTTAAAGCTGAGAATATTTTAAAACATATACTGAAGAATAGCAATAATAAACTTAATAGTAAATTTTAATTAAAAATTTTAATTAAAAATAACTTTTCCAGAATAAAAAAATAGAAGAGTAGAATTGTTGCATTTTTTCCCCAAATCTCTTTAATGTCATAGTAGACATTATGAAGACATTTACATTTAATCTGTTGTGGAAAACAGATCTTCTGTAGTATCATCTGGATAATAGGGTTGCTTCATAGGGTTGTTAAAAGAAATAGAGCCCTGTGCATTGTTTAATAAAACATCATTCATTGATCATTTAGAAAATATTAGTTATGCAGATTTTCCAAATCTTGACACATTTCATTATATATTTCAAGAAATTCTTGTTAACATTAATCTCATTAGAAAATTCTTTAAGTATTGGGAAATGATTGATCTCACTGTACTGAATACAAGTTTTTCAAAATTCTTGTTTTCACTCAAGAGCTTAACTTTTATCATTAGCTACAAATACTGCCAGTTGTTTTCCTTGAAGTTACAGGTTCATCTTGTTTGTTTTTGAGAAAAATAGCTGACAAATACCCAGATCAGTCATTTTAAGTAAAAATGGTATTCCATGAAAAAAAGCCAGTTCAACTCCTGCAAACATGCTTTTCCACAAAATAACCATTATTCTTCTCTGTGCAGTGGAAGTGCTTTATATGTATTTTCCATTTCATCATACAGAGTATTAAGTTATGTACTTAATGGTCAAAATTTGATAAAATTATTTTTACTGTTTTGTTGAGGACATTCCTAAGTGAAACTGATATTTGTTTTTTTATTGCCAGCATGTGGCAGTTAATGATACACTAATGACTAGTACAGTTTGCTATACTGTCTTGATTAGCACTAAGACACCAGTAATTTTACAAACTATCATTGCTTTTGCACCATCAATGCAATGTCAACACAGCGGAAAAGGCAAATAAGGTTTTAATGTTATTGTGAAAATAGTTTCAACTTTTGCAGCTCTCCTGGGATTCATGGAACACTCATTGAGAACAGCTGTTCTAAAACATGATCTTGTGGCAGCATTGTGTCCTGTCAAGGGCCTCTATCAGAATTTAACCAGTTCCCTCATTCTATTTTTTGCTTTTATCACAGTTCTTATAGCTAAACCTTTGTGAAAAAAATTGTCAAAGGGTATGCATTTTTTTCTTATATTTATGAAATACATTCGATGTATATATTTGCCCTTCAAGATGGTTAAACTAATTTATGCTTGTATCAGTTTATTATGAGAGTGTATTATGGCTATTGCTGTGCATCATTTAATCTTTGCCAGTATGTGAAAAATGGTATCACTAAAAAATATGTTATTGCTTCAGTTCTCATATAACTGGCCTTGATTATTAGTGAGTCTGAATATTCTTATCTTAGTTTCGCTTATTTTGTAGTCTTTCTTTAGGCTGTTCATAGCACAACTGATTAAGTTGTAACTTTCTTTGTTAATATAATCACATTCTCCTAATACCTTTTGAGATGAATCCTTAGTTACCCCATTTGCATTTGGTTGTGTATCAAATCTCAGCCTCAGATTCAGAGGCCCTCTCTTAAAGTGGTAGATTATAAAAGTGCTAGTAAACTGTTCTCTAAATTTTAGAAGTTGTGAGCCCCATCTTTTTGATGTTTGTAATAGTTAAGGGGTAGCACCTGTGTTATTACTTTTTCTGGTTTGAAAGGAACTATTATATAACATCTATGAAATCATTGTTTTAAAAAATTTTTATTAAAATATAGCTGGCATACAATATTATATCCGTTTCAGTTGTACATCATAGTGGTTTGACATTTATATACCTTACATTGTTATCACATACTAAGTTGAGTAACTGTCTGTCACCACGCAAAATTATCAAAATATTATTGACATATTCCCTGTGTTGTATACAGTCATTTCCATGGCTTATTTATTTTTTATTTATTTATGCCTACAGCACCTGGTCTTCCTAGGTGGTCTCCTATCCAAGTACTAACCAGGCCTGACCCTGCTTAGCTTCTGAGATCAGACATCGGGCTTGTTCAGGGAGGCATGGCCACAGACCATGGACCGTGGCTCGGGACGCGAACTCAGGACCTTCTGCATGTAAAGCAGATGTGCTAACTGCTACACTATGGAACCACGTCTTGGCTTATTTCTTTTATAACTGGGAGTTTGAACATCTTATTCCCCTTTACCTTTTCCTCCCATTCCGCACCCCCCAAATTATAGGTTTTATATCCTAGTTTTTTGTTTGTTTGTTTGTTTGTTTGCTAATATAAAACACATCATTGTTAAAATCGTTGATCTGTTGTCTGAAATCACACAGTAGACTCTGCTTACCACACTTTAGGAAAAGCAAGGGCTTTGGAATCAAACATCTTAGACTCGAATTCCACTCTGCCTCTACCTGATGGTATGCTCTTAGATAGGTGAGTTTACCTCTTTTGTGCCTCAATTTCTTCACTGGCAAATAGGGATGTTAGTTAGAGAAGATTATCTCTTGGGTGTCTTCCAACTCTATTCTGTGATTCTGTTGTAAGTGGATTCCTTTCTGCTCAGGAAGTAGAAACATTGTCTAGGGGTTGGTGTGCTTGTTTAGGATTAAAAAACTTTAGCTCTGTTAAATTTCACTGCTATTAGTCACCTGATTTTAGATAAATTATTTTAATTTATGGGCACATAGCTGTCTAGTTAGAGTGTTGTTGCTACTTTTATACCTGCTTCCTATTTAAAGTTCTTCAAGTTAGAAGTTGGCTTCTATCATTGAGGCAAGCCAGTGCCTCACTTTCCACATCTATAAAATGGGGATGTGTATACTCTACTTATAATTGGATATGGAAAAATGAGATAATAGGTATCTAAGTGGACTCAGATTTCAGAGCAAGAGTAATAGGTAAGGGCAGGGTATCAGCAGAAATTAATGCTGATATTCTCTCCTGTGACTACTGTAGTTAAGAGCAAAATCCATATGATATCACTTGTCCTTGTCTCTCCATACTTTCCTGCACTTCCTGATTTAGGGAGTGACACTGAACCCAGTTTTGTGACCTTGGGCAAATCACCCAACCCTGACTTGTCCATTAGCCAAATGTAGCCTTTACTGAGGCCTGCACTTAGCCTAAAAAATCAGGTTGCTGCCTCTTCTTGAAAAATTGGAAGAACTGGCAACATTAAGCCTGCATTTCTCTCTGCTAATCACTGGCTGGAGCTGAGTAGTGGGTTGTCCTTTAAAAAGGGCTGTGTATTCCCCAGTCTGCCATTTAATCTGGCAGCTTTCACTCATTTGCCTCACTGCTTGGTCCCTGTTGTATTTGAGAGGCTGGGTTGCATCATGATAAGCAGTCTCTAGAGCCAGATTACCTAGATTCAGATCCCAGTTTGCATTCTTGGTCTCCATGTACTTTTGAGTTATTTAGCTTCTCTGTAGTTTTTATCTGGGTAATAAGGATAAGAATACCTGCTTCATAGTGTTAAAAGGATTAGAAGAGACCACTGCATCTAAAACCTTTAGGATTGTCCTTGGCCCAGAGTAAATTGAGCTGATATTAGCTATGTTGTTGGAGTTCAAATAGCATAATAATCAGCTAACATTTATCTAGCTCTGCTATGTATCAGACAAGGGGCCAAGGCCCTTCACACAGTTCTAATTAATCCTAACTTAACACTATAAAATAGGTAGAGTTATTTTCTGACTTATGCATGAGAATACAATTTATAGGTTAACTTACCTGCCTAAAGGTACACAGCTAGTAAGTAGGTAGTAGCAACATTGAAAGTTAAACCTAAATACCTGTATCCTAAGCCTGTGGTTTTAAATGCTATGCTGTGCTGTGCTGCCTGCCTCATGCTATATCCACCCCTAAAACTGGTCTAATTACAGAAGTGGCAGGCGTGGGCAAATAGAGATTAGTGCTCTTAATGTTTATGTAAGTGATTTGAGGAGAGAATGCATATAAATATCCCAAATTTATGTATGACATTAGTTCCTTCTGGTAGTGAAATGCCAAACCAGTGGGGGCAAAATGCAGACAACTCTTTTTGTCTGGGTGAGGTGAGTAAGCAGAAAAATGGTAGCTAAATTTCAGAGTAGCTAAATATAAAATAATACATGAAGAAAAATAACAGACTGCTTGTTGAGTGATGTGCTCCAAGATATTCAATTAGGACTTGAAGAGCCATTTTAGGCAATTATTTGAAGGACAAAAAGGCCAGCAAACATTTCACACCCATTAAAGTAGCTATCATATATATAAAAAGAGGACCCCCCCTCCTCCCCCAAAATAACAAGTGTTAGTGAGGATGTGGAAAATTAGAATCCTTATCCATTGCTGGTAGAAATGTAAAATAGCGTAACCACTGTGGAAAACAATATGGCAGTTCCTCAGAAAATTAGACATAGAATTACCAAATGATCCAGGAATTTCATTTCTGGGTAAATAATAAAAAGAATTAAAAACAGAGACTTGAACAGATCTTTGTACACCCACATTCATGATAGCATTATTCACAATAGCCAAAAGGTAGGAGCAACCTAAGTATCCATCAACAGATGAATGGATAAAACAAAATGTAGTATGTATATGCAATAGAGTACTACTATTCAGCCTTAAAAAGGAATGAGTTTCTAGCATATGCTGCAACATGGATGAACTGAAGACATTATGCTAAATGAAATGATCTAGTCATAAAAGGACAAATATTGTATGAGTCAGTTCATATGAAGTTCTTAAAGTAGTCAAATTCATAGAGACAGAAATGGTATCTCTGGAGATAGAATGGTATTTGCCAAATGCAGGGGAGGTGGGAATAAAGTTGTTTTTAATGGGTACAGAATTTCAGTTTTGAAGGATGTGGAGAAATTGGAATCCCTTTCCACCTGGAGATGAATGGTGATTGCATAACTGAAAATGTTGATGTACTTTGAGCACAACACTCTACACTTTTATAAAAAGCCAATAAAATTCTGGGCATCTCTAGGAATTAAAATATGAGATGAAATGGAAAATGCTTTTCTTCCTTGTGTGAAGCTGTGGAGCATCCTCACTTGGAATGATTTGTATTCTGGCCTCTGTACTTTGGTAGAGGGATACAACTTGGTCTTAGTCTCCAGGCCTACTTCCTTGGGTTATTATCAAGTCATTGTGTCTCTCTGGATCCTTATCTGGAAAAAGGGCCTGTATAACCCTTAACTCACAAACAACGTGTATATGAATGATCGATGTATATGAATGATTATCTGTACAAATGTTAATTATTTTCACCTTTGGAAAAAGAACAGACTTATTTCTTATTCACTGATGTAGCTGGACTATGTGGCACACAGGCTGTGCCTCTATATGGCAGTGGTACTTCTTAGGCTCGGGAGAGGTATGGTCCATGTAACAGAACGTGAGGCTTCACAGAGTGACAGTCACACACACTGAAAAGGAAGACTACATAGGTTGTGAAGAAAGCAAGGCTGAATGATTTTCCTTTAGTCTTGGCAAGGTAAAAGGAAACAAACTGGGATGTAGTTCCATAGTGTAGTGGTTAGCATATCTGCTTTATGTGAAGAAGGTCCTGGGTTCACACCTGGGTGGAGCCATGATTTACGGCCATGCCACCCTGAACAAGCCCAATGTCTGATCTTGGAAGCTAAGCAGGTTAGTACTTGGATGGGAGACCACCTAGGAAGACCAGGTGCTGTAGGCATACATAATAATAAACAAATAAATAAAAAGAAAAACTGTAGCAATATAAACTGATATCTGTAAACCATTTTGCATCTGTTCCTGTAAATTTTGTGTATATTTTTGTTTTGTTAAAATATATCATGCTATTTATACTCTTAATGCTACCTAAAATAAGAGTTTGAAAGATTAGGACAAATTCATGGATTATATTTAAGAAAAACTAGGATGTTTTGAGGGTGTTTATACCTAATATATACATACTAGGCTAAGTGCTTTTATATATATTTTATCTCAATACACACAACAACTCCAGGAGATAGTTGGTATTTTATTCATTTTACACTCGTAAAATTGAGGCTGGAGAAGTAGAATAATTCACCCAAGGACATATGGATAGCGAAGCCAAGATCTAAATCCAGATTCTTATTCCAGAGCTTGCACTCTTGTACCCTTTTATAGAATCACCTTTGCTGCTCATCAAAGATGAAATCCACAGTGGATCTAATCCCATTGTGCTATTTAAAAAAATGTTCTGCATAGTTAATACAGTTACTAACATTTTATATCTTAGTGATTATTCCATGTTAGTATAGACATAGCTGCCTCGTGCCCTTTTTTTGGCTGCATAATACATAGTACATACATGATCAATAAACTTTTTGCATTTTTTATTATAGTAAAATATATATAACACAAAATTTGCCATCTTAACTATTTTTAAGTGTATTGCTCACTGGCATTAAGTACATTCACAGTGTTGTGCAGTCATCACCACCATCCATTTCCAGAACTTTTTCATTCTCCAAAACTGAAACACTATATTGATTAAACAACTCTCCACTGTCCCTCACCCCAGGTCCTGGCAGCCACCATTCTACTTTATGTCACTATGAATTTCACTACTCTAGATACCTCATATACGTGTAATCATACAGCATTTGTCCTTTTGTGTTTCACTGAACAATAATTTTAACCAGACTTCTGTTGATGGACATTTAACTGTTTTGGTTTTTGCTCTTTTAAGAATGTTGTGGTACTGGAGCATTTGATTCAGAATGCTCTCTGTTCTGTCCTGTGCTTGGCTGACTTTCTGAGGAAATTCAAAGTAAATTCTTTCCTTCTGTGCCTCAGCTTTTCCGGGCTATAAAATAAGAAGAATGTTAAATAATCGCTTTGTTACAGTGTGGTGTGAGGGCCTGCATAGTTTCTGCTTATAATTTGTTAACACATTGAGAAAGAGTATTCTTTAAATATAAAGTCCTTCTGTAACTACAAAGCTGCTTCCCCACTGTGATTATAGTACATTTCAGGATGAATTGATGAGTTTGGTACAGAATTAACTCAACCCCAAATGACCAGCATCAGAATAGCTGTGTTCTCTTAGGGTTCTCAGATGTGTTGAAACTAAGCAGCTTTTATAGGAGACCAGGTCTAGAAGGCCTGACCCCTGCTTGTTCTTTGCCTGGCACTGGCCCTGGCCCTGAGCAGAAAGGCCTCTATGAGGTCCCTGTGCTTCCCCTGAGGTGCCCAATAGGCTGGGCGCAACCCTACAAGCAGCCAACTGCCAGGTTCACGGAGCTGACGTAAAGAATCATACTCTTCACTTTGATTATATGTAGGTCAGACTGTCTGTGTGGGACTATACAATAAATCTCTGCTTTTTTTTTTTTTTAAAACCAAGTGATTTACAGAATCATATGAGAGCTTTTTTCATGTTTGAACTAATTTATCTTTGCTTCACCAGCCCTCCTTTGCTTTGTGAAATCAGAAATTTGGGCACGGCTGTTTTGCTCCCTCTACTGGTTTTAAAAAAAGCAGCCCAACAATTTCAGATTATGCCTCAGCTTGCACCCGTTGTGTTTTTTGCCAACACAGGGTTGAAAAGTGTTGTCTTTGCACGGGGCTCTTAATACCTTGCTTGCCTAAGGAAATGTGGGGGGATGTGCATCTTATATCTTCTGACATTAATCTTGAGGGCAGAGTAGAAGAAGCACACCAACCATAGTGATAACTTCTGCCTCCGTGATTCCAATCTTCATGGACTTGAGCTGTCATCATCATGTTAAGTGCTAAGGATACATCATTTAAATCATCCCAAGGAGCTCTACAAATAACCATGCATTTTACATTAATAAGTACTTATTTTATGGAATAAAATGAAAGCCTAGAATTAACATGAAATATAGTGTCTGGGTAATGGGCAAGACCCTTTGTCTGAGAATGGTTATGACTTTGAGTGCGTAGGTTATAAATATCCTTTTTATTAAAGAATGGAATCTTGCCATCTGCACTAACATGGATGAACCTGGAGGGTAGTGTGCTGAGTAGAGTAAGTGAGACAGAGAAAGACAAGTATGATATGATTTTACTTATATGTGGAATCTAGAGAACAGAGAAACAAAACAAAAACAGTTCATAGATACAGAGCATTTTGATCGTTGTGGATTGGGCATGGGATAGGGGTATGGGTAAAGAGGGGAGAGGATTAAAAGGTACAAATTGGTAATTACAAAATAGTCATGGGGATATATAGAGTATAGCATGGGAAATATAGTCAGTAGTGTTGTAATAACTATATATGGTGTCAGATGGGTAATGGATTTTTTGGAGTGATTACTTTGTAAATTATATAAATGATTAATCACTGTGTTGTACACCTGAAACTAATAATACTGTATGTCAACTATAATCGAAAAAGATAAAAATATAAAAAATTTTAAAAGTCTACAGAAGTTAAAACTATATTCAATGATAATATTTGTATGTAAAAAATCATTCTTCTTACTGAACTTTTTCTTTTTAAAACTGGTCCACTACGGCCATGCCACCTTGAACAATCCCAATCCCGTCTGATCTTGGAAGCTAAGCAGGATCAGGCCTGGTTAGTACTTGGATGGGAGACCACCTAGGAAGACCATGTGCTGTAGGCATAAAAAATAAAAAAAAAGAAGGGATTTTAAGCTAACAAGATCCTTGCAATCTGTGAGGTCAATCAAGGGTTGCTTCACCTAAAACAAAACAAAACAAAAAACAAAACAAAACAAAAAAAAAACTGTTCCAATTCAAGAGGTAGTGCTGCCTGGCATAGGTTTTAGTGAATAAATATAGAGGTGCCCTCAATTATATTTCTTTGCAATGAATATCCCAGCACATCCTAGAGTCTTTTCTCTTTCTATAATGAGTGTTTAAAAAAATATCCGAAATATTTTATTTTATGGAAATGTTCAAGCATACACAAAAGTATAGAGTATAGTGTACCCATCTACAACAATGATCAATATTTTAATCACCTTTCCCCAACCTTTTTTCTAGAATGCTTTAAAGGAAATTCCTGACATGCACTTCAGTATGCATCCCTAACTGATGAGGACTTTTTTCTTTTTTAACATGACTACAATGTCATTATTATACCTAAGAGATATAGCGATAGTTCTTTACTATAATGAAATATTTAAACATAAAGATCGATATTAATCAGATGTGACAAAACGTTGATTTGTTCAGTTTACTTTCAGTCCATTGTTTTTTTCCAAAAGAAACCAAACTACAGATATGATTAAAGTTTCCTTTTACTGTATGTGTGTTTACCCATAAAAAATATATGGTATTGTTTTATATACTTAAAAATATATGCTTAATGTTAACCCTTTACATATCCTTATGAAATCTGCTTTTATTATTTACCATTAGGTTTTTAAGATTTATTGATGTTGGTACATGTATCTCAAGTTCATTTTAACTGCTGTAATGTGTGCCATTGGGTTTAGATTTCATTTGTATTTATATTCCAATGGAAGTTATTAGTTTATATATATTGATGGATATTTATGTTGTCTACATTATTTTTGCTGTTATGAACAATGGTACTGTGACCATTCTTGTATACTTACTCATGTCACTTTGTAAGAACGTATCTAAATTATAATTTATATTTCCCTGATTTCTACAGAGGCTCAGATCCTCTGTAATATCTGTTGCAATTTGGGTTTCCTCTTCTATGAGTTATCATCTTTGCCCCTTTTCCTAGTAGTTTTCAAAATGAATTTGTAGGAATTCTTTGTATTTTCTATATAATAAGCCATTATCAGTTTTGTGCATTGCTCGATTCTTTATAATTTTGGGCAGTGTTTTCCAGATACCTAACCCTGGTCCCTCAGTTAACTCCAGTTAGGTTGGCTTCTATTTTTATTCCTGTGGTCCTTTGTTTTATTCTCACCTACACATTTTTGAGTTTGCTACCAAGGCAGAGAATTCTTTCATTTGTCCATTAAATGAATTTGCTTTGTCAGTTATGGTTCATTTTTTGCTCTATAAGTCAGGCAATCTGGAATAGTGGTTAAGAGTGGAGTCTTAACTGCTTGAATCTTAACACAGCCACTTACTGTGTGACCTTGTTAAGTTACTTAAGTCTCTTGTACTTGGCTTTATAATCTATAAAACCCATGAGAATAGAGCTATTATGATCCTCATTTTACATTTGATGAAACTCAGGCTCAGAGAGATTAGATTTGAAACATGAGTAATAGAAGAAATTCATGGGCCTCTTTATCTTTTGATTTTCCATGTTTGATAGAAACATTGGCACAAAGAAATATTTCTTTAATTTAAGATACAGAGTGGTAAAAACAATGGTAAGTCCCTGACCTGTGCTGCCTCAATGATAGGGAAAAACAGTAAGAGTAGAGACTAAGGAGAACTACTGTGCCCGTGGCCTGTCTAAATCTATTAATTGGGTAAAAACTCCTTTGTGTCTTTTTTCATTAAAACAAAACCCCTAACTTTTATATTTTTATGACTTTAACTTCTCAAAGATATAGAATTTAGATAACCTTATCCCAGGCCTGAGAACTCATAGTTGAACTAGCAAATCATAAATACAGAACACTGTGAGCCACAATTAAGGGATCATTTGGTAGACAATGAAATGCTTTTGGAGGACATACAACTTGATTTTGACCAATAATGGAAGGAAGAAGGAACTCAAGAAACAAAGGAATTCAAGGAGCAAAAACAACTTTTTTCTAAAGGAAGGAGAATAAGTATGATTTGGCTACCATATCTTCTATTTTTTATTAAAGGAAATGTTTATGGCAAGAAGTCAAGTACAGGAAGGCATAAATTAAAACATAAAAGTTTCCTAGTAGCATATACCCAAAAGAATTGAAAGGAGAGACTTGTACAGATATTTGTATACCCATTTCTTAGCAACATTATTCACAAGAGCCAAAAAGTGGAAAGACCCAGATGCCCATCGATGGATAAATAGACATAAAGTATGGTGTGTATGTGTATATATGTGGTGTATGTATTTACATATATAATGGAATATTTTTCAGCCTTAAAAAGGAATGAAATTTTTATAACATTACAATATGATAGAGCCTTGAAGACATCATGCTAAGTGAATAAGCCAGAGACAGACAAATATTAGAGGAGTCTACTTAGATGAGCTGCCTTAGAGTAGTCAAATTAATGAAGGCAGAAAGTAGAATGGTGGTTACTGGAGGCAAGGGGGAAGTTATTGTTTATTGGGTACAGAGTTTCAGTTTAGGATGGTTTAAAGTCCTGTAGATGGATAGTGGTGATGGTTGCACAACAATGCAATTATACGTAATGCTACTGAATTATACACTTAAAATGGTTAAAATGGTAAATTTTGTTATATTTTACTGTATTAAAAAGAGTCTTCAAAAACTCTATAACGGTGTCCATTACAAACAACTTTTATAACCATCTACATATACAAATGAAAGCACAGATATTCAAGTATAAGCATATTCATTCACTGTCCGCTCTTTGGGGCACTCATTTAAGTGTTGGGGACTCCACAGTAAATAAAACTGACAAGGTTCCTGCTGTCATAGAGCTTTTAAAAAACTAGTTTTACATGAGTTTTACTATTATCTCATGTTCCCCCTTAATAAAGACTTGCACATCTTTTCAGGTTAGTTCTTATTAATGGCTGTATGTATGCCCTTGTAGGGATGTGCTATAATTTGTGGCTGTTGTATTGAATGGAGGAGGGAAGACAGAGGTATAGAGCTTGCTATGGTTTGCTGCCTGATTTTGCTCCTGTTATACTTAAATTTTTATTAGACATGTATTATAGTCTTGTTATAAAAAGTTAAGTGAGGCAAAATATATAAAGTGAAAGTAAAAACTATTCTGTCCTCTGCTTTTAGGTAGCAGTAAAGAAATATTTAAATAACTGGGTCTCTGGAAAGTTAGGAACAAAGAGTAGCTTTGAGGATTTCAGTATCAGTGCTTATCTTTTTCCATTTCTAAGATGGTATGTCTAATATTTAATTCTTGGGGGAGAAAGTGAGTAGCTTAGAGGCCATGTGTCTACTAATGGCTAAGAGAGTAAAGTCCTGGGTTTATGTGCCCATCAGAATCTCATGGAATTGGGGAGATGCAATTTTGGAAAGGGTAGAATTCAAGGCTGGCAAAATATAGTGTCAGCCTTGAAATGTCAGCTGTTTTAACCTTTGATTCTTACTCCCCTCTCAAGGAGGAGATGATCGCCGGGTTCTGCTATGGCATATGGAACAAGCTATCCACTCTAGAGTAAAGCCCATACAGCTGAAAGGAGAGCATCATTCTAACATTTTTTGCCTGGCTTTCAACAGTGGGAACACCAAAGTATTCTCTGGAGGTGAGACTAAGGGGGATTTCCACACTGGAAAATTCACCGTGACTGAATTTTACATAAAGGAGAGATAAAATAACTCCTTATTTTTCTTCATTTGATTGAACTCTTGAATTATGGGTTTTTAATAGCTTGTCTTTGCTACATTACAGCAATTTAGACACATGAATTAGAGATATCCATCTTCCTTCTTTCCTTCTCTTTCCCTTTTTTGCTCTCTTCCTCCCTCTCTTTCTCCCTTCATTTTGCTTTCATTCTTTCTCTCTTTTTTGGTAGAAAACTTTTTACATTGCAATCTGGTACACAGAAATACACACATTTGAAATAATACTTAACTTTACTATGTGTGGTACACTAATTTTTAAAATTCTTTTCTATTTTATTTTTAAAGATTTTAAAGTTTGTGACTCAAATTGGTGTTGTCATGACCCATGATAGCTCCTGTTTGAAAGACATTGTTTTAGAGTGCAGTTGGAAAGGCTTGGCTTGTGCTCAAACCAGCTTCTTGGTGATGGCTTTCATCAGCCATACTCCTTTCTGACCACCAGATTTCTAGCCCTGCCCTCTCTTCTGCACTGCAGCTTTCTCCACTGAATATCTACCTATATGTTTCAAAAGTAATTTAAGTGCAACAGATCTAAAACCAAGATTATTAGTCCACCCCCCCTGCACAAATATTTTCTCTTATTCCCTGTGTTCTCTTTCTGAGTTATTATCACCATTCATCCAATTATTTAAGGTATTAGGTTTAACTTTCAGGAACTGCTGACACTGAAGCATTTTCAACTTAAAAAATGATAATTTCACATGGTTCAGCCTAACAGAAGTTGTGAAGTCATCCTCAAACCTGCCTTTCTCATTTACACATTCTGTTAGTCACCAGTTAAAATTGAGAGTCTCTCATTCATCTTCTAGTTTCTGTTCCCTTTCTATATCCACTGCCCTGATTCAGGTCCTCATCTTTGGCCCTGAACTATTGCAATGTCCTTCTTTCATTTCTGCAACCAATCTCTACTTCTCCTCCTAATTCATTGCTTATATAAGTTTTCTTTTAAAAATAAAGTTTTAACCATGTGAACATTTGACCCTACAATGTCCACAGGATAAAGTCTAAACCCCAGTCTGCCTCTCTGGGCTAATCTCCCTTTCCCTGCAGCTTGTACTCTAGCCCACTAAATCACTTGCCATCTTAGGTGCCCTTGTGCCTTTTGCTTATGCTGTTCCTCCATGAGTCATGATTAATTGTCAAGTCCCCACCAATTCCCCTAAGTCTTTTGTTGGTAAGAGTTTGAGTTATTTGAGTTTCTGTTCAAATGTCTCCTTCCCCATAAAAACATTCTCCCCTTCTGCCTTCTACTTTCACCCTGCTCATGAAGGAAATAAAATAATTGCTCCTTTATCTGTGTCCCCATTTTAAGAATACTGCTATGACAAGATAAACTGTCACTATTAGTTTGTGCAGTTGGACTGTGAATTCCTCAGGGGCTGCACAGAATCTTATTCTCATATCCCCAGCACCTTGGATGTACCTTTTATCCAGAAGAAATTAGCATGGGTTTGATTTACTTGGTATGTACCCAAAATAGAGTTTACAGCCAGGGATTTAAGATGACGTGGGCCATTGCTACTTTTACTTTCTAGTTAAATGCTTTCAGCATAGAGAGAGATTTTTTTTAACTTTCTTTTCATATTTAGGTTACTTTTGGCTAAATAAACTATTTGAAGGCAGGACTATACATATCATGAATATAATAATTTTAGATTTCACGATGGGATAAGGAAAAATGAAAGAGACAGAAATGATGGATAAAAACTTTCCCATCATTTAGAATCACCCAATCATCAAATTTTAATTCTGTAAGAGATGATGAGGATGTGAATGGTAGCAAAGATTTATTGGGGGCTTGTTAAGTGCTCAGCCCTATTCTGAATGCTTTTACAAATGTGCCCTTATCCTAATAATAAACCTGTGAAGTAGGTACAATTATTATACCTATTTTACAGGTAAAAACGGGCATAGAAAGGTTACAGATATTATTCCAGTCGCACAGTTAATGAGTGTTTTGCTTAAAAAATAATGAATAAAAAATTAGGCTTGAATTGATTAACCGTTGGTCATTCTTTTCCTTAATGACTACAGTTTTTTAAAAAAATCTATTGGACAATACATTTTGGGAACTGTTTATTATGTTATACCTAGTTGCTGTTTTACTTTTAAAATTCTCTAAAGAATGCCCTATATTTCTTATTTTTATAAATCTTTTTTCTGACACTTCTACTTTATATTAACATTGGCTTTGTACATATTGAATTTTTCCTGGAAACCTTAAAATACTAAATTGTAATATGGACAGGGATCACTTTGATGATCAGATGTCTGCTTTTTTTCCTTACAGGAAATGATGAGCAAGTTATTCTCCATGATGTTGAAAGGTAAATAAATTGTTAATATTTGAAGGTGATAACTATTTTTCATATGAAGAGAAGCGAATGTCTCTTCAGACTAAAAAGTTTTTGGTTTTTTTTTAAAGAAAACGTGAAACCAGCCATCCTTTTCTGAATAAGATTCTTATAATAGTTTTGAAATAAAATTTTGATTAAAAAAAAGATTTGTAAAATTGGTTTGCAATTATAGTTTTTAGCTGAAAATTTAAAGGGAGAGTTGGAAGAGAAGGAAATGACATGTAATAGTAATAATAATAACAGCAAATATTTATGTGCCAGATACCATTCTAAGTGCTTTGCATGTGTTAATTTAACCCTCACAATAATTTTATGAGGCAATACTGCTATGAACTCAATTACATATGAGGAAATCTAAGGTCAGGTGGTGCCAGGATCTGAATTTAGGCAGCCTGACCTCACAGCTCTTACATACAGTGCTGGACTGTCAAAAGATCCCTCTTCTACCCAGCTAGCATCAGACCTGGCTACTTTTAAAGCTCTCCCTTGCTTTTTGGAAATTAGGTATGCCCCAAAATCTATACACAAGGAGTTACATTCTGTAGTAATAACACGAAACTCATCTGTTGAGTCTTTTTAAATATATTCACTTAATGCAAGAAGCAAATTTATCATAAAATCTATAAAAAGTCTCTTCAATACTACTTTTATTTTTTCACCTGAAAGTCAAATGCCTACTTTTAAAGGAAATATAATATCCCTTTGGGTTTAGCTAGGTCGACTTTGTCCTGGAAACGAAAGGGAATTCCACCCTGGGAACTAGAGGGCTGGAACTATACTATGTTAGTGTGTATGTGCCTGTGTGCCTCTCTTTACTCTTTGTCTCTCAGCAGTGAGACCTTGGATGTGTTTGCTCATGAAGATGCAGTGTATGGCTTGTCAGTGAGCCCAGTGAATGACAACATTTTTGCCAGCTCCTCAGATGATGGCCGAGTTCTCATCTGGGACATCCGGGAGTCTCCCCATGGAGGTAGGTAGGGTCTGTGCAAGAGGATATTGGATTGTATTGAAGAGTTTGATATCAGGTTCATTGCAGATCCAATTTATGACCTGAGTAACCTGGATGGGAGTGATGTAAAGGGAGAGGAAATTTTCACATGGAGGCATGTATGTGTGTCTCTGGAGATCCCACCCCACCCTACCCTTAAGTCAGAAGTGAAGCCCCTTGCCAGTCCACTCCAGCCACCAGGAAGCCTTAACAAACCCTATACCTGTAGTAAATACCACAGTATCTTGGTGCTTAGTGGCCCCAAAGAACAAAAGATGCGGTGCCTCACTGTGGAGGGTAGCAAGCAAGGGCCAGCTCTATGCGTGGTTCTAACATTCTCACATTCTTGGTTATTTACAGAGAAGGGGGTGTTATGCATTTTCTTGCATCCTATTTTTAGATTTGTTATTTTGCTGAAAGAACCACAGAACTTCACCTTAACTGTGTATAGGAACTTAAAATGATGGTAAATATACTCTGTTTATGGGGGTGAGTTCTTATCTGGGTGAGTTCCTCCTCCAAATGTGCTCTTTGAATTTCTGAAGTGTAAAATGAATTGTTTTGTTGAATTTCTTTGAAGTTCTTCCGGAAGTTCATCTTTTTCATTTCCTGCAAAGAGATTTTTCTCTGTAACTGTCTTCAAAGGCTCTTTTCTCCAGCACTACCCTTAGTGCCACCCCTTCCCCCACCTTTGGTGCAGCTTTGTCATGATTATACCTGTGTATATAGAGTTACTTTCCTGCCTGCCTTGTCTGGCAGGATCCATGTCTTTTTTACTATATTGAACATTTAACATGTTGGGTTGTGCTCATTACTGAGGTTCATGTTATAAGAAAAGCTTGTTCTTAGGGTCAGGCACATAAGTAACTGTAAGCAGCAGCTGTGGTTGGGTTACCACGTGCCTAGGAGGTGAAATTCTCCTTTGTCTGAACTACCTGCTGGCTGATCTGACTGATCTCCCTACCCTCCACCCCATAGAGGCTTGTGAAGTATCACATATGGAAGTTATGGACTGGGGAATGTTTTATGTTTACTGCTTCTAAACAACTTCCACCAGGAGTATGTCCTCCTATGTAGCGAGTAATTTTTTCTCACCTGGAGCCAGCTAATATATGCAAAGGGCTGCAGGATTTCTAGGTAAAGTTAATTATTAATTAGGAGCTGGCTGGATGCAAGAAGTTCAAGTATTGGGTGCCCCCACCCCACACTTTTCTTTTAGTATTGCAATACTGGGAATGAAATCATAATATTCTAGTGGACACCATTTTCTTTCTAACTTAGAGAGCAAAATGACCAGAAGGGAAAACTGCACTATTGTTTTTACTTGTCTTCATTTTTCTTGTTGATTTGCTTTGTCTTCATTAAATCTTTGTACAGTTTTAAAACTTTTAATTTCCAAAGCTAATGAATTTAGTTAAGGTATAATAACCCTACCATTAATTGGTAATGAATTTTTTTAGCTCATGTGGTGGCATTTAACTATAAAACAGCTTACCGATTTATAGTGACCATTTCTGTTTTGTCACAGGATCTGAATAGGTGCTATATATATTTCTGAGTATTACAGCTTTAAGTTTGTATGTGTTTAAGTTGCTGTGTGCATAAAGTGTGTGATAGGACTTGTGGGGACCTTGTGAGTAAGAGTGACCAAATTGGGTTCTGGCCCATCAGGGTGGTTATTAAAGGGTACGCTGCTACTTATATTTACATTCCTGTTTGTCTGCCTGCCATTGGCCCAAAGGTGCCCACAATGGACTGATTGAAATTTTTCTTTTCACAGAACCCTTCTGCCTGGCAAACTATCCATCAGCCTTTCATAGTGTCATGTTTAACCCTGTGGAGCCCAGATTATTGGCTACAGCCAATTCAAAGGAAGGAGTGGGACTCTGGGATATTCGAAAACCTCAGAGGTAAGATATTAAAACTTTTCCTTGCCTCAACTCTCAGGTAATGTGATTAGTCAACAAGGGTTGTGAGAACTTGTTTGGAAGTTTATCCCAATTGGACATCTCCTAATGTGTGCTGGTGTCTCTGAAGCCAGGGAAGCCCTGTTCTCAAGGGAGAGACAGAGTGAGAACCCATAGTCCTTGCTAAAGAAGAGCCTGGACTCTAGACAAGATCAATTCTAGGCAAATGTGAGGGGATATGACAAACTCATGGCCACTGAACTGGGGATTCTTAACCTTAGGCTGGAGGGGTTACCTAGATGGGCTTTGAGAGAACTGTGAACCCCTCTAACTGCATGGAAATTATACTTGTATTTATTTATGTGCATTTTTCTGAGAAGGGAGTTTGTTTGCTTTTTTTCAGTTTTTCAAAAGGACCAGCAACTAAAACAATAAAGTTTAAGATTCATTGTACTGACTACAGTATTAGGGATGTAATGCATTTCCTCGTCAATTTGCATTATTAAAAGAGTACACTTAGAACAGTCCTGAACTGATGGCATGAATCACTAACAGGAGAATTTCAGGCATTATTAAAGGAAATATGTGGATTTGGGCAAGTGGGAGGCTTTTTATCTTGTTTCTTAAATCTCATGGGGGAGAGACATCTTTTATGGCACCTGTACATAAAGCTGGCCTTGCTTTAATAAGACTTAACATGCATTGCTAGCTCCTCTGGAGATTGTGCACAGAGGTAACCTCCCACTTTATCAAGCAGTATTGCAGAAGAATATCATGGAAAGTGAGGTTATGGTTTATTTCAAGGGCCTCAGATGAAAGAGGCAAGTAAGTACAGAGGATTATCTTTCTTGGTGGTTTTTAGTCCTAGCTAGTTCTCTCCATGGGGCAGTCAGAGGGAGTTGGAACTGTTGCGGCAGATCTGTATAGCCCAGATGGGCATCCCTGGTGTTGAGCAGGGTTTCCTGAGGCTCCCTAAGGCAGCATAGATTTTTCCTGCCCTTTCTGTTGCATATATATCTGCCTCTTGCTTTCCTGTATTGCTGAAATGTGTGGTGTCAGGACCCCCATTGTGCCTTAGGAAGCTTATTCTCTGCCTTTGTCCTGTGTTCAGCTGTAGCCTTCTCTGCCACAGAACAACTGTTCTGCTTTATCCATACTGCAAAGGGCAAGATTTGGACTAATTATGTCAGCCTTCTCCCAATCTACTATGTCCCATACTTATAATTGTAACGAATAGATGGCAACTGGAGTGGAGCCCTGAGCTATTCATCCTCAGCGGAAAGCCTGAGTAGTTCATGATGTCATAGTGAGTGTCTTGATAGAAGAGGGGGGTTGAGTATTTATTTTAACTGTGCTTCTGATTTTCCCCCAGCAGTTTCCTACTATGTGTTATATTTGGCCCCTCCTCCCCTTTCCACTTGTCTCCTCACTACATATGGCTTCTTTTTAAAAAATTCTAAGTGAGATTATCGTTTTATTTTTTCAAAGTAACATTTATTAGACTTAGGGTTTACATCCAGAGAAGTGTAATGAAAAGAAAAAAAATCTCATCTTCAGATTATCTCTCTTACTTTTATGTTTTTTAAATGTTTGTACATTAGTGTGATTCTTTTCCTTCCTTATCTCTTGTTATTTATTCTCTCCAAAGGTAAAAACTGTTCACTGCAGTAAAAACTGCAGTGAACAGTTTCTTATGTATCTTTCCAGAACATAATTTAATGCCTATAACAGTATGTATGTTTATTTATCCCTTAAAAAATTTATATTAAATGACCCATGTAATAATAATACCCACTGTTCTCAACTTATTTTTTCAATTAATAATACGTATTGGAGCTTTATTCATATCAGCACATATAGATCTAGCACATTTTTTTAATGGCTGCATGATATTCCATTTATATGATGTACCCAACAACCAGGATTTCTTGTTATCAGTTTGGGCCATTATAAGCAATGCTGCATTGAACCCGGTCACACATCTGTATCTCTGCCTACCTTTGCAAAAATATCTGTAGGGAATTGCTGCACCATAGGTTATGTATCTTTACATTTTTGATAAAAATTGTTAAATTGTTCTGCCATCACCAAAGACTGTGCTGATTTACAAACTCACCAACTGTATGAGACCACACATTTCTCCAGAACTTCACCAACACTTAAATTGTTGCTAATCTTATGGGGAAAAATATTACTTTCTTTTTTGATTACTTCTTCATTTATGGGTAAGGTTATATGGTTTCTTTGGTAATTTATCATTTTCAGAAATGGGAGAAAAGTCATCTAATATAGCTAACTGGCAATCTTGGCTGATTTTCCTGTGTTATAAAAGAGCATAATGCCGTGGAGAGTAGGATGTTTTTACCTGTTTCTTTCAACTTTTCTGAGGTTCTGTGTGGTTTTATAGGTATGAAGCAGAAAAGAAGCCTGAAATATTCTTGAGGTCCAGTTCTTCATCCATGGGTGTTTTGTAACTAAATTTCAGATTTTTGTTTGAATTCTCTCAGTACAGTTGGTGTTGGGGAGGAAGAAAGGGCCCTTTGTCTTTTCCATGCAGGATTAATTATGCTGAATTGGGATAGATTATTTGTCTCCTAAATACAGCTGCCTAGAAAATCCAACCCAAATTTCGAGGCAATTCTGAATCCCCTAGGAGGACAAGCCTGGAACTAGATATGTCTATTTCAGGGATACTTAGAGTCAAGGGAAAGATTTTAGGGAATTTGTGAATCCTTGATAATTGTAGGTTAAGTTGTGTGTGCTTATGTATCTGAATGAGCACACATGGGATTTTTTTTTTCCTAGGGATAGAGAGAGAGAGCATGTACTAGGTTCTCATAGAGACCCTTGACCTCCAAGAGGATAAGAGTCACTTGATGTTCTAAATTCTAAAGATTATAGATTTGGAACTTATTATGGTTCCTTAGCAGGCTAATAAGCAACTAGCCTGGGCATGTGAATGCATTCTTGGCTTACTTGGAAGGGCTGGCTGATAAAATGTCAGCTCTAGAAGGAACTTTAGTTATCATTTGATCTGATTTTTCTATTGTACAGAACTAGCCCAGCAGGGCAAGGGGAAGCAGAGCTCCAAGGCTTAGAGTGTAGGATCTGAAGCCATATATCCTGGGAGGAAATCCCAGGCAGTACACTTTTAATAGCCATGTGGTCTTGAGCAAGTTACTTTACCTCTCAGTATCTCATAATAATAAATAATAGCTAACATTTGTTAAGCATTACTTGCCAGAGATGACAGTTATATGAATAATTCCTTATTTAATCTTTATGATAGTCCTATTAAGTAGGTTCTATTTCTATTTTAATAATAAAGAAATCAAGACACAGAGAGATGAATTAACATCTGTGTGTATGTGAGAGAGATAACCCCTTTTTTAATCATTTAGGGTCCCTGTGCACTCTAGTTCACCTGTGCCTCCTTGCATTAGAACTTTGTTAGAATTTGTCTCAGATTTTTCTAATACAGACCTGTCTAGTTCTGAAGTCTAGGTCCCTTAGACTTTCTGCCTATAAAAGTTAAACCCCTTTTCACTGTTTTTTGGCCCAGCCCCTGTCTATATGCTGGCTTTCCTAGTTTCTTGTTCGTCTAACCCTAGAAACTTGCTTTGATATTTATTTTGCTAAAAAGCTTTAGAATAGAGATTATAAACTTGTTGCTCGTAGGCCATATTTACCCCATAGAGATGTTTCATTTGGCCTGTATGGGTGGTCCTCAACCTTTTCAGCACCAGGGACTGGTGCTCCTATGAGAGTCTAATACTGGATGATCTGAGGTGGAGCTGAGGTGGTGATGCTAGTACTGGGAAGAGGCTGCAAAGACAGATGAAGCTTCCCTCGCTTGCCTGCCGCTCACCCCCAGCTGTGTGGCCTGGTTCCTAACAGGCCACAGACTGGTACTGGTCCATGGCCCAGGGGTTGCGGACCCCTAGCCTATATGATGTAACAGTGTTGGGAAAGTTGCACAGAAAAATCACAGTTCCTAACATTTCTTGAACAAATCAAAAGATCCGATATCATTGGACCTTTATTATATGGCAACAGTCAGCTGAAGCTGAGTCATGAATTATTTAAACCTTTAAAGGGATGTGTTAAGGATCCTACCACTCCTTGATTTCTTAATCCCAGTGTGCTTCCCTCATTTACATTACTTGCCTGGCCCTGTAGTCATTGGAGTTTGAAGGGTCTGCTTTAGGGATTTTAGTAGTAATGAGTGGATCATAGGGTGGGGAGCTTGAGTGAGACTAGATAAGAGAAAACTTCACATATACAAGTGAACATTGTATGTTTGGACAAAGTTTTACTTATTTCATTTAGATTATTTCTGCTGATGTCCTCACAATCATCTTCTCCTTTGCCACTGCTAACATCCCAGTTATATCTTGCTTGGACTGTTTCAGTGGTCTCTGAACAGTTTTCAGACCTGAGATCCTGTAACGTCTAGAGTGTTCAGGAAAAGTGAAGTTTCCCCCACTGTGAACTCTCCTTGTCTCACCCTTTTCATTGCCTGTTTTGCTGTCTTCTCACTTACCACCTCTCTTTCCTTCTCATATCTTTAGTTGCTGTCAGGAACTGTTAGTTCAGTGACAGGTAACAGTGTCTTGCTTTGACAAGGATAATGAAGAGAATGGTTCTTTCCCACTCAATAATAAAACTAGGGCAAGCCAGGAATTCCTGTAAAGACTTGTCTTATAAGAGGATGGCCTTAAGTGTTGCATGAATGACACATCTGAAATGGGCAGTGAGTGCAGATTTATACTATCAGAAAGAAATTGCTCTTAGGACCTTACCTGGCTTTGGGGGCCTCTTGGTTAAATGTCTGTTCTACAGGGTCATTCCTACTTTTATAGAGGCTAAATTAAGTGTTACTCCTTGCTCCACCTCACCTCCCCAAAAGCTGCGTGATAGTGTGGCTTTCTTATCTCTCCCTGGGGTGGGTGTAGGGATGGAGTGTCAATATTCACCGTGTATTATTCATAAATGCTCAAAGCTTGAAACAACCCAAATGCCCATTAAAGGAGAATGGATAAGCAGAATAGCCATACAATAGAATATTACACAGACATATAGAAAAGAATGACCTATAGAAAACACATTGACTTGGATGAATCTCATAGCCATAATGTTCAGTGAAAGAAGCCAGATACAAAAGAGTACATAATACTTGAATGCTGTTAAGGAACAGGCAGTTTGTCGAAGTTAGGATAGTGGCTACCTCTACAAAGGGTATTGACTTAGGAAGGCATAAGGGAAATTTCTGGTGTTCTATATCTTTATCTGTGTGGTAGTTTCTTGAGTGTATTTATTGAGCTATCTGCTTAGAATTAATCTGCTTTACTATAAAATACATTAAAGTACTTTGAAGTACTATAAAATAAAGTACATTTAAAATAAAAGAATCCAAGGTTACTATTCAAGTGAATATTTACCTTCTTCCCTACGATTTCAGTTATTGTAGCACTATCAATTGTTCTTTAAGGAGCAGCTTGAAGAGACAAAAGAGGTGGATAAAATAAAACTCTTTAAGCAAGCAGTCTGCCCCTTCTCTAGTGCCAGTGTTTCTTCTTCTGTTTTCCTCTTCCACATAAAAACACACATATAGGAAAATCTCTCCTTTTATCTTAATTTTTCTTTGCCTATTTAAGTCCTATTAGCCCTTAAGGTCCAAGATCAAATGGTAGCCCATCAGGGAAAACATCCTTGTTAGATCTCCCTGTTTCATATTCTTAAAGTTTTCTTTATTTAACTTACTATGTCCTCAGCACCTAGCACAGTTTTGATATAGAGTATGTGTTGAATGAATGAAGCTTTCTCTTCTAGAGGAAGGGATTGCTCTATCTAGAGCCTCTCTAAAGTACTTATGGTCTGTGGCATTCATGTTGCATGTCTCAGTCAATGCTTTTGCCATCATTAGTTATCTTTAATATGACTATGCCCTACATCCAGCTAGATTAGTATTATGTTCATGATTTCCTTTCCAGTGTCCAGGAATTACTTCTCAGAAAGGAGGCATTTGGACGTAGTTCCATAGTGTAGCGGTTAGCTTTAACACGCAGAAGGTTCTGGGTTTGCGCCCCAGTGGAGCCACGACTGTCTACGGCCATGCCACCCTGAACAAGCCTGATGTCTGATCTCAGAAGCTAAGCAGGGTCAGGCCTGGTTAGTAGTTGGGTGGGAGACCACCTAAGAAAGATCAGGTTATGTAGGCATAAGTAATAATAAATAATTTTTAAAAAAAGAAAGGAGACATTTGTCCTAATACGTACTATTACTCGCCATGTTTTCTGTGAATTTTTAAGGACAAAGCCGTGTTTTACTCATCTTTAATCTTTAGTGCCTAATATACTTTGTATTGAATTAAAGCACAGTGTTTTACTCACCCCAAAATAATCTCTATTTTAAAAACTAGCTTCCTATCTATAATGTTTTCTGGACCTATTAATTTCTTGAGTGTAATGACATAAGTCAAAATGTCTCTGAGGAATAAACCCTTAGAGGAAGTTCTAAGAGCTCTTGCTGGACTTTGAAAGCCTGTCAGTTTTGTTGGGAAACCAGAGATTCATTTTCTAGCTTTTAGACCACAAGGTGGAGCTCTACAATCAGCTTTGTCCACTGGAATTCACCAGGGCTCTGGTATCCTAACCAAATGATTTGCAAAATTTAGAGGGCATCGGAATCACGTGGGGAGCTTGTTAAAGTGCTCCTTTCTGGTGCTCAGACGCAGAGGTTGAATCGTTAATCTGGGATGGGACCTGTGAATCTGCCCTTTTTAAAAACAGATACCTAGGTGATTTAGCAATTGCTTATATTGCAAGATGGAAACCATGGTTATTCAGAGGTCTTTGTTGAATTTGCTTCTGTGTTCATTTGGACCCAGGGTCTTTGAGCTTTAGGCCAGAGTTTCTCTATGTCCGTTCCTTCTCACCAGGCACAAATCTACCTTTTATTACAAGAGACTTAGCTTCAGACCAGAGCATCTGGGGAATGTCTGCTGAATGAATGGGAGTTCTAGAAGCATGGATCAGTTCGTATCCATCTTTAATACTCCCAAGTCTTGTTATTCTTGAAGAGGTGATATCAAATCTCTAAGTCAAGTAGACTTTCTTATTATAAACACAAATTTTTTTTTCTTTTTAAGAAACTTTTTATGGTTAAAGAAGTTCCACACATATATTAAGGTAGAATAGTAAAATAAACTAAGCTATAGCTATCACCAAGTGCCAATAATTAACTCCTAGACAATCTTATTTATTTCTCTGTGACCTCTTTTCCTAATTATTTTGAATCAATTTCCATATAACATGTTTCCTCTGTAAATACTTTAATATGTATCTCTGAAACAATTATTTTTAATGAGGTAAAATTTATATAACATAAAATTAACTTTTAAAGTGAAAAATTCACTGGCATTTAGTACATTCACATTGTTGTACATGCACTACCTCTATCTAGTTTCAAAACATTTTCATCATGCCCAAATACAACCCTTCCCATTAAGCAGTTACGCCCCAAAATACTTCCCTCCCACTGACTTCTGGCTACCACTATCTGTCTCTGTGGATTTACCTGTCTGGGTATGTCATATATCATGTGAACGTCTGGCTTCTTTTATTTAGCATAATGTTTTCAAATTTATGACATTGTAGCATATATCAGTACTTCATTCTTTTTTATGGCTGAAAAAATTCTATTGTATGGCTATACCACATTTTATCTATTCACTCATTGATAGACATTTGAGTTGTTTCTGCCTTGGTTATTATGAATAATTCTACTATTAACATTCATAAATAAATATTTCTTTGAGTACCTGTTTTCAGTCTTTTGGGTCTATACCTAGGAGTGGAATTGCTAGGTCATATGGTAATCCTATGTTAAACTTTCTGGGGAACTGCTGAATTACTTTCCATGAAAAAATAGTTCCTTTTAAAAATATAACCACAATGTTAATATCACACCTAAAAATTTAACAATAATTCTTTGATCTCATTACATATTTAATTAGTGTTTACATTTCCTTAATTGTCTCATGAATGAATTGGTTTTTATGAATCAGGATTTAAATGAGGTAATACAAAGCAAAATTTAGCTGAGATGGCTTCTAAGTGTCTTTTCGTATGTAGGCATTCCTGCTTCCTAATATTTTTCTTGTAAATTTATTTAACTAAGCTAGATTGTTTATCCTATGGAATTTCTCACATTTTGGATTATGCTGATTGCATTCTTATACTGTCATTTAATATATTCCCTTTGACCTTAGTTTTGTTCATAAATTGGTATTAGATCTAGACGCTTGAACAGATTGAGGTTTTATTTTATTTTATTTTCTGGTAACAAAAATATTTCATAGATGATGTTGTACACATCTGTAGAGAAGCCAAAAATGTCTAGCTTTGTCTCCTTTTGTTTTAAAATACATTGACTGACTTCTTAGTTTAGCTTTTTAAAATACAGGTAATGCTGGTGAAGATGTGGAGAAACTGTATTACTCATACTTTGCTGGTGGGAATGTACAATAAATAATACCAGCCACTGTGGAAAATAGTTTGGTAGTTCCTTTATAAATTAAAAATGCACTTACCACATGATCCACAGTTGCACATTTGGACATCTATCCAGGAGAGATGAAAACTTATTTTTATACAGAAACTTATATATAAATGTTTATAGCAGCTTTATTTATAATAGCTAAAAGCTGGAAGCTACCCACATGTCTTTCAGTGGGTGAATAGTTTTAAAAAGCTATGGTACATTTATACCATAGACTCCTACTTAGTAATAAAAATCAGTGAACTATTGACACATGCAACAATTTAGATTAACCTTAAGGGAATTATGCTGCTGCATGAAAAAGCCAGTCTCAAAAGGATACATGCTGCATGGTTCCATTTATATAACATTTATGAAATAATATAATTATAGAGATGAAGAACAGATTAGTGGTTGCCAGGTGTTAGGGATGGGAGTAGAGGGGGTGGATGTGACTATAAAAGGATAGTATGAGGGAGTCTTGATGTGATGGGGCAGATAAGTATCTTAATTACGGTGGTGGTTACTTGCAGCTATACATGTGATGCGATTGTATAGAGCTACACACACTTATAAACACACAGTGCATGTATAACTGACAAAATCTGAATAAGCTCTGTAGATCATATCAATAAATTTTTCTGGTTTTGATGTTGTACTATAGTTATGCAAGATGATAACATTGGGAGAGACCGGGTAAAGGTACAAAGGACCTTCTTGTACATTTCTTTCAACTTCCTCTAAGTTTATAATTATTTCAAAATAAAAAGTTAAAAAATACCAGTAATGCATAATAATATTTTTCTTTTAAAACTGTCAGTAAGGCTAAAGTCCCTCTGACTACCTCTTCCAGTCCTGGAGCCCTGCTCCCTCCCTCTAGGGTAATCAATGTTAGGAGTTTGTGGTATATGCTTCCAGAACTTTTTCTTTGCGTTCATATGTACCCAAGAAAATATATAGCATAGTTTCTATATGCATATGTGTTTTTCACACAAATGTTGTATTACTGTACAATTATTCTGCAACTTGATTTTTTTGCTCATCAGTATGCATTAGGAATTAATCCATACATTAATGTATCTAGATTTATCTTGTTTCTTTTGTCAATAAAGAAATTGAGTCAACTCTCTGGCTCTCTCTGTTAAAAGTCAGTGTAGATTTTTCTCATAAAGTCTTTTGTGACAACTCCCACTTCTGTCTCCCCAGTGGAGGGTAGATACTCTTCCTATGTTTCCTGCAGCACATGTCCCCCTTATTACAACACTTTTCATGTTATAGAAGGAAATTGATCGTTTTTTTGTCCCACCTTAGTCCTTCCTTGAGTGTGTCATCTTCATCTTATTTTATTTTGAATCTATGCACCTAGCACAGTGCCTAGAATAGTCAGCAGGTATTCAATAAAAATTCAATAAATGCTTGCATGAATAAATACATTACTGAACTGCTGGGAAAAGTACAAAGGGAATGGCTTAGATGAAGCCTTCTGGCCATGATGTGCTGTTATCTGATGCTATTCTTTTTGCTGGGTGGAATAATCTGTCTCTACAGTATTCTGTCAAATCTTGTTGAACCAAGAAACAGAAGAAAACTTGCTGGTCCTGTTTCTATCTATTGTGTAGTCAAGGCCTAGTCATATAACCACTTAGGAACTTGGTCTCTTCCACTGTGAAATGAGAATAATGTTACCCTACTGTCTACTTTATAGAATTATTGTAAGGATTAGGTAATACAATGTACACACACAGATTTTGTATGTTAAATTTAATGAAGAACTTATTTCTTCTTCAAGAGTACCTATTGTGATACAGTTCCTTCAGTGAATTCTTCATAATTTGAACTTTTTATTTTGCAGTTATAGATTTGACCACTTACATTTTATTGGTTATTATCCACGTATATTAGACAGGGACTCCTTAGTACACTCTCCATAATCTTGGCTTCATTTACCGATGAATTTACTCAAGTCTGGAAGACTTTCCAAGAACAGTGATAAAGTTTCTGGATTCTACATAAAATACTTTGTGTTTTGAATACAAATATACAGCTTTGCCTTTTATTTATGGATACTTTGGAAGTGGGATGATGGATCTGCAGAAAGAAATCCAACTGAGCATAGTTTCAGACCTAACCTGGTGATTGTGTCCATTGTTAACCAAGACCGGTTTACTAATAAGAAAGTTACCAAGGGATGGATGTTATTTGTCCTCATTGAGAAAGATGGTGAGGGACACTGAAATTTTCAGTCCTTTGAAAATTTTTATTTGACTATCATTATATGAATTTAAAGTAATGATTTAATTTCAAATTTAGCGTATGCACCAGAATTCTATGGGTCAGGATATTATTTGAAATGTCCTTGAAAACGCTCTTTAAATTCCCTACTCTCATTTATTTCTCAAAGCTATCTTCTGTGGTCCCTAGTTAAAGAGGGAGTATGTATGAGATAGCATTTTAAAATAATGCATTCCATTTTCTTTTGTTTATAAAAGTAGTTCATGTTCATTGCAGAAAAACTTGGAAAATAAAATGAAAAATAGAAAAATATTAAATGGTACCTAAATCCTATAGTCTAAATAATGTATCTTCTTGTTCTCAGAACATCCATCAATCTGAATGTTTATTACTATTTTGTTTTTAAATATAATTAGGTAGGGCATATTTTCAAAATCTGTGAAATTCACTGGCTATTTTCTGAAACCTGATAGTGAGTTTTCTTTTTTAAGCTTGTAATCAACTTCCTAAAATTTAATTATTAATTTCCCCTTTTTAACTTTTATTCTGCAAATTATATATAATTAGGGCACCTGTTTATCAAACTCCCTTCTTATTGGCTACTTATTAGCAGATAGATTAATTTAATTCACTTGAAGGATATATGGTAGTATCACCTGAAAAGAGGGAGACCTGGATGGTACTGGCAAATCATTTTACTTTCTGGGCCAGTAAAAAAGGGTTTTACTCAGATGATCTCCAAGCCTTCTCTTATTTTTCTGATTTATGCTGCTCTCCTGCTTGCCTCTCAAGATTAGGTTTCATAGGCAATCAGGAGCTATGAGAATCTTGGTAGAGCCCTTTTTTTAAATGCTCTAAATCAGGGTTTTTCATTCTACTGCTCATGATAAATTAGATCATGCATTCAACAACTGTTTATTGAATGCCTATGATGTGTCTGGCACTGGTTAAGCACTTGGGATACACAAGGAAAAGATGTAAAAGCTAATATTCTAGTGGGAAAGGACAACTAGGAAAAAAAATATCTACAAACACATGGTATGTAAGTTGGTGATTTATGTAGAAAAAAAAAGCCATCAAAGGAGACAGAGAATATTGGGGACATTGCATTTTTGCATAGGGTATCATGAATAAAGAAGTGAGTGAATCATGCTCATATCTGGGGAGGGACACCCGGGGTTGCAGGATCTGCAAGCACAAAGGCCCTGAAGCAGAAGCATGCCTGATGTGTTCTAGGAACAGTAAGAAGCCATTGTGTTGACAGTAGAGTAAGATGAGCTCTGGGAGGAGGAGTCAGAGACAGAAGGGATGAGAGTAGAGAGGGTATTTCAGGGCCTTGTTGGCATTGTAAGGAATTTGCTTTTTGCCTGTGGTTGAAATTGGAGGCCACTATGGAATTTTCAGCAAAGTAAAGAGCAATGATGTGATCTGCTTCCTGTGGTTCAGCATCCCTCTGGCTGCTTTCTTCAGGATAAACTGAAGCATGGGCCAGGAGTGGAAGGAAGGAGTCAGGTAGGAAGTTCTCTCAGTGATCCAGTGGGTCATAAAATCAATTTAGATGCCACAGTATTTATTAAATTAAAAAAAAAAAAAACATAGAATAGAAAATTAATGCATTGCATATAGTAGGTGGCAAGTATTGTTTAATGAATTTATGCTGAATAAGTGTAAGTATACTGAGAATACAGTATAAAATGTACTTATTACAAAAGATTACTGTAAAAATTAAAGTTGGAAAGTTGTTATTCTAATACATTTATATTATTGCCAGCTCAAGGTGACTTTGGTTTTTGGACATATTATGTGACTTTTAGAACTCCAAACATCAAGGAGAAGCCTGGTATTCAATCTGAGAAGCAGGCCCCAAGAAATAATCCCAGCAGAGAAATATTCTTATAATGGCCCTAAACACAGGCATTGTTGGTAGCTCCCATATGAAACAAGCTATCTTCCTATAATTGTGTCTCATCAGTTAGCAGTTTGGCCTTCTCACCCCTTTACTTTATGTTCCCCTCTTCTCCTTTTTTGCATAAGAGTCCTTGATAGAAGGTACCAAATTGTAATTTTCAGAACCTTTTATGCTTAAGATTTTTTCCAGAATTTGTCTCTTTCCTCTTTGACATTTCTCTAACTTTGTGGCCTTGTACCCTTTTAGCCAGCACAATCATTCCAGTGCCTTCTGCCATTAGGGACTGCCTGTTTACCTGCATAAATACTCACCCACTTCTTCTGCACTGTTGTAGTTGTTATAGCAACTGGCATTTCAATCTTTCTTCCTTCCTCCTGCTTTTTTCTTCCTCCTGCCAACCACTATGCATTAAACTTCCCAGTTTTTACAATGTGAGGTCAGGGTTGATGCTACGTCACATCTTTCAGGAGGTAGAACCAGGAATAATTTTAAGATGAAGATTAAATGGCTGCTTACAAAACCCTCACCATTTTCTGCAGTTTGGGGTGAAGGTTTTCTTTCTTTCTTTTTTTTTTTTTTAATAAGCCAGCCATCTGATTAACTGAGATGACGAAATGTTGAGTCCCTAATCCTATGTAAAAGTTATGAGTGTTCTAGGACAAATCTGTTATGGTACTGACTTTTAATATATTTTGAAATCTTGATTAGTTCTGCTTTTGGTTATCTTTGGGTCAAAGGCAAAAACTTGGGCTCTAGGTCACTCAGCTGCAGGCATGGAAGGTGATGATTAGAAGCACTGCAACGTGTGTCATCCATGTTTGCTTCGTGGAGGAACTGGATATGCCATTTGATTATCAGAAAATAAATTTATTCAATCACAGATCCCAATATGTTCTTTTCAGGCAGCTTGTCCAACAGTTCTGGTTTCCTCTAGAGAAATCTCAGTCTTGGAACTGAGGATTATGTTAGAAAAAAACAAAAGAGGAAGCCCAGATTCTTCTTCTAATTTATGTAAATAAGAAATAGTTCAGGGGTCACTGGGACCTTGAACACACTTGACTGGAACTGGTATGGACTAAGACTCCATGAACTAGTTCACTTTTTACCTAATTCTAATGTCCTCTAGGATTTGTCATGGTCCATGGGTTGTGTTATAGGAGTACAAAATGTACCATATTCCTTATAGGTCATCCTGTACTAAGACAGAAACTGGAGGAGAGAGATTTTCTCCCTCTTATAGGATCTTGATTTTGCCTCTCTGGTTGTATGGTACTAGCTCTAATGTCCGTGATTTGAAATAGCAGTGCCTTGTCTCCAAACATTTCACAAGTCTTATGAAACTTTCACATAGAAGTGAGGGGGTGATTCATGCCAGTGGGGTTTAGAAAGTATTGTTGGAAATCTAGTTTTGTGGAGCCTGATCTGGGAACCTTTATTGATGCTCTGTCTTGTGCTTCTGGACAGGATACTCCTAATCACATTCCCTGGAAATAATCTTAGTTTGTTTCTCTTCTGTTCCAAGACCAAGTACTTTGTAAAATGTTATTTTTATCCTACCCGATCAATAAAGAAGTCCAATTGAGTATTTTTGAGGGTCCAGAAAAGCAGTAGGCCACACCAGTAAAGAAATATTTTCCTGATGTTTTGAGGTTCTCTTACTTTTCATCCTGGGTCTCTTGTATGCTGACTCTTGGATCACCTCCTACCCTTGTTGCATTTTTTGACAAATCCTGGATTGGGAATTGATTTATTGCTCTTATTTTTTATTGGTTTATTTTATTTTTTTACTGCTTTTATTTTTTATAGGTATATTTTGATTTGAAGTCATTTTAACGTGTTGCTAGTCCTTTCAAGGTACTGCTTATCTCATTTGGATGTGTAATGGTGGCTGTTTCTCTGGAGGAGTGGAGATAGTAGCATCTCCATTATCAAGATCAAAGTCTAGAAAGCATGTTAGGATTGAGGCATTCTTGTTATATACAGGTATCCTCAGTTCTCCAAGAGAAAATGAGAAACTTCTTCTTCATCAGGGGACGTATTGAGGACATGAAAAAACATTTCAGGCATTGTTGATGGAAAGGAATTGGAGTCTTTTCTGCTAATAGGCATGGAACTGTAAAAAGTGCCATATAGTGTGGTTGGCTTTTCATTGAGTCTCTAGTAATCTGCTTTCTCTCCAGCTGGTTTCCTTCCCCAACCTTCACCCACCCACCAATTCCAAAATGGAACCCTGTTTCTCAAAATGTGATTTAAAAGTCTTATACATCGGAATTAATTTGGGTTGCTTTTTAAATTCAGGTTCCTGGGCCTACTTCTCAGATTGAATTAGAATATCTGAGGGTGGACTTTTAAAGAGTCCCAGATGATTTCTCATACACATTATACTTAGAACCATAAACTACAGGATCTTTGACATTTATTATATCTTGACTGTGAAGGCAAACTACTTCTAAGCCTTTTCTTTCTACTGAATTAGATCAAGCTTACTTACTTACTTACCATTACTTACAAGCTTACTTACCGTTCTTATTAGGAGGAGCCAGCTGCAGAAGCCCTGCTGAGATATTACTATTAAATAGTTCACTTTCTGAATTTCTGGTGTCATTTTATCCCTCTGGAAGGAACTGAAATTTGTGCCCAAACATGAAGTATTTCGTTTTAGTTGCTGCTACTCTTTAGATAGCACCCCGAAACAGTCTAGGAGCAAGATTCCTGTGTACTTACTCTCTCTGTGTGAGAAAGAAGAGTTCTTTGCCTAGAAGCAGGGGCAAGAAAAAAGTTTGTGACTCTCCTGGGAGACCCCTGTAAAGTGGCCAGATTGCAAACGTAGGTCAAGGAGTTTGGGTGGGGATGGAATGGGTCTCGATGCCTGTCCTGGGCAGACTCCTACAGGCCTGACTAAAATCTACAGAGGAAGTTTTTGTTAACAGATGGAAAGGGCGTTTGCCAGAGGCCCCAGCTTTCCTGTCAGGGATGCCTGAGCTGATACAAACCCCTGCTGTTATGGCTGGTGTGGCTGGCCAAGTTTCTTTTTGTTGATTCTTGTTTCCACCCCCAACTCCTCTTCAGTCCTATAGATGCTGATTTATTTGCACACTCCATGCTGATCTTGGATTGAAAGCCTCTCATTGTTTTGAGCTCAATGTTTAGATAACACCCTGTAAAGGAAATGCCTGGACTCTAACAGCCCCAGTCATTCATTCGTTGTTTGTGAGTGAGTGTGGCCTGTATTTAGGGCCATTATAAGAACATTTCTCTGTTGGGATTATTACTTGGGGCCTGCTTCTCAGATTGAATACCAGGCTTCTCCTTGATGTTTGGAATTTTAAGGACTGTTTTCTAAGTCTCTTCTCCCTCCTGCCATTCCAATCATAAGAGAATTAAAGTCTGCTTTGCCCAAGACTTGTTTTACTCATAGCTGAAATACCAGAGCCTTCTTTCCTCTGGTGCGAAGGCTGTTTGCGGGGACAGGGGAGTGACAGGCTAGTGGTGGTGCAGACTGTTTCTATGACCAGGCCAAATTGGCAGCTGCCTTTGCACTGTGATTTCAGGTGCTCTTTTCCCCATGGGATATTTCTTTCTTGTTCCCTGAATCTTCCCCATCACTCTCTTGCCAACAAAAGAAAACGTGTTATCTTATTTTAATATTAAATCTCTTCTGGTACCATATAGCTTTTTAAATTTTCACTTGGTGACATGCTATTAAAACTTCTTTAAAAATGTTTCAGATAAACCTGCTTGACTCTCATTTAGGTATCTTGAGGTGCTTTTTAGCTTTATGATTCCCTAGAATTTATAAACTTTTTTTCCCTGAAACTACTAGGGTCACTTTCTTTCCATGACAACAATGGCTGTGTGAGACAGAATTAGTAGTTTTGATGTGGCATTCATTTCTGCAGCATCTCCGATGCATATTTTTAACCTCATTTTCCTACCAGTAATATAGTGCTCTAAGAACCGAAGAAGAAAAAGTTGGTTATGACACAGTGAGCAGTCATCCCTCCATGATAAAACAATGTCCAGGTAATGAAGGATACTGACTACAAGAAAGATAAAACACAAACATACACATATGCACTGTTCATTAGTATGGTATCATTGTGAATGTTCATGCCTTCTTAATCACAAGATATTGAAAATATCTTCTGAGTCATCAAAAGAAATTATTTAGAACCACACTGTGTGACTTTTAAAAAATATTATGAACATTATGAACCGACAGAAAAATATTAGATGGTGGACCAGAATATACTACTCTCTAGTGAAGCTGGATAAATGCAATTATATATATTAACCAAATATAATTCAAAGCTGAGTATAAACTTGTTGGAAATTGTAAAGGGAAACAAGTCCTCTTGCTTTTCCAATTGTAACTGATTGCTCTGCAGATAAAATTTTTCTTTAGTACTTACTCTTGAGTCATGCTGTATAGAATATAAAAATTCTCTGAACAGATTAAAAATTGAAAAATAATGCTTACATAATAAAGTGATTATTATTGAAGAAATATTCAGAATAAACTATAAAGTATTTGTTTTTCTTTCTAATGGGCCTCGAATCTCTTCCTTAAATACTATCCATGGTTAGCCAGTTAGAGTAGACATGGCTCACCTCCCGGGTCTTGACAAGTATCTACTTGATTCTGAAGTTAGCTCGGGTAAATGAAATAACTGATCATTTTAATATGTTTTCTTTCAAGATGCTCCTGTTATCCTTTTCCTGTAAATTTACTGGCAGTTCAACTTTTGGAGATTGAAAAGGGGAAGTGACAAGTTAATTAGCTTTCTTTGATGTAATCAAGGAGCTACTCCTATCATCATTACCTTCTAGCCTACTTCACAGAAAAACCTTTCTGCCAAAATTTAGATGTGCAAGCTTGACAGGAGGTCCTGGGCACATGTTGAAAAGAAATGAGTATGCTGTGTTTTGCAGACTCTTGTCTAGCCTCTCTCATGCCCTATCCCTGTGCTCTGTGTCTTCCAGTTCTCTTTTACGATATGGTGGCAACCTATCCCTTCAAAGTGCCATGAGTGTACGATTCAATAGCAATGGGACCCAGCTCCTGGCTCTGAGGCGTCGCCTGCCCCCTGTGCTGTATGACATCCACTCCCGCCTGCCTGTATTCCAGTTTGATAATCAGGGTTACTTCAACTCTTGTACCATGAAAAGCTGCTGTTTTGCAGGAGATCGTGACCAGGTAAGAGCCTTTTGCTTTCCTCTCAGATTGCTCTTTCTGTACTGGTCTTTATTTCTTTTTAGCATCATGTCAGATAGAAACAATTGAGGGTAACAGTAAGTATCTGAGGGTGTGTCTGGCTTAATAGTGAGTTTCTTCTTTAGACCTGGCATTGAGTAATATGTGGCACACACCATAAACCAAGGCTGACCGCAGTATGGTTCTGAGCAACCTAGCTCTGCCAAGTTTCTGAACAAATTTTAAGATTCTAAGAATATGTCATTTTAAAAGAAAGGAGGAAGTCCATGAAAAATTAGCCTGCCAAAAAAAGAGAGACTTCATTTTTTTGGTATCAATAAAAGAGAATAATGAATGGAACACCCAAACTACTGTTCAAGAGACATATATCCTGAATGACCCCTTGGGGTGGCCACATATTTTTCTTAGATGAAATGGGCTGAGTAGCTTTTTTTGAGAGGAAGCCAGATGCTGACTCTTTTTCTTTTATTGCCAGCATCACAACTGGGAAGGCGAATCCAAGCTGTGTTTTCAGCCTTTTCACAGTCTCCCTGGGAATTAGGATACTGATATTGACTTAGCACTGGCAGTTTAAAAACATACTTGCATTCTTGACTATCTGTCTTGGCCCTAGAAGTTCTGAAATGGGTGTCAGTGGACCAGTTGGACTGGTCTGAATAATCAAGCTGAATAAAGACAAATAGAAAGAAAGAATGATCAAAGAAACAAATAGATTTTTTTCCTTTCCAACACAATAAATCCTATTAATGTTTCACATTTAGATGAGAAATAGAGAAACCTTATCCTCTTGCTAATGCTTAGTGTCCATCAGCTATGTCAAGTTGCATGCTGTATGTATTCCACCTCTTTAGAGTTATTTGTCGGCCAGGGGCATAAAAGAAATAGTTCTTTGAGAATCTGTGAAGTCCCTGCTTCTTGAAGGCACTAGCTGGGACTTTTCTTCCTAGACTGAGGTTGCTAGAAGCTCCCCAGTGTTATAGTTTAAAGATTGGTATATTTAGTAGAAGCACAATAAATACTTATTGAATTGAGTTGAATGTTAAAGAATCTGAAAAAGACATTTTAAGTTGTCCAGGCTAGGGATTTCCCCTCTTGTAAATAGAGAAAATATATCCAAATTCAGAATTATATTCTTGTTGGAATCTTAGGGCCTGCTTAGTTGCAATCCACACTTGAAACCACTAGGTGCCCTCAGTTATATAAACTTTGTCTCTTTGGAAAGGCCACAATGCCTGAATGACTTTGTTTTTACAGGCAATTTGTTTCTTTTGTGGGAAGAGACAGTTTCTAGAGATGATTGGACTCATGATAGAACAGATAATTGTCTGCTTGGCAGAATGGTCGATTTAGTTTCATTTAGCTGTGGAGATAACAGCCATGCCTCACCTTCTCTCTCTTCCTGACTTCCTTATTTCCTTTCTTCTTTGCTTTTACTGATTATTCATCTTCCATCAACTTTTTATGTATGTATGAGATCCTTATTTCATTTGATAATAAAGAGTAGGCACTAGATGTAATGGTTTATTAGGCTTTTTACCAAAAACACAGGTACTCAAGGAAAGGTGAAAGAGGTGAAGAATGGATGTTGTGTTTTCTTTTAATTCCTATATTACCAGCCAGAATCTGTCTGCATGGAGTCTTTAAAAGACTCAGAATAAAGGCCTCTAGCCATTGTGCACCTAGACTGTGATTTCTTAACCTTGGCATTATCATCGTTTTGATCAGATAATTCTTTGTGTGTGGGACTGCCCTGTGCATCATAGGATAGTAGAATCCCTGGTCTCTACCCACTAGATGCCAGTAATATCTCCCCGAGCCATCCTCAGACAACCAAAAATGTCTCCAGACATTGCCAGATATCCCCAGGGTGGGTGGGGGGAGATTGCCCCTGGTTGAGAACCTCTGACCTAGATTGTAATTACCCATATTCCCCAGATAAACTGGGACAGGTAGTACCATATGTAGAGCCATACAGGGTATTTTATGATGGTCCTGGTTATGTATGTTGACAAGACGTAGTTGTTTTTGCCTTTTGGGTTATATGTAATGTTAAAAACATTGACTAGGTTTTGGTTGTCTCTGTTCAGATTCGACTCATTTATTATTTGTGACTTTATTCTGTGGGAAGAGTTTATGAGTATGGGTTCTATATCCTCTCTGACAAACTAGACTGCTTTTTGGTAGGGGTAAGTGGTTTTCCGTGGATGAAGGAGGATGGGAAGTCATTGAATCTAACTTTGGATTTGTTTTAGACTTAAAGTCTTTAAAATCTGTTTATATTCCCCATATAGATTATTAAAAGTATATAACCTAAGGAATAGGAAGTACAGAGATTTATGTTTGCCTGTGTTGTTCACTCTTTGGGGACTAAGAAATGCAGTTGATTTGACATTGTCTTGTCTCCAATGCCTGGCACACAGTGAGAGCATCATAAATATTGTTGAAGTGAGTCTTAAGTCTTTTGGTGAATGTGTAGGTTTTAGCTATTGAGGCCTGCAGCTTCTCTAACTGTAAATCAAAGTTGGTAAGTACTATTTTTCCTGTTCAAATTCCAGGGTTTTAGAAGGATGAATTAAATAATGGATTTTCAATGAAACTAATCTTCAGAGCTTATACTTTTTAAGTGTGGCATAGAAGACCAAACTTCATGTCTTATTCCTGGAACATGTCTCTCAAAGATGATTTATAGACTCTGACTTACCACACTCATGGCTAACGCAGCAGCTGCGCAGTTATAGTATAATCTGCAGGACTGACGTGCATAGTCTTTGACTAGTCCAGACAGGATCCTTTTTACTGCCTTCAAATTCCAGAACGTACTCTTTCTATATATTGGTCTTTATATTTGATCTTGTTCTTGTATACTTTGAGAACACCCATACCCTGAGGCTCTGTGCTCTGGAATTCTTCATTTAGTCATAGGCTGGGTAACCATCCCAGAGAGAAATCTAAGAATTTCCATAATAGGAATGAACATGGTCAGGAACAGCACTAAGTGACCTATCTATCTGAGACAGTCTTCTGGCTTTCAATTACAGTGAGATTAGTCAGTCCATACAAATGGATGCTGATTTTGTGCCAGAGGGCCTGTACTTCCTTTTGGACGATCCTAGGTTTACTAGGTGATTTATTAGCCTCAAAATGAAATTAACATTTCAAGAAATTGGACTCAGAGATTAAAGGGTAAAATAGACTGAGCCTACTTTGTGTCTCCTCTATGCTCATTGTGTCATTACATATAAATGCGAATTATAGATCTGTTAGAGATCATTTCGTATAAACCTTTTACAGATGTGAAAACTAAGGCTCAGAGAGTTTAGGTACATGAGTCAAGACATATACAAGTTTATAGCTGAGCCAGGACTAGAACCCAAATTTTTGAGCTCTCAGTAGAGATCCCTTTTCTCTATATAAACAATTGTAACATAATGCCACAGTTGCAAGGCAAGCAGCAAAAATAAAGTGAATTGGGCTAGAAGTATATATAATAGGGAGTAATGGGGACTGTGGCCAACTGAAGAACCCACCCCATCTAAATCTAAATGAACGCCATCTGAAGCTTTGACTCAGCTTCAGACCATTGTTGCCATAAGGGCTTCTGATTTTTTCCAAAGGAAGCCAGAAATAAAGAATTATAAGTGAAGTTTCCTGATTTTTCATACTTTACTGTATGGATAAATTCATACTTTACTGTATGGATAGAACAAATCTGTACACCATGCCTATTATGCTCTAGAGACACCAGTTTGAAACCTCTGTGCTTCAGCAGGATGTTTTTCTTTCACGTTTGTTTTTGTGGTCTGTCACAAATTCACAGGTGAGTGGAGACAAGTTCCTTTTTCCTGTCTCCTCCTAAACCTTTCCTAACTATATATATGTGTATCACCTGCTCCATCTTTTAAAATAAGAGCAGATATTTACTGAGCATCTACTTGTGCCAGGTGCTGTGGTAGACACGTTCATGTGACTGCCAGACAGTACCCTCTTTGAGATATTTATTCAAAGCCCTATATATACAATCTATCTTCCTCACTTTTGACTACAAATACATGTTTCATTTATTTCTAGTATAATATTTTAATTATTCAAGTTTAATAACTTTTTTCATCAGATGAGGTGACATAAATGACATCAGATTTGCTGGGCATCAATAGAAACAGTTAGTGCCCCCCCCCCCAAAAAAAAGGCTTGAACTTATTTTTTTAATTTTCTTTTTAGCCAGTCCACCTTCTAATCTTACAGTATAGTAAGGAATCTTTCAGTAGAACAGCATTCCTTCTGCTGGAGGCTTCCTAAAGCCAAGGGTTCTCCTCCTTGCTTTCTTGTCATAATTGGATTTTTTTGTTTGTCTTTCATTTTCTCTCTGAAGCCTGACAGGGTACATTCTGTCTCTCAAACTTCACAGTCCCCTCTGTATTAGTCAGTGAGCCAATCTCTTGACAGCATTAAAAAAGAAGGCCAATTTTCCACCTGCTAGCTTTTCTGGCACACACTTGTAAGACAGCACTCAGCTTTTGTTCCCTTTTACAATTCCTTAAATGGCTCTTGTCCTAGATTATGAGAGCCCAGCAGAGCAGCTCAGGCTTCTGGGAAGTAAGTCTTTCAGGCTAACAGGTATGTGTTGCCTAGAAATGAACAGTATGGTTATTTTAAAATCTTCTCTTGCTTTAGCCTCACCTAATGTTTGTCCACCTCGCTGAAAGTAGAATGGGGAAGGAAGGAAAAAGTATAATAAAGTTTTCTTGAAAGGGTTGAGTTCTGGAATGTCTGAGCACTGGTATTACTTCACTCAGGTCATTTTTTTTTTTATACTTGATAGATGGCAAGGTCCCCAAAATCTTAATAATTAAACTATTGTATCTCATTCCCTAGAGAAAAGAGCTCACTTGTACCCTTTGAATCCAACAAAATGGCCTTGGAATATGTGGCCTGGCCTCAGACATTACATCACCACTCAACCTTTTTGTGTTGACATTATATGGGTACAGCAGAGGTACAAGAATTCACCAGTAAGTGTGTTCCAGGCTAGTGAAGCACCTTATAAAGTTATAACTTTACTTTTTCTTATAACTCTACATAGTCCTGAGTAATCTCACTTGGGGCCTGGCAACCCATATGTTCTTCATCTGAAGTAAAGGCACACTTAATGGGAATTCAACTCTTGAATTTCATCCTATGACTTTCTTTATGACTTTAGTCTAATTTCTTCTTCTCCTTGCCTTTCTTTTATAGCATATATTTTTAGCCCTTTTGCTTCTAAACCATTTTTTAAATATTAATCCTCAGAGACCTTTGGGTTTGTTTCATTGGAGAGGTTTTATCCCCATGTGAAACTGAGGCCTAGAGTGGTTTGGAATGGCAGATCTAATCAGTAGCAGAAACAGGATTACACACAGTCTCTTGCCTGTGATTGTACCTCTTCCTCGTAGACATGCTGTCACCTGTGTTATATAGATGAAGCAGTGATAGCATCTTCCATGGGCTGATGAGGAAGAGCTGAATACAGAATGTTGTGACAGAGGAATTCCTTGTTGTATGTATTATTTAGGTGAATATTTTAGGAAACGTTATTTTATAAAGGGAAAGTAGCATGAAAATAACTTGTTGATTAAGTCAACTATTTATATTTTTGAATCCCGAACTCCTTTGAAAGTCTAAAAGCTATGAATATTCATTTCAGAAAAAAAATGTACGTATGCACATAGCTTTGCATATAACATTAAGGAGTTTATGAAATACCTAAGACCTAGAAATACCTAAGACCTAGGAGTTTCAGGTATTAGCCATCCTGAATTAAGATTTTACCCATGGATTATATCATCTTTTAGTCCATTTGCTGGTATAGTTTTAAAATTTGGACAGCTTAAAACACTTTGAAGTGTATGTAGGCCTGCTTGATATGGTCTGGTTTATAATTGTTCAGCTGAAAAGGAACACTAGAGACCTGAGTTCTTAGGAACAAATGGAATTGATGTGATCTGGTAATACAACATGACAGTTCTCCTTTAATCTGTAGTTCTGGCTAGGAGCCTGGGCGCTACTAAGAAATAGATATTAATGAAGGAAACAGAGTATAATCTTTCCTGCTCTGCCTGCCCCATCCTCCCTAGAGATTTTGCTTTTAGTAGCTTTGCCCCTTTTTGGGGTATCTTCAAAAAAGTAAGTAATATTCCTTCCTCTGAATGGTTAAGATCTTTGCTTGAACAAAGAGTGTAAACACTCATATGCAGACTGAAATGAGGGATGCCATCTCCTCACTTCCCAGTCTACACATACAGAAGCTGAGGCCCACAGAGGAGAGAGATTGATTGCTGACGTCCTTTTGGTTGACAGCCCCTCATCTTGCCCACGTTTCCAAAAGAGTTTTTGCCAAATAAAGATTCATCTTTAAGTAATGCAGGCTACTTTGTTACAAGCAGCTGTTGGAGATTTAGAGAATTTTAAAAATATTTCTTCCCTACTGATTATTTGACTGTTATTGGCTGTCTTTATGGAATGTTTCTTTATTAATAGAATTTTTCCTACTCAGAACCCATAAAGGTTAGTTATTTTAACAAACCAAAGAATTCCAGGAGCCTAATGGAGCTGAAACAGCAAATTGTCCAAAGAAGCAAGAATCATGTAACTTCACATAAAAAAAGTAGTGTTAATCTTATGGGTATGCGTATTGTATGACTTTATTGGGAGCTAGTGGAATTCTATTTTCTTCTTCCACAAATAAAATAAACCTATGGTTTTAGCCATTTCCGAAGAAAAATTTCCCAGACTGTGTTGGACAGTATCTGTGGCAAGCACTGAGTATAAATGATATGATTAAAGGTATATTATATACCAATTTCTGGAAATAGTCTTCTAGAGAACACATCATGAAATTGTCCAATCACGTATCTTCCCCCTTCTGAGCTTTGGTGATTTAAATGTTAAATTACAGTCTCTCTGCTGTTATTGATCCAGGCTAGAGAGCCATCTGGCTTTTCTATACTAGTCAGTACAGTTAATTAGACAGGCATGCCATTTCCTGGAGAATAATTAATCAATTACTATGAAAGGCCCCTTGGAGAGGACTATGTAAGTTGATAAGTACTCATTGAACAATACTGATTGATGTTTCTTTCTCCATCAGCAGATGTTGGAGAATATCAAATGCTATGCAAACACACATACACACACACACGCGCACGTGCTCACTCATTGAAAGGCCTGTTAAGACATATTCTAGGTGGTTCTTGGAGTATATCAGATAAATGGCCTGTTCCTCCTACCTTGTAGAACTTTTTCTTTTTTTAAGGTAGATTTTGAGTGGAGGTGGGTAGCATTTTTTGCTTATATCTGTATTTCTAAACCTAGTGAGGTCTTAGAATATAATTGGTTATATAGGGAGTTACCTGTATTCCAAATCTGTCCTTTTCTTGGTTTAACTATTTTAAATTCTTAGGGAGGGAGAAATAGTTGATTTGCTTGAAGATGGCTAATAATTTTTTTTTTTTTTCAGTAAGCTTTTTAGTAAACAGTTTTGCTATGGAAGGCTATGTTTAGATCCTCCTTTGAACCTTCAAGTTATTAAAAATTTGTGACTTGGGTGACTCTACAGAAGTGGTCTATATATTTAATTATGGGCTTCTCTGGGTATTCAGCTAGCAGTGGTCTTAAGAACATGTGTAATTCAAGAATGCTAAGAATTGACGATAGGGACTGGAGTTCTTAGAGAGGGAGTACTGGGCATTCATTACAGCAATCTTCGAGAGAGCAGGGAGTATTTATTACTTGAGGTGGCTGTTTTCTGTATTGGTTAGTGGATTGACAGAGGACATGTGGGCAAATGAAACAGCGACAGAGTATAAATATGGTAATCTTTTTTTTTTTATGTTGTTGGTGGTAGTGGTCATGGTGGTGGTTCCTTCTTGAAATCTATTGAGCAGTTGTTGCTCTATCCTTATGCTTTAAAGCTAATATCTCCATATTGACAGTGGATTCGATTAAAAGATTAGATTAAATGTACTGGCCTCAGGTTAACTTTACTTAAAATGACTGGGCTGCATCAAGATCAGTAAACAGATTGGCTCTTGGACAGAACAAATGAACAGTGAGATAGGTCAGAATGCAGCCAACCTTTAACCTTTGGGGCTGGCTGGGAAAGATTATGGATGATGTGGATCCACACAACTTAGGCTCATTTTTGCACTGATATCACCCATATTTCACCCAAAGCCAAATTAAAATTAGGTATGTCGTCTACTCTCTGATCTGAAGGAGGCTGTGGGTCTTCTACCTCACTCCCACCCCGCCGCAACCTAGAGCATTTTGGGAAATGGGGCTTCTGTTGCCTAGTTAATGGACTACCTAAAACATTCTTTCTTCTCTTTTTGGAGGTCTGATCTATTCATCTCATTTAGGATAAAAGGTAAAAGACTCATGTGAAATGAGTTTTTAATTTGTCATTTACTCCTTACTATTTAGAATGAGATCAAAGAAAAGACCTAAGAGAAGATAATGAATTCTTTATATTTATGTCCCCTGCTACCTCACAAACTTAATATCATCTTATTTAGGTTTTGCTTTTCTAAAACTGAACGGTAATCTTTACATTTTTTCATCATGGTGTTTTAAATGTGAATGTCGGTTGTGAAGTCCAGCATCACAAAAGGGAATACAAATGTTAAACTTAGGAATTTTGGGCAACTATTTTTTTTCTATTGTGTTTCTAAAGCTTACCTATTTTAAAGCGCTGTCTGCTGCTGAACTTTTCTGTTATCTAGGCCAGGTCAGCTTCAGATTCACTACCAGATTGCCTAGGTAGAAATATACATATACTGTTTTAAGTTAGATATCAAGGGAAAGGAGAGAGAAACCTATACCTCCAATGTCACCACCTGAAGTTCAATTTTCTGGTTAATTCAAATAATTGTGTTTCATAAATTTTGATATAATTATGTACTTTGGGTTTCCTTTGTTAGTGATTTGTGTTGGCACAGTTTGGTCTTTTTTTTCTTGTTCTCCACAGCAAATTTTTAAATACTTGTGAGATGGCTAATCAAGACTCAGAATGCTCTTTTTGTCTTCTTAAGCACAACCACTAGTAGGGCCACAGTCAGAGGCTCCAACTCAAGTCTGGGAGGAGATGAACTCTTCCAATACAGCTTTAGAAGAGAGGAATCTTTCTAACAGCTCTGAGGATGTTTTAAATGAATCTCTGGATTCATCCCACTTAATATGAATTTCCACAAAGCTTTAAAAAGAAAGAAGGAAGAAAGGGAGAGAGAACAACAGAGCTTTTTTGGCTACGTCATATTTTAATATAGCCCAAAACTCTGTCCCCTCTCCTGGAATACTCATCTCTCAGATGTTCACATAACTTGCTCCCTCATTTCCTTTAGTGCTCTGCTCAAAATGCCATTTTATCAGAGAGACCTTCTGTGACCAACCCATATAAAACGGAAACTGACAACTCTAGCGTTCCTTATATACCCTATGTGATGTTTAACACTAGACATATTACATATACATGTTCTTTAAATTTATTTTTCCTCTACCCACTCTCCATTCACGTTATATATGTATATAATTTTTTTCCTCTTCCCACTCAGTAAAATGTAAGCCTCATGAGGATAGAGACAGGGTGTTTTTTGATCACTTCTGTATCTCATTTCCTGGAACAGTGTCCAACATATAGTCAATATTTGATAAACATATGTTTAGTGAATAAAGGGATGGACTCATTTTTATTTCAGTCTCCCACAGTCAGCAGTATCAGAGGCAGCCACCTTTGCTGGAAGGGGCCCAGCAGACAACCATGAAATGTCATAAATGAATTCCTCAGGGCAGGAATTCATTTGTGATTGAAGTGTGTGCGAACACTAAAATGGTGTAAGATGGTGGTGGATCAAGAAATCATCCTAACCTGTTCCCTTACAGTGATTTCAAAGGGAAGAGAGGGTCAGAAGTTGCCCATATTCCTTGTACACATTTTTTATGTATTTTAGGAGCTATCATATTAAATCCAGAGGCCTCCACTCTGTGAGAGTTTTTTTCCTTCTAGGGCAGTCTTCTCAGTCAGTGGTCTATGTGCAAATCCCCTTTTACCTCTTCTACCTCTTCATGGCATTCCCTGGTGAATAGCTAAACAAATAGGAAAGCTCTTCACAATGAAATAGTAGAACCTCTGATAAGCCCAGCCTTGGTTCACTCTTTTTTAATATTCATTTTTTTTCAGTTTGGGGAACATATGGGGGGATAGAGTAGCAGGAATTCTATATGACATGTTATAGCCTCTTTTAAACAGATAGAGCATGAAATGATGAGATGAGATGTTGAATAATAAATTATTAATAGACAGTATTTTGTGTTCTGTTTTCTCATCTTAATTTGGGTCAAATTTCAGATGCGAGTAGTTTTTTTGGATATACAGGAAATAGTAGAGAAGTGGAGAAGTGAGATAGGGAAGGGAAGAGTGATTTCTTACACTAACTACAACTGAGCAGTTGGAGTTTGATTCTGAGGGGAAAGGATATAGAACACACACTTCAGAGTTATTCCCCCTGGGGACAAGACAGCTGGGATATTGATATACCACCTTCCTTCTTCAGTCATTGGGTGAGCCTGTTCCCAAGGAATGTTCATTCCCTAAAGCCTGCAGCCTACTCGGCTTTGGAGAAGCCCTTGGGCAAAGAGACCTGGATCCTGACAGTTAGAGATCCAGTGGAGTATCCAGAGCTGTAAGGCTTAAGGGATATGAGCAAATATCAAGGAGTGAGCTATGCCTTGCTTCCTGTTTCTGTTAAAACGGTTATTCTACAAAGCACCATCGCTTTATATCTGCTCCTTCTTTCACCTTTTTCACCACATCGTTACCCAAGGGTGGCTCAGTGCTCAAATCTATCTTGCCTTGCCTCTTTTATGAATCACCAGGCATCTTATTTTTAATGGCACTTGGTGATTTCTACTGCATGGCATGGTAGTTGTGTAACTACACATATGTTTTCTATTTGATTTAAGCTCCTTGGGAACCCCGGTATTACCTTATATATATCTTTGTAAGCACCAATATGCCTGGCACATAAGTGCTTGGTTAGTTAGAATGAATCTTTCCCACCTAAATAGTAGATGGTTTTGTCAAACTGGTTATGAAAGGAAAGCACTTGGGCTTCTGAATTCCACCTTTCTAACTTCAACCAGAATAGTGTCATAAACTGCAGAAAGTTACTAGATGGATCCTAAAGTCAGGACAATGAAGATTTACCTTTTCTTTTTTTTCTTTTTAAGGAAAAAAATTTAAGTATACAGTTTGGTATTAAGTTAAATTCATGTGACAACATGGATGGACCTAGAGGGTATTGTGCTGACTGGAGTAAGTCAGAGAAAGACAAATGCCATATGATTTCACTTACATGTAGAATCTAAAGAATAAAATAAGCAAAACAGAAGCAAATTCATAGATATATGAGAACATTTTGATGGTTGCCAGATGGGTAGGGGATTTGGGGGATGGATAAAAAGGGGAGAGATTAAGAAATAAAAATTGGTAGTTACAAAATAATCATGGCGTATAAACTATAGCATAGGGAATATAGTCAGTAATATTGTAATAACTATGTATGGTGTCAGAAGGGTACTAGATTTATCAGGGTGATCACTTTGTAAGTTATATAAATATCTAATCACTATGCTGTACACCTGAAACTAATATAATATTGTATGCCAATTGTAATTGAAAATTTTTTAAAAATTATTTAAAACAATAACATGGAAAACAATTAAGTACATTTACATTGTTGTATAACCATCACCACTATCCATCTCCAGAAGTTTTCATCTTGCAAAACTGAAAGTTTCTACCCATTAAACACAAATTTTCCTTCCTGTCCTATTCCTAGCCCTTGGCAACCTCTATTTTCCGCCTCTATAAATGTGGCTACTCTAGGAGCTTCGTAAGTGTAATCATACAGTATTTGCCTTTTTGTGACTGGCTTATTTCACTTAGCATAATGTTCAAGATTCATCTGTTGTAGCATATGGCAGAATTTCCTTCCTTGTTAAGGCTGAATAATATTCCATTGTATATGTAGACCACACTTCGTTTATTCATCCGTTGATAGACACTTGAGTTGCTTCCACCTGTTGGCTATGTGAATAATGCTATTATGAAGATAGGTATAAAACCAACTCTTAAAGATCCTGCATTCAGTTCTTTCAGATATATATATCCAGAAGTGGAATTAATGGATCATATGGTAATTTTATTTTTAATTCTTTGAGGAACTAATTTCTATTTTTTAGAAAGTAATTATCCTAATGAGTGTGGGAGAGTATCTCATTGTGGTTTTGATAGGCATTTCCTTAATGATTAGTGATGTTGAGCATCTTTCATGTGCTGATACGCCACTTATATATGACCAGTAATATCATTCTTCTTTGAAGAAATGTCTATTCAAGTTCTTTGCCTGTTTTGTTAAATAAGTAGTTTGGTTTTTTTGTTAAGGAAACTTTAATTGAAGTATTACAGAATTAGTCTTTTCATTTTCCTTGCCTTAAGCATATTTATGTCATGATATGTCATGGGGCAGGAAGCTTAGGGATTTTCAGCTCTGATCTGGCTTCCACCATTCCTTCACAAGAGTAATCATAGAATCTTAGAATTAAATGAACCTCAGTGTCTTAGTCTGCTTTGGCTGCTATAACAAAATCCTACAAACTGGGTGGCTTATAAACAATAGTAATTTATTTCCCACAGTTTTGGAGGCTGGAAGTCCAAGATTAGGGTGCCAGCCTGGTCAGGTTCTGGTGAAGGCCCTCTCCCAGGCTGTAGATTTCCAACTTTACCTTATTTCCTCACATGGTAGAAAGGGGCTAGGGAGCTCTGTTGGGTCTCTTCTGTAAAACAGTGCTATTCCCATTCATGAGGGTACCGCCCTCATGACGTAATCACTTCCCAAAGTTCTCATCTCCTGATGCCATCATATTAGGCATTAGGATTTCAACATGTGAATTTGGAGGGGGATACAAACATTCAGATCATAGCGATGAGTGACCAGATGAGAAAACTGAACCCACCTCTTTTTCCACTATGTGCCCTGGGCCAAATCACCTAGCACCTGTGGGGTAGCATTTTCTTCATCTTTAAACATGCTTTTTTTTTTTTTTTTTTTGCTTTCTTTCTCATGTTCATACAAGTGTTTTTGAAAACTGGTTAATTGATTTTTAATAATTGCGAAGTATTTACATCATGCATGAGGTTGTGTATGTGTTGTACTTAATCTTTTTTGAATTGTTCACAGTCATTCTTAAGAAATTTACTTCAGAAAACTATAGGCCCTTCTTTTTTCTAGGGAAATAAGCAGATGGGGCCAAAAGGCAGTTAGTAATGGTGACCTCAACTTAATGTAAATTACTTTTGTTAATCTTTGGAAATAAATAAGCTCTCAGAATTACTCACTGGTTGCTGTTAGACAATGCATTTATGAGTCCTAATTAGGATAGATCCTGGCTTAGTGTCCTATCTTTTTGAGATCAAGTAGTTTGAAGCTGCCACTTAAAAGGCTATTGCTTATGTCCCTGGCACTGACTTGTAGCTGGGTTGGCAATGGCTTCCTGCTCAAAGTACAACAGAGAAGTTCAGGATCCTTACTTGTCCTTGCATAAAAGATCTCTGGGAAGGTTCTAAATTTTTTTTTCTGCATTTAATTCTTGTTTAAACTGTGGTAAAATATACATAACACAAAACGTACCATTATCACTATTTTTAAGTATACATTTCTGTGGCATTAAGTGCATTCCCGTTGTTCTATAACCATCACCATATTCATGTTCAGAACTTTCATCTTTCCAAACTGAAAGTCCATACCCATTAAACAGTAGCTTCCCATTTCTCTTTCCCCGTAGTCTTTGTCTGTTATATTCTTCTTTCTGTTTCTGAATTTGTCTATTCTAGGCACCTCAATAAGTTGGATCATACAATATTTGGATTTTTTTTTTGTATTTGGCTTATTTTATTTATCATAATGTCTTTAAGTTTCACCCATGTTGTAGCATGTGTCAGAATTTCCATTTTAAGGCTGAATAATATTCCATTGTGTATATATACCACATTTTGTTTATCTATTCATTGATGGACATGTGGGTTGTTTCCACTTTGGGGCTATTGTGAGCATTCCTCTTTGAACATTGATATACAGATATATCAAGTCCCTGCTTTCAATTCTTTATATATACCTAGGAGTGGCATTACTGGTTCATATGGTAGTTCTGTGTTTAACTTTTTGAGAAACTGCCATACTGTGTTCAACAGTGGATGCATCATTATATATACCCATCAGCAATGCAAAACGGTTCCAGTTTCTCCGCATCCTCTCCAACAATTGTTTTCTGTTTGTTTTTGTTTGTTTGTTTGTTTTTGTAATAGATATCCTCATTGGTGTGAAATAGTATCTCACTATGGTTTCGATTTTTATTTCCCTAATGATTTATAACGTTTAGCATCTTTCATATTCTTATTGGCCATTTGTATATTTTCTTTGGAGAAACTGGCTGGTCAGATCCTTTGCCTGATTTTTTAATCAAATTGGTTGGTTGTTGCTGAGTTTTAGCCAAGGACCCTTTTTGATTTGCAAATACTTTTAAGAGGGTGTTTGCTGTGTGGTGCCTTATGAATACATCTCCATTTGTTTTGTTTGTTTAAAAAAAATCTTTCTCTGTATAGATGGGTAGATAGATATAGGCGTGTTATCAATATATAAATAGTTTTTTTATCCCAACAGTATATCCTTTCGGGCTCTGATGACTTCAACCTGTACATGTGGAGAATCCCTGCGGACCCGGAAGCAGGTGAGCATACCCCTAGTGTGAACCTGCCGCTGGTGTTAGCTCTGTTGACCTTTGCTCTGTTGACCTTTGTCATGCTGCCCTGAAAGAGCAGTTTTATAGTAGTATAGGAAGATATTTCTCTTTTAACATAAGAAAGTTTATCAGAAAAGTGACCAGAGGAAATTTTTAAATAAAAATTAGAAGCCAGATTTAATTATAACCTTCATACATAGCCATATCTGACACAATGATGCTCACTGTTTTCCTCCTAAGAATTTTCTTTAGATTTCATAGACCTCCTTTATGTCCATTTTTCTCTCTCGTATTTCACATCTGGAATATTTTGTCTTTTTACATGCTTTTTCTTTATCCATCTGTATGTTCCTGCTTATTACTCTATAGATAGTTGTTAAGGCCTCTTCTTTTCCTTTAGGCTCCCTGGTGATATTAACTAAAGTGAACCTTTCTTTGTTGATGGACAAGTGCACTCCCTGGGGTTTGGCTGACCCTAGACATCAAAGAAATTAGGAAGAAATATTTCTGCATTTAGTCTAGAGGTATTCTGAAAAAAGCCTGCAGCTTTCCATAAATTTCGATCTAGGCCAGCTGAGGTTTCAAATAGCATGGATTTGGATTCTTCATTCTTGATAATAGTGTCCTTACATGCTCCATTACATGTTGCACTGATTACTTCCTACTGGGAGAAGAATGTCTGATTTTTATTCTCAGGTCAGCTCAATATAGCCATCAGTTCTGGGTGATAGATACATGGCATCAAACTGGAAGATGGCTATTAGGAAAGTGAGATAGAACTATGCCAAGTGTCTTGCACAAAATGTGTCTGGTTTTCAGAGTTTAAGGAAGTTGTTGACTTGCCTGTTGCAGAATTAACAATATTATTACCAAACATCTACCTTTCAAAACTTGTTGAGGCCCACCTTTGGTGTAACTATCCTATTGCTGTGGTCTGGTTACTAAACATGTTGCAAAAGGCCTTTTTCTCCTGGAATTTGAAAAGCATGAGTGGAGCAGCTTACCTTTGAAGCACAACTAGATGGGACAGCAGCATCTAAACAAAAAGTGATGTTCTAGCACTAGAGATAGTTTTGTATTAAGTCCCTTGCCCCATAAATTCTAGATTGATTAGCATAGAAATAATCTTTGGACTTAATTTTATCTTTACCTGATCTCGAAAAACTTTAATTATTAAGTCAGTATGACTTTAAAATACAAAGTGGATAATTGTCCTCCCAGGACTGCTCTCTGGAATCTTTTTAATGTTTGTATAAACAATGAAAAGGGGGAAAATTAGCAATAGTATTATTGATTTTTCCCTTCTCCCTATTGATTTCTGTACTGACTTAGGGCATGGGCCATTGTCAGGTTGGACTTTTATAAGTAGTGATTATGTAACCTCTGGGTTGGCAGGGACATGATCGCTGATTTAGGATTCCAATATTAAGACTGGGAATGGGTACCTGGACTTTCCAAGGGTTGTTTGTATAGGCACAGGTGGTTTAAAGGAAATCATTTCTAGATTCTCAAATTCTATATGTATTCTTTCATAAAGTCAACATTTCTAAAAAGGTACCCATTCTCCTTTCCCTTTCCCTCTGTCCTTCTCCTACCTTAACAGGAAAAAGAAAAAAAAAACAAAACAAAACAGAAAACCAAAAATACTCCACAAATTTCTGACCATTTGAACTTTAGCATGGTACATTTGCCCTGGGATGTGAAAACCTCCAAGGTGTCAAAAAATTTAAAGCATTCTTTAACCACTGGGCTATAACCCCACCCCACCCTTCTGGTTTTCTCTCTTATATACTTATGAACTTATAATAATTGCTTACATTTATATATAATGTTTTTATAAAACATTAAAAGTTTGTTTTGATCAGTTGTGTTCCAGTAATAATTATAATGGTAATTCTAATCCAAGACAAAAATTTTAACACTTAGAGCCTTATGGTTGCAATAAATAAAGAAAAATTGTAATTTATAATTATATTTTTGTTTGTGAAACTAAAACATGAATTTTCTTTAAAATATATTAGATTGAAATTTTAGGGGGTAAAGTGGAAATATTTCAAGAAGGAAAAAGGAATGATGTAAAATTTTTATTAAAACAAGAACATGTTAGACTTCAGATTCTATGTAGGGTATTGTAGGTAGCTCCCACTGCAATAACTACAAAATCAAATTACAAAAACCATATTTTTTAAGACATCAGAGAGCTATGGCAGCAAAGTGTGCTAGAGGAACTAAAGTTCTGAAGCAGGAAGAGCCTTTCCTAGCCAAGCACAAGGTGCTGGCCGTTTCCTTTCCCAGGGTCATCTATGCACAGACTGCAGATTGGGCTGCCACGGACAGACTCTCCTAAGGCCAAAAGAAATCAGTTTTCAGTGTCCATATGGGTTGATATGACAGATTGGAATCTAGAGGTACCACAAACACATGGCCAGCCTTTCCTATGGGATATTTGCTAAGTGCTGGGATTGACTGGGAGCTAGGGGGCTGGGCTAGAAAGGCAGAATGAAACTCTCACAGTAATACAGTGCTTAGGAGACAAAGTCCCCTTAGTGGGAGGGGCCTGCCCCACAGAGCATTTGCCATATTTTGAACCTGCATAGGAAATGAGGATAAAAAGCTAAGCTTAAAACCTCCAGAGGACAGAACATTCTGAGCAGAGGGGAACAGAGTCTTGGCCAATTCTTTATTGAAAGCCCAAGAGGGCTAAACTTGAAGACTACCTATAGTCTTGCAAAATAAAACTACCCTGATTCTGATCAGACTTCAGGATCAGCTTTCAATTTGCAGGAAGTTCAGAGGTCAGAGGAGCATGTTGTACTATATTGTAAAGGTACAGTCCACAAAATCCAAACTGTCAGAAACCATCAGATCCATGTTCTTCAACAGATAAAATTCTGATGAAAAAAGGAAAGATGGACAGGAAGAGACCTGTTGTTTACAACAACAAAAAAAAAAAAACAGGCAAAACTAAATAAAGTATTTAGGAATGCACACTTGTATAAAAAAAATATTTTAAAATGCAGAGAAGTGGTTAATACAGAAGTCAGGATAATGGTTGCTTTAGGAATACAGAAGGGGTTGTAATTGGAATGATGCACATAGTGGCCTCTGAATGACCAGAAATTTTATTTCTTGACCTGCATGTTGGTTATAAAGGTGTGTACTTTATAAAACTTTATTATGATGTACTTTTTATGCTGGTTTCCATATCTTTTTTTAATTCTTCAATGGAAAAAGAAAAATTAGTAAATAACCATGGGTCAAAGATAAATCACAATAGAAATAAAATTTTCTTAATTGAGTAAAAATGACAGAGAGGCATTCGAGTACTGCAGGGTATTTGGCTCAGATCAGGGGTCTACAAAATTTTTGTTCATGTACCCATCCCAGAGTCATTTTTTTAAGTTATAACTGACATATAAGAAGTATATATTAAAGTACACTTTCACTGAGGAATAACTTAAACCTCTGCTAAGATGCCCCTTGGGTGCTTGTTGCCCCAGTGATTAGAGAATTCTTCCAAAAGTCTTACTCTGCACCACTGTAGTGTTTTGAGTGGTGGCTTACTGAGAAGGGCCTTATTATCATTTTTCTTCCTCATAGCCTTTTACTCATTTGAAGGAAGTTCTCATGTCTGCTTCTAGTTCTCCTCCAAGACAGCACCCCCAAGTTTATTTAGCAGTACCTTAGAGAAATGATGTCAGTTTCTTAGATGTATTGGTTTCTCTCCTGGATTTATTCTACCCATGTTTTAAGGATTAACTGAATAAGTTCAACAGATGTAGTCAGTCTGACTAGGCCAGAGACAATCTTTGGCTTCTTGATAATAAGTTTGCTACATGGAGTTACAGAAAGTATACTCAGGATCATACAAACTGTTTTTGGAGACCACAGAACCCATGATCTACTCATACTTAGAGTTAGCTAGAAGCCTCATGGTTTCCACATGAGCTGTGGGTTGGTCCTGGATCCCCTATCCTTTACTTGGTGCTGGGGTTTCTTTGTACACAAGGACAAAACCTTATGATTATCTCTTGTTGGATTCACTAACTGGTAGTTGAGAGGTTTCTTTTCTCTGTATTACCTTTCAACATCATACCATCAGTCTATCACAGTAAGTCTGTCCCTTTAATCATAATTTTGCTCTTCATGTAACTAAAGTACCTTTTTGGATTATTTTTAGCAAACCTTGGCTCATTTGGGGATTCAGCCTTCCTGCTGCTATTCTGACAACTCAGACATTTTTTTTTGTTTCTTGTTTATTTTTTCCCTTTTTTTATCCTTTCTTCCTTCTTGTTCTTTATATATATATATATATATATATATATATCTATATATATATATATATATATATATATATATATATATATAGTTAGATTTATTTCTGTCAACCACATATTTGACCCCATTTATACCATCTTTCTCCCTATTCCTCCCTCACCCCCATCCTCTGGTAACCACTAGTCTGTTGTCCATGTCCATGAGTCTCTGTTTGTTTGTCCTGTTCGTTTGTTGCTTTTAGATTTATATCCTACATATAAGTGATATCATGTAATTTTCAACTTTCTCTGCCTGGCTTATTTCGCTTTACATGATTATTTCAAGGTCCATTCATGTTATCGCAAACGGCAGTATTTCATCTCTTCTTATAGTTGAGTAATATTCCATTGTATATATGTACCACAGCTTCTTTATTCAATCATCTGTTGTAGGACACTTTGGTTGCTTCCATGTCCTGGCCACCTTGAATAATGCTGCTGTGAACATCAGTGTGCAAATATCTTTTCAGATATGACTTTTCAAGTCTTTGGGGTAAATACCCAGGAGAGGGATTGCTGGATCATATGGTAGATCAATTCTTAGTTTTTTGAGGAACCTCCATACTGTTTTCCACAGTGGCTGTACCAATTTACAGTCCTACCAGCAATGTATAAGGGTTCCTTTTTCTCCTCATCCTCTCCAACATTTGTTATTACTTCTCCTGTTAATAATAGCTATTCTAACAGGTGTGAGATATTATCTCATTTTGGTTTTGATTTGCATTTCCCTAACAGCTAGTGATGTTGAACATCTTTTCATATGTTTGTTGGTCATTTGTATGTCTTCTTGGGAGAAGTGTCTATTTAGGTCTTCTGCCCATTTTTTTGAATGGATTGTTTGTTCATTTTTGTTATTGATTATATGAGTTCTTTGTATATTTTGGATATTAGGCCCTTATTGGAGGCATTGCTTGCAAATATATTTGCCATCTTCTGATATTTTTATAATTAACTTCTTATTATCAAAGTAATACCGGTACATAAATTTTAAATCAAATAATATTACAAAGATTTTTTTTTAATTCAATAGTTTCTTTATTTTCCTATAACATATGCACAGTATTTTTGAATTTTCAATTTTGGACATTCTCTATTGGCTTTTTACTATTGAAATCACCTAGTTTCCCAGAATAGAAACCTTTGATCTCCTACCAGGGGGGCAATTTGCCTGGCAATTGGACTATGGTTCTAAGAGCCAAATAGGGCAATAAGTCTATAACTCTCATATCTACACACATATTTTTGTTTAATTTCACCCCCAGTTTTGCCTGGTGTGTCAGTTCAAAATTTCTTTCTGTCATCAACCCCCAGGCTTCTGCTTGTTTTGCAGAAGGGGTAGTCTCCTGGGCAAAAGTGATGGTGAAATTGCTCTTTATGTAGGCTTTCAACTAATCCTATTTACAGCCTTACCCTTCACCCTGGCTTCAAGGATATTTAGTACTTCTCATTTTTACATGTAATCTATTTTTAAATGTTGATAGCTAATTCATAATTCAAAAAATATTTGGCCTTATTTAGCAAGCCAAACCTTACATAAGAGAACTAGATGAGGTTCTTGGGTTCTAGCTTATATGACAAAATGTCTATGAGGAAATTTCTGATCTAATCTACTGCCTCTGACTGAAATGTGGAATGAGGCTGAGCTCCCTCTCTTTATGCATGCCAGTTGAACGTAAGATACTAAGGCAGGATTCTTTTGGGAAGCTGGCTTGCTGTTATATGCCTTAATGGCATAATCAGATGAAAAGCAATCAACATATATTGAATGCCTGCTGTGTGGTTCACAGATCATGCCAAATGCTGAGAGGACTAGATGAAAAGAAGTCCTGAGTGTGAGCCAAAAATGCAAGGGCATTTTTTCCTTGACTCTTCTGTTCAGAAAGACTGATAATCACCAGAGAAAGTTTTTGTTTTTTGCTACATAAACTCCAGAGAGATGAAATTTATTTATTATATAAATAGCAGTGACTTAATGAATTGGATAAGTAATTCGCATTGGGCTTCCTAGTGGGCCGAGAAAGTAATTTTGAGATGGAAGATCTAAAACCCATTGTAAAACTTGCTACCTGGCAAGATTGGGCTTGATTTTTTTTAGTTGGTGTCAAATAACTCATTTCTAAAAACCTCTTTAAAATTTAGAGGAAGGAATAGAACTGGGAATTTTGCTGTGGTAAAGAAAAAGCCCATCAGAATATGCTTTACACCTCTGAAGTACGTAGGAAGAGCATCTGTTTTTATGTGATAATTCTGAAAATAAACAGACTGGCAGTTATGTATAGAGTCAGTGTGGTATATTGGAAGGAGCATTAGGCATAAAATCATACCTGGTTTTGAGTGCGGTGATGGCACTTACTAGCCAGTTTGAGTGATTCATTCTAGGCAGGTTATGTAACAGCAACTGACTGAGCCTCAGTTTCTTCTGTAAAATTGCCTCTGCCCCCACCACCTCAAATCATAAGATGATTTAAAAGTCTTAGAAACTTTTTGAAAATTATGTGCTTTCAAATGTAAGACATTGTTATCACTATATCTAATAATATCAGTGTCCATGGATTCATAGTTTCCAATGCATTTGCTCTCCCCAGTAACTTAGGTATGGAAGTAATGGATTTGCAATGTGTGGTAGGGGTGGGTGTCTGGAAAACATTCATACTGCCTTTTCTTTCCCATACCCCTAATTCTTGTTAGAAAGGGCTTCAGGGTTTTCACATAGAGTTGCTTTCCCTGAGATATGCCTCTAAACTAAGACTTTATTACTTATGGAAAGAAGAACAGTGTTATAGAGTTGATAGGCATGGATTTAAATTCCTCATCCATTGGTCTTCCTAGTTAGAGGCTTTGGAAAGACTGTTTTGTCTCACCAAACTTCTGTTTCTTCATCTGTAAAATAAGAATGTTAACAATACAAATAATAACAATAGTTATATCTACCAACTTAGGGATATTGTGAGAGGTACTCAGTAGCCACTCAATGATTGTTATTCTTCTTTAAAGTTTTCTCCCTTTTAACTCTCCTCTGAAAAATTCTTTAGAGACCCAAGACATTGTCCTCCTCTGGTGCCCTCCCGAATAGTCGGTAAAGTTGTTTTTACATTCAGGTTCCTCTTAGTAGTTTAAAAGGGGGGAAGTTATTTTTTTGACAAATTTTCTCCTGCATGGTGGGGGGAAACATGCAGTTTCCTTTGCCAAGTCATTGCAGCCACTCCCACTGCCTGTAAGCCGAGTTAGCAGGCTAGAAACAGCTGTAAATGTATTTTCATGGTCCTGCATGTGTGTACATGCTCTTTGTCCCCTCCATTTTCTAGATGGGCATTCAGTCTTAGTGAGTTATGTCTGGGCACCTGCTTTTTCCTCCTACGTAATAATTGAAAGAACAACTGTTTTTAATTGATCACAAGTAGTTGGTTACAAACACATGTGAAGTACAGATGATTAAAGAACTTAGCATAATTGATATTTTGTGTAATTGATCATTGCTGTCTGTGGAACTCTTTGAGCTTTACTGATGGTTAGTGCCGTCCCCATCTGACTTTTCTTAATTCTTAAGTGGTTCATGATCCCCAGGAGGCAGCCACTGTTCTGTCTTGTCAGTGCCCTGACTGTATTTCTCTTTATGGTTTGAAACTTAGAGACCTTGGGAATGCTCACTGAAGTGAGGACTTTTGGAATTGCTAAGAGGTTGTTTAGACAACTCTTAAATATAGCGAGGAAAAAAAGTAGTCCCTTATCTCTTGTAGCAGTAAATTCTTAATTCTGCCAGTGGAGTCAGGAATGAAATAGATTAATTGCCAGAACAAGTACTTTATTTTGGTAGATATTAGCTTTAGTCTTCTCCTTCAAGCCTTTTCCCAGAGGAAATGATGAGATTTACTTCAATTTGTTTATTTATTGAGTATCCTTAGATAAGACATTATACAAAGTCTGATGGGCAGTTGAAAGATAAACACTTTCTTGCCCTCAAAGAATTTCCAGTCTAAGAGAGATGAAAAAAGGGTGTGTGTGTGTGTGTGTGTGTGTGTGTGTGTGTGTGTACTTACTCTAAATTTAAAAGTGGGCTCAAAGGCCCCTAAAAAGGATGATTAAGGAGGGCTTGAAGAGATTTTGAATATCAGTAAAGTTTTCATGGAATTAGCATTAGAAAGAACTGTGAAGGTAGGTAGGATTTTAGACCCTTTATTTCTCTGTTCTTAATTTTAGTAAAAATACTAAAGAAAAAAATTGATAGCAGGAAGATGGAGAAAGAGAAACACTTGGATAATCCACATATTGAATGATGGAGCCCACTAATGGAGACTGGGTTTTTTCCTGAATGGTTCTATTCCACAGTCTAATACACTCATGTCTTTTCATTCATTTATCAAATATTTATTAAAAACCTACTATTTGGTAGGCAGTGTTCTAGAGGATTGGGTATAGCAGGGCAACAAAACATGGAACTTAATTCTAGAGAAGAAACACAATGAACAGTAGACACCATGAATTATATACTAAGTTTAAAAGGTTAGAAGTATTATGGAAAAAGAAAAGGTAGAGCAGAATAAGAGAGATAGGAAGTGGTGTGGTATGGGGATCAGGGAAATGCAGTATTAGGTAGGGTTTCAGTATAGGCCTCAATGAGAAGGTCATTTTTGAACAAAACCTTAAAGTGGTAAGGGAGTTAGCCATGCAGAAATCTGGGGGAAGAGCACTTCAGGTAAAACCAGTGTAAAGGTTCTAAAGTGAAAATGTGCCTGACATTTAAGAAGCAGCGAGGAAATCAGTGTATTGAAGCAGAGTGAGGAAGGGAGAGACAAGTAGGGGTTGAAGTCATAGAGGTGAGTGGAGCACAGGGGTGTCTAGTCATATTGGCTTTTACTGTGAGTGAAATGGGGACCCATTAGAGAATTCTGAGCAGAAAAGTGACATGATCTGACTTACTTTAACAACATCACTCTAGCTGCTGAGATAAGGATAGCTGGTAGGAGTGGGGCTGTCAAGAATAGAAATGAGGAGAACTAGTAGGAGTTTCACATATTACAATATGACTTGAACCAAGGTAGTAAGGGTTAGAGTCTAGATACATTTTGAGAGTAAAACCATCAGTATTTCCTGATAGATTAGACTGGGAGATATGGGGAGCAGTGTCCTGTTCTGTATGTAGCCCCAAGTATCATTGAGGACCACTTCCTAGCTTGACTGGTAAGTTGCTGTCAGACCAAAGCATCAAGAAATCTTAACTGAGTTGCTTTTAGATTTTGAGTGGAAAGCATACTAGTCATCCTTGGAGGACTTTGTTAAAGCTAATTAAATTGACAAGAAACAAATAATAAGTTGGTGAGAAATGATAGGCATACAGACCCTTGAGAGGCCTGAGGGGGCAAATCTCTGGCTGAATGTTATGAAAAGAAGAGCAAGAAAAGGGAGGGGATTAAGGACCTATATGCTAGTCCCTTGTCTTCTCTAGGGGGATATTTGGCCTTGGCACTTGAAAATCCTTTTTTGGGATTCTAAGCAAGGAGTTTTCTCTGATTCCCTTTTGTTTCCTGGGATCTCCCTAAGTGAGTAAGTCACTGATGTTGGAATCTTATGAGATGGCCCAATAATTTTTTTTTCTGAAGTCTTGCAGTAGAATAAATAAAGATAATTTATAGCCTTCCCTACCCTCCCTAGCATCCCTTCTGAACCAAAGAAAATATGGAGAGAAGGGAACTTTGGTCTTGACTTATAAAAGAAGCCTACAAAGTAGTGCCAGTATGTTTGGCTGAGCCAGCTAAAGGAGATGGCCCAGAGAAATGACCATTGGTTTCTATAGAACTGAATAAACAAATGATAGCTCAGGGACGAGTAAGGTCCTTTTTCCTGGGTGTATACTATTTTTATTGATACTCCATTGTTAGTAATTAGGTTTTTTAATTTGCTTGATAACCATGAGTGAGATTGATCCACCATCTTAGAGATGATCCTCAGGGGAGATTATGTTGGTTGTTCTGGGAAGAAATAATCTCTGCCTAATTCCTCCCAACTTCATCCTGCTATTGATGGTCAAGGTCTGGGTAGGTAATGGAGTAGAGGAGACCCCAAGTTTTTACTGATACTGGCACTTTGACATTATCCACTTCAGACTAAAGAAATCTATCTAAATTATTCAAATATCCAGGACTGATAAAAATTTAGTCTCTAGAAATCCTGTGTCTAAACTGTAAGTAGCAGCTGTATTCAATCATTTGAAACCTGGAAACTGGGAAAGGGACTCTTGACAACCTTTATGAACCCTATTCATTGCTCTGATTCTGTGTACACAGCCTTGGTTACCTTAAACAAATGGCAGCAATAATTCTGCCTGTACCAGTTTATACCATCAGTCTTGTTTCTGTTGACTTCCTCCTCTTTTTCACATTTTCTAAGTACCAGTTTGGGTGGGGAAAGGAAGAAAAGACCTTGTATTATAATTGCTACCAAGAAACAGTTTTTCCATGGTCTGGAATTTTCAAGAACTGATACTCTTCAATTATTCTTTAGATCTAAAAGTTACTGTAATTGTATTTTGAGAAACCTTCACAGAAAGATTGGTCAGGTTGATAAACTTTAGTTCTTTAGTAGGCAATTCTTTAAGACATGAGACCCCTGTCTTCCTTTGGTAGCACTTATTCTAGAATTTCCCTCTTCTGAAACACTATTGTGCCCCAGATTCTAGGTATTCAAGAGATCTAGTTCTACTCTCATGAGCTCTACTCTCTAGAGCTTGCAGTCAAGATACCATTAGATAAAGTCTCCCCTTTCCTTTGTTAACTTTAGTACTAAAAACGAAAATCAACCTATATGATTACTTCCAGAAAGATTTAGAAATCAGTTACGAGCTTCTTACTCCGTTCCTATTCAAACCCTTTCTTTTCTTAAAGTCTACCAGTATGGTGGAAAGGATATTAGGCATTATTGTCAAACAAACTCTTGTTCAAATCCTGGCTCTGGCATTTACTAGCTATATGACTCCTGAGAAGTTGCTTAAATTCTCTGAGTCACTTAAATTCCTTTTCTTGGAGACAGTAGGATTAAACAAAAGATTGATACTAGATTGAACCTGAAGTTTCTTTACTAAAGACCACCCCAATAGAGGTTACGGGTAGGAGTAGGATGTTGGAAACATAGAATTTAGATGAAACAATGAGCAGGAATGCTATTTGTTGAATAGACCTGAAGGAACTTCTTGGGGGTGATGAGATCCTTGTATCAAGAAAACTGTTTTAAAATTCCCATGGATCCCTTTTATTTTGACTAACTAGACTTAGGTAATTTTTCTCACTCCAACCTATGAATGCAAGGCACTCAGGTTTTCCAAGAGGTTTCGGTCGTGAAATCCTGTCTTGGTGCTTAACCTTTCCGGATCCTTTTTCTCCTTGGAAACACGCCATTTTATGTCTTAGTCACTCCCTTTTTCTTTATGGTTTATTAGCAAACTGGTTGATGTTGGGCTGAGATAATGAATAACTTTAAATGCATTATCCATCCTAAATGATTCAATTATTAGTATGGTCAAATATAGAAACAAGTTTAGGCAAAGGACATTTTTGCTACCCACCAAGTAGAGTAAATACCTAGTGATAGCTAAGTTGGCACCACCACAGAAGAGCTCGGCATAGTCTGAAATCTCGTTTTTATTTAAAAAAAAAAAAAAAAAAAAGACGTACATGGCAGTCAAGAGCGGGGTGTCTTCCATGAAGCAAAAAAGGAATTGTGTCAGGAGGCCAAAAGCAAGAGATACCTTCTCTAGAGCCAGATTATTTCTGGAGAAAGGATGTTTGTTTTGATCATATTCCTTCCAATCACTGAGACAACAAATGATTGGAATGAATATTTGAACAAGGTGGAGTTAGAAGAGAGATGGAGGCATGTGGAGCCAAGACTATACTTTACGTAGTAATGGTGCCATGCTCCTGGTAGAGACTAAGAAGGTATTCATTACTTAAATAAGTGAACACTCATTTTTCTGTGTCTGAATGCATCATATTCACCATTTGGCCAGGGACACAAGTTGTCTATCCTACAAGTACTGAGCTGTTGATGGTTGCCCAGAAGTGACCTTGTTCAGAACTTGGGTACATATGTTCTGTGTGAGTGTGATGCCTGTACCAGTGAAGTTGAACCTTTGAGATTATCTCAGTTTATAAATGATGACATCATCTGCGTTACAAGTTCAGGCCTCTGGACTTTTCTCAGTCATTGAAGTAGAAAGCCTACAGGATAGTCTTTAAAATACAGCATCTATCAGGGGCCTTTTTGTTTGTTTCCAAAGTCAGTTCTCTTTATTTAATGTTGATTTTTACTCTCTTAGTGTATTAGTGGCTTCTTAATTTTAATTCGTATATGGTTTCTTTAAGGCCCACACTCTCTAATTCAGATTCTCAATACTTGGGCTCTGCTTATTATGGAAGTAACCCAAACCTCCTTTCTTTTTCCTTAGTTCTCCCTGTTATTAGGGTGAAAAAAAATTTTTTCCCGTTATTTTCCCAGTGGTTTTGTATGTTTGCTTGTTTTGTTTGCTGTCTGCATAATAGAAATTAAAGCAAATGGATCAGAAATGTTTTTGTACATGTAAGTAATTATATGCTTCTGGTTCTGCTTGTTCATGGGTCAGCAGCCTAACTATTCCCAAGCATTTTAGTTTTATTTTGCTCATGACTAGCTTTTTCTAAGGTGACACTTGGATTCTATCTTGGGGATCAAAAACTTGAGAAATGTTTTAAGTGGCTGTAGCTTCATTGACAATGGAATTACAGTGGGTGGGTGTGGGCAATGTTTAAAGGCTAAATAAAGGCTCTTGGTAAGAGCACATATGATAAAAGAGATTTCATTTTCTCTCTTTCCATAGCAACTTTAACTGTAAGATTAATTAAGCTTTCCACTGGTGTTATAGTTAATAAGAAATCTCAGCTCCATTTCAGAGCTGTGTGCCTGCCATTACTGGAGCCTGTTTACTTTCATCCGTTTCATCATTTGATTTTTGTTTCCTTCTGTCTTCCCAGGTGGCATTGGTAGGGTGGTCAACGGAGCCTTCATGGTGCTGAAAGGGCATCGGTCTATTGTTAACCAGGTTCGATTTAACCCTCACACCTACATGATCTGCTCTTCTGGTGTAGAAAAGATTATCAAGGTGAGGTATCCTCTCTTTCTGTCTTTTTAGAGAAATTATTACAATTCATAATTGGAAGAAATCAAAACAATACATGTAGGGCCTGATATCTAAACATACTAAAAGTCTATTAAAATTCTCAATTATTTTGACATATTATAAAATATTGAAAACTCTATATTAAAAAGTCTGACTTGAAACCCTCCTTTCAGGACCATTTCTAAAAGTAGTCCTAGGCTTTGAAACTAGACACCACCTATATACTGCTACATTTCCGATGGCGTTTGATCTTGAGTCTGATAAATTTTGCTTTCCAAACTTCATCTGGAGGTTAGGAAGCCACCATCCCCTCAGCTACTCAGTGTGTCCTTTGCATTAATTGCTGCCACTATGGCACAGAGATAACTAAGTGACTGCCAGAACCACAGCTAAATTGTCTCAAGAAGTATTAAAAAACACTGTGTGTGGTAGCAATTGAGGCTAAACACTCAAATCAATTGCACATCAACTGAATGAACTTAACCCTGCCAGTGAATATTTTTAGAGCCTGCAACTTAGAGACCCAGCCTGGCTTATGTCCACCAAAGATGGCCCACTGCCCATCACTCACATTCCATTTGCTAGTAACCTTTTCCCACGGGGTTTGGGGCAAATGATGAAATCTTGAGGACCTTATGATAGACATTTACATAAGGATCGATGATATTACCCTGTCCCCCAAAAGTTGAAACTCCTCACCCACCCTCCTTTAAAATGGCATTGAAAACCTGAGGGGAGGTGTCAGGGGAAAAGGGAAAAGTAGTCTGTGATGATTTGGCAGTTTTCATTTTCTTTTGTTCTTAAAAAAAAAAAAAAACTATTAAGAGTTAAACCAATTTGTTTATGAGGCAAGGGAAGCTATCAGAAATGTGATGTTGGTGTATGGGTCACTATGCTTATTTGTCCTTATTCCAGCTTCCTTTATATTTTGTTGGTCTTGTGTGGTTCAGGGCTGACTTTCATGATTGCACAGCTTTCCCGTAGGGCTAGAATAGGACTTACAGATCATTTTTACTGATTTTTTCTTTTTACGGATGATGATATTTAAGTTATAAATTAACTCTCTGAGGTTAATTACATAGCTAATTAGTGGTAAAGCTAGGATACAGCCCTATTCTTTGTTCTTCCCACTGTACTGCCACACTCACCATGCTAGTGGAAAGACAGCAGGCAGCCTAATGCTCCTGCTAGATTTGATCATCTCAGTAGTCTTTCACTTGGGCAGTCATTGAATTGGCCTTGTCTCTTGTGTTGCTTTTTTTTCTCCTTCGGTCTATGACTAATGGGTTGGCATGGTAGCATGTCCTCTCCAGGCCTGCTGACATCATTTTTCTCAGAGAGCTCTGCTTGGGCATCTCCTTTCGAAGAGAGATTCCTGTTTCACTATGCATTTTGGGATGCTTCTGTGCTGAGTCTCCCCAATTACTATTTTAGTCAGCTGAAGTCTTTACCCTAAAGGTCATAGGTTGGAAAATAGCCAAGTTCTCAGAAGAGAAAGAGAAGAAAATGTTTTTTCTGTGAGGTCATCCAGACTGAACTATGGAGCTCGTTGTTTCCAGGTTCCATTGGAGTCTGAATCCTGCCCATCCAGGAGGGCTGTTTAGCCATTTGAAACCTTAAGTCAGTATAGCTGGTACCCTTGAGCAGCTCTTTGAGTCTGTCTCCCATCTGACAAGTGAGGACATTAACCCGTGACTTGCCACCCAGGAGTGCCTTATGAATTACCTGAGCCTGTCAGTTTCTGACTATTTTAATGTCACTTTCCTGCTTGCTGTTTCTGAGAAGATCAATGGCTCAAAGAACATCATCCCACCATGTTCTAGTACAACCTGACACTTGCTTTTATCTCTCTATTTCTGTTTCACCCCCTTTTCCCTGACTTGTCCTTTACTACTGCCTTTCTAGCCCAGAGAATAAGAGTTCTCACCGGTAACAGGTTTTATATCCCCCACAAATGCAAAAGAGAGGGTTCATTTTGTAGTTAAACATAAGTGGGGCCAAGATGAGGCAAAATACATTTTTTCTCAAAGACCAGTATTCATTTATTCACCCCATATTTGTGGAATACCTATTGTGTGCCATTTGTGTTAGGCCGTATGAAGAACACAGGGTAAAGAAAGGTGTAATACAGGTCCCCCTAGGAATCGACAACCTCGTAGGAGAGACAAGAAATAAAGATAATGGAAAATGCAATAGGTACACAAGGGACATAAAAAGAAGTGCTATGGGAGGAGGGGAGATTTTTTTCTCTTTGGGGTAATCTCAGTGTTTATAATATTTGTGAACTAGATTTTGAATAATTAAAGACTGCAAAAGGAAGGAGTGATATTGGAAGAACATTCTAAATGGAGGAAATGGATAATTATTTCATTGAATCAGCAGTATTTATTGATCACATACTGTGTTCCATGCATTGTGCGTATTAATAAATGCTTAGAAGCAGCAAAGTATAAGACCTATTTAGAAAATGATCATGTTTGGCCAAAATGAAGAACACAAGAAGGGAGGGCTAAGATACAAGGCTGGAAAGGTGGGCTAGGGGTAGGCCCAGACGGTCTTAGAAGCCAGATTACAGAGTGCAAAGAACCCTTGAGTAGCAATTTAGGTCCTTAACCATGTAGTTTTTCTTGGTACATGGACAAATTTCTACGTTTAATGTAATAGTGCAAAAGAGAGAAGAGGGCCTTAGAGCTGCTACCTCAAGCATATCATGGTCACTGGTGTAGATAAGTACACTTCTTAATCGCCTTCCATTCTGATGATGTTTGAATAAGCCTCTCGAGGTAAACTTTTCACTGGGCTTGGAGAGAGAGCTGCTCATCATGTGGATCCTTTTCTTATGAACCTTGCCCTATGGGGAGACGTGTCTAACTACATTTAACATATAATAGGAAGGTGTATTTTCATTGTTTCACTTCTGAGTTGTTGACTTTCATTGTAAAGAAATAATTTCATAAATGGTTGAATTTGCTATTCTATGGCTGGAGGACCAAGATAATAGGAACTGTCAGTACTTCTAGAGCTCAAAAGTCTCTTTGAGGATGGGTCTAAAACTTTCTAGTTGAGGTATTCAGCTGCTAAATGAGAGAGAAAGCACCACATTTATTGGTGCTTTTATGTAGGTTATGGAAATGATTCTCATTATTAAAGATAAGAAAAGGCTGAAGTCATTTGCTCAGGGCCATGTGAAATGGTGGGGCTGGGGTTCCTACCTGTTCTTCCTGCTCCTGTAGCTCTGTGATACTGGTCTTTGTTTTTCTCTGAATCTTAGGATTGGATGACACTTATCTATTCACTGCTTCACCCAAGGTCACCAGCCAACTAGGAGCTGAGTGGGAACCCACACTCAAGTTTCCTGCCTCCTGATCCAGTGATTTTGTTCCATTACTCCAACCTTCAGGAATGAAAGTCTACCTCAGCTTAAAATATTCCAGAGCCCAAATAAAAGCTGACTTTCAGTGTTATGGTTTTCATTCCTGAAGTGAAAACACAGGGCCTTGGGTAGTAGATTAGAACCTAGAAACTGGCTTGTTGGATAGTTGGACTAACATCTTGCCATTAATATTTTATACTTCTGTTAACAAATTCTGAGTTTCTGTGAAGTCCATATAGATTTATCTTCATGTTAGACCATATGGTTAATAGCATTTTACTATTTTCGAACTGGAAAAGCAGGAGATTTGGCTCAGAATATAGAATTAAGATCCCAAAACATCCTTAGGCCTTTGTCCCTGCATTTCCCCCTCCATCCTTAAGGACCCTCATTTTCCTGTCTAAGCCACCAAACTTTTATTACATCAGATATCTGTTTTCAGAGATAGTCATTTATAGCTTGAGCCTATTGCTGAAGGTCATGTTGAAATGTTTCTTAAACTTTGAGTCTCACAAAGAATCTGCGACTCTTCAGATAGATCCATTATTTTTTTCTACTTATTTTATGCTAACTATATTCCAGTGTTTCTGAAAAGTTGGTTCCCCCTACATACATACTTATTCCTTCTTTGAGTGCTTGTTAAAAAATGCAGAGCTCTGGTACCTACCCATGATTTATTGAATCAACATCTCTATAAGGGTGTGGTTCAGGAGCAAATACTATAATTATTCTTTAGGTGATTCTTGTGCACTCCAAAGTTTGAGAACCACTGCCTTAAAACTCTCCTGGGTGAGATTACAAAACTGGAGAGGGGACAACACTTGAAGAGTTGGGAGCAGGGAACAGAATTGAAGAAGAAATGAATCCAAGTAGAGAATTGGTCAGAGAAGAGCTAACCTAGAATGTTTCTTTAGCCCCTCTTGAACTGGGGATCCTCCAAAGAGGTGCTACCACCAGGAGGAGTTCAAGTAAAGTGCAGAGGGAACAGGCTTCAGTCAAGAACTCTCACAGGGAGGCAAATTTGTCCTTGGATAGCTTTGCAGAAGCCATCATCTTGATAGAGGATAGGGAATGAGGAACCACTGTTTCCTGGGTTGGGTGCCATCTAAAGATAGACACCAGCCTGTCAGGCAGGAAAATCATCTGGAATTTCATCTAAGTTGCCATGGCTACCAGCTGATATAACCAGGCTTCTTTGTGCTGCTCTGTGGACCAGTCTGGCAGTCAGGTGAAGCTAATTGTTCTCACTTGCAGTGACAGCTTAATTACCTTGAACTTGATTTTTGCATAACTTATTCAATTTGTTGAAGGCAAAGTTGGGCCTTTGCCTTCAAATAGACCTGGCTTTGAATTCTAGTTCAGCCACCTTTTTGCTATGAGCTCGTGTTTCTGACGATGGAGTGGAGGGGTGTTAAGGGATGAGACTGCAGGCTTGAGGCAGGGGTGTCCTACCTAATTCTGAAGTGGCGGAAGAGTTGGGTAGCAAGCCAGCAGCTCCCTGGTTAAGAGAACCCAGTTTCCTGGGTAACTGATGCCTGCATGTCCAGGAGGGAACTGCAAAGTAGGCAGTTGGCTATTCTCATCAAGCTCCAGGAAGCAAGTCCCATTAGTTAAAAATAGAAATGTTGCAGTTGAGAAGTGGAGTTACAGGCTGAAATATTAACTGTCGCAGAGGACTGACTGCTGAGTCTGTTTTCACTTCGGCAAAGTGGTGCCTCTCTGTGCACAGCTTCAGTCTTCTGAGAATTTTGAACATATTGGCCAATATTTAAGTTCTTTTCTATCCTCTGAGATTTGAAAGGGGTTATCATAATTTCCATATCATTAATAGAGGAAGCTAAAGAGGAGGATTTGGGGGACATGATGTGTGTTTGTCCTGGGCCTAGAGACAGGACTAATCCTGTCTAATTCTGTGCCCTGGTTGATGATTTTTTCCCTCCACATCTGACTCTAGAAGCCTGTTTTCATATGTGCCCCACATAATTCAGTCTTATAAAGAATGTATCTTTAAAGTTTGTTGGCAAGTCCTGGCTAAATGATGGGGGAGGTCTGGGGAAGTTCTGTTTTGTTTTTTATAGCCACCAGCTTTAGAATACTTTCCAATCAGCCCTCGGTGGTCTTGTTTTCACCTTTTGTGCAGATTTGGAGCCCGTACAAGCAGCCAGGATGTACCGGAGACCTAGACGGGCGGATTGAGGATGACTCCCGCTGCCTCTACACCCACGAAGAGTACATCAGCCTTGTGCTGAACAGTGGAAGTGGCCTGTCGCATGACTATGCCAACCAGTCTGTGCAGGAAGACCCCAGGATGATGGCCTTCTTTGACTCCCTGGTGCGCCGCGAGATCGAGGGCTGGAGCTCTGACTCAGACAGTGACCTGAGCGAGAGCACCATTCTCCAGCTGCACGCAGGGGTCAGTGAGCGCTCGGGCTATACCGACTCCGAGTCGTCGGCCTCGCTGCCCCGCTCCCCTCCGCCCACAGTGGATGAGTCCGCCGACAGCGCCTTTCACCTGGGGCCCCTGCGGGTCACCACCACAAACACTGTGGCGGCAACTCCGCCACCACCCACCTGTGAGGACGCAGCCTCCCGCCAGCAGCGCCTTTCAGCTCTGCGGCGCTACCAGGACAAACGACTCCTGGCCCTTTCCAACGAGTCCGATTCTGAAGAAAACACCTGTGAGGTTGAACTGGACACGGATCTCTTCCCCCGGCCACGGTCTCCCAGCCCTGAAGATGAGTCCAGTAGCTCTAGCAGCTCCAGTAGCTCCGAGGACGAAGAGGAGCTGAATGAGCGCCGAGCGTCCACCCGTCAGCGGAACGCCATGCGGCGGCGACATAAGGCACCTCGAGAGGAGAGGCCCGGCGCCCCGCCCAAGCCGGCCAACACCTACATTGGAGAAGACAACTACGATTATCCGCAGATCAAAGTGGACGACCTCTCTTCTTCCCCCACCTCCTCCCCTGAGCGGAGCACTTCCGCTCTGGAGATGCAGCCAAGCCGGGCTTCACCGACGTCTGACATAGAGTCAGTTGAGCGAAAGATTTATAAAGCTTACAAGTGGCTCCGCTACTCCTATATTTCCTACTCAAATAACAAAGATGGAGAGAGCTCCCTGGTGTCCGGGGAGGCAGATGAAGGGAGAGAGGGAACCAGCCACAAGGACAACCCAGCCCCTTCTTCCAGTAAGGAAGCCTATCTAAACACCACAGTGGCCCAGAGGAACCAAGACCTGCCCCCTGAAGGCCACAGCAAGGATGCTTTTAAAGAAGGGACTTCTTCCAGAAATCCCAGCAATGGCCCAGGCCATGAGCACAGCAGCCACTCTTGGGCAGAGGCACCAGAAGACACCTCTCAGGACACTAACAATGGTGGCTCTGTAGAACATTCTTTTGAAACCAAGAAGCTCAATGGAAAGGCCCTGAGCAAGGCCCTGAGCACCCGGGCAGAGGAGCCACCCTCTCCTCCTGTCCCCAAGGCATCTGGCTCCACTCTCAGTAGTGAGTCTGGCAACTGTCCCAGGACCCAGTCTGATGACAGTGAAGAGAGGAGCCTCGAAACCATCTGTGCCAACCACAACAATGGACGCTTACACCCCCGCCCTCCTCACCCTCACAACAATGGACAGAACTTTGGGGAGCTGGAGGCAATGACCTGTTCTTCCCCAGGACATTCGGACACTGACCATAGCTTGTCCCTGACAGGGACACTCCTACACAAAGATTGTTGTGGGTCTGAAATGGCCTGTGAGACCCCCAGTGCTGGAATGAGAGAGGACCCCACTGACACCCCAGGCACAGACAACAGCAGGGCTGTTCATGGCCATTGTTGCCTCAAAAGGCATCGAGTCGAATTGGAAGATACAGATTCAGAGAATTCCTCCTCAGAGAAGAAATTAAAAACATGATAAATACAAAGGGAAGACAAAAAGCTACAAAAGGAGCTTTACAAAAAAAAAAATTTAATCCTATTTAGTGAACATAGAGGAAAGGAAAAAAAAAGTATTAAAGGCACATAAAACCAGGGCCTGAAATTTTGTGTCTGATGCTGCTCCCTTATATTCAACAATGGGTCTGATGTTTAGCTGGCCATTGGCTTGTGCTGTGCTAAGAAGAGGGGAAATCCAAGTGATCCTTTCTAGTAAAACTTGAGCATAGTGTACCTGTGCAAATTCTGTTAAAAGTAAACCCTTGTTGAGACGTTTGACTTGTTCTTGTGTGTGTGCACTGGCACGTGTGAGCTCATTGTCTCAGACTTTTCTTTAAGTTCTCTATCAGAAAGGATCTATGGATCTGTATTTTTGCCATCTCACCTTGTTTACATGCTATTGGTGTTCTGGTCTTAAGGGTGCCTGCTAAATCAGGTTGTGCTGCCAGCAAGTAGAGGATTTATGCTGAAAGGCTGGGGAGGAGAAGGGAAGTAGGCCTCAGCCCATTGGCTGTGCTGGAAAGGAAAGCATGGTTCCTTTCTTAAAGAAATCTTCCATGTTTTCTCTCAGTAGCACTTCTGCCTTGAGCATCTAATGTAGACTAATTAAAAGTGGAGCATTTTTTAATGCTAATGAGAGGTTAGCACTTAAGGTCAGATTCAAGAGAATAAGAGATCCCTGATAAATTTCACTGATTACAAATGAGCGATGCATTGCGTACTGTATGGAGGCCATAAAATATAACTAATTGTGGGTAACACTTTAACCAGTTGGATGCTTAGTTAGTTCCTAAGAGGCACTCAGAAGGCCTGCAGGAGCTTCCTTGGCCCCATGTGATGGCATATTGAAAGGAGAAAAGACAGCTCTAAAGAGCTTTGTGCTCAAACTACTAAAGTGGATGTTGTAGGTGTGTTAAGAAGTATAGTAAAGAGCAGAGTGTGATACTGTGTTAATTTAATTCAACCCAAATGATTGGCAAGAATCGATGGGCCTGGCATCTTCCCTCAGGCAATTGACAGAGGTTGTGCTGGTCTGACTAGGTCTTGCGGAACTAGATCTTTCATTTCAAAGTAACAGATTCTTATTGAATAGGTCTGTTAGGAGGCAAATGGTGTAGAGAGAGGAATCACTGGTTGAAGACTCCTGGCTCCTGTAAGAGACTCCATTTTATTGAGATAGATAAATATTGAGAGGGGAAAAGACCAAGAGATTTTCAGCATTGCAACCGTGGTTACAGTTAATTGGTTACCAAGGGAGGGTTGTGCAAGATAGGAAAACCTAGGAATGACCAGATATCTTGTTGGCATAGATGTCATGAAAAGGCAGGAGGAGAATACTGGCAAGAAACAAGGAAGAGAAAGAACACTATAACTTTCTTGACCACAAAGGTGCTAGACAACTAGGAGCCCAGCCAGCATTGGTGTAGAGAGGAGCCAATGTGGAACTGGTGTGGCCTCACTAATCCTTTTAGAGGAGGACTTTGTCCTACTGGAACTGGGACCAAGGGGAAACAACCTGTAGAGGATGAAAATTTGGATGGATTTAGGCACTGGGGGAAAAGGGTTATTTAAGAAGGTTGTTGATCTAAGCCAGGAAATAACATCTTGCTAAACTTTGTTAACGGAAAGATGTGCCTGGTATGTGTGATGTGATGGGTGTGAAAACACTGTCTTAGGAGGAGATGAAGGAGTGTGAGTAACAGTGGGGATGCTTACAATTTAACATCTGTAATCTCACTGGGGCAGTGGGAAAGTGATTCTGTAACCATTAGAATTACTTTGGATTTGTAATCAAAATGGTTCTATCATTTGTCTTTGACTATTCACAGATAATTGTAAATTCTGGTTTTATAAGCCCAAGTCATTTTACATTTGCTTTTCCAAAATTTATTAAATTGGAATTTTTAATCCTTTATATACAAAAAAGGTACAATCACTCAGTGTGTGTTTCTCTTCCCCTTCCTAGTCAGCATACCCAATCTTTTTGTTTCATTTAATCAGTATAGAGCCTCTCCTGACTTCTCTAAAGGCAATCCACATATCTTCCTGGAGAATAAAGAAGCAAAGTTCCCTTGGGAACTAGCCACTTGGTAGTTATTCCCAAATGCAGAACTTGGTCTTTACATGTTAAAAGCTTTAATCTCATTTGGGAACTCAAAGAGAAGTCAGAGTTTATTCTGATTCAACTTCTGTATCCAAGAAAGATTCTTTTTAACTAAGGATGCCTGCCATCTATTCTTGGGAGAGACTTCCCAGCCCCCCAGTTTCAGCTAGCCAGGAGATAGACCCCACAGGAGCAAGCTGAGAAATGCTTGTCTCTGTAGCTACTGCACTCTCATTTCCAGAACTCTCCTGTGATCATGTTCTGGAAACCTGGAACTATTTCAGGTCCCTTAACCTAAACTCTTGTAGAATTGAGGCTCCACCTTTGGAGGCACATTTAATCCCCAGATTCTTCCATAATAGGTATTTTTATTAGCAAAACAGATGGCACTGATTGGATTAAGAGCTATTTGAAAGTGCCTCATGTTTTTTTCTGCATCCTATACATAAAACTTTAAGTGGCTGGTTCAGATATGTAAAACAGTTTCTCTCCCCTTTTATTTTCCACCTGGTTTTGTGAGTGATTCCTGTGTCTAGGACAGCGCGTAAATAAGTTACAAGGGCAGTTAACTGGCTTGGGGCAAACAAAGGTTGCTAGTGGGCTTGGTTAACTAAGCCTAGAGTCCCTTGTTTGTCAAGGTGCCTTCCTCTGCTGAAGCCTTACCTCCTCAGAAGCCCACCTCTCTCCCAGCAGTGCTGACTCTTCTCCTGTGTATATGCAAATAAACCTATTATTCACTTCTCACGGCTTCCTCTTCTCTTCCAGGGAAGATTTGGTTGCTTAGACACCCCTCCTCCATTTCTTTCCTGTTTTAGTTCTTGCCTAGTTGGAAACTTGTTTCAAAGCTACACCAAAGACTGGAAGAAAAACTGTGATACTCCGTATCTATGCCAGTGGTCGTTGGTTGGGACAAAAGTCACTTGTGGACAACAAAATGTAGGGTAGAGGGAAGTATCTTCTTGGTCTTTTTTAACCAGGCTTAGATGGACCCAGGATAGTGAAGTCCTGGAATTGATCCTTTTATTAGTTGGAGCTGAGGGAGTTATGCAGTGGAGTGATATTACAAACAGCCCCCAAAGAAATGATGTTTTCTGATGTTTCCAAATATTATCAGATTACTTTTCCTGCCCTATTTCAGGCATGCAATGCAATCTTTTTTTCTGAAAAGAAAAAAGCCCTGCCTATAAACCTGCCTCCTTCAGTTAACAGAAAAATACCTGCCAACCAAGACTCTTGTGAGGAAAATAAACCTTCCAAAAGACTGTCTTTCTGACCTGAGCAAGGGCTGAAACACTAAAGTGAAATAAGGCCCGGTGAGTCCAGACTTGCCCACAGCAGCAGGATAATGGCTCTGGGCAAGGTGCGTAGTTCTCTCAGGTGGGATATTCCAGTCCAAGTGCTCATTTGTCCTTGAGTACTCATACTGGAATTAAATAACATGAATTCAGGTAGCTTGGAAGTAATTTTGAATTTCTTTAAAGAACAGTGCTTCCCCCATAAATCAGAAGAAAAGTATATAAAATAAAATCTGAGCCATCTGCGTCCCAATTGCATTTCACTCTTAGTGCAAAACTGGTAAGATGCTTCTCAGAATGGAGGCCTGGAGACATAAACTTCACTGGGGCCAGGGACAAGCAGAAGGAGTGGCTCAATTTCCTTCACTCAACAGAGTACTAGAGCTGTGCATAAGGATCCTGCACAAGACCCTTTCTTATCTACAAGACAGTCTACACTGTAAGGAAATGGGATATCTATCATTTCAAATTACTGAAATTGGGAAATGACTTCTTTTTGGAGCCCAAAGCCATGAGCTAATGAAATATATTCCAGCTGAAGTATAGAATGCTAGCTTACAAGTCTCCGTCTATCTGGCTTTGTTAATATTTCCATCAAGGCTGGAGAAAGACAATAAAACACTAAAGTATCTGGGTGCCAACCCAGGATCCTTAGGCATGAAAGACATTCTTGTGGTTTAGGGAAATTGGGAGGGGAGATGTTTGGAGGGAAGACTACAGTGGAAGAAATAAAATGCTAGGTGGTTCAACAGCTTTCCAGATCCATAGAACTAGATTAGCAGTGAACATGCCATGGACTGGCCTCTAACACTCGTTCATCAAGTAAAATCCTAAGTTTACAATAATGGACATCAATAAAAATGCAAGATTAGTTTGGGAATTCTTTTTCTAGAATGCATGAATTCCATGAAGTAATGATCATATAATGCTCTGAACATCAGCACACCTAAACAGTCACCTGAAATAGGTGAGTGTGTGGTCAGTGGTGACACACAGGCTTTCATAGAGAGACCTCTCCCTGCTTGACTCAGTATGTGGGGCCCAAACCTACCACCTTATTTTCTCTTCATATCTTGGAGTCAATGTTTTTTAACATTTCTAGTCTCTCCAAGACCCTACCTTAAATTGTTAAGCCTAACTTCCGTTCTTTTCCTCCTATGAGATCTATGAGTGGGTTGGAAATGGCATTGCACTAGCACAAGAAGTGAATTCTATAGTGGTTCTTCAATGGAGTAGCTACATGAGCCTTGGGGAAATTACTCAAACTCTTAGAAATATGGAGGTCCTCTCAACTCTAAAACCTGATTTTTTTAGTCCATGGGCTGTCTAGATGAGCTCTCATTCCTGAGATCTCTCTGTAGTGCTGACCAGCACCAGTCAGTGAGCAAAGATCTTTGGCAAGCTCATCTGTAAAACGGAGACGAGTACCTGTCTTGGCCTATTAGAAAATTAAATGAGTATATATACACCTTCAATCAGTGCTTAATTTATTGAAAGCACTAGTGCTTGCTTCAGTAGCATATCCTCTCTTCCAATAGCAACATGCACAACTCATAGAAGGGTTTTTTTTGGTGGAGTCCGCCAAAGAATATAGAAAGTAAGTTCTTCAGAAAGAATTTACTGTTTATTAACAAACTTTGAAACCGGGAAAAGAATAAATTATCCCTGTTATAGTGGACTGGACTAAAGTTGAGTCTGGGTCCTTGGACACCACCTGCAACTTGAACCAATTACCCAAAGGCTCTGTCTGAGAGCTCGGAGCTCAAAGTCAGGTCCGGCTGACAGACCTCACAGATCCTTGCTTATAGCAGCAAGTCTGCAGTGGGTGAGGGGTGGGGAGTGGTGGGTTTCCTTAAACTATAGTCTTAACATGATAGTACTGGAATTGGCCCAGACCTTAGGAGTTGGGACAACGAGCTTCTCTCTGGCCGTTCAAGCTGAAATTCCCATCTGGCATTGGACCAGCCCTAAAGAATCAAGAGAGTGGCAAGCCATGGAAATGCTGTGTCTGTGCCAAAGAAAAGTTTTGAACAGAGTTTTCCATGCAGGATTGTTTTGTGTGTGTATGTATGTGTGTTAAATATTTCTTAACATCTGATTCAAGAAGAAGCTAAATCATTAAAAAAAAAAAATCAATGCCAAGAAAAGTCAGACTAGGCCAAGGGCAAAGGGTCAGAGTTCAATCCCAGCCCACTAAACTCTCAGGATGGATCTGAAATATAGATTCAAGAGCACATTCATGGCACTTGGAGAGAGAGGGCAGGCAGAGAAATATGAGAGAGGAAGGTTTTGAATTGCTGATGGAAAAGCAATGGAATTATACTTCGGAGAACAAGCTTTTCAAATGAAACATCTGCTGGAGAGAGCCAGAGCAAGGGTGGGGGAGACTGGAGGTCATAGAAGAATTCAGGCTTAAATTAGCATTTTTGACCTTATACTGAAGAAAGTGGGGGTGGTTAACTACATATCTAGTTTAGGCCCCTCATTTCAGAGATTGAGATCCCAAAGCCAGCTAGTGGCTTGGTCTGGCTGCTAAGGCTAGTGCTCTCCTCACTTCTTGCTTTTCTCATACGTGGTTCTCTGGAGGGAGGTGCTTACCTTGATCTTCCAGCCTGATGCCAGCAAAGGTTTCTGCTTATAATATGCAGCAGTAGCAAAAGATTGAAATGGCCTGTGAGGAGGAAAAATCCTTGTACAAAGGAAAACAGGTTAGCTGAGCTTGGACCACCCTCACCCTCAAAATAAACTCAAGAGTCCTACTTGCAGACTAACATGTAACTTGTCCCTGCACTACTCAGCCATCTTGATGTTTCAGCACCAAGAGATGTCAATAAATTCCTAGGGTGACTCGGAGAGGAGCAAGCATCACGGGAAACTGGAAGAAAAGGAAGGACCTAGGGATGGGAGCTGAAGTTGCTGGTATTAGGAATGCAGGGGCTCAAGAATGGAAAAAGACCTTTCAAGATGTAAGCACACAAGAACCAGACCAGGAAGGTACAAATTTTAAATGGAATACACTAAGTTGCAGGTCCAAGAAGACATTCATATCACTGTTCTCAGTTGTGGGTCCTGGTAAGGCCTTTTTTTAAAACTAGCTGTGAGAAGCAGCTTACAGCTCAGATCTCTTTACCGTTAATCAGTTTTAAACTTCCCTGCCCAAAGGAAACTCCCAGCACTTGGTTCCTCAAGCAGCTGTCTGGGTTGGAATTCATGGACAGGAGCTGCCAAGTTTAGCCTCTTTGGGGAACGCTAGTCAGCGCCAATGTGACAGCCTTGGGCTCAACCCCAGGAAGTAGAACAGCTGGTGGAGACTGCCTCATTCCAGGTCTGGCTGACTGTAGGGATGAGAGTTGGCACAAGGCAAGTTTGCCCTGCCCAGGCCAGAGTCCAAACCCTGTACCTTCTCCAGCTTGTCCAGTGGAGAGACCCATAAGGATGTCCCAGACTTGGGCTCCTATTTAATCAGGGTGCTCATGAGGCTAGTTGAGTCCAATCAGCAGCTACCTCTGGCCCACTGACTTCCTTTCTCTCATCCCTTGATTCAAAATGCAGTTGCCAACCTCACTTCCTCATAAGACTTGCAGGCATACTTGAGGTATCCCTGAGGTATTCCTGCTTGCTAAACATCTACATTGTTTTTACCTCTTCAATCCTCAGGTTAACGTGTAAAATGAAGAATTCAGGGGAAAGGGAGTTCTTGAGTTCCACTCGAAAGGGAGGGAAGAAGAGGATTGTCTGAGCTGATCCTGATGGTCCATTGGACAACAGGGCCAATGGGGAGCCAGGAGGAAGACAGGAGCCTGAAAAAGCAAAGGACCAATGGCAAGCAATCCTCTGGGATCTCCTTTAGGAAGAAGTCAAATCTTCATGATAGACTGAGATTGTTGAAACAGCAGGCCTAAGAAGCCAAGCTATGTCTTCATTCAAGAAGATCAGCTATTCTGTCCAATGAGGTCATTTAGAATTTGTTTTGCATTATGATTGGCTTTTCTGCTGTAGATGCAGTGATAGATCAAGAACTCTGCTGCTTCAGCCCTGGGTGCCTATGGGGTCAGGGTCAACACCTTGACAATCAGGAAGGAGCTCTCTGGCCAGGAACAGCTGACCTCATGACAGATAATAATGGCCTCTTCAATTCCTGGATGGTGCTCAAGCTCCAGGGTTCTCACCTTCAAAACCTAGAATAATGGGAAGCCTCTCTAGGATGATTTCTAAGCACCCAACGTCAGGGTTTGCCATTTACACTGTTGCCTAGTTGAATGGAATCTCCCAGAGTATGGGAGGCACAGTCTGCTCAGCCATACATCACAGTCCTGCAAGTTGCATCAAGTGAAGCTCCCAGTCTAAAAAGGGGGCATCTGAGTCCCATGGTTCCTTATTCTCCCTCCATACCTCATACCCAGTGCACTAGTGGACCAGTCAGAAGAGGGAAAAGAAAAGTTCCCCTGAAGTTCTGCTGCCCAGCTTCCTAGGCTGCTTCTGCTGTTCAGTCCTCCCCTGAGGACAGACACACTATAGGCCTTGCTCGGTGTGGGGCAGTGGGATCAGAGGGTGGGACTGAGAGCCAGCTTCTCAGAGCCACCATCCCTGCCTTTTCATGACCAGACCCTCCACCCCTTCCTACCCACTTCTGGGCATTTCTCTCCTGATGCTGCTTTCCCTCTGTCCCAGCAGAGAGGAATTAACATGCTTATTCTAAGTCTAAACTGCTCCCTGAACCTCATGGCCCTCCCGGCGCTAGGGAACCTCCTTCCCACAGCTCTGAGTCAGAGCCTGGCACCCTAGAATAGCAGAAGTAGTGAGTGAGTCAGGGAGAGATGAGGCCCTTGGTAGGGCAAAAAGTGGGGGTCTAGGGGAGCCTGGGATAGTAGGAAGAATGTGGCGGGTAAAGCCAGAGAGACTTAGTAAATCTCTGCTTTGTGACAAGGGACAGGCTTTGGAACCTGAATTTCTTCATACGCAACATTGAGAGGAGGCTTACCTTGCAATGTTACTGAGTAGATGAGTGAAAATATATATAAATCACCAGCATCATGTCTAGCAGGCCATAGGCATTGGGTAAAGAGAGCTGCTATTATTGTCATCTAATTGTTTTTTTCTTCAGGTCCAATGACCTACTGACCACTGGCCCCATGTCCATGATGCTGGTATTAAGCAAAATTCTGAGGAAAAATGGAGGTAGGGAGTCCTGCTGACTTCTCCAAAGATGTCATCTCCTTTTTCTATTCCCTCTCAGCAATTATGAGAAGGCAATACTGGAAATGAAGGTCAGTGTTGTGAAATGCTGGGTTCTTTTTTTGTCCTACTAAGTACTTTAAAATAAAGCCAGTCGTAGAAGCTGCTCCACAGAGCTAGAATTTGAAAACCAGAAGCTGGTGGGGCAATGAGTAGAGGGAGCACTTGGCACTAACAGCCACTGTGTCCCCTCCCAGCTACCTATCAAGCCCTTCCAGTGGCTTACTGGGACTGTCCAGACAGAGCTTCGATCTATCCAGCAGGAGTATGGCCTTTACTTCAAGAAAAGCAATTTATAAGAAATCCAAACAGGAGAAACCAAAATGAGAACAAAGGGATTCACATTACATACAAATAGATTCTTTGCAAAAAGACTTCTTATGGCACCCATCTGTTGTGTAAAAAGAGGCACCCTTAGGTGTGGGATTGTAGGGTGACCTCGGAGTGAGTCCTTTAAGATGAAACCACTCCTCTTCGGTAGACCTGCGGTGATATGTTTACCCTGAGCTTTGCCAAGATGATCAATGGCCCCAAATGTAGGAACTTGCCCCAGGGAAGAAATTTATCAGGTTCCACTAACCATAAGAATTTTAATCTCTCTCTAGGAGGTCACTCCAAATCAGAAATTAAAATTCCCAGCTAATCATTTAAATCCTCCCTGTCTGCCCGCTCTTTGGTGCTCTTGAGTGCTTGGGGAGGGTTTTCAGGAACCAGTTCCTTCCCAGCATCTCCTCTTTGGTTACAAAACACAAAGACGGTCATTATAGGATCACAGTTCTTTATACTCCAAGAACAAAGTTTGGGGAAATTTTCCTTCAAAATTTTAATCCACCAGGGATAAATAACCACCTCATTTTATGAGACTAGAATATTTAAATGGAGTCAGTGTTCTAGAAACTTAGCAAAGTGATATAAAACATGAAACAAAAAGATACGTCTATCTCTATGCTTCAGTGGGCACAGTGCACTATCTCTATGCTTCAGTACCGGTGACCTGAAGCTTTGCAAATCTTCAGGAAGTGTGTGTTCTGTCTATTATTTCTGCGTGGGAAAAATGGATGAAACAACAATCTGTCTCCACGCGTCTCCTGTCTTGATGACTGCCGTCAAGAGACTGCTCACAATCCAGCACCACGTAAAGTAAGTATGTGCCCATTCTACGTCCCAACAATCCACTCCGGGACACACACTCTAGACATTCTGTCCCAGGTCTGAAGGGGACCAGTACCAGAATGTCCACTCTGGGTTTGTGGGTGGTGCCAGGGAAGTGGGGACAATAAAGTTTTCTTCCCTGTGGGAATGGATGTGCAAACAGTGGTAGCAGCCCACCCCCAGGGGGCCAGACAGGTTGGCAGTAATGGATCAGGTGTACTACTCATGGTCACATAAATGGATATAAAAACACAATGCTGAGCGAAGAAAGTAAAATAGCATAAGAACTCTAACACAATACCATGTATGTACATTAACAATGCAGGTACACAAAGAGGAATACACATTTATCATAAACACATGAAACAAAAGCTACGCATTACATACACTGCAACTGTTTACCTATGTGGGAAGGAGAGTGGGGAACGGAGATAAATCCATAAATAAAGCCAGAGAAGAGGGGACCATGCAAAAATCTGTACACAAATGTTCATGGCAGCATTATTCATAATACTCAAGATGTGGAAATGATTCAGATGTCCATTAACTGGATAAATGGATAAATAAATAAAATGTGGTATATCCATACAATGGGATATTACTTGGTCATAAGCAGGAATGAGGTCCTGATTCACGCTACCACACAAATGACCTTCAAAAACATGCTAAGGGAAAGAAGCCAGTCACAAAGGACCACATATTGTGTGATTCTATTTATACAAAAAGTCTAAAATAGGCAAATCTAAAGAAACAGAAAGATTAATGTTGCCTAAAGCTGAAGGGAGGGGAGGTTGGGGCTAAGTGCGAGGTGACTACTAATGGGTATGGGGATTCTTTTGGGGTTGATGAAAGTGTTCTAAACTTAGATTGTAGTGATGGTTGTACATCTCAGTAAATATACTAAAAACCTTCATTGTGCACTTTAAATGGGTGAGTTCTATGGTATATAAAACATATCCCAATAAAAACAATTAAAAAGAAATAAGAGGGAGAATAAACCCATGTGGTTGTCCTCTGGTTCTTCCGCTTTGTGCTTCTGGTTTCATATGGGAACTGGGTGAGGTTCACCTACCTTAACCCTCTGCCCATGGGCCATTGCCCTTGCACTTGTCTCTGGCCCTTCCTGCTTGAAAACCCAGCACTGGCCAAAGGCTCCCAGAAACTGAATCAGAGCTGACTCCAGGGCAGGGCTGATGGGTTACATGCAGATCACTTCCTCCAGTGCCTGAAGTGGCTCCTTGCCAGACTGCCACTGACGGTTTTCTAACAATGGAATTTGGAAGGGACATTCAGGGCCGCTCTGTTAACTAACCACGAGTTTATCATCAGTCAACAGTGTGACTCTAAGAAGATGTGTCTTTCCTTCTTGGTTTTGCCAGTATTATTATCTGTGTGACTTTAAAATGCTACTTCTCTGAGTCTCAGTTTCTCTCTCTGGGAAGTGGGCATAAAATTAATGAGAGCAGTTTGGGATAGTAAATGAAGTGATTTATGTGAAAACATCTGACACATAGACAGTACTTGGTAGATGTTGCTGAATCTGCCTCCTCCAAAACTTAACATGCTCCTCCGAACAGACAACTAAAAATACTAACACAATCTTGAATTTGACAAAACTGGTAAAAGAGTCCAGGTCATGAGAAATAAAGTCATAATCTTAATTGAGAACCTATTATGTGCCAGACACAGTGTGTACTGCTGGGAAACAAAAGTGGATGGAATGGTTTTCAGTCAGGTATCTTGGGTGCAAGCAATAGAAACCTAACTTAAACTAGCAGCAGCAGGAAAAGGGAACGCAGTAGCTCAGTAACTCAGCTGAGTTATAGGCACTTCCTCTCCTGCTTTTCCTCCCCTGCATCATTTTCTGTGGATAGGTTTCTGCTGTGTGGCCTAGAAAGATTCCTATCCCTCCTAGCTTGCTAGCCGAGGTGGGAGATGAGGGGACTCCTCCAGCAGATTCCTAATCTGCCTTCCTATGAAAACAGAGCAGGTATATTCAGTGGTAAGACTATATTCCTTGAATGGAAATGACAAAGAAGCCAATTTCCTATCAGGAATTTCAGCATATTTAAGCTTGAAAGAAGTCTCTGCTCATTTGGAGATTGGTATTGGCGAGTGACAGAAAATGCAGCTCAAACTGCACAAACAATGATGGTGATTTATAGGCTCCCAACATAACTGAAAAATTCTGTGCTAGGGTGGCCTTACGATTTATCAGGGCCCTGTCTCTCTCCCTGCAACTCTCTTGGCTCTGCCTCCATGTGTGTCTACTTTGTCTCAGACTAGCTTCCATCATCATCAGAGCAACACGCTACCTTGTTCCTACCTAGGGATAGGGCTAGAGCAGCTTCCTGCAGTCACTGAAGAAAAGTCCCAAGGGGTGGCTCTGCCTGGACTACCATGGCCAGGACAAATCCCATGATGACTCCTGAGTCATGATGGAAAGAGTCAGGGCATTAGGCTGATGCATTTTGGTAAATTAGAGTCCACTTAGAAAAATACAACTTGCCTCACAATGGGAGAGGGTGGAAGGACACCGAGAGCACGAGCACAGTGCCCACCACAGGGTCACTAATCTCATTTAAGATGAGGAAATTGGGGCCAAAGACCTCCCAAGGTTCTACATCTAGTTTGGGGCAAATCTAAGACCAGATATCAATGGTCTTGGCTACAGTTGGCTGCTATTGAATCAGTATACGAGGCCTTAATGAGTAACAAAAACCCATCACTAAAGAGATTCAAGCCAAGGCTGTATGGTATCATAGCTATAAAAGGAATTACCACACTGATCTCCAAGGGAGGACAGAGGCTTCTGTTATTGGTGCTCCGTGGGAACAGCACGGACATGAGACAACTAATCCCAGGATGGGATGGTGGAGACAGGGATAGGCTCATCCTGTCTACTTGCTTAGATTCATAACTTCCTGAGAGAACCTCTGACTCCCCTCTGCCTTCCCCTCCTCCCTGCCCTATCCCCAAACCGAGAAGGACAAGCCAGGGCTGGTAATTGTGTTAGTTCAGTTTCCTCCCTGGCCTTGCCCTCCTCTTAATCTGATTTTCAAGGGAAGAGAAATGGCAGGGCCCAGGCTCAGGAAGAAATTCACTCCCTTGTGTCTGGTGGGCCTGCTAATTTGATAGAACTACTTGCTGAGCTTCCACAGAACCCCCATTAGGGAAGAATTTTATCTGGTTCCCCCAGCCCTGGCCCTGGAGAGCGCTCCAGGTCTCAACTCAGAAGGAAATTCAACTTTCAATTCAATTTCTGTATAAGGAAATTAAGTCTTTATTATAATAATAGTAACCTGAGATTGAGTACCTACTGTATGTCATATGTAGCACCATTTGCTTTATATCTGAAGACTCACTAGGTGTGCTGTCACCCTTGTGAGTTCACAGGTGCTCCAAGCTAGGCCTGTAATTAGTGATCCCCTTGTCACAGGAGTCTCTGCATTTGAATGGACTTGCCTTTGGGCCTGGAGCCTTTGGTCAGCTCTTCTGTAATCTTCCGAGTAGCGAGTAGCGGTGTTTCTAGAGCAAGGTGGCTATCTGAGTGTGTGGTGTTTCTAGAGCAAGGTGGCTATCTGAGTGTGAGGCAGGATCTGACCTAAGTCTCCTCTTCCATCGAAGGGCTCCTGGTGTCTAACAGGAGCCCATATACACTTGAAACACTTTTTCACCATCCCACCCCATTGCCATAACAACTACCAATGGCCATGAACCCCATTCTAAAGCTCAGTCTGCCAAGCATCCTGGAAGGAGTGTATAGCAGGATGGCAAGACACTGGGCCCTGGAGAGGAGTACTTTGCCACCTATTAGCTGTGTGGCCATGAACATTAGTTATCTAAACTCTGAGCTAGGGCTTCCTCATCTGAGAAATGGCAATAATATAATCTACCGTATAAGGCATTTGTGAGAATTAAATGAAGTAAAGGATATGTTACTTCCTCTCCATTTTGCTGTGTGGGATGAGAATTATGAATTACCTGCTGCTCATGTGTTTCCCCAAAAAGTGAGCCACTTCTGGCCTTCCACTTTGACTTTCTTTCCTGGAATCCCAGGGTGCTCATGGGATTCAGAGGATATAAGGAGACTTTGCCAGATTGCTCATCACATGAAAACTGGGGTTACCTGCTTGTTCTTCAAGGGTCCGTATCCTCATGGATACAGACAGAAAACAAATAAGTTAATAAACATAAAGTATAATGCTGTGAAACATGCTCTGTCTCAGTAGACATCAAAGAGGCTACTGGGCCTCCAGCTAGGGTGCTGGTGTCAGTGTCACCCAGGGAAGTAACAATTGACTTTCCATTCACCCGTCAGCCAGACAATAGGTACCTGTTTCCCCAGGCAGTCTGCCTACTACCAGAATCAGTCTGGATGCCAAAGTTACAGCCTGCATTCTCTCTCACCACTGCATGCCCCCCACCCTCCAAAAAAAGCCCTTCCATTCAGGCTGTTTTCAAGGGACAGACCTGGGATCAGCCTCCTGCTTTTGCTTCCACTATCGTTGTGAGTAGAGTGCAGATTCTGGGCAGCCCGGGGATATACCAACGCCCCCTCTCAGAGAGCTCCATGCCTGGCTCTCCCCAGCTGCTACTCCGCCTCTTTCAAATCTATTCAAATGTCATTTCTCCAAGGAGGGCTCCCCTGCCACCTGATCTAATTGAGCCAGCCCTACATATGACCCCCCACCCCACTTCCCTTTGTCTGACTGCTTGTCTCCTTAGACAAAACTAACAAGTGAGTTTAGCAAGGTTATATGATACAAAGTCAATATACAAAAATCAATTGTATTTCCATGATTCATTTTGAATTAATTTAAAAAAATTATTATTTTATTTTTCAGTTACAGTTGACATATGAAGTGATCACTCTGATAAATCTAGTACCCACCTGACACTATACATAGTTATTACAATATTATTGACTATATTCCCTATGCTATCTATACTTTACATCCACATGACTGTTTTGCAACTATCAATTTTTAATTTTTAATCCCCCTTTTTCATCCATCCTCCTAATTCCCCTCCCATCTGGCAACCATCAAAATGTTCTCTGTATCTATGAGTTTGTTTCTGTTTTGTTTATTTGTTATTTTGTTTTTTAGATTCCACACATAAGTGAAATCATGTGGTATTTTTCTTTCTCTGTTTGATTATTTCATTTAGCATAATACCCTCTAGGTCCATCCATGTTGTTGCAGATGGCAAGATTGCATCCTTTTTCATAGCTGAATAATATTCCATTGTATATATGTGCCATTTCTTCTTTATCCATTCATCTATTAATAGACATTTAGGCTGCTTTCATATCTTGGCTATTTACATATGCTGCAGTGAACAACTGGATATATATGCCTTTTCGAGTTAATGTTTGGGGTTTCTTTGGATCAATACCCTAAAGTAGAATTGCTGGGTCCTTTGTCTCTTGTTATAGCCTTTGTTTTAAAATCTATTTTGTCTAATATAAGCATTGCTACTCTAGCTTTTTGTTTGCTTGTTTCCATTTTCATAAAATATCTTTTTCCATCTCTTTACTTTCAGTCTGTATATGTCTTTTGATCTGCAGTGAATCTCTCATAGGCAGCATATGTAAGGGTCTTGTTTTCTTATCCACTCAGCCATCATATGTCTTTTGATTGGAGCATTTAATCCATTGATATTTAAAGTAATTGTCAATAGATATGTAGTTATTACCATTTTATTATTCATATTATTAATCTTTTTTTCCTCTTAAGGAAGTCCCTTTAATATTTCTTATAATACTAGTTTGGTGGTGATGAACTCCTCTAGCTTTTTCTTGTCTGAGAAGCTCTTTATCTGTCCTTCAATTCTAAATGATAGCTTTGCTGGGTAGAGTAATCTTGGTTGTAGGTCCTTACTTTTTCATCAGTTTGAATATTTTGTGCCAATCTCTTCTGGTCTGCAAAGTTTCTACTGAGAAATTAGCTGACAGTCTTATGGGAGCCTCCTTGTAAGTAGTAACTAACTGCTTTTCTAACTGCTGCTTTTAAGATCCTCTCTTTGCCTTTAATCTTTGGCATTATAATTATGATGTGTCTTAGTTTGGGCCTCTTTGAGTTCTTGTTGAGTTCTTCTTGTTTGGGGCTCTGTGCACTTCCTGGGCTTGTATGTCTATTTCCTTCAGATTAGGAAAGTTTTTCATCATTGTTTTTTCAAATAGGTTTTCAATTTCTTGCTCGCTCGCTCACTCACTCTCTCTTCTACTGGTTCCCCTGTGGTACGAATGTTGGTACAGTTTATGTTGTTCCAGAGGTCCCTTAAACTATCCTCATTTAAAATTTTTTTTCTTTTTGCTGCTCTGATTGGTGTTCTTTGCTACCTTCTCTTCTAAGTCACTGTTTTTATATTCTGCTTCATCTAATCTGTTGATTCCCTCTAATGTATCCTTTATTTCAGTTATTGTATTCTTCATTTTTGACTGGTTCTTTTTTATGTTTTTTTTTTTATCTCCATGTTTATGTTTTCTGTCTCTTTGTTGAAGTTCTCACAGATCATTGAGCATCCTTATAACCAGTGTTTTAAATTCTGCATCTGGTAGATGCTTGTCTCCATTATGTTTAGTTATTTTTCTGTAGTTTTGTCCTGATCTCTCATTTGAGACATGTTTCTTTGTCACCTCATTTTGGCTGTTTACCTGTGTTTATTTCAGAGATGCTATGTATCCTGGTCTTAATAGAGTGGCCTCATATATTAGGTGTTCTGTAGGGCCCAGTAGTACAGTCTCCATGGTAGCCTGAGACAAGTACTCCAGGTGTGTTCCTTGTGTGTCTCATGCATGCCCTCCTGTTGTAGTTGAGCCTTGATTGCTGTTGGCTCATCAATGACCCTCAGGCTAATTGGTTGTGAGGACTGGTCATGACTACAAGTGCTAACCCTATAAAATAGGATGTTCTTTAGTGGGGCTCTGGTGCCTGCTGAATCTGCCCTTTCAGTGTCATTTGTGGAGGTGGTTTGGTGGTAATCTGGTGTGGTCTGAAGCTGGCCACCAGGTGTCTTGGTTCTGGTGCCTCTTGGGAGGGGCTCTGGCACAGACCAAAGTCAGCTGGTGCCTGTGCCCTGCCTGGGGCCACCTGGTGTGAGTTACAAAGTAATCTGCAGATGGTTGCCACTAAGCTGTGAACTGAGGTTGGCTGTTGCTAGTGCCAGGCTTGGGGCTACTTACCAAGAGGTACGGGGCAAGCCGAGGCCAGATGCTGTTTGTTTGGGGTTTGTCAGCCTTTGAGAGAATTTAGGAAAGTCCACAACATGAGCCAAGACAGGCCATTTGTATGGAAAAGCCATTGGAAGAGGCTTGGGTGGGCCTGCAACTTGGGTGGGGCAGAGTCTCAGAATCACCAGGGTAGGGCAAACATTGTTAGCTAAGTTGATGAAGACTCAAAATAGTAAGAGGGCTCAAACAAAGAACCATGGCTTTTGCCAGCACTTATATCTGGGAGAAAGCTTCCCCTATAGCTCTCTTCCTGAAGCCAGACAATTCAGTTCCTCCCCATATGTCTCTTGTGCCTTTTAAGCAGGTACCCAGATCTGGAGCTTTGATGAGTGGGTCTGCTGGTGAGTAAGTCTGTGTGTGGGCCCTTTAAGAGGAAGGCTTGGGACTCCAGCCACCCTCTACCTCACTCAGTCATAATCTCTGCTGGTTTTCACAACCAGAAGTTATGGGAACTTCTATTGCTGACACTGCCCTTTAGGTGTGTCATTTGTAGAGGTGGTTGGGTAGAGGTAGTTGGGTATGGGCCTGGAACCCCTCACTCCTCAAGAGGAATCTTCACAGCCAAGATAGCCCTCCCAATTTTTAACAACCATACATGGGTGTGGAACCAGCCCTTCCTATCTCCACCCCTCCTATCAGTCTTTAGGTGGATTCTTCTGTATATTCTCAGTTATAAGACTTCTGTTTGGCTAGACTTCAGGAGATTCTCAATGACAGTTCTGTAGTTTAGTCATAATTTTGATGTGGTCGAAAGAGAAGGCAAGGACAGAGTTTACCTACTCTACCATCTTGACCAGAAGCCCTGAGATTCTTTTCTGAGTTAACTTTAATATATGGTATGAGGTATAGGTCAAAATTAGTTGTTTTCATATGTGTATCAAGTTGTTCCAGCACCATTTGTTGAAAACATTATTGTTTCTCTATTAAATAACTTTAACACTTTTGTAAAAAAGTAGACTGACTATATATGTATTGGTCTGTTTCTGACTGAAAAACTTCTGTCATTTCTGGGTACATTTTTATTGCCTGATTTTTTTTCCTCATTATGAGTCATATTTTCCTACTTCTAAGTACATGTTAATATTTTATATTAGATTCTAATATTGTGAATTTTACTTTGTTGAGTACTGGATTTTATTTTATTCCTTTAAAGAGTGATGGACTCTATCTAGCAGGCAGTTAAGTCCCATACAGATTAGTTTAATCCTTTCAAGGCTTATGTTTAAGCTTCTTTAGGGGTGGAGTACAGTAGTCTTTGTTCTAGGGCTAATTTAGCTCCACTTCTAAGATGTATGTCTTCTGGGGTCTCCACTGAATGCCCATGTGTTTAGCAAAGTTTCACCATCCCAAGTGGAGGGAAGTTTAACCATTCTAGGCCTTGTATGAGTTCTAGGAATTGTTCTATTTACAGCTCCCCAGAATAGTTCTTTTTTTAGAAATTATTTTTGCTGGACCTCATGGAGTTTTAGCTAAGCATGCACAAATTGGTATTCAATCAAAGACTCTAAGGGATTCCCATGAAGATTTCTGGAACTTTTTCTCTACATATCTTTTTTCTTTTTTGAACACTGCACTTCAATTTTAGTTGCCTCAGATTCCCCCAAACTCTGGTCTGTCTCCTTAACTCAGTAAGACTATCAAGCTCTCCTTAGATTCTCCTATTTGTGCTTCAGTCTGGAAACTGCCTCTTGGCAGTGAGCTGAGGCAATCATATGTCTCACCTCCTTTTTTCCTTCTCTCAAGGATCACCGTTCTGCACTGCCTGTTGTCTGATGTCTGCAAACAGTAGTTTCATATATTTTGTCCAGTTTTGTAGTTGTTTATGGTTAGAGGGCAATCCCATAACAGTTAATTCTTCTTGAACAGAAGCAAAACTTTCTTCTCCAAAGGAAAAAACTCCAATTTTATTTATTTCAGAATGTTCTACACTCACCTCACTTACAGTTTCTGCTATATAAATGTATTTACTTTATTTCAGGTATGTTTAGTGTCTATATTACATAAGAGGTTATAATAAAATAAAGCATATTTTATTGACTCTCAGAGTTAATAGAAGTGGAACTCAGAATATTTTTTGAACAAAATGAGCATATTCATTGAACAAAGACTGATCAGTTTAAACCCAGAAAATAAGAAAGTCCAAGGTGATTTGTGTTCTTATCTTCAAAGCACAAGATTACAATATTTGAGGAGCTATGCTACCATCCTTTATCTCATTCTCCATTGTACCATAGAGACATCAGGGCAGCATAGGCTTAGGCTCAGAGAGACTGGATTTGCCTCTAGCTAGGGACATAGTGAACTTGTCTAATTTGTAAAGACTGTCAGATCCTTGTATGTAAGGTCTACATCCATCTCATTTTGGGACTTCCAACAGCCCTTAACTTATCCATATGGGGGATATACAAAAAAATCTAATAAATTGAATTATATTTCATAAGTGAATCCTTGCTAATGTGTTGATGACTGATAAAATGTTGATGATGACCTGTCCAGGTAACATACTTGCATCTGAGACATAGTTTTGCCCTTTCTGAAGTGATCGATGGGGAACACTTTTTGATCTTATAATCCAAGTTATTTGAGAAAATTCAACAATTACATAACCACTAAACCATGGGTTATTGGAAATGACAGGAACTACCTCTCCATGTTGTTATAAAGATTAAATAAAATAATGCATTAAATTAACATATATTCATTGAGCACACACTACATACCAGGTACTACTCTAGATACCTGGGATACAGCAAAGAACAAAACAGACAAAAATCTCCATCTTCATGGAGCTTATGCACCAGTAGAGGAAGACAGACTAAGCATAATACATAAGCAAAACATGTGGTATGTTCCATGGTATTATATGCTACATTAAAAAAATAAATATTTAGAATATTAGGGGGTTCAGTTTTCAAACCAGGTAATTATAGAAGACCTCACTGAGGTAATACTTTAGTAAAGATGTAAGGAGGTGAGGGATGAGTCACACAGGTCTCTGGAGTAAGAGGGATCCTGCTAGAGGAAATAGCAACTGCAAAGACCCTGAGACAGGAACATTTCATGCAAAGGAATGACATGATCTGCCATTTTAGCAGAATCACCCTGTGTATGCTGCTGTGTGGAGAATAAACAAAGAGAAGCAATGTCTAATGCACGGACTTGGTCATGAGTGGGTTATTTTCCAGGAGCAGAAACCCATTCACACTGTCTCAAGTTAAAATAGTCAGGTTTAGGTGGTGGTTAATAGGACAGAAGGGAATCTGAATTTGGGAACCAGAAAGTCAGCTGGTGGAATCCTCCCCCATAGGTCTCTGTTGTGGTCAGCCATCTCTCACCTGCTCTCTCTGTGGACCAGCTTTTGTTGCTTGATCAGCACTGGGCTGAAGAAGAGCTGTCCTTTCCCAGTGACCAAGGCTGGTGGCCCCTCCCCTTTTCACTGGCCTGACTTACAACCACAAATGAGACGAAAGCAGCTCCAAAAAAGCTCCAGTATCAGCCTCTCAAAAACCAGTGTTATTAATGTTTTAAATCATAATAATGATTTAAAATTTTTCCATTTATGTTCATGTGTCATAGTTTTTAAGGCTGGAAAATAGCATATTCTAGGAGATCAGAAAGCATTATGATTAAATGTGGTTCTAGAACCTAATGATTGGAGCTGGACTCCCAGTTCCACCACTTATTAATTCCGTGACCTTGGGAAAGTTACTTATCTCATTTACAAAAACCATTTAATGTGTTTGCTTGAATAGTTAATCTATGCACCTGTATAGCATTCAAATAACTATGCTCCCACTCCTGTCTCCAAAGTCATCAATCCCCACACTGGAGTTATCTACAAAGATCACTTTCTGACTTAACCTTTTGGAACCTCAATTTTTTCTTCTGTAAAATGGGAGCAATGACACTTACCTAACCTCCCATCCAAAATTTCTATAGAGATTAAATTAAATAATACATTCAGAAGTGCTTCATTAGCAAACTGTAGACCCCACAAATGGAAGGCGGCAGTTCACATGAATCAGGGGCACGACTCTTGAACTTTCACAATGGCCAGAACATGTCACACTTTTAGATAAGTAGCGTTTGTCAGGTTGTCTTCATTGATGTCAGGTCTCAATTTTGTGAAGATGAAACAAAAAGATTTGTGGAGTCTCACATAATTTTGGTTAAAATCCTACCTATCTTTCAAACCCCAGCTCAGGTGTCACCTGTACTTAGAGGCTATCTCTGGTTCCTTGTGCAGATCCCCTCCCTAGATATACTTGCTGTCTCTTTGAGGCCCACAGAATCTCCTTCTAGATCTTTCTGTGCTGTGAGAGGCCTTCTCCTTTTTTGTTGACATGTTGCAAGGCAACCCCATGGGGTAGAATGAGCAAAGCTTGGATTCTGGTGTCACCATACATGGGCTGTGTGACGGGCAAGTAATTTAATCCCTAAACCTCAGTTTCCTCATCCACAGATTTTAGTTAATAACTTTGCCTCTAATGTAGCTTGCCTCAATCTTTTGGTCTCGAGATCGCTTTAGACTCTGAACAATTAAGGACCACAAAAAATTTTTATTTATGCATTTTATGTCTATTTATTTATTTATCCACATATTTACCATATTAAAAATAAAAACTGAGAAATTAAAATGTTTATTTATTCATTTAAAAATAACAATAGCTGACTCATTATATGTTAACATAGTTATCTTTAATTTTAAAAGTACTTTCCAAAACAAAAATATTTGCTGAGAAGAATGTGTTCTTTTACATTTTTGCAAATATTTTAAATAGAAGATAGCAAGATTCTCATATTTTTCCTACATTCAATCTATTGAGGTATGTACTTTTGGTTGAAGCATATGAAGACAGTCCAATCTCATGCAGATACATACCTGGAAAAGGAAGGAATATTTTAGTAGCCTTTCCAAATTATTGTGATATTCTTCTTTGATATTACACTAAAAATCAATAAGTGATAGTTTCTTAAAGATCGACTGCAATGTGAAATCTGAAACTACTCAGTAATCTTTTCATATTCTGTCCCATAAAATCCATGGGTCTATCTTGTACTTTAAGAAGATCTTTAACCTATGCATAATTTTTTAACTTACTTTGCCCTTTAGTTATTTGGTAGTTTTGTTTTATTGAGTATACAAATCTTCCAAAAGTTGACAGATTTTATTATCAATATAGAATAATCTCATGGCTAATTATCACCACCAAACATATACATATATATATATATATATATATATATATATATATATATAATATTAATAATATATATAATAACATAAAAAACCTAGGAATAATTTAAATAAAATATATGTAAGACCTCTACCCTAACAATGACAGCACACTGCTGAGAGAAATTAAAGAACTCAATAAATAAAGAGAAAAACAAGTTCATGGATTGAAAGAATCAATATTGTAAAGACATCAGTGTTCCTAAAATTCAATTAAATGAATTCAATGCAATGAATTCAATGCAATTCTAATCAAAATCCCATCAGGACAAGCCGATTCTAAAATTTATTAAGAAAGGCAAAGGATCTATAATGGCCAAAATAGTTTTGAAAAAGAGGGAAAAAATTGTAGAACTTACTCTACCTGATTTAAAGACTTATGATAAAACTGTGATAATCAAGACAGTGTGGTATTGTTAAACGTTAACAAATATATCAGTGAAATAGTAGAATCCAGAAACAGATCCACACAAAATGCAGTCAGTTTATTTTGACAGACATCAAGGCAATTCAGTGGGTAAAGGAACTATATCAACAATTTGTGCTAGAATAAGTTATTCATATAGAAAATAATGAACTTAACTGTTAACTCATACCATACACAAAAAGTAACTCAAAATTTATTACAATTTTCAACATGAAAGCTAAAACTGTAAAGCTTCTGGAAGAAAAACATGAAAGACCATTTTTACAAACTTGGAGTAGGCAAAGATTTTTTTAGATAGAGCACAGAAAGCAATAACCATAAAATAAAAAAATTGATAAAATTTTCTCTCCTTCTAGTAGGGTCCCAGAATCTCCTTCCATAGCTGCTGTGCCTACCCCATGCCTCAGGGTGCCAACACTCCCCACATGCTCCATGCAGAGCCCCCAGCCCTTCACTACCATCCATTGCCACCATGTTTCCCCAAACCAAGGGCCTTTGGGAATCATTCACACAACTCTTGCCACAATTTACTCAACATTTCCCTTTAAAGCAACTCACTTCCTTTTACTTAAATCTTTGTCCTACCTTCCTTAGCTTTGTCTTAAACAATCATTGCTGCAAAACCTCTAGTTTAATAGATGTATCACTTTTCTTTATTACATATTAAATTAAATCCTTATTAAAATATTTTTAAACCTATGAACAATCTAAAATTATTTCATATGCTGCACTTTTTACATGTTCTTGAGAATATGTTTATGAATGTATGTGAACATGTATGTGTGCATCTAATAGTGCGTGTGAGCAAAGGAGTACATGCGTGTACATGTGGTTGTGGTTGTGAGTGTGTATGAATATGTATGTGAGTGTGTGTATGTCTGTGTGTGGATGTGAATGTGTATCAGAATGAGTGTAATTGTATGTGTTCCTGAGTGTGTAGTGTGTGTGCGTCCGGGTGGGATGGGGCTGGAGGAAGACTAGACTGTCTACATAAAAGTCCTAGTGAGAGGTGACTACCTCCCCCTGATCCCCAGCAATGAGCCCCACTCACCAGGAACCAGGCAGGGCAGAAAAAAGACATGTGGGCCAGCAGACTCTCTAGTCACTTCCCTGCTTGTTTATCCACAGGTCCCCAGAGGAGGAAAGTCTCTCCTTGGCCAAGGGAGCACCTGGTTACAGCCTGCTTCCTGGCAACCATTGCCAGGGACTGGGAGTACTTCTGAGAACAGCCGGAGCAAACAGGCGGGGGCAGATCCTTCACTGCTATATTTACAGGTCTGGATTTAGCATAGGGGACCTTGATACAAGAGACTAAGCTCCCAAGTTTTCAATATGTTCATTCCCCTGGCAATCTTATGCAAGGGATATTTTTCAGGAGTTCAGAGAGGTTAGGTAAATTGCTCAAGGTCACACAGCTAGGATATTCAGAACTATAGTAGGACCCAGTATTCTGGCTCTAAGGTCAAGGATCTTTTTCACTATAGCACAGGCAGCACTTCACCCACAAAAGCCCTGTGCCAGCCATTACCTGGACATGAGAACCCCGGCATGAATATCTAGTGCCACTCGATTTTACTGTGGCTGTTATCACCTATGGGTCAGCCCCTGTGGTCTTAGCTCAGGGATTCTTTTGCCCATTCTCATGTCAAACCCCTCAACCAGGAAACAGCTGGTGTCTTGGGTACAGAAAACCCATGAGTTGGGGGACACATACCATTGGCACTCACGTGCACTGACCAAACAGAACTGACTTCAGCTTAAGAGCTAGGGCAACGTCCTGGAGGTGGAGGAGAGTCTCTGGGGAAGGGCAGGGTGGTGCTTGCAGGAGGCTCAGGAGTGTGACTACTTATCAAACAGAACAGAAGTATTTCAGTATTTAAATAATTCTGGCCCATTCTGGCTGCATGTTGACTTTGTGCAAAAGGAACCCTGTATTTTCACATTTCTCAGAGGTAGAAGATAAGTTCTCTCTATCCCTTCTCTACTCCTACTCCCTTGCATTATGGACTGGGTCCTTTAGTGCAATCTTACAGATTGAAGATATTAAAATGTGATCCTTGCCTGCACCCCAGCAGCTCCTGTTCTACTTTCCTAAGAGGTATTCTCTCAAGAATCCAGCCAGTCCTGGGCTGTAGAGGTTCCAGTTTGGTCATAGTCAGGGACAGTGCTCTCTGAGGTCCTGAGATCCATGCCACATGTCACCATGTAGAGTCCAAGGCAGACGAGTTATGCATATAGGGCACTCAATCCCCCACTGTCTTGTGTAAGCCTCACAGTGGCAAATCTATCCAGAAACTCTTTGGGCTAAAGAGGATTCATATTGATTGAAGAGTGGTATAAACTCTGTGGCCAGCTCAGGGTAGATGGTTATTGAAAGGCTCCAAATGGCTGCATAAGGACCTGCCTTCTTCTAACTTAGTAGTCTCACATTTTAGTGAACACAGTCATCCTAGGGGTTAATAGAGTTATTTTAATATGAAATGGAAAAAAAAAACAAACAAACAAGAAACCTGCCACACTAGGGATTTCACAGCACTCTCCACGCCAGGTCCCACAGGGGAGTGCTGGGCCCTAACACTGGAGCAAGGGGCTCCAGCATTGCTTCCAGCTCTGGATGACGCCACTCTGAACTCAGAGTGGAGAGGGAGATGGAATGACATCCCCACCAAGACTGCCACAGGGAGAGAGATTCCCCTTGAAAGTGAAATCTGGGTGCTGCTTTCTAAAGAAGGGTAGAATATATGCTGGACAGATGAATAACAGCAAACACCCCAGATGATTTCAGCAGGAGGAGGGTGGATGTATGGAAAGAGCATGAACTCTGGGGCCAAGGAGACATAAAGACCCCGGCCATGGCATGTCTGGTTCTGTAACTGTAGACATCCTCTACTTAAGTCCCACATGGACTTCCAGCTGCTCCTAGGAAAAAGCCTCAAATCCTTCCAAATCTTGTGATCTGATCTGGACCTGAGTCATCTCTTCTCTCCGCAAAGTCCTTTCTCTTCCTGTCTCTCTCGTCTGAATAGTTAACACTTCCTCAGCCTTCGGACCTCATTCCAACGCCTCACCTGCCCAAGGAATCCTGCATTAGTGTTTTCTATATCTACATCTATCTATGGAGAGAGAGAGAGAGAGATTTTAAGGAATTGGCTCATATGTTTGTGGGAGCTGGCAAGTCCAAAATTCATAGGGTAGGTTGGTTGACTGGAAATTCAAGTAAGATTTCATGTTTCAGTTTTAAGTCTGAAAACCACAGGGCAGTAAGTTGGAAAATCAGGCAAGTTTCTGTGTTGCAGTCCTGATACAGAATTCCTTCTTCTGAAACCTCAGCCTTTGCTCTTAATGCTGTCAACCGATTGGATGAAGCCCAACCACATTATGAAGGGCCATCTGCTTTACTTAAAATCTCACATCTAAGAACTACCTTTATAGCAACACCTAGACTAGTGTTTGGCCAAACAACTGGGTACCACAGCCTAGCCAAGTTGACATATGAAATTAACCACCACAATTTCCCTGACCTCTAGGGAAGATCAGCACCTCCTTTCCCGCCACCCGCTGCTGACATGCTATTCTAGGACTGTGTACTTCTTCACAGAACTATAACACTTTCTAATACTATCTACTTAGCTTTGCTTTTCTCCAGATTTTCCACCATATGCCTAAGGTGGAAATTTATTCTTATCAGGGCTCTAGGTACTTATTCAGATGATTTAGTTTTTTTCTTCAATTTTGATTAATTTACAGTCATTAGTTCTTCAAATACTGCTCTTCCCTCATTCTCTCTCTGTTTTCCTGGTATACTAGTTAAGATGTGGTAGATCTTGTCATTTTTCCTCTATGTCTCTTAGCTATGGTTGCTTCCATATTTTTCTCTATTTTTCTTCTCTTGTTTTTCTCATTGTGCTACTATCAGAGTGATTTTTTTCAGAAGTATTATCCAATTTGCTAAATGTCTCTTTAGCTATGTCATAGTCTACTATTCAACTTATTAATTTTAAAAATAATTTATTAAAACAGTGTTTTTCATTACTAGAACTTCTATAGGGCTTGTTTTTCATCAATTTTTAATATTATCTTATATTCTTTATCCTCTTTTTAAAAATGTTCTTATGATCACTTAGAATGTTTATTTTATATTTTCAGATTTTTAAATCATTTTTACTTCCCAGGGAGTGAATTCTTCTGTTATTTTGTTGCTGCTGTTGTTGTTTAGTCTTGTTTTGTTTTTTTGTTTTATATTTACTGATTATCTTTTATGATAATTTGTTTTCTTTTGTAGTTTATAATTTTTGATTGGGAACTCATCTTCAGTGAGTATTGTTTTTGCTGTGTGATATCTGTGAGTCTTCGGTTGTAAAAATGTTCTTTGGATTTTACTTCTGTCAGGGCCCTAAATTATGAACTAATTTTTATGTTAACTTTTGGAACAAGAATCCTGGGACCAATAGCACCCCAAGAGAGGGAGTTGTGGTAGGAGCCGTCCACCTCTCTCCCCTACATGAGGCAGGCCTGGACCTTCTATCTTTCACAGGAACTTTTCTCCCTCCCAAGCCCAGGACAGGGAGAATGTTTTGTTCCTCATTCTGCAGGCAAGCTTGGTAGATAGAGTTTTTCCAGCCTGCCTTTTTCCCTGATTAGGGCTCTCTTTAAGGCTCCAGGCCTTTAAGAGATAAATTTAAGGCTCCAAACCTTAAAGAGATAAATTCAAGAGATAAATTTCAGCTCTCCTTTCTCAAACAGCCCAGAGCCTTAGAACTCCAGGCTTCAGGTTTTAGGGCCTTATCTAGTTTTTGACTTATCTAGTCAAAACTCTGCTAATCATAGGCTTAGCTTTCACTCCTCATTCTTGCTTTAAATCTTATACTATCTGTGGTTTACCTTTCTTTCTTTTGAGCTTAGCTATGTATTTTCAGGAAATATATATATTTCTATATGGTAACAAGAGAGATTGTCTGACATAGCTCAATCTCGCATGTTGCCAAGAGTGTTTTGATACATTGATCTGTGATTATCTGAGTAATAGTAATCTCCCCAACTAGATTGCAGACTACATGAGACAGGGACTGTGTTGCCTTTTGCTTCCAAAAAAGAACTGACTGAGCATATGTTAGGAGCTCAATAAATATTTTTGAATAAATTAATGAAGATATACTCTCTGAGGACATCAGAACCTAATTCATAAGGTTTTGGGGAGAATTTAGCAAGAGAAAGTATGTTAAATTCCTGGCACTTGCCTCAAACATTAGACAGTTTCTGTGAGTGTGGCCTCTTGATATTTCTCAGAGTACAAAGGTCAGCCACAGCATCTTGCTTTTAATCTGAACCCCAAGGCCTGAATATGAATTGACTAAAGTTGTCCTGCCACCACCCCACTAATCCCGCCCTGTCTAGGGGTCCCTGACCATCCCATTACCAGTGATCTCTTGTACTCCTAGGAATTTTCTTTAGGAATCTTCCATTTGAGAGTTTCCATTGAAGAAAAATGCATTTAATAAGTAATAATTGATTTAGTTTTGCATTTTATTACTCAAAGGCATTCAACTGCCAGAGCTTCCAAATCAGCATGAGGTAAGCTAATTTTAGCCCAAAGCAAGGTAGCAACATTTTAATCAGGCTGTGTAGCTTATTCTGGGTGAATGCACTGGAGACCCTGCTCGCATTCCTAAACCAGGGATTTGGAGACTCCAAGAAGAAACATTTCACCTGAAGGGACCCAACAGCAGCAGAGGTACATGGCAAATGGGACCCAAGGAGAATACAAAGGAGCTTCTAAGGTGGCACCCATGGGGCCACCTAATAAACATTATAACTCCAAGAAACTAGTTGGCAATGGTGAGAGGCATGAGGGGAACTAACAAGGTTTATAATAGGGTTTATAAACCCTCTTTTCAATTCTGAAACAGAATTTAAAATGTGTGTGTGAGTGTGTGTGTTGTAACATCTCCTTGACATGTTGGAAGGTATGCTCAACCAATGAGGGGAAATTTGAGCTATGGACTATAAGTCATAATGCATATGAAATACCCATTATATATCAGGCACCCTATTAATTTAATGTTATTCCTCAAAACTTAACTGTAAGGTTACTTTCCCCCACTTTGCAGTGAGGAAACTGAGTCAGAGGAATGTTAAGTAACTTGTCCAAGGTCATGCAGCTAGTAGGTCAAGAGTAGGTCAAACCTGTCTGACTCCTAAACCCAGTCTTGGGCCACCAGAGGACAGCCTCTCCTGTGCATTAGAAATGAGCCTTGCTCACAGATTCCCAACATGGCTGCTTACGGGAATCTCCTGAGGAACTTTAAGAAATATTGATCTTTGGGTTCTACTGCTGGAGATTTAATTTAATGCGGTATCAAAATTTTAGAAAGCTCCCCAAATGATCCTAAAATACAGCCAAGCCTGAGTGCCAAGCCCCAAATCCACCAAGGTCATTGGCTATAAAAGTCACCTGGCTTGACCATCCCCAGTATTAAGAAAAATGCCAGAAAAGCCCAGGGCAGGAGCTCAAACTCAATATCCAAGATCTGTAATTGCGGCTGACCCAGAGGCAAACTGAGAAATAGGCAACAATAATAAATATGAAGATGACAATAACAACACAAGGGTTAGAACAATGCTATGGTAATAATTTATCGCACTGTGCCAGGTGCTCTACATGGTTTATCTCACAGCAACATTCCTCACAGCAATGCTATGAGACAGGTGCAATAGTGAATTTCTCCACTTTATAAATGAGGACACCGAGGAATAGACAGGTTAATTGGCTAGTGCAAGGTCACTAAGCTAGGCTGGGTTAGCCTGTGTTCTGAACCCCTGGTTTCCCTATGCCATCTCTCCAATCCGGGGTCATTTCCAACTTTTTTCTTTTTAACACCTACAGCACCTGGTCTTCGTAGGTGGTCTCCCATCCAAGTACTTACCAGGCCTGACTCTGCTTAGCTTGGGTCACTTCCAACTTTGTAGTCCCTGGGCCCTCTCCAAACTCTCCCACCACCACCGTCACCTCCTGCCCCTAGCTCTGGAATCTGATTTGCACTGGGGAGGTGGGAATGGGCAACAAAGGTGGGTAGGAGAATCCCACTGGACCTCACCATCTGGTAGGGGAGGTGAGGCCAGAGCACCTGGGCTCCTAGAGCAGATGGAATGAGCCAGGCCTTAGGTGGATAACAGGGGACACGTAGAAACAGAGGGGGCGGAGAGGGGTTGGGTCTCAGCCTCCAGCTGGTGGAGGGATCTTAACCTTAGGCAGCAAGTGGTTAAGGGTTCCCCACCCTTCAGGGGCCAACACTTGGGTCTGGCTACTTGGGCCCTATTTCTGCATCTATACAGCTCATAGAAGGAGGATACTAATTAAGACATACCTGAGTTCAAAGCCCAACTAAACGCTGTGCATCTCACTTCCTCACCCCTAACACGTCCTCTTGGCAGGTTTGTTGGGAAAAATGAACCAACTGAGCCAGTCTGGCAGAGGGTGAACCCCCTCGCTGGCAGCCATTTCTTTCCCTTACCCTGTACTTCATCACTAGAGGCTGGAATGGCGAACCACTTCCTGAGCTCTGGCTTTCCAAGGCAAGTGGAAACTCTGAGAGAGACCATGTCTTTTTATATTTCCCCAGCAGCCAGCAAGAGCCTGGCACGGGGCTCCTTTGGAATTCCACCAGGCTGAATTGTTCATGGCTAGCAGTGTGGCTGAATGACTCAACCCCTGTCCGGAGAGATGCCCATGTTATCCCAGCGACTCCATTCCAGTTGATGCTTGTGACTGAGCACCGGTAAGCGGGTGGTTCTCAGCCGGGGCTGCACAGGAGATTCCGTGGGTGATAGGAGTGGTGTGGGGTGGAGAGGACGGGGCTTGAAAAGTCCCGAGGCCCCGGCACACCCAGACCAGCCAAATCAGATCTCTGGGGATGAGACCCAGGCACCAGCATTTCTTACACAGTTTCTTTCATTGTCACTTGAGGGTCTTTTGTGTTAGAAGTCCAGAGTGTTTGTCTAAAATGCTGATTCAATTCCAGGCCTAGGCTGCAAATCAGAATGAATTAGACCCTGGGCATGGGCCCCAGGATTTCTACACCTTTAACCACTTCCGAAAGAGTTTCTCTCTCTTTTTCTTATTTTTTTTCTTATTTTATTTGCACAGTACTGTATGGAAAATTCTGCTACTTGGAGGAAGCCAGAGTGATGAACATACAGGCCCAGCAACTGGGTGCACCTGGCCTAGGTGAGGAGGTGGTTAGGCCTGGGAGGGAGGAGAAGAACCTTCGCTGAGGGAGGGCTCATTCCTGGAGGGCCAGGGAAAGGAGGGCTCAAAGACTTCTTGGAGGAAGTAGAGTTACATTCCACTCATTCCTTAAGCGTGCTTCTCTGACTTCTCAGCCTGGGCTGAAGAGACTGGAGCAGGGACACACACCATCCTTCAGGGAAATTGGACCCTGAAGGGAAAGGGTGTGGGGATGGCTTTCAGTCCCAGGAGAACTCCTGGAGCTCCAGCTCCTGGTCCAGGGCCCCGACCTGGCTATTTTGTAGGGCTGTGGAGACCCAGGAATAAGAATGAAAGAGATGAAGGTCCAAATGGTCCCCAGGGCTGGCTGAGAGATCCCTGGGAGCCAGACACAGGGATCATAGCCATGGCTCAGATGACCAAGGGACCATCCCTAAACAGTCTCTGGCTTCTTCTTTAGAAGCAGCTCTGAGGGGGATATGTAATCTCTTAGGCAGATCAGCCTGAGTGAACACCTTCCTTGCTGGGAGGTTTCAGAGCTGCACACTGATAGACAGGGACTGCTGTCTTAGTTGGGAGGCCACATGTCTTCACTGAAATTGGAAGGAAAGAAAAAAGATAAATATGTTGATAATTCTGAAGGAAACAGAGGACTTCTGCCAGGGTTCTTTCTCTCTGGCCTGAGTCTGCCTCAGGCTGAATCTGCCTGGTTGGGTCTGGTTTGAAAAGCTGGCCTGGCTGGGGCAGTGAGCATAGGGCAGGACATCCGCAAACAGTCCACAGCCTCAGGACCTGGAACTCTACCACTGGGTGACGCATTAACTTAGAAACCCATCAACTGGAGACTGGTGACACAGATTGGCTAATGGACCCCTGGCAGGGAGGGGCCCTTCCTGCTGTCTCATTGTTCCCTGAGGGCTCCCTGCAGCCACACCTTCAAAATAATGAGGGTGACCTTTGCATCCAGAAAAAAAGATGTAAGAGTTAAGATTCCTTAAACCAATGTAACAGTGAGACTTGTTACTCAAAGCGTGGTCTCTGAACCAGTAGCATCAACACAACCGACTAAAAATACTGACCCTCAGACCAACTGAATCAGTCTTAGTTTCACAAAATTCCCAGAATTCTAATGTGCTAACTTAACCACTAACTTTGAGAACCACTAGGTTAAACCATGAAGATATTTATTTTGAGAGTTAAGAGTCCAGAGTAGCTCAAGTGTAGGTTCAGCAGGCCCCTTTATGTAACTGAGGAAAAACCAATATCTGAGGATATATATTTTTTTAATCCTTACTCTTGTTGCCTCATAGTAAGAAGATGGCTGCCACAACTCCTGGAATCATGTGCCCACATGACAGGGTTCAAAGACTGGGAATAGGGTACAGGATCAAGATGATAAGAGAGTTTGTTTTGTGACTTCTCTCCTTTTGTCAAGCAGGGAAAAAACTTTCCCAGATCTTGGTTCTCATTAGGTAAAGATGATCACCCTTAGCTGCTAGGGAGTCTGGGAAAGCATGTTTTTAGCTTTTTTATTGTCCACAGTAGGAAGCAAAAAACGGAGAAGGGTTTGAAAAGGGCTATTGCATAGTCAGCCATTAGTGTGTGCCATGAAAGGCACACAAGAAATACAAATGCACATATGGCAAACTTAACACATTAACTAATTAAGTGATTAGCTAATTATTTAATGAGAGAAAAAAGGAAAAACCAGGGTCTTTCTGTTTTTGATTTATTTAATCAATAAATTAATCATTTTTAATGTTTAATTGATTTACTTTGTTTGTCCAGATCAAAAATCAAACGGTTTTCTTTTTAAACAAGTTTTTTTGTAAGCAGAATTTCCCATCTGAATGTAAGCTTTGTGTATTGTTCCTAGTTAAATGTCACATTCAGTAAAAATATAAGTGAAAAGACTAAGAAATAAGGTAGCAGACCATATTTATTAATGCTCCTCAAATTAATAAATATGCTGTCCACAGCAGCCTCTCAGAATTTTATATATCCCTTTTAACACAGATATTCTACTTCTGGGAATTAGTCTTGAGGAAATAATCATGTGTAAATTTCAGAAATAGTCATTGACAAGATGCTTATAAAAACTGGGAACAACTTAAATGTTCAATAATAGGGCATTGATTGAATGATATAGACATACAATGGGATACTAAATTGTTACTGAGTGCACCCAGACAAGATGACCTCAGAGCCGAATTAGAATCAAAAAGAAAATTTTATTACGAATTCGAATCTGGGATCCTCCACTGACGCAGCCGCGAGAACAAGAGCCCCGATCATTAGCATGGGGTTCCTTATATTAGGTTTATGGCGGGCTAACTTTGCGCACGGGACAGGTTGCAGTTCCTTATTGGCTAACCATGTGGCCTGATTATGGCCTGACCTTTAAGCAAGCAAATAGGATGTCTGGGTGGAGAATTCCAGCCCTTGGTCAGAGGGGATTGCAGTCTACCTTGCTGGGGGAATTTAAAATTTTCCATTCCGCCATCTTAGATCTTACATTGCAGTCTTAAGTACATAAGTTCTCATGACCCATTACAAATGGCCATAAAAAATTGACAGCATTGTGTAGTATTTAATGGCATGGGAAAATGTACGCAATATATTAAGTGAAAAAAAGCAGTTTATAAGCATTATATAGTAATCACATTTTAACTTTTTAAAGTACATTTATGCTAAGAAAAAAACACAAGGAGATAGTATGAAGATATTACCTTTTTGGAGGATAGTATTACGTGAGGTATTGATTTTTGACTCTATAGTAAACATGTTTTAGTTTGCTATAAGAAAAAAAAGTTACTCAGCCAAAACAACCTGTGTTTCTCCCTACCCTTAGGCTTTACAATAAGCAACCCCCACTCTGAATGTTTACGGAGACTTCTGGTGGCCTGCCCACTTGGCAAAGGTTATGTTTTGGTGGAAACTCTTAATGTTTCCATTGTCTGACTCAAGAGTGTTAAATTATTCATCTTAATTAAGTAAGGCCTAGGTGTTATTTCGACAGACTCTCACCCATAGATTTTCTTTACCTCTTCTTTGTTTTAGAAGCCATGAATGAAAAGGGTTAGAGGGAGGTTAGGTTGCCTGCCATGCAATGCCTACATTTAAAAGGCAGCCATTCTTCTGGAAGAAATGACAGTCAGGATGGCCCCAGGCTGGCCAGACCTCCCACACAGACTTTCCTTCGAGTCTTGAAAGCCAGCAGGAACTGTTTCTTTGCAAAAGAAAGAACTCTGTCTGAGTTCCAGACTCAAATAACATCCCTTTTCTAGTAGGCCAGGTGGTGGTTTCATGAGTGTACATGTATCCCCTCAGCTAAGATGTACTTTCCTACTGTGTGTCAGGCGGTTTGTGGGGAGAGAGAGTGAGTTTAAAGAGGTGACCATGGACATCCTCTCAGAGGTGAGACTTGAATGGATGTTCAATCATGAGCAAATCTGGGGGAACAAGGTTCCAGACGGAGGAAAGAACAAGAGGAAAGAACAACTCATATGGTGTAGAAATGAACTTGACGGTTTCTAAGAAGGAAGAGAAGGCTAGGAGATATTTTCCTGGGACAGAGTTTCATAACAGAGTGACGTGTGTGTGTGTGTGTGTGTGTGTGTGTGTGTGTGTGTAGAGAGAGAGAGAGAGAGAGAGATTATTTTCTAAAATGAACAGATATAAAATCATCTGTCTAGTTGTTAACAGTCATTATCCCTGGGAAGTAGAATTCAGAGGTTGACAGGATAGGCAAAGGGACTTTAAAGTTTCCATCTTCTGCATAATTTGAATTTTGTACCAAGAGTATATATCATTTTTATAATTTAAAGTGATCTAATGTTTTAGAACATTGGTAATAAGCAGGGTGGTAGACATATTGTTTTATTATTCTAAATAACATATGTATTATATGAATTTTATCATATGTATGAAATACTTCATACTAAAAACTTGATTTTATAAAAGGTATTAATTTATACACCACTGAGTAGCTGTTAATGTGACAATTTGCTCACATATGCATGAGAACTGATGATTATTACTCTTTAACATTTTTGCTTCTTTATTCAGGTTCAGGTTCTGGTTTGTTCTGATGTTAGAAAAGTCACTTTATTGTCTGTAGGTTTCAGTTTTTGGTTAAATGGGAAGAAAGTTGTGACTAACCTCTCAATTCGCTAAAACAACTGTTCAAAATGTTAAGTAAAATGGTGAAAGTAAAGGCACTGACTATTTTAAAATGCAATAGAATAGAACAGAGGAAAGAGAATTAGAAAGGAATTTTCATCTGGAATGGATTCTCCCTTTATCCACATTTTACTGAGGTCAGCAGCTTCTTAATGCAGCCTTCATGGACCCTCCTAATCACCCTAATCTCTTCTTTCTCTAAATTCTGTCTCAGATGTTCTTAAACCTAAGGCTATACAATGTGACACTTTAGTTGTTTTGTATGCATTAATGATGACCTTCACCAGAGGAGGGTCCAGTGAAGCCATGATGTCCTGATGATGAGATTTTAGGCATTAGTGAGCAAGTAGAGGAGAGGAGATGATTTTGAAGAAAGAATGGTCTTTCCAGATTCTAAAATGACAGGGAGTTGAATGTGTTCAGAAGATTTTCAAATTCAGCTTCAGAAGAACTAGATTTGAGTCTGGGTATTTCAATGACTACCTCTGAGCATATCAAGTCTCTTCACCTTTCTGATTTCAGTTTTTTGAGCTATGGAGTTCAAGAAATGGGACTGTACAATTTGCCTTGCTGGATTCCTTATGGTGTTTTAGGGATTTGGTGAACCAATGTGCATTAAAAAGCTTTGACAATGATGAAACTTAGTGAAAATATACTCTAATTACATAAAACCACCGAGATTCATGGAACTGTCTGTTACTGCAACACAAGCTAGCTTCTCCTGGCTGATGCATAACCTGAGTCTCAGTTTCTCCTCCTCTGGGAGAATAATATCTATTTCACATAGTTATGGTAAGGATTTAATGAGAGAATGTCTGTCAAGCTCTTGGCTCAATGTTGGCTCATGGAGAGAACTCGCTAAATGTTCATTTCTTGCCCTTCCCTAGAGAGATGATCATTTTTGGCAAAGGCAGACAAGGCCACCTGACCAGACCTTCCCATGGACCTCAGGGGCATAGCAGTGAGGTCAGTAGTTCCTCATGGGAGCAGGCTTACAGCCCTTATTAAGCAGCAGGTATTATGAGTTCTGTCTCTCCACACTTTCCAATTCTTCCCATGTAAATCCTAGGGCTGTAATTTGGAGCTGTGAGAGAGGTGGTATTGACAGCCCCTGACATCTACCTTCCATTTTCAACAAGCTGTGGCAACTCCACTTTCCCCACACCACTGCCAGCAGCTGGCCTCCGTCCTGCTGGGGGGAGAACTGAGTGGTTGGGTGAGGGAGAGCCTTCCCGTCTCATTTACCACAAACTGTCCCTTTGGTGCCAAGAAGCACAAAAAAATGTGGGGAATATCAGCATTCGATAGGGCCTCTGAACCTCACTTACCCCATGCCTTGATTCTAATGACAACAAAGTTTAAAAGACAAAATACGGAAAATAAAAACAAAACTCTGAGCTTTACTTTTTTTTATTTTAAAGTAAACTTTAATGAACTTGTAGTGGTGTTAGAAGCAAAACATGAACACGAGCTCAACAAGGAGAAACAAAAAACCCATGGAAAAGTACCTTTGCCTTGTAATGATGGCTGGATTTGTCTGAGGCAGAGTTCTGCTGAGGGTTTTTGCAATGAGTCTGGTACTTTCAGCTGCATCAGGAAAGCAATCCCACAGTGAGGGACCGGAGATGTTAAAGAGCCCTTAAAATTTAAATCACGGCTATGGCAGTATTTCCTAGAGCCAGTGATTTGAGATTGCTCACCTGGACACCTTCCCCACCAATATCCGCCCCCCTCACACACACACACACACACACACACACACACACACACACACACACACACACGCATACACACATACACTCATACACACTCATCCAATTATGCAAGAGAGGATGGAAGCTTAGAAATTCTTTTAGCCTAAACTTTGAAGACTCAGAAGAAATTCAAGTCCATTTTCAAAGTCTAGGCCTGGCTGTGATGAGGCCTCATCCTATTTCAGTCTCTCTCCTGACCCACAGATGGTGTGGCCAGGCTAGTAATGAGCTATCCCAGACAGTTCAGGAAAATAGATTCTGCACCAGCACTTCACCTTATGAGAAACAGATGATTCTTTTCTCTGAAATGGCAAGTACCCCCAGAAATCGATCCTTGTCCCTTCTCTGCTCCAAAGCAAACACTTCTCTTGGCTTCTATCCTTATGCCCAGACTTGCTCTACGGGATTGGAGTATCTGAGCCAAGGACCTGGAACTTGAAGTCAACAAACCTATGCATGAGCTGTAACCACAGGGTGTTGGGACTGCTGTCATAACCAATGTTCTAGACTTACGCATCCAAACAAGCTTTGTCCCTTTCAAAACAGTCACCTGGGTTGGCTACAGGTTTACTTCAAGGGTGATAAGAATAACGAGGGATCAACATTTGTGGAGCATTTGCCAAATGTTAAGCTCTGTGCTAAGGGCTTTATGAGTATTTCCCATTTGACCCTCACAACCTTATAATAGACAAGGAACTGGAGGTTCAGAGAGATCAAGTGTTGTCACTATTGGGTGATAAGGCTGGGAGTCAAACCCTCCCCCAAAGCTCTCCACTCCAGGGCTAGATTGAATTCAGAACTTGGAATGCATGCTGTCTTACCAGGTCCTGACTGGATGGCGTGAAGACTCACTTTCATTTAGGTTCAACCAGGGAAATCAGAGACTTTTTTACATTCCTTCCTTATGTCATTGAAATCTCACCACACCAGGCATGTAGGCAAGCCTCACAATCGGCTTAGGGAGGAAGCCGGGGAGCTCAGAGAGGTTCAGAAACTCGCAGTAAGTGGCACTGCAATAACTCTTGGGATGGACTTGAGTTTTGGAAACAGCCGAGAGCTATTTGGAGCAAAGACTTCTAAACTAGGTAATTAATCTAGCTTGGCAAAATTAGGCATGTTCAATATAAATTTACACAAGACTAATCATCTTGTGTTGTTCATAGGCTGGTCATGAAGGCAATTTCAGAAGAGGAATTTCAGGAAGAGCTAGAACTTTCTTCCTAGTCTGAACCCCAATCTTCCTCCTTGTAATTTGCTCCTGTGGCTCCAATTTGAATCAGGGAGCCACATGGAATTAACTCCATCACTACCCCTCTCCGTACCACATTTCGTCCTGATAAGATTCATTATCTGGTTGCCATGCCAGCAGATTAGAAGCAGCAAACTTGAAAAGATGGACATGCACTTTAGAATCACCTGGGACTTTTCTAACTTACCAGTTCCCAGGGTCTGCACCCAGAGAGGCTAATTTTATAGGTCTGGCTTGGGGCCCAAGCATGGTTGTTATCTGAACTTCATCAAGTGACTTTAGCCAGGGTTGATAGCCACTGTGTTCAGAAGAGAATTTAAACCCAGAGAGGTTGGGTAACTAGCCTAAGATGTCACAGGAACTATGTCCCAGAGCTAGGCTTCAAGCCACTATTTACCTACCCGTCACTTCCTCTGGACACGCCCACCCTCTTGACCTGAGTGGGGGTGACAGTTTCTGCAGTCTGCCCCGTTCCAAAGGTATTGCTCCTCATCCCCAACGATATTGGATTCCTTGTGACAAAAGGCATCTGCATAGGATATACTACCTAGAATGCTGGAAATCTGGGTGTAGAAATGCTCAGAGACTCTGGACTGCTGATTCTGCTTAGCCCCCAGTGAGTACATGGCCCAGGTGACAAGGAGTGGAGTCCACAACCAAGAGGGGCCATGTTTGTGAATATTCTCTTGACTTGCACTTAGATTGTTAAAATCCCATTCTTCTGGAACCATAACGTAAACCTTACTATAATAGAGTAAGAATTCCACTTTTCTGGTGAGATCCTTCCTCCCAGGAATTGAGGTAGGTGCCCCTCCCTACCTCCTCCAGAATGCTGAGGGCTGAAGAAGCTTGTAGAGTGATGCTGCCTTTGTTGTTGCCTTGCTTCTGATAAGACTTTGAATCCTCGTCTAATTTAATCTAATCTAACTTTACAGGTATTGTGTGGGCCTATAAGCATGGCATGCATAATCTTTAGCTGGGGACAGGAGGACAGACTCTGTGTCCCTTCTGACCCTGATAGGAGTAGCAGGTCTGAAGGAACCAAGGCAAAGATTGTTTCCACTGTGACTCCTCAGGAGAGAGTCTACCAATTGGCCAGGCCTTGCCTCAGTTCCTCTTACTATAGCCCTATATTTTAGCCTTTCTAGTTGTCTGTTTTTTCTTCATCCTAAAGTTCCCCTGGTTGCTCTTGTCCTGGCTCTCTGTTAGCTTTCTGAACTAACAGAAACATTTATCTGGTTGCTATTCCCCCTGCCTTTTTTTCTCATGGCTGTCCCCACCCCTCTTCCCTCAGCTCAAGGACATACTTTTTACCTTGGAAATAACAAGATGGGATTTCAGGCCAAGAACAAGGCACAAGTGTAGTGATAACTCAGCTGACCAACACCATCTATACACACGAATAGAAATGAATTGCTTCCACACATGCAAGTTCATTTGGTACATCTTCAAAATAACTTTGTGGGATGGCTAATTTTATGAATCAACTTGACCGGGCCACAGATGCACATATATTTTGTCAAGCATTCTGAGAGGTTTTGGATGTAAAGCAGATTGCCTTCCTTAATGTGGGTGAGCCTCATTCAATCAGTGGAAGGCCTTAATAGCACAAAAATGTTGACTCTCCTCTAAGTAAGAGATCATTCTACCTGTTGGCCTTCAAACTGGAATGTTGCTTTTTTCCTACATATGGACTCAAACTGAACTGAAACATTGGCTCTTCCTGAGTCTTGAGCCTGACAGCCTTTGGAATGGAGCTCTACACTTAGTTCTTCTGCTTATGGGCTTTTGGACTCAGACGGGAACTACACTATCTGTTCTCCTGAGTCTCCAGCTTGCCAGCTTACCCTGCAGATCTTAGGACTTAGGTCTACCTCCATAATCAGGTAAGACAATTTCTTGTAATAAATCTCTTTCTGTATATACATCCATCCTATTGGTTCTGTTTCTTTGAAGATCCTGACTGAGCACCTTGCCTCATAGATATTGCTAATATCCCCGTTTTGCAGATGGAGAAAATGTTTCAGAGTCGTGGTCACCACCACCCACTCAGGTGTATACTGCCCTGCCTTCTCTTGCAGTGCTGTCTGGATCTTGCTCATTCTAGCTCTGTTCTCCTTCTCTCCATTCTGCACAGGTCTTTGTGTATTCTGAAGCTCCTCTTGTCCAGGTGGAAGCTCCATCTCCACTCACTTTTCTGCTGGGGCCAGCCCTGGATCTACTAGGATCTGCAATTCTTTCCGTTCTTTTACAGGAAGTTGGGCATATGAATATTCATGGGGGAGTTAAACACATTCATTAACTTTTCCTGGTTCAACAGTCACTTCCCTTTTACACAGTTGAAAACCTTTCAGAACCCACATATTCCATTGGATTGTCAAACTACACCATTGTTTTGGAGAGAAGGCTATGTTTCCTGGAGACTGCGTCTTTCTAATCTCCATTTCTTTCCCCACCTCTTTACACATTCCTTTCCCACTCCAGATAATTTCACCCTGCTTGCAGGTTTATTTCCAAAACAATTCAGGCAAATATGTTTAGCCCACACATTTTGACCTGCTGTGATTCCCAAAATGTTTTGGAGATACCTAGGGGATAGGTTAGCTTCTTCTTGGCATAGGCTGGGTGGTTTTTTTTGTGACAGCAAGTGTATTCTCACTTTTAGATGGTGGAAAGAAAAGAAGAACAAAGACAAGGAAAAGCAAGAAAGAAACCAATAGCCCAATGATCAAGTTTTTAAGTACGTTATGGTAATAGTTCTGCAGGAATGACTTGTACTTGCAGACTTTACCTTGGGCCAACCAAGAGCTAGGGGCACTAACAACCACAGCAAGCCATGAAGTACAAGATCATGTTCACTCAGGTTTTTTTTTTAACCATCCTCAGTATTTGGAAACATATTAGCACATTTACAGTTAATAATTCTTCTTCTTCCTGAGCATATGTAGGAACAGGTCAGTGAAGGGATTTGCTCAGGATTATGGACCAAGGTAGAAGACAAGAAGGTCTTTGAGGCCTGAACAATGTCTTTCATGAGGCTTCTCCTCAAGGCTAGGACCTGAAAATGTGGTCTTAAACTGTGCCAAAATGGAGTTAAGGGGAATGTGGAGGCGGGCTTTCCAGAAGGCGAGAGTATGGAAGAGGCTTGTGGGAGAGTGCCAGGAGGGCCATGAGGTAATGGTTCCAGAGCTCTTTAGCCCTCTGGTTAGAGAACTATCTAACCAGAATTATTGTGCTGGCTATTATTTGTGTCTGTAATAACAGCCATGACAATGGATGCTGCAAAGGTCAACCCAGGGGCTCCTGTTGCCTAATGCATTTAGTAAGGGCTGGAGGCGGAAATGAGTTGATGAAATTTGTTGTTGATCCAAGCACGTCTCAGCTGGCTGAGGCCACGGAGGCCTGTGAGAAACTCCAGATGGAGTTAACCTTTTCTGGGTCCCAGGCAAGGATGGCAGCTAAAATTTAACTTGAACGTCTTCAAAGTAAGGCACGGAGAGTGAAAGCTCATCTCTGCTTCTTTTATGAGATGCAGGACCTGGTGTGGAGCCCGAGAGGCTGGGACTGGCTGCAGAGAGTGGGCACTCACTCAGTTCAGGGTATAAGGCCACTTTAGTCACCAAAGCAAGCTGTGTGCCAGTTGTAGAGGGGCCTTGGGCTCTGGTCTCCTGAGCAACTGCTGGACCCGCAGGGGTCTGGGCTGCCCCTTTCTGTTCAGAGTTACATGAAATCCCACAAGGCATTGCTTGATGAAATCTTAGCATCTGTACCTCTTCATTCTACATTTGATAAGGAGGCCCTGAGAGATGGAGAGAGAAGTGTCCGTGGTCACCCAGTTAGATGGAGGCTGAGCCAAGACTAGAAGTTGGGGCCCTTGGCTTCCAGTCAGAGTATTTGCACTCCATCTGGTCTGCAGGCGCCACTGACCAGACACAAGTAAACAGTAGCCTTATAGCCCCTAGCTGGAGTTTGTGGAGGGATGGGGAACCTATGGGCCCACCAAGTTCTCATTCTCTTTATTCATGCCTTCCAACAGATGCTTATTGGGCATTTACTATATCTCATGAACTGTCGAATGTGATGGATAAAGGCATGGAGTTTGGAGTCAGACCTCAGTCATTTACTCCCTCTGAGCCTTGATTTCATCTGGAAAGTGGGCAGCATTAATCCCTGTGCCTAATATGTATAGTGAATTCTCCATGAAAAGTTGGGGCCAGGACCCCAAGAAATTCTTGGTCTTTCAGGGTAGCTAGAATCATCAGTAACTATACTCAGTGTGTATAAATGGGGTGGTTCAGGAACAGAGGAAGGAATAAGTAACTAACTAGGGTAGTTACAATGCTCTGTCTCTTACCAGCTGGATAACCATAAGTGTGTTCCTCAACCTCTCTAGAAGAGCCTAAATCTTCTTATTTGTAAAATAGGATGCTATAAACAGCACATGCATTAAGGGTTGTGGATTTATGAATTGGACACAATAAAAATGAAGTGCCTGATGCTTAGCAGGCATCAATAAGGTAATATCATCATTTTGAGGGTGAAGTCAGAAAAAGCTTCACAGAAGTTGAATTGGGTTTTGAGAGATGAACAGAGCTTTGCAGAGAGCAGTTAGAACAGCATGGACAAAGGCATAGAAAACGTGGAAACATGGCATATTCCCAGAAGAGCAAACAGCCTGGAGATTCTGAAGCAGGATTTTGTAGGAGAGTGGTAGAGAGGACCCTAGGAATGAGCTGTGCTGGGCCATGTGCCCAGTGTAAAGAAATTTAGACTTTTGGACAGTGAGGGCCATTGGAGATTTTAAGCTTAAGTAGGACAAGACCGGATTGGCATTTAGAAGATATGCTTTGTTAGCACTTTCTTGGCTCCTGGTGTTTTGTTTGCTGGTTTGTTTCGCCAAGAGCTATATCATAGCAGCAAAAAGACAATTGTGATAAACTCCTGAATAGCTATTAGAACTCTATTGGTTACAAGTGACAGAAAACCAAATTCAAATTAGGTGTGGTGGTTTTAAACTATGTCCACAAATTTTTTGATTCTCTTCACTTTGATAGGTGGAGCCTGATTTCCTTCCCATTGAGTGTAAGCTGGACTTGGTAACTCATTTCCAAGAAACAGAGTAGATGAAAGTGACCGTGTGCTCTGCAGAGGTCCTAAACAGTACCCTTCACTGGCTCTTTCTTGGACTGCTCAGTTTGAAGGAAGTCAGCTGCCATGTCAAGGACACTCATTCAACTTTTGTCAAGCTCACATGAAGGAGCCAACAGCCGTATGGGTGAGCCATCATGAAAACACACTTTCCAGGCCCAGTAGGGCCTTCAGAGTCCTTGCTAATATCTCAGCTGAAATCCTATCAGAACCTGAGCCAAAATTATTTAGGTCACTCCCAACCAAACCCCTGTCCTACAGAAACTGTGAGAAAATAAATGTTTGCTTTTTCCAACCACTAAGTTTTGCAGTAACTTATTATGCAGCAATAGATAACTAATAAATCAGCTTAAGCCAAAAAAAAAAAAAAATGTTGGGGGGAGGGAATTAATTGGTGCACATATCTGAGAAGTCCAGAAGTGGTACAACTTGATGCAGGCGATCAAGGTCGTAAATGTCACCAGGACTCAATTTCTCTTTATTTCTCTTTACTTAGATCTGTTTTCCTCTGCACTGTCTTTTTCCTCGGGTTCCATATGGTGGCTCCTGAAAGCTGCAGGCTCATATCATCCTTTCTATTGGGATCTCCAAGGGAGAAAGAAAGTGTGCCTTTCTCCCAGGAGTGCCCGTGAAAGTCTCATTGTGTGTCATTCATTCTGATTGGGTCCCATGTCCATTTCTAACTAATTGTTGTGCTCTGATTGGCCAGGCTCATCATTTGCTCAGCCCTGATGGTTAGGGGTGGGGTCAACTCTACCTGCAGCACAGGGACTGGGGCAGGGGAGGTGCCTCCCAGGGGAAAATCAGGGTAGAGTTGCTAGGAGGGGAAATGGTTGCCTGGCAGTGGAACAATGGCTATCTCTTAAACACACATTTGTATTGTATTTTTCCGTGAGTGTCTCATGTGCCTATTCCACTGTAGCCCCCTGACCTCCTGGCTATTCCTTTAATGCTTTTGCTTCTTCATCTATTTAAGTCTTAAATGTTACCCTCTTAATGAAGCCTTCCCTGAATACCCCATTAAAAAATGTAACCCCCCCTACTTCATCCCTGCGATATTATGATTTTAATAAGAAATATTTATTGGTCTTTGCCCCATTTCTGGCATAGAGTTTTTAAAACCCTTGGAATTTGCTAAATGATAAGAGCAATAAAAGTGTCTTGATATTCATAGTGAACGCCTTTCAATCACACCTGAGTTTATGGTAATGAGGTGACTTTTGAAAAGAACGTAAGGATGGGAGCTAGTTGCCAGGGGAGCCATCCATGTGATTGTAGGGTTGAACCTTCATTCCCATCCCCCTGACCCTATGCGTCTCTTCCATCCTTCTGTTCCTGAATTATACCTTTTTATAATAAATCAGTAATCTAGTAAGTTAAAATCTTTATCTGAGTTTTGTGAGCTGTTTTAGCTAATTAATCAAACCAAAGGATGGGGTGGTGTGAACCTCCTATCTATAACTGGCCAGTCAGAAGCACAGGTAACAACCTAAACATTCAATTGATATCCGAGGTCTTATAAGATCGAGCCCTTAACTTGTGGAATCTGATGCTATCTCCTAGTAGATAGTATCGGAATTGAGTTGAATTTGTGGGCACCCAGATGGTGTCAGAGAAGTTCATGGTGATGTTAGAAAACCCACATATTGGGTCCCTATACTCTCTATTCCCCTTCCCTCCTTAACTTTTCCCCTAAACACTGTCATATTATTTTCTTTATTTATCTTATTAACAAACAGTCTCTCCTATTGGAATACAAGTGTCACAGGACAGGAATTGTTGTCCATTCTGGTCACGGCTATACAGTCTGTTCCCAGAACAGTGTCTGGCACATAGTAGGTACTCAATAAACAATGTTTGGATGAATGAATGAATGAATGTCCACAGCCATCCTATGGAATAGGTAGATGTTGGTCATTCTCCTTCTCTGATAGATAAGGACATGGAAACTGGAGAGAAGGATCTTGTTGGCAAAAACATTAAAAAAAAAAGTTTTTAACTTCTTAATTGTTGAGTGCTAATGAGAAAACAGCAGAGGGGAAATGAATGCATCACAGTGTGTTCCCACTAAGTGAAGGTTAAATGGTGCCCTGATGCAGGGGTTCAAATAGAGAGAGTAGTAGAACTGAGTCATCACCCAGCACATGGTAATAACAGGCAGAAAAACTCCAAAGAGCTCAGAAGAGCCACCTGCTCTATCACAGTCAGAACTTAAATCATGCTGGGAGTAACAGTTTAGTTTTGGCAAATTGCCACAGTCACATTTAAATTAATATGGCTAGTTTGAATCTTACTGGTTTTATAGTTTCTTTTAGGTGGAATTTGAAAGCTTGTTTTGATTTTATTGTTGTCAACCTAAAACCTTAAGAAGTTTGTACCTAGTTTTATGTCTGTGCATATTTAAGGAACATTAAAGCAAAAACTAAGTAACTTTATGAGAATTTGTATCCTTTTTAAAGGACCTTTCTTAGTATTCAAGGTTGAGAAACACTGTTTCAGAAGATTCAAACCCTCTTGTCATTGGAGAGAGAAAGGAGGAGCCTGAGAACATGTTAGAACAGGGCCCCAAGGAAAGACCATCTGGTAAATCCAGCCCTCCCATTTTATAGATGAAGAAACTGAGCCCCAGGGAACTCAGATCTCTTCACATCAGTTCTCTTTCTCTGCCACCCAGATAAGGACACCTGCTCCCAACAGCTATCCCATATGTCCATCGCACTTCTCTAGGATTGAGCTTCTGTGGAAGACCAGTGAGACCAAGTTGTTAAGAGGCAGGAAGCTAAGATTAATCAGACTTCCCTCCAACTCACTCCCCAAGCCTGGAATCTGCCTGCCAGCTTCCACAAAGGTGGGGCTGGGGCAGGGAGGTGATTGTCTTACTCAACAGGAATTTTCCAGTTGTGATTTGCCTGTTTTGCTCTGGTATTTGCTGGAAACTGGAGATAGCTGGGGGAGAGCTCCCTGCCCTCCTTGGAGGGCTTAGGTTGGGCAGCTATCAGCCATGACTACCTCTTGCTCACAGAGCTGACCTCAGGGCAACTATCTGAGGTAGAGAGTTCTGAGGGCCCTGCTTGGATTTGACCCCTGGAATCTGGGGGACAGAGATATGCAAAGAGATGTGAAAGAGGGCACCAGACAGGCCAAGTGTCCCCACCACCTGAGACGGAAGACCTGAGAGCTGAGCAGAGTATGGGAACCAAATACACTTACCTGCCTCCTCCAAGCCAGTCTTTTATTAGAGATCCTGCAAGAAGGAAACTACCTACTATCTTCTTTCCTCCCCTGACTGGTCTGTGTGGGAAGGTGCAGGAACTGGCCCAGAAACAAACAGCCTTTACCTGGTGCTGAGAACTTAGGCCTGGAGGGGGCCAAGAACTGCTGGCTGGAGCATAAGAGGGAGATGGCCAAGGCAGTTTCTCCGGCACTGGTTTCTTGGGAGGTCAGAGGGCTTAGGAAATATTCTTGTGGACTATGGCAAAGGACTGGATTCCCCAAATCTCCCATGTGTTGATTGGGGAAACTGAGGCACAGAGTTGGAATTTGACTACTGCCATTTTTGGTTCAGCAAAGATCCAACTGGATCACCTATTATATCCTAGGCCCTGTGTTAAGTTATATGGGGGAAAGAAGAGAGGTGAGACCACATAGGGACAATAGGAGAGAAAATGTGGACAAAGGATGACAATAAAGCAGAGAATTCTATCTCAATTATAAATGGTGTGCTATAGGAGTATGGGGGGAAGCAATTGTTGTAGGGACTGGGAACAAAACTGAGGTCTCTGGCCTTCTGAGCTAGAGATCCAAGAAACCATAGTGATTGTCTCTCCCTCCTTCTAGCCTTGTACAAATGCTGCTGCCTTAGGTCTTAGGAAGAGCCTGGAGGGAGACCATTCCCATTAGGCTATAAGGTAAGAGGTTAAGGACACAACGAAGGAAATCCCCAGATCTCTGGATTGTAATGTTCTTTGTGCCTTTAGTTTCCAGAATCTTGCAGATCCTGCTTGTTTGTGTTTCCTTTCAAGCATTTGCGTGGGCAGTTTCACATAGTAGGGTAAGAAAAAGGACCTTATGAGCATTGAGGTAGCCTTCTGCATGCCAGCATTGAGCTGGCATTTTACATTCTTTACATCATTACACATCAGTCCAATTCATTTCTATTTCTTCAGACTGTGTGTGTTGGTAACTATCTGTGGGGTGGAGAAATTCTAGGGGAGGAAGCCCATGGTTTGGTCCAGCTAGACAAGGAGGTTTGGGAGGACCGGGGCTCTTCTTTGGGTCTCCTTGCATTCTGCCTGGCCCAGAGAAGGTGCTCGATAAGTACTCCCAGAACTCATAGATGTAATAATTCCTTCTTCTTTCTCAGGGAAGTTGGGTCACCCACTCCAGAAGTAGGTTCTTTTAACAGCAAAGCACCTGTGGCTTTCTGGGTGACTCATCTCTGGCTGGACTGGGGCAGAAGCAGCTGCCTGGAGTGCTGGTAATGGATTGGGCTGGAGTCTCAGAGCAGAGCTGCTGCTGATGAGTCAGGAATTCTCCATTTTTTTTTTTGAAAAGCTTCAGAGAAAGGCCCGGCTGGAGGGCCTTTAGTGTTCTCTTTCCTGTCGCTGGCCTGACCAAACTGCTTGAGTCTCCGTTAATACCCACTGGCCAGTAGAATGGCAAAAACTCTGCCCACAATCTTAGTTCCTTGGGAAACCCAAGGGATGGATAAAAAAAGGGCAACAAAAGCTGGGAAGAAAGGAAACACGATTATTTCCAGAGCAATCCTCCCATTTTCCTTTAGGGTTGTACCTCACTCCGCTTTAGCTTCCCACATGATCCCAGAAATTTTTTTTTTTAAGATGTGTTTTTCTTAAACTTTTTTATTGAAAAGTCATATGAACTAGACCTGCTCCAGCTTCCCATAAAATTATTCATGGAATATCTGTCGAGCATCTGATGTATGTTCTAAGAGGGGGAGACCTACATCTATCTTGTCTGTTTGTGCATCTTACTCTCCAGCATGGTGCTGGGCATAGGACAGTTGCTTGATAAATATTTGTTGAATTAATTAAATTTGGGGAAATTAATAAAGCACCCATGCCATCATCCCTTTTCTCAAGCAGGTAATGAATTGAGAATCAGTTGCTATCAGAATCAATGGCAATAGGAATGGAAGTTATTTATTCAGATGATCAATGAGTATATGAAAATATCAAACCTTTCAAAAGAGGCCACTATTCACCTATCTTAATGGCTAAAATTAAAAAAAAAATTTATGGGGTGGCGGAGGATGTAGAGAAAGTGAAATTCTTATACCCTGTTGCTTGGAGAGTGAATTGTTACAGCTAGTTGGAAAAACTGTTTGGCAATATCTACTGAAATGAAACATATCTACCATATGACACAGCAATTCTATTCCTAGGAATATACTCAAGAGAAATGAATGCATATGTTCACTAAAATCACACATAAAAATGTTTATGGCAGCTTTATTTGTAGTAACTCCAAACTGGAAACAATGCAAATCCCTACCAACAGGAGAGTGGATAAATTACTTACGATATATGTATCAATGGGCTACTACAGAGGGAAAAACAAAAAACAATTAGCTACTAATACAAGCCACGAAATAATCAAATCTCATAGATATTAAATTGAGTAAAAAATGCAGAAATTGAAGTGTGTATACTGTATAATTCCATTTGTATAAAGTTCAAAAATAACTAAAAATAATCATTGGTGATAAGAAATCTGAATACTGGTTTCCTGTGTGGCCTGGGAGTATGGATTAGGAAAGGGCATGAGAAAACCTGAGGTGCTGGAAATGTTCTATATGGGTGTAGGCACATATAAAATTTAACCAAGCTTTATGCTTAAGATTAGTGCATTTGACTAATGCATTTTACTGTTACCCCAATTTAAAAAAAGGATGAATGTTATAAAGACGCATACATGTTGGCATCCCTAAAAAATCAACACATTTAGTAACTCTGTTTTCTCTACAGAAGATGGTATTAAATAGGACAGTATTGCCAGTGGGATGGCCATCAGTGAGTCCTGGATCGAAAGATTAGTCAATTCATCACCTTGGGTCCATGTCTCAGGGTCTCTCCCTACTGAGAAGACAAGATCGTCAATTATAGTTTCAACCCACTCTCTCACTCACTTCCCATACACTAATGGACATCCTCATGCATCTTTACTTTCCCTCTACTCTCTCAGAACATAAGGTTTTTCCTCTTCTTATTGGTCCATCTTTTAGCCTTTGTCCTTGAATCCACCTGGGCCTGTCTCTGCAAGAACTTTGTGCCATCCCTCAACTTTCCTTAAGCTTACATTTTCAATCCTTTCTGCTCAACCGAATACTTCCTGATTACAAACAACTCAAGTTTCTCCTATTCTTAAAAAAAAATTCCTCCTTTGACTCTAGTTCCTCTCTAGCTACTGCCCAGTATTTCTTTTTCCCTTCTATGTTCACTGTCTTCATTTAAAACACCAAGGTTTTCAACGGTTACATCCAAAGAACACCTTTTAGGCCTTACTTTCCAGACTTTTCTGTTGTCTTTAATGTTGCTGATTCCCCTCACTTTGAAACTTCCGTTCTTTGACTTTCATGACACCATATGATCTAGGCCTTCCATGTTCCACTGACCATTTCCTCTCTGTCTCTCTCAGGGGTTTTGGTTCTTTACACTCTTTTTCTAAGTGCTGCTTTTTCCAGGTTCTTCCCTTGCTCAGCTCCACTAAGGCATTCTTCACGGATGGTCTCATGGTGGTAATGACCACCTATAAGCAGCTAACTCTCAAATCTTTGTTTCTTCTGAGGTGAGGATTACGCAGTAAACTGCTTGCTGTACAGCTGAATCTGGATATTCTCAGAGCACTTCAAGTCATATTTCACTCCCAAAACTGAAATTCTTTATCTCAATTGGTTGTAATTCCTCCACTTACCAGAAGTTCTAACTAGAAACCATGGTTAAAGCAGGAGTTCTCAACCTCGGCACTATTGATATTTTGGGCTGGATCATTCTTTATTGTGGGGAGACTGTCCTATCGGTTGCAGGATGTTCAGCAGCATCCCTGGTCTCTAGCCACTGGATGCCAATGGTAGTAACCTATCAACTGTGACAACCAAAAATGTCTCCACACATTGCCAGATATCCTCTGGGAGGAGGATGTCAAACTAATTTAGGGTCGAGAACCACTGCGGTAAAAGTGTGGGTTTAGGAGTCACATGTATCTGTGTAACTTTAGACTAGTAAACTACCTCTTGGAGACTTATTTGGTTTTCTCTGTAAGATGGAGGCAATTCGCACCTCTTATGTGGAGCTTAAACAGGATAATATAAGTGAAGTGCATGGTCTGTTCCATATTGGACTTTTGTTGAGAGCAACAGACTCCTCTCTCTCATCCTTACACCCCATCTCCTAAGCCTCTTAGTTTTATCTCCTAATTAGTTCTTGTCTATCCACTCTTCTCCATTTGCTATAGACTCAATGTTCATGTCCTTCTTCAATTTAGATGTTGAAATCCTAACCACTGATGTGATGGTATTAGGAGAGTGATTAGGTCATGAGAGCAGAGCCCTCATGAATGGGATTAGTGTCCTTTTAAAAGAGACTCCAGAGAGCTTCCTATCCCTCCTACTACAGGAGGACACGGTGAGGAGATGACCATCTGTGAACCAGGAAGCAGATTCTCACCAGACACTGAATCTGTTCTTGGACTTCCCAGCCTCAAGAACTGTAAGAAATAAATGTTTACTGTTTACCAACCTTTCTGGCCTGCTGATCTGAGGTGGAGCTGAGGCAGTGATGGAGTGGCTGCAAATACAGATGAAGCTTTGCTTGTTCTTCTACCAGCCACTCACCTCCTGCTGTGTGGCCCAGTTCCTAACAGGTACCTGTCCGCAGCCTGGGGTTTAGGGACCCTTGGTTTAAGTCAACCATTCTATGGTATTTTGTTATTGTAGCCCAAATGGACTAAGATCCCATTTTTATCTGGATTATTGCAATAGCTTTGCAACTGATTGTCCCAGTTTCTAGCCAGACTTGTTCCCCTCACACAGCACACAAGGCCTTCATGGACTGGCTGCTTCCCACCTCTTCAGTCCCATCTCTTGCTCCTCCCAGCCTTGAATTTCTAGTCTAGCCACACCGAAATGCTAGGCATTCCTTTTACACCAAGCAGTTTCCTGCCCCCATGCATTAACTAACACTGTTTCTTCTGCCTGGAATAACTGCCCACACTATCTGGCTGATTCTTGATCTTAAAGCCTCGCTTGAATTTTACCTCCTCCAAAAAATTATACCCGGAGATTCCTTTCCCATGCTGGGTTCAATACTTCTCCTTTGTGCCCTCACAGTGCCCTGGGCAGATCTATCTCCTTACATGTCATTTTTGTTTCTGTATCTGCTCTGCTGGGCTGCACGGGGGCAGGAATTGTCTTTCTCATCTCTATATACGTAATATCTAGCACATCCCCTGACACAGGGACGGTGCTTGGCAAATATTTATTGAGTGAATGAATGGATATAGTATCATCATTATCCTTTATGTTAGGTTTAGAGCCACAGTTTAGAAATGGTTATAAAATAGTCCATAAATCTGCTGTCTTGTGGCTCAGAAGCAGTGCTTCCTCAGCCAGGGACTTGTGGCAGTCACAGGGCTGACCGGGAGCACTTGCATAAGCGTGTGAAGTCGACTAATGATGCACAGAACAACACCACCGTGGGTATCTGCTTACAACAGCAGCAGCTGGCTCTTCTGAGAGTCAGAGCCACTACCTTCACCTTTTCCATCTGTGGCCTTTCAAGTATCCTAATTGACGGGCCTTCCTGTCAGTGAACTTTTCCCTTTAGCTCCTTCACTTACTTCTGGACTCCCACACTTGCCTTTTTGCAGTTGACTCAGCCATCCCATAGGGCCAAATATAAATTAAGCACTACTAATTGCATAAGCTATTGGAGGTCTACTTACAGCTGTTCTTCAGCCTCAGGATCCCTAGGGAGCCCACCAGGTTGTGAGGCCTGCCTCTTCTAGGTGTCTATCACTCCCGGATAAGGTGTTTAGACCCTCTTACTCGGTCTGAGGAAGGAAGCCCAGACAGGCACTAAGAAGTTGGAGGTGTTTAGTCAATCTTGCCCTCCTTCCTCCTCCAATAATAATAAACCTTGTTGGCATAAGGTTAACCACACTGGCCTGTGGAACCTGCCAAATCCCTTTTCAAGCTCAACTCCTTGAGCAGCTCAGTCTCCTCACCTGTCAGGTATGTGTAATGAGAGGAGGGGGGAGGCGTAGAGTAGGTAGATCACTCAGAGCCCCCTCTCCCAGTTTTCAGGATGCTGCCCAGGTGTGTCTGAGGGTAGATCCGACCCCGCCAGCCCGCGGCGACCCGCAGGTGATCCCGGGAAGCTGGGCGTCGTAGCCACCACGTGGGAAGCCCCACAACGGAACAGTCCCCAGAGCCCGAAGGCGGGCCAAAGAGGGCACTGCGGCGAGGCGGGAAAGCTCTGCGGCCTTAGAGCGCTGATGGCTGGTAAGAAACCTGGCTCCTGGATGACAGGAGTTGGCCGATCGATCCTGGCGGGGCTGAGGCGGTGGGGGCGGTGGAGTCAGGAAATTCCCAGGAAATTCCTTTCCGTTCCTGCATTCCCCGCCCCTTTCCTTGGGTACCGGCCTCTTCGAACCCTGAGAAAGAGAAAATGAAATATTTTTCGCGTCCCTTCTCCTGCCCCTGGCCGCCAAGATTTGGAGCGCTTTTGGGAGAGCAATAAAGCGGGCGCGCAGGAGTTCGGGGCCTTCCCGCGGGCGGGGAGCGTGTCCAATCCCCGGCGGCTCCTGGGGCTTCGGAGCGCGCTGCCACTCGGTCCCCGAGCTCGGGGAGGCGTCCCCCGGCTTTGGTCCCGTTCAGCTTAATCTGGTGTCACATGAGCCGCGAGGGAGTGGGAACCCGGGGAGTGGGCGGGGGCGTGCGCGCTGGGAGGGGGCCGCCCAGTCCACCTATATGCGCCACGGAGCGGCTGACGGATGCCAGGAATTCCCAATGAGAGGCGATGGGGGGAAGTTTGGGCAACTCGGCCTGGCCAATGGAGAACCTCGGGAGGGCTCTGCCCCTTCCCCCCGCCTCCGCCGCCTGGCTCCCGCAGCGCGAGTGTGTCCGCCCCGCTCAGTGTGCGTGGAGATTAGGTCCGAGCGCCCGCCCCGAGGTAGGCAGTTCGCGAGCTCAAGCCGCCGCCGCCGCCAGCAGCCACCTTCACAAGCAGCGCCGCGGCGGAACCGGGCGCAGGGGAACTAGCCCGGCCCCGCCAGTCCAACCCAACCCAGCCCAGCCCAGCCCGACTCCCTCCCCACACCGGGGCAGCCGCTGCCGCCAGGAGAGAAGGTGGAGGAAGAAATCCAGCCCCTAGCACGCGCGCACCATCATGGACCATTATGATTCCCAGCAAACCAACGACTACATGCAGCCCGAAGAGGACTGGGATCGAGACCTGCTACTGGACCCGGCCTGGGAGAAGCAGCAGAGAAAGGTCAGCAGCCAGCCCAGCCCGCCGCAGACCCCCATTCCGGCCAGCTCGGCCTGCTGCGCTAGCTGCTCGGGACTCTGAACGGGTTCCAGGCGCGCACAAGCGGGGGCGGGGGATGCGCGGCCGCTGCTAGGTGGGGTGTTGGGTTACAGGCGCGGGGCGGAAGGCGGAGCGCCCCTGCCCCGGAGCCCGCGAACGTGCAGCCTGAGGGCGGGGAGGTAGGGCCGCCGGCGGGCAGGTCTTCCTGAGGCCGGTGGCCCAGGCCACCCGGCTGCTGGCGCACCGTCCCCGCGTGGGCAGAGCGCGGGGGCGGTGCTCCTGAGGTTGGGACTGAACCCCAGGCTCCGTGGCTGCTGTTCGGGATCGATTTTCCCTTCCCTTCTCCGCCCCCTGGCCGCCTCTCCAGATGGCGTGCCGTGACAGCGCCCTTCCTGGTCGCCCTGGGCTAGGTACCTGGAGGGGGGAAGCTGCATAGGACTACGCCTCCCAGCCCGCATACCTAGGGAAAAGCGGGCGCCGGAGGGATTGTCAGTCGCCTCTGGGTCAGCCTGGAGGTGGACCTGGTAGAAAGGGGTTTGGGCCGAGAAAACCCAGGAATATATGCAGGTTCCCCAGCGGGCCGTGTGGGGGCGGGGTCAGGACAGCAAACCGTTTTATTGATTAATTCAGGTGGTAGCTGCAAGCGGAGGTGGGCTTGCGTCTACGTCCTGCTCTTCTGACCCCTACTCATTCCTGGGAGAAGGCGAATTTGGGCAACTTGATCTGAGTTGAGAGGCTCCAGGGCAGAGAATAGTCTCCGTGGGTATTTGGGGTCACTCATTGGGGATCCCTGCTTAGCCACCAAGCCGCGTCCCAGGCTCTGTGTACCGGGTGCTCACTCCGCCGCCGGGACTAGGCTCGCAGCCGGCTATGGGACTCCGGCACAGTGGCCGGTGGCTGGAAGAGGTCAGAAACCACTCTTTTGGTGGGGGGAGGGCGCCCTAACCCTGCCTTTGCTTCCTGCCTGCGCGGTGAGCTCTTGCCCCAGGCGGCCACGTACCCTGAACACCCCCTCTGCCTCCTCCCCCGCTGCCCGCTCTCATCCGGTCCCTCCTCGTTTCATCCCTCCTCGCTCCCCCCACCCGGGCTGATCTGGGAATGGGGTGGGGGGGGACAGGATGGCGCGCGTCCCTCTGGATAGTGCGGTTAGGGCTGGGCTTGAGGGAGAACGCTCATGTCCAAAAATGGTAACATTCATTCCCTTTTTTAAACTTAAAAGAGGGGGGGGGAGTTTAGGGAGCCGACTGAAGTTTTTTTCAGCCAAAGGCATCCTGTATTAGCTCACTCAGGAATCCTAAGCCCTTTTACTCACTTCATCAGACAAGGAGAGGTAATTTAAAACACCCGCACAAAGAGCTTCCTTAAAGTCTGGCGTCCTGAGACCCAGGCCAGTTTCTGCTGGGCCCACCCCTATACCACGACATTGAAAGGTCCCCGGGCTTTGAGCTGACTTCTTTGAAATGCGGCAGTTGCTTAAACACCCCTCTTCCTCTTCCTGTGGGCCCCCTCTGGAAGAGCTGGGGGAGAGCTGTGACAGACCCCCCACTCACCCACTTATTTCCTGACACAATTGAGCTGTTGGAGTGAGAATGGAGAGGGTAATTGAGATATTCCGGTGGGGACAAGGCAGAGGGACTCTCTTTAAAATTTCAGGGTGAAGCCTTCTTGCGAATAGATTTTGAATTGGACAACAGCAGTGGGATTAGGGTGGTGGATATCTTGGCATCTTCCATGCAGAGTACTGAGCCCTTGCTGTGTGCCCGGCTGGGTTAGAGTGACAGACTGCCCAAGAATTAGGAATTAGGCCTGTTTAAGGAGTGTGGGAGGACTAAGTTCCTGGGGGGCAGAAAGTGCTATCTCCGCAGCATGGAGCATTGGACCTGTACATAGTATTCAGTATTCTCAAATGAATAAATGAATATTAAATGTAGTTGGGCAGAAAAATGATAGTCTCTCTTTTCATATATATTCATAAAGCTCTGGCCTGGGTGGTGTGGGTGTGTATCAGGCCTCCGGAGAGATAGGTGGGAACAGGGTCATTTGGGAAATTTGGTAATCCACAGGGCAAACTGAACAGTTCTAAGAGCTGCCATTGGCTGATATGTGCCAGGCATTGTTCTGATCTTGTCACATATATTGTTTCAGTTGTCACTCCCAACAACTCTCTGAACTAGGCACACAAGAGGATGAGGAAATGAGGGGCAGAGGGGGAAGTAACCAGCCCAGAGTTCCAAGCTGGTGTGTGCTGAGGCTGGGATGCAGCCATGTTTGGGGTACCCAGCTTCCCCTCACTTGTCCCTTGTTGGTGAGGGAGGCAGGAAAGCTGGGCCAGGTCCTGGCATCCAGAACCTGCCAGGATCTCTGGACCAAGGGGAGCCAATACCTGCTTTGGTGGGGTTGGTGGAGGGGGTGTTGGGACACCTCACAGTCTGCTGGCCTGACACCAAATATCTGGTCTAAAGTTTTTTTTTTTTTTTTCTGCCACGAATTCTCATGCATGGCCCTCAGTTTCCTTATTTATAAATTTTACCTAGTTCTCAGCGGGACATAAAGAAGTAGTATTACCTGTGGAGCATCAGACTTAAAGTAACTCGTTGCTTTTGACACCCTCCGTGTCGACCCTGGGAGGCAAAAATTGAGTGAGACCAGAGCTGACAAATGGACAGTCTGACTATTCCAGGTGGAGGCAGGAGAGTGAGTGGGGGGAGGGGGGAGGGCACAGTGCAGTGGGATACAAAGGCCACTGGTGGGAGGCAGAAGATCCTGTTTTTAGCCCTGGTACAACTATTTGTGAGACACTGGGCAGTCATTTCACTTCTCTGAGCTTTTATTAGATCATTCAACAAATATTTTTGGAGCACCTACCTACTCTTTGCCAGGCATGGTTTGAGGTGCTGAGGATAGAGTGGTGGACAAGACAGATGAGGGGTCTGTTCTTGTGACATCTCCATTCTGTTTTCTCCTCTCTAACGGGGCTGTATTCCTGCCCTGCTAACCCCCGCCCCCCAGGGCTCTTACAGGGATCAGATTAAATGATGTGGTAGGAAGTACTTCCCTGGTGAATGGTGATGCCTGATGCAGCTGTAGGTAGAAGTCTGTGCAGGCAGAAGGCATGATTCAAAAGTCTGCAGTGGGTTGGCCTTGGCTTGTCCCTTCTTCAAAGAATGCTTCCGTGCAGAGTTGACCAGGCTGGGCTCCGTGGCTCCAGACACAATGCAGTGGATTAGAGGAGTTACTGGCTTTCGCAGTCTTCCTGACCTTTGAGGCTGAGCTCCAAAGCAGGTCTGAACGCCCATCTCTCTGGGTTGACCATAGTCCCCAGTTTATTCCCTTATGTGGATCTTGCTCATGCCCTTATGTGTATGTGTGTGCGGGTATCAGACAGGCTAGAAAGACATCAACTTTGAGTAGTATCCTGCCTCTGCACATTCAGGCTCGTGACTTTGGGCAAGTTACTTAACCTCTGTCAGCCTCCCATTCCTTATTTATAAAAAGAATTTCCTCACGTACACACACTCTGCTAGGTTGATGGGAGAAGATATGTAAAATGGCAGCTCTGCTGTTAAATTTTATTCTCTCTTCTTAAATCCTGGTTTAATGTGTATTTTCACAGGTGGCAACCCTGGTTTTTTTTTTTTTTTTTTTTTTTTTTTTTTTTTTACAAATAAGAGCTTAATCAATATTTGTTGAGCGAATGGATGTTGAAACAGAGAGATGGCCCAGGCAGGTGTAAGAATGTGGTTGTAACTAGGCCCAGATCCTAATTCTGCACCCATGTCAAGCCCGTTTGTCATGCTCGGTTTCAGGAAGAGAAGCTGCCTTGTTTACACTTGCTTCTGGCCTGTGTGACCATTACGGTAGCTATCCAAGGCCACTGATCAGGCTAGAGGATTGCTGTGAATAGGGTGGAAAGGACACCTGCCTGCTCTGAAGGTTAGGAGTCTGAAAACCAGAGTTATGCCTGGCGGAAACACAACCTGTGAGAAGAGAGCTTTGGTTCTAGTGTCCATCCTCATGCCCCTGTCCTGACTCCTGCCTGCTTCACTCCATGCCAGTGTCCATGGGCATAGGACCCAGCCTCTCCACTCCTCTGTTGAATCCCTAGTACCTAGCACAGAATCAGGCCTCTTGTAGGTCAAGAAATAATTGGATAAATGGTGTCATACATGGCTCCCAACTCAAGGCTGGGGTGGAGATAGGGATGAAATGCTTTACATTCCAGATAAACCACCCCTTCCTGGGGCTTTATCTGGCTCCAACCTCTGCAGATCGGCATGCGCTGGGTATACAGGGTTCCAGTCTCTGCCCCTTCACTGATCAGCTCTGTGATCTGGAGTGAGTCACTTATCTGCTCTGCACCTGATGATACGAATGGAGAAATGGAGATAATAATCATTCCTGCCTGATATAGTTGAGTGGAGATTTAAACCAAGTAATGCACATGGGGAATTTAGCATAGCACCTAGCAGATAGCGAGTGCTTAATAAATTTTAACAATTTTGGGGAACAAGAGTTTCTATGGCCTTTGAGATAGATGTAGTATATAAACCTATATACTACAAACCTCTTTGAAGGAGCCAAGGTTGCCTAGGAATGCACGACAGTTGTGTTGTTCCTGACCTCTGACTGTGAAGTCATCTCTGGCTCATTCGGTGTCACTTGACTTCTCTGACTTCTCAGTCGTTTCACCTATACAATAGTGTGATGTCCTTGTTCACCTTTTTCCTACTGCCTGGGTATCCAGAATGAAGAGATGCATGTTAAAGTGCTTGTCAGATTGTTATATGACAGATAAAATGACCTCAAAATATGAATTTCGTCTGAAAGAGACAACCTGGGGGTGTCTTCAGACCCTACTGTTAAATAGCAGGTCCCCCCGACATGTCCCAGCACTTACGCAGCCCTGCTTTGCTCTAGGACCTGTTACAGTTGCTTCCTCTACAAAGCCTGTCCTTTGTGGCTGCGCTGAGAACAGGTGTCCCACTGGAGGGCAAAATGATTGACAAAGCCTGAAGGAGAGATGGACAGGAGCCTGGAACAACACAGCTGTGGAGGCCAGCTGGCCTGGACCAGGCAGGCGGGCTGCTTCTGGCTGCCACCTAGGCTGCCCTAAGACAGGAATTCTCTGAGATCCAGGCTTTCTAGTTTTGAAGAATAATGGGACCTTGAGGGGTTGTTGGGGTCACTGGAGATGGGAGTAAGAGGTTAGCAGGCTCTTCTTGAGGAATCCTTGGTCATCAGTCTTTTCAAATGGAAAAGGAAGAAACTCATTTCCTAAAGTCTCACTCCTCAAGGTGGAGCTGGAGGCTGTGCCAAGTGGGTGGGGGTGGGAGAAGGCCCTGACCCCTGGGACTTTCCTTGGGCAGTTCTGAGTGTGAGGAGGTCAGACCAAATGGGCCTCTTGTAGTTTGGGGTTTGTGGTTGGGATTTGGGCTTTCTATTTCCATCTTCTCAAGGAAGGCCAGGGGCTGGGCGCCTGGCCAGAGGTCACAAACCATAAACCTGGTGTGAGAATTTGTCACACAAGACCTAGTGCCTCCTGTAGGAGCCTAGGTGGGGCAGTTCCAGCCTGAAACGACCTAGTCTCAGACCTGTTACTGTGTGTCTATAGGGAAGAGCAGGTGCTCTGCTCCTCCACCTTCTAGCCCTTATAGGGTAAGAACACTGATAGTTTCTCTTTGTGGAGTCTATCAATGAACACTGATTGAACCCCTCCTAGGTATCAGATGCTACACCCATGTGGGGTCATGGGAATCATGGTTTGGGTGGAGAGGGAACCAGAAAGGCAGAAAAGCACAACTAGCTGTGCTAATAATGGCCAGAAGCGTGGCTAAGACAAATGCTGTGGTCACTGCAAGGCAGGAAACCAGCACTGCGACCTGTGGTGGTGGAGAAGCTGAAGGGCTGGTGGCATTTGAGCTTCATCTCCAAGGATAGACAGGACTTGAAGGTTCTGCTGGGAAGCTTCCCCTCTCCCTGGCAGCTAGGCTTCAGGTGGGTGTGTGTGTGTGTGTGTGTGTAAAGGAGGGTAGGACAGAAGGGGAGAAAGGAGAAGACTGGAAGGGCAGAGCAGGGGCAACAGCGTGTCATCCTTGCAAGGCCTGCAAGCTGCTGTGGGCTGGGGAACACCCCTCTTATTCTCACTTGTCCTTTCCCATTCTCTTTGTCCCTCTCAGAGCTGACCTCTCACCTTTCTGAGAGGCCCGGATGTTTGTATAGCTCACAGGTTGGGCCCTGGAGCCCCACACCTCTGCCCTTTAATCCCACATGAGCTGCTTCCGTGCGTGTAACCCTCCCAGTTTTCCTGGGACCTTGTGTGTGGCCGAGGGGCTGTGGTGTGAGGGCACCTTCCTCACTGGCCCTGCTGTTCTATATCTCTGCAGAAGGGTCCCTGAGTTGGGCTGAGTTACTCACCAAGGACACTAGAACAGTCCTGGAGCCCAACAGCTCCCCAGTGAGGTCATGGCCGAGAGGCGGTGGGCAGAGGAAACCCCCTTGGTCTGCTTTCTTAGTCCTGGCCAGACGGTCATCCCATTTGGACTCATGATTCATTCCAGAGTTCTGTCTCCATTCACTGAGGTGCCAGCATCCTAAGTACTGATTGTCCATACCTGGCCCAGACTGAGGCCGGGAGTATTGGGGGTGGGAGACTCAGCAAACCAGGGCTCAGAGCCACCCTGGAAGCTCATGTTCCTCTTAACACATGGCTGATATTTCTCACTGGTTCTCAGGCTGAGCATTGAGCCCCAGAATCCATCCTTCTCAGCAGGTTGGGCTAAATATAAGGAGAGGGCTGGTCAGGTGCTCTCTGCCCTGTCTCACCTGCTCTCCCCCATTGTGTCCTGCCTGGGGATTATCCAGTAGGATCTCGATGTTCAGGCACCATGAGTGCAGTGTTGTGATGCATGGGACCCAAAGCCAGGTGGGCAACAGTCATGGCCCCAACCTGCCCCTTCCGTGTGCCCATTCAGCCCCCCCAAATAGCGCCATTGTTGCAAAGGGGATGGGTGGGAGTGGCAAGGCCTGAGTCCAGCTCCAGCTGATTTGCAGACAAATCAGCAAAAACTATGGCGATCTCTGGCAGCCTGGACAGAGTCATTTTCACAGACGAGAGCCAGGAGCAGGACTGGATTTTTTTTAAGTAAAAAAAAAAATTTTTTTCTTATAATAATCATAGCTGCTCACTCTTTCTGAACACGTGCTAAGTATCAGGCACTGTCCTGAGAACTCGACATGCATTTGACATGCAGTCCTGTCAGGTGCGTACTCCTGTTATCCCATTTCACGGATGAGAGAACTGGCTCAGAGAAGCCACATAACTCTTCCAAATGTACACAGCAAGCCAGAGGTGGAGCTGAGATCTGGAGTTTGCCTTCTCACTACTTTGCTCTGCAGCTTATTAAACAAATGCTTGCATATCTAGGGACATTTTAACGAAAGGCAGACAGACCTACACAACAAAACTCAGTGATGAAAATGTTCTGGATTTAGATAGCTATGATGGTTGGCAACCTTGGTAATATACTAAAAACCACTGAATTGTATGCTTTAAATGGGTGACTTTTATGGTATAATAATTGCCTCAATTAAAAAACTCTTGGAAAATGATAAGTAATAGAAAGAAGAAAATGACAATTGCCTGTCATCCCACCTCCCAGAGTTAAGCACCTGCACAGGAGTTTCTGAGGCTCTCTGCCATCTGCATCCCTCTCCCTCTCCTTTGTGTGTCCCCCTTTCTCTCTCCCTCACTATTTACACAAAGGTCAGGGATCTGGGTTCATGGTGAGTGAGTGGGAGAAGAGGACAGGAGAATAATCAAGAAGAGCAGCTTTTATAAAAAGCATGATGTGGTCCTTTTCCTGGAGACTGCTTAAGAATAGATCACAGAGAAGCACAGACCAACAGAAGGATGAGGTGGGAGAAGAGGGGGTGGACTAACTCATTTCCCCACTGGACCTCTGTCCATAAACCCTTTTGGCCTGGGATTGCTTCTCACCTTCTGCTACCCCCAGGGTGGGGGCCTGAGTCCTGGAGAGGGGAGGGATGGGCCAGGGTCCTCCCCTAGTAGGCAAGCTGTATCACTCTTGGGTTGCCTAGCAATAGTGGGAAAAGGTGACTTAGCGCACTTTAGAGTCGAGAGGAGAATAACAGGCAACCAGGGATGGAAATTGGGAGTAGATGCAGAGGATGCTGTTTCCCTGGAAACTGCCTGCTTGGTCCTTGGCTACAGCAGGCTACTTTTGGGCTGGGATTAGCTTTTCATTGAGGGGTTGTGGGGTCTTCTCCAGGCCTATTATCCACAGGGTTGAGTGTGAGGGCACAGAGAAACCAGTCTTGCACGTGGCCTTCATGTTTGCCATGTTCTGTCAGCAGCCTCTTTAACATTCACAACAACCTTGTAAGGTGTGTGGGATGATTATACTTGATAGATGAAGATCCTGAGCTTAGAGATATAAAATGACAGGCTCACAACTATACAATGAAGAAGGGCTGGCACCCTTGGTCCTTAATGGGAACCTTTTGTTTTGATTTAAAGCATTTTACAAGTCCAAGATCTGAGAGGTGATGTACATACTATTTACTTCCTGAGAAGAGAAGAGAAGAGAAGATGAGAGAAGGAAGGCTGGAAAGGAGAGTTATCTGTTTTATATCAAACAACCAACCAGCCAGTATTAAGAATGTCTCAGTTTCCCAAATAAGTAAAAAGACTAATAGGTCACACTGATTGACGGTTGCATGGTTTGGATTACCTCAGGCTGTCAAATAACCCTTTGAGGAAGGTACTGTTATTTTTTTGTTTTACAGACAGGGAAATTGAGGCTCAGAGAGGTTAAGTAACTTGCCCAAGATTGACCAGCTAGTAAGCCAGGTGAAGAATGAAGCCAGATAGATTGACCTTGGAACTTGTCTATTAACCAGCACAGATACACTCTTGCTATTATGGAGTTTATGTTTTAATTGAGAAACCAGGCTTATATAAATGAAATAAAAAGGAACAACTCAAGATGGTGTATAATCAAGTACTCATTATGTGATTCATGATTTTTAACATTTGTGCTTTCACATGTTGTTTTCTTTCCATTAATCACGATGAGCCAAATTGTGAGGTCCTATCTCCATTTCATAGACAGTGTGAGTTAGGCTCAGAGGAGTTAAGAGTCTCTTCCACTGCCTGAATGGGTAGACTTGGTTTGGAATCCAGGTCTTTGACTGGAGAGTCTCTGGCTAAATGGGTGGGCAGGGACCTTTCTGAAGTTCTTTTTCCCCATTTGAAAAGGTAAGGAGGGTTCTAGTTGTCTCTCTCCACACTTTCAGTAGAAGGAGTTAACTGTCAGGAATAAATTCAGGTCTCCTGAACCTGGAGAGCCACTCTCTGTCCCAGGTGATCTCCCTAGAGCTGCCCCCTGCTTTTGGGGACTGGCGTCTCTGCTTTAAGATTCAGCAGTGTCCCCGCCTCTGCTACTTGGGCTTCTTCAGTGCACCTGCTCCTGTTGGTCCCCCCGCCTTTTTTTTGTCACTAAGGGAATCTAAGAGACTTTGAACCAGGTAGCTGATTCAAAGTGTTTATTTTGATTGTAAAAGCCTGTGAATGTGAAACCCAAAGTTAGAAGTTCTTGTGGAAGCCTTGAGACTGTTAAGAAAGTTGGTGAGGGAAAGTTTGGGGGCTTAGGTTGTGGTAAGAAATTTTGGCTTTAAGCTCTGTGGTCCAGGCCAGAGGGAGGACATGTCCTTCCTGATTCCCAGCTTTGAACCTTGGTGCCCAGGGTCTATGTCTAAGGCCCCAAATGGTTCAGCTGAGGGCAGAGCAGCAATCATGGTGTGGGTGGTGGAGGGGGCGCTTTCTGACAAGTTGCCTCCTCTGCCTTGTTTTTCCTGTTTCTTGGGGTGGTTGGTGCTGGGGGCTGTTCAGGGGGTGGTCACAAGCCTGTGAAGCCAGGCTAGGGCTTTTGGGGGAGCATGTTTATGGTCCTGAAGATTTATTTTTTAAAAGCCATCTGTAATACTGATGGGCAGAGAATGGAGTGGTGCTCATTAGGTGAAATGACATCAGGGGAGGGAATGTCAAGGTGAGTGGCCTCCTTCAGTGAGGTCTGCTAATGGAACTTAGCTTTCCATCTGGGAAGACAGACGGCAAGCCTTCCTTGCAGTTGGGAGAGGGCGTGATAAGTCAGACTGTTTTTTCTCATGTCCCGTGTAGAAATGTCTACATGGGACAGCCTGTAATTTGGGGATGGAGAGAGAAGTGAGGCTCTTAATTCTTCTAAGTTCCAACACCTGGGCACCGGATCCCTACCACCCCCAGTGTGAGGGTGGGGGTGGGAAGTGGGGGAGGGGAAGGGCAGCACCTTTTGCCAAAGTCCCACCAGCACTGCCTTGACCTCCGTGCCTGTCTAGGTCTGTGAGTGAGTGTGGGCATGTGTATCAGTGGGCGTGTGTATCACTGGGTGTATACATGTGCACGCCCGTGTGTGTGTGTGTGTGTGTGTGTGTGTGTGTGTGTGTGTGTGTGTGTGTGTTGTCTCTCTGAATAGCTCCTCTGTTGTTTTTGGCCTCTGCCTTGTCTTTGGCACAGGAGTGGTGCCCTTTCAAACGCCGCAGACATCCTCCAGATAATGCATAATGGCACTTTCCAGTGCAGTTCCCGATATTTTGGAAAAGCCTTTCTTTCCAGGAACCCAGTGTGCTTTTGCAGACTTGGCCCTGGGAGTTGGAGGAGGCGGCTCATGAATCCCGCTTTCCCGGAGGAGGGGAAGTGGGGGCCAGACCCTGGTTTCCTGCCCTTCGTCCCATGGCTGGAACTGTTTGGAGTGATCCTCACGTCCATGAAACCCTGAAGCTTGTCTTTAGAAGTGTGGATCGTTTTCCAAACTTAAGCTCCAATAAAAGCCACTTACTTTTTTGTTTTTTTTTTAATTAAGCAATAGTAGATTTAGAAGTTCATTGTACTTCTAAATTGTAGTTAACTTTTTAAAAAAACTAAGGAATGCCACACTGGGGTCTCTGTTCAGTGGGCCTGTTTGGAACCCCTTTAAGTGAGGTTGTTTGGCAGAGACAGTGAGGCTACAGTGGGGTCCAGGGGAGCCTGGTTGAGGGACCTGCCCCCATTCCCTTTTCGGCAGAAGAGAAGGCCCAGCTTAGGTCGACTTGTGGCCCAGGGACTATTTCTGGGAATATGGAGCTGAGTATGCAGCCTCTCTCCCCGTAGCATGGACTAACCTGGAATTGTGCTATGGGCTGGGCAGGTTTCTAAGTGTTCTACAGATATTGATTAATTTAATCCTCACAACACCCTTATGAGATGGTTTAGCTGGAGGTAAGGAAGTTTAGAAAGGCCTGCAAGGGCTCAGGTGGTTACATCCGTTATTTCTAGATTTTCTTCTCTTGAGTCCAGTTCACAAAGACCATAAACATTATAGAGCTGAGGCCCTGGCAGTCTCCCCAGTCCCATTTCCTTCCCTCACTGGAATGAACTGCTAGCCAGCTTGGTGTTTTCACTCATAAATGTGCATCTATATAGTTCCTGCTTGTGTAGTTGTCTTTTTTTTTTTGTGCCCATTTAAAATTTATGTAAATGATATCATTTTCAGCATCTCACTGTGCACCCTGCCTTGTCTGCTCACATCTCTCCCATGCCCTGGAGCTGTCGAGACAGACTCAGCATCCTGTTATGTGGATGAGATCGCAGGGGTCTGGAGGGGCTGGAGGACTTGAGGGACTTGCCCAGGTCACACAGCTGTTTACAGGTGGCAGGTGGGACTAGAAGCCCGACTTCCTGCCTCTGTGGGTGGTACTCTGTATTAACACCTGGCACTCTGTGTTGGAGTTCAAAGGTTGGTATTTGATAAGAGAGGACAGGAGAACTCAGTCTTAGTTTCTTCTTTCCTCCCACGTGATTTTTTTTTTTTTTGTGGGGGGCACCTGGCTTCCCTCCCCTCTGCTGCCCTCTTTTCCTGAATCTCTGAGAATCAGGTTCTTAGGGACTCACACCATCTTTTCTCCTTCCAGGGTAGCAGCTGTGCTTTTATTGCTCCTTGATGAAGCAAATATGCAATGACAGAAAGCTACTGTGAATGTATTTGGGAATGCTTCTAAATGAATTTCCATTTCACATCTCACAGTGGCATCCTGTAGCATTTGGAAGTTAGTTGTTCTCGGCACATAGAGTTTTGGAAGCTGCCAGAGGAGGGGAGGCACAGCTGAGCCCCTCTTGGCTGGGCCCCAGGGCCAGCCAGTAGGATTCCAGTTATGTCTCCTTGTCCCTGCTTGGTTTTCTGGCTCTGGCCTTTTCTTCTTTCTCCCCTGGCTCTGGGCCACTCGCCTTTGCCTCGCTCACTTAGCGCCTGGGTAGAGGATGGGCTGGAGAGAGCTGGAAAGGACAGACGTGTTGGCAGCCTCTTGGCAGCCTCATCACACTTGCTTTGGCCACTGTTGTGAAACTCTTGGCTCTGAGGACATTTGGAGGGTTCTCAGGGGATGTCATTGATCTGGGATTGACTTGGGCTCCTCGGATGATTGAAGGTGGGTTGCTGGGGCCTCCTGGGGCCTCCTGGTCTGTTATTCAGAATGCCTGGAGGCTGTGCCACTGGAATCCAGACGCACTTATGCCACCTCAACCCAGAGCCCTGAAACCTAGGAGGATGGAGATGCCTTGTGGAGTAGGACAGTGGTTCTCAACCTTGAAGTTGCATCAGATCACACAGATTGCGGGGCCTGGGGTGGGGCCTGAGAATTTTCAATTTTGACGAGTGAGAAGGCACTTCAGAGTTACTTGAAGAGGAGGGGCTGTATTTTGCAACTACTGGAGAAGTCCTGAGCCAGACTATGACTTGGCTGATACGTTTTACCTCGTACCTGCTTTCCTTCCCTCCCAAATAAGTAAAAGCTGTGTTCTTTCTCTACTGAGGAGACTTAGACTTGGGAAGGAGATGTGCTCCTACACCCCAAGCAAAGGTAACTCCTCAGGAGCCTCCTGCTGGCACATAGTAGGTGCTCACTAAATATTGGATGTGATGAACAGTGATAGTGCCTTTGATGGGGCTGTGGCAGCCAGTCCAGCAGAAGACGTCTGGCAGATGCTAAGGTGCTATGTGGCGACTGTCTGTTACCCTGGCCACGCCGGTGACTGTGCTGAGTCCAGAACCCAGTGCAGGGCCCGGGTTGGTTCCTTGGCCTCAGAGGTGTGCTCTGGGGTCAGGAGGAGGCCCAAGGCCAAGGAAGCTGGCCTTATGCCTAGGACGGGGCCCAAGCCTGCCACACTACTCAGCATCCCCTTGCCCCAGGCATCTGATCGCTGGGCGGCAGAGCCAGCACAGGCCTCCTGGCTCCCTTTTAGCCAGTACAGCTGTGTTTTTTCCTCTTTGGGCCCAAAGCCCACTTTGGATTCCTCTCTCGAGGTACTGACCGTGCTGACATGTCCCTCTGTTCCCTGTCTTATTGCATTTGGCTAGGGCTGCAACTTTAGAAAATCTTAGGGAGTTTCCGGTCCTCTTGTGTGGGTTCAGAGGCCTCACAGGAACTAAAACCTGGGTCTCAGTTTTCCTTCTCCTTCCAGTCCCCGTGCCGAGGGTTCTCTGGAGTGTGGGACATCAGCAGCCTGATGTCTTTAGCCACAGCATCTGGGAGTGTGGAACCAGACAGAAACTCAGACCCTCCAGCTCTGCAGTACGCGGGGTCCAGCGGGATCTTGTTCCACGTGCCTCCTTCTTCCTTTCTGTTGAAACCTTGCGGTGTGGTATTTAGGAGAGGAGTAGGTGTGAAGAGACTTTTTTTTTATTAGGCCCAAATACTGCTTGAGAGGACCCTGTTCTGTTTCTTAGGAACAGGGAGAACAGTTGTGTTTTTATACCAGGAAGACCTGGGGTCATTTCTCAGAGCTACCCATGGCTACTGTGATGCTGGACAAGGCACACCTGATCCTTGCCTAGGACCTGAGGGGGCTGGGTGGTAGGATGGTGGTAGTTGCTCTGTTGTAGATGTCTTACTTGGGTTATTGCATGGAGATGAACTCTAGGGTCTGGGGCAACACCAACTTTCTGCATTTCTGTCCTTGTGGGCAGGGGAGTTGCTCAGCAGAGTCAAGCACTTCTTGAGGTGATCTTGGGGTTGATCCCAGGGCTTCCCATCCTGTCCTTGAAGCTAACCATTCGGCTAACACACAGTTTCTTATCTTTGGGCATCTTCTGTGTCCTCAGCTTTCAGGAATTTGTTACTGCCATCCAGGGAGAGTGTGGGTGGGCCAGGTAAATGTGCTTCCCTTATGGACCCAGAAGTGCTCTGTGTCTGGGCCCTGTTCTCGTATTCTGGAAATACCTGCTGGGGTGTGGCCAAGTGGGGAGCCAGGTGCCTGGGGAGGGGAGAGTGGGGAAGGCCTTGTTTGGGGTTGGTGAAGGCCCCTGAGCTCTGTCTTCTAGCCTGAGAGCTCCAGGTATGTCTGGGGGGAGGGAGGGTGCATGGGGATAGCTCAGGAGGAGTGGGGAGAGCATCTCTGCCCACTACAAGGAGGACCGTTTATAGTTGGTTCTTTGTGTAGGCTTGGCTGCCCCACAGGCCTGGTGCGAGGGAGGTGGCCTGCCTGTGGGCTCAGTGGGCAGGAGAAACTCCAGCCAGAGCCAGGAAGCAAGGATTTCATCCTGGAATCTGTCAAGGGACTGGTGTCAGTAGGCATTCTTGCTTTTTCACTTTGTTTACTCTCAGAACCCAGCTCTATTCCTTCTCTTGTAGCAGTTTGAAGAAATCAGATCATAGAATGTCTGAGCCAGAAGGGACCTATACTGTCACCTGACTGTCCCCTCATAGAAGAAGAGACTGAGGTCCATAGTGGTGATATGACTTGTCCAAGGGCACTCTGCATGAGTTCATTCTTTGTGGGGCTGGTTTTGGTAAGGACCCCTCATTCCAAGCACATGAAAACTATCTTCTAAAGTCATTCTTGTGGGTGGGCCTCAGAACACCTGTTGACAGACAGGCAGGGTGACCCTCTGTGCTCTGAAGGCAGATGAAGCTGCTGGGGTCCTGGCTAGTTTGTGGGTGGTCAAGTTTGGGGGAATTTCACACATGTTGACACTATACTCCGCCAGGTTAGAGGTGGTGATGGATAAGTGGGCCCTTTTTATGACTGCATTCCAATTCACGTGTTCCTGGGACTTGCTCCTGATTTTGCAGTTGAGGAGGGGAGCAAGACTAAGCCAGAGAGGCAAGTGGTAGTGGTGCTAGTGGTCCTGGTTCTGATCTTAACAGCCACACACCCAGCTGTGCTAAGTCTATTATCAATGAACCGTCATAACCACCTTGTGAAGTATAAGGTATATCACATTTTCATTTTCACTTTACAGAGAAGTTGAGGATTACTGAGATTAAATAATTTGTTCCAGGCCCCTCAACTCTTGAGTAGGAGTGTGGCCCAGGGCTTCCTGGCCAGAGCCCACACTCGTAGCCACTGCCCTGGACACCTCCTTTCGTCAGAACACTCCTGCTCAGCAGTGAGTCAGCCCTGACTAGAAAAGAGAAGCCCCTCACTAGAGATGGAGCTGGATCTCCATCCTCCTCAGGCCCCCAATAGCAGTTTCCTGACACATTCTTGCACATTCCTGAGGAACCAGGATGAGGTTGTCTCTCTGGTCCCTGATGCTGCAGGTCCCAGAGCTGTGTTGAGCACTGAAGGTGGGGATGACTCAGGGCCACACAGGGGCTTTTTATTTCCCTTCCATACTTATTTTTGCCCTCTTCCTTTCTTCTTGTTTGCCTTCCTTCCCTTTTGCTTGGCAGTGGCGCCCCCGGCCACCCCTGAGGATGGCCTTGGGGCAAGCCTCTGCTGGGCCTTACCTCTGGAGAGGGATGGCTTTCCTCCACTTCCTGGGAATGCAGGGGCTCAGGGGCTCTGGCCTTGCCTTGGCTTGGGGCTCTTCTTGGCTGTGTCAAGGTTGGGCTGCTCCTGTGTCCATAGAGATGCTCCAGGCTTCCGCTCCCTGACATATAGTCATGGTAGTGTTTCTTCCGCTTTGTTGCAGGCTCTGCACTGGTAGTTTCACATACATACTCTGCTCTTGTACCCATAACAAGGTGGGAGATATTAGCCCCATTTACAGGTCAGAGAGTTAGAACCCTGAGAAATTGAAGAATGTGCCGAGTATATGGCTGACTGACATTCCACACCCAGGTCTGTGGGGCTAAAGCACCTGCACCCCACCCCCAACACCAAGAGTGAGCAGAAAGTGGCAGCCTGCTCAAAAAAAACAAAAACAAAAACAAACAAAACAAAACAAAACAAAAAACAAAAAACCCTGAAAAACATAAAAACGAAAATAAAACTCTCAAGCAACATCAATGAAACACTTTTCTCAGCCTGGCTACAGCACCCTGGTGTGAGCGGTCTGGAGTGCTGCTGCTGGCCTCTGTGGTGAGAAGAGGCAGATGGGAAGCATTTACAGGCTTGTGGGCACCTCTTACCCATAAGAATGGGGCTGGGGCATTGCTCAGAGCAGCTCAGGCCATAGAACACATGAATGTGAGGACAGCTGGAAGCCAGTCCGAGCCTGTCCCTGAATCTGGCCATCCCTCTGTGATTAACTCTTTTCAAAGAATTTCAGTGCCCATCATTACCTGGGCCCATTAATGGGCTATGGGAGCCTGGTGAATGTAATAATAATAATAATAACAATAATAATAATAATAATTATAATAATAATAATAATACTCTAAGAGCTATACTCACTAACTCTTCTAATGCTGTGTGCCTGTCACTATCCTTAGCTTTTTACATCTAAGCGCTGGGACAAGAACTATCTATGTACTAACCATATAATCCTCACAACAATCCCATGAGGTGGCACTAGTATCCCCATTTTATAGATGGGAATACAGGCCCAGAGAGGTTTAGTAATTGGCCCAAGGTCCTTCCTACAGCTAGTGAGTGGCAGAGCTAGGATTTGAATCCAAAGATTTCTAGACAATAAGACCCTGATTTCCTTGAGGCCAGAGGCCTCCATGTAGCTTTTATTTCTATCCCCAAAGCTGGCCTGGAACCTGATGCCTAGTGGGCTCTAGGAAAAGTTGTAATGATGGGATGAAGGGCATTTGGATCTTGCCCTTTGAGGGGACGTTGCCTTTAAGCGCAGAGAACTGGCATGGCTTCTGTGGGTGTGACATTGGCTACAGCCCTGAGGCCCACACTTTGCTTCCTGCAACCACCTACTGAGTGGGGGGACGCTCCTGTGTATGGGGAGACTTCAAGTGTAGGTGGAGTAGCCAGGTCTGGGAAAACAAGCCCAGGAGACACCGTGCCCACCCCTCATTAGCTACTCATTTCTCTGGAGTCAGCAGGGCACAAGTGCCATTAGGTGTTTCATTTCCAAGGAGGGTTAAGATAGCAAATAATTTAGAATTTAATCAAGCTATCAATTCATGGGGGTGGATTGTTTCTTATTTTTGTCTTTATACATGATGCTTGGCATGTGGTAGGCACTTAAGGAATGTTCGTTGCATAAATGAATGAATTTAAAAAATACTCATTATGGAAAATGCAAGCACAGGAGTAGAGAATAGTGTAATGAATCCCCATGTACCCATTACCCAGCTTCAACAATTAGCAGCAGAACTGACCTGCCATATTTAGCCATCTGGGTTATTTTACGGGGAGATTACTGCACTAGTATGAAATTCTAGGCACTTCTCAAGTAAAAAAGGACAAGTGGAGATGAAATGATACTATAATACTAAAAAAAAATCTCACCTTCATATCACTTCTGTGCCAGGCACATTGCAGGTGCTCACTTGAAGGTTTGAACTGATTACACTCTATACCTGGCCAGGTGGCATTGTGCTTCTGCCACAGGGTGAGAGGAAAGTTTCTGAAGAATGAGGTCAACAGACACATGAAATGCTCAAAATTATACACTGGGCAGAAGGCACTGCAGCCAGTGATAGTTCATCCATTCAATTCACTTTTACAGTGGATTGTTGTTGTTTTTTTTTTTTTTAATGACATTTCAAATATAAGAACAAGTACAGAACATAGTAAAACTCATACCCATGTGCCTGCCACCCAGATTTAATAGATCTCAAGCACTTGCTCTTTCTAGATCAGGTCAATGCACGCCTCTGACCTCTAAAGAGGCCAGTGTTTGAGAGACCCATGAACTGGCATTTCCCTGACATATTCAAAGATGTCATACCCTGTATAGTGAAGGGAGCCCAAGGAAGGCCTCCATTATTCACCTTTGAGGGAGACAGGTAAGACTTCTTGGAGGAGGTGATAATGTAAGTTAAAATTTGAATCTGGAATATGTAAGAGTGAGTCAGGCAAGGAAGGGGCTTGGTGGTGAAGTATGGGGGAGGTGGCCCAGGCAAAGAGTGACCAAAGGCATAAAATGGTGAGTGTCAAGTTCTGGGAATGGGGAGGGGCAGGAGATGAGTGCGAAGAAGTGGGCAGGGAGCAGCTGGAAAGAAAGAGGCCTGGGGGTGGGTGACAGTGAGTATAGGGTGAGTCAGTGGAGGGACAAGCTCTGGCCATCTTCAAGCTTGTCCTGAGTCCTGCTCAGCACTCAGCCGAATGAACAGAATACACCAAATTGAGAGGATGAGAGACTAGTATAATCCTCTGGAGTGGGTGGGAAGGTGGGCACTGTGTTAGAGGAATGTTGAAAGAACCTGGCTGTTTGGAGAAGGCTCAGGCTGTCGTCTGGAATAAGGGCTGTGCTGGACTTGCCATGTGGTAGGCCCACAGGGGAGAAGTGGGACTTGATTGGAGTTGGGTGGAGATGGAATCAGGCTTAGAGTTTCTCATAGTCAGACTTTCCAAAGAAGGATTGGACTTCAAGGCCTCTCCTCAGTCTGTGTTCTGAGGGTTGAGGCTGGGGGAGGGTGGGGTAAGTGACCCGTGGGCATAGGCAAATGGCGCTCCAAAGAAGGTGGCTGTGGAGGAGGTGCTGGCACGTTGCCATGGGAACCATCTCAACTGTGGGTTTCTTTTGGAGGATGCTCTGGAAGGGAGTGAGCTCACTCCACCTGCGAGGTGATGAGTCAGCCTGCTTCTGAAGTCCTCCTTACTCTCCAGGGCCGTGCAGGAAGTGGAGCCGCAGATCTTGCCCCTGCTGCTCCTCAGGCCACTGATACTTCTTTGTCCGATGTGCACTGTTGTCATCAGATGGCGGCACTAGAGGCAGCCACCAGCCATTCAGGCAGCCCTGGGGGCAAGCTTCTAGTCCAGTTGGCCAAACCCTGGCCCTCAGCAGGGCTCATATAGATAGGCACCAACTGCACCTGTGCTGGGCCTGGGGTTTGCAGTCCTGTGAGCTGGACGGCCACTGAGAAAGTGATTTCTGGTGTGCTGAGGGTTTTGAAGGTGAAGGATCCACGCTGTTAGTATCTGTCAGTCAGGTATAGGGGTAGTTTCTGGGGTTGGATGAGGAAAGCTTTCTGGAGGGAGTGGTATTTGATCTGACACGGAAAGCTAAGAGGTCACTCATTTGCCAATCAAATCCTAGGTATTTGGAGGTCTGGAGTCATGGCTCATGGCCTCTGTCCCCATCCCACCCTCCCTCATCCCCACCCCAGCTTTGTGTCCAGGTGTCTGGTTTTGTTCTTGTGGAGGGAACTTTCAGAACATGTCCACTGATGAAGTGGATGGCAAGAATCTCACAGCTGTGATTTCAGGGGACCAGCCATCTCCCCTAGACCTTAAAAAAATGCAGGCCATCACTCACTGGAGCCAATACCTAAGGATCCAACTAGGGGCTTGTAGCCTGTCCCCTCCCTCCCAGTGTGGCAGCCTGGGGGGATGACATTGGAAAGGCCAGGTAACTCTGCTTTTCCAGCTTCTGCTTGCCTACCTGCTTCACCCACGTGGGCCTCTTTTTCCCATTTGAGAAGTTAAATAACTGGGGGGGGGAGGGGGCGGGAAATGACCATTTTAACCCTTTCACCTAAATACAACTACTTGTATTTTCAGAAACTTATTTTTTGTTTTTAACCTCAGGCCTGCATTATTTTGATAGTAGTAGTCAAAGTGTATATACAATGCAGTTCTGCTTTTTAATTTTCCCACTTGGCATTTTATTTGAGACATTTTTTTCTTTCCTAGCCACACAGCCTTTATATTCTTTCCTGGGAGAAAGTGAGATCCAAGTATAGAGATTGTTTCATGAATATATATTTATTTGTACTTCCCTGCCTCTTTCCAAAAAACATTTGAGGAGAATGCATTAAAAGGCTCATGTATAACAGAGTTTTAAATTAAAGTTAGAGAATCTGGAGCTTTGTCAGGGTAGAGTTGAGGTGATCCAGAAAACAGTATTAAAAGAAGTTTTTGTAAGTCAGCACTGACCCCAGTTCTGAGCTTCCTGGCAGCCAGAACAAAAAGAGAAATTAGAATTATCCTAAGTTTGTTTGCTAATAAAAGGAAATATATCAGTTCATGGGAAGAAAACACTTTTTGTAAATACTGAACGCTGAGGGCTTTTCTATTTTAGGAGAGCAGTGAAGTGGATGCGATACTGTCAGTATTAGTTTTGTGGAACCCACGGAGACATTTTCTGTGTAATGGTTCTAAAATCAGTCCCCAATAGAGCCAAAGGCATGGTGTTAAATCACACTTGTGTAAAAGCGTTCCTGTGGGGAGCTGAATAATGAAATCTCATTCTGCTGTTTCTAGAGGATCAGCCTGAGCGAGGCCTCGGTCCTTGGGGATGCTCGGCAGCGTTTCCTGGAGACTCTAACTTGTCTGACAGGAGCTAGAGGGCAGTCTCTGGGTTCCTGGGCCTTTGTTCAGAGGTTTTCTGAGGCCTTCCCTGAGAACTGTTTGTGATAGTTGCTGGGCACATAAAGGCAAGGCCAGAGCTGCAATTTTGTTAGGGAAATGAGAGTTTGGCCTACTTCACCTTTTCTCAGGGAAGGCCTTGGAGGCTGGCGCCTCCTTCCAGAAGCACTTTTAGGTCCGCTCTGTTTTATCGAGGTGCTTCTGGACTCTGGCTCTTGGCCACAGGGCAGGGGTGAGATCCTTCAGGAAGGAAGTGGTGTGCCAGTTGTGGCTGGGCCTGGGCATGGCACTTTTCCTGCTGTCTTACTCCTCAGCCAGGGGACAGACACTCTTCTCTTAATTCTCCCGTTGTTGGGCATTTTCACGGTTTCCAGTTTTTGGCTATTTTAGGTAACTCCTCTGTAAATATTACTGTCACGTGGACATTTTCCTACATTTTAGGATAATATCTGGAAGCTGAGTTAATGGGTCAAAAGAGATGATCATTTCTATGAATCCTTTTACATGTTAATTTGTTACCTTTGTGAGACGGACTAGCTTAATGTGCCATCAGCGATACACAGGCTATTTTTTTTTCTTTTACTAATTAAAAAAGTAATATTTATTGTGGAAAATTTGGAACATATAGCAAAGTACAAAGAAGAAAATAAAGATGACCCAAAATCCTGCCACCCTGAGAATGTGCAGGTGTTGGTTTGGTTCAGTGAACTTGTTGCCTCTTGTCAGGCAGGGGTTTGAGCTGGGCAGTCCTCTGTTAGTGACTGTCCCTAAGCACCCCCTACCTGGAAGGAGGTGTACCCAGTTTTCCTTTGACACAAAATATATTCTCAACATTGGCCTGTCTGGCTGTGGGCTTACATTTCTAAGGTTCTGAAAGCCTCATTAACATTTTAATCTAGTGCTAGATGCGTAGAAGGTGGTTTGGAAACTGTCAGGATTTAAATATTTGGGAGGAAAACGTGAAATAGTATCACCCACTGGCAACTTGCAGATTCCTCAGTAGCTACCACAGGCCAGGCAAGCCCGAAGGAGCTGATGAGCGTCGGTGGGAGACATGGTTAGGAAGTGGAATCTGTGTCTGAGAAGGTTTCTGACCACGTTCCCAGGTTCCTCTCTGTCTGCGAGGCTTATTGGAAGAGCTAGGGTGTTTGGTAAAATTGAAGGGAAGTGGGAGAAGTCATACATGAGAACCTACGCTTGCCGTCTGCACCCATCTCTCACTTCCTCCACATCATTCTTTCAGCCAGACATTTCATGGTCCAGGTAACACTGTCCTCTACCCCCCATCTTTAGGAGGAAGCCTCCCTGGTGGGAGAGACCGCTTCCTGTGCTGGCTGGGCCCTTGCTGACCTCTTGACCCGGGCACTGGTTCTGGGCTGAGGGTACCAGAACAGTTACGTGCCTGGTCAAAGCTCACAGGTGCTGGGATGGGAAGAAGTTGGCTTGTTCGTGGAGTGACGTGACCTCAATGACAAGATGCAGTCCTCAGTTCTTAGGAATTGTAAGAGTTAACTAAAGATTTCTTAGATGGCTTTAAGTGCCAGAATAGGTGAATACATTGGGAGCGTTTAGTGCTGTGCGTATAATAGTGACACACTTAGATGTTTGTATCATTTTCAATATGTAGGAGGTGATGCACAGAAGGTTTCTTTCTCTTGCATCTCTAGCCCTCCCGTGGAATTGCATGGGATTTGGGCAGGGCCATAACTGGAGGTCCACAGGTGTTTCTTGGGGGAGGAAGAGATGATACTTAAATGATCATATTTTAGAGATACCCAAACCCCTACCCACACGTGGGACTCTTAGGCTCTCTTGGAGGTGTGCCTAGGGGATGCTTGCTGTCCCTAGTGCTGAATGTCCTATGCCAGCCCATCTGACACAGTTGGAGACAGTTTTCCAATGTCTAGGGGCTGCGGATAATCAGAACTTTGGAGCCATGGACTTCACCAGAGAGAATCTTGATGTTGGGACATCAAGGGCAGTGAAGGCAGAAGCCACTGGAATGTCTCAGCTGCTGTTCAGATTGTTTGGGTAAATAGCTCCATGTTGGCGTCATCTTGTGGCCATGTGCATGTGCTGGGATTGATTTGTTCTGTCTGGTTTGTGAGACACTGGACCCTCTTTGCCTCTTCCCACCTGGGAAACCACAATGAACTATAAAGGCTGGTCCACTTAAGGTTCATGGTAATTGGGAGGGAGAGAGGGACTCCTGAGGAGACAATGACTTGTGCTTTGCTCTGTGAAGGAGAGGTTCCTTTGCTATGATGAGCAGATGCAGGTGGCAGTTAAAGGCCTCCTGTCTGTACCTTATTAAATGATAACCCGCTTCAGGTGACCACAACTTCTTGGGAAGTATTCTGGTTCCTCTACCACCCAAGTAGAGCATGTCTACCTCTACCACCCAAGTAGAGCATTTCACTCCAAGGCCATGTTCCCTAAACCTTGGTCTATGGTCTACCTAGGGTTTATGTACAACCTGTAGCCTCCTGAGCCTTGCCCAGACCTGCCAAACCAAATGCTCTGGGTTCAGGCCCCGGAATCTGCATTTCTAGCAAGCTCCCTACTTAATTTTTAGATAATGCTAGAGACCTCAGTGAAGGATTACCTGGGGAATGTTGTTGCTCTATTCTGAATGGTAGTTCAGCTCAACAAACTCCTTCATTCCTATTCATTCTTCCTCTAGGACATTGATAATGATGCTTTGTTTCCTCGTAGACTCAGACCATGAATTCATTAGCCCCCTCAAATGTGAATCAGGTATCTATCTATTCTGGACCTTAAGCTCCCATGACTTAGAGGAAAAGTGAAGAAAGAACAATCTGTTCTTTCTTCCTTAACTGTAAATTATTTTTGGCTTTAGAGCAGGTGGGCCAGTGGGCTATCTACAAGGCTGTTTTAAAGCAATGTTGTAGTGATAATGGAGACTATGCTTATTCATCCTAGGCATTCCTAGGGGCCATCTGTTTGAGACAGGCGGCCCACCCTGCCCACCAGTCCCTCAGCCTGCTCAGTGGGCCCTTCCTGCCATGGAGCACAAACATCTGTGTCCTGCAGTGACTTGCCAGCTCGGTTGTTTGGTTTCCTGTGGAGAGAGGACTTCTCAGCATTCTGTATCCTGCCTCGCCCTGCTCCCTGCCATCATCCCCAACCCCACCTTAGTGCCTTCTGATCCTCTAGCCTTAGCTGAGCCAAATTCTGACTGTGGGCTGTCGTCTGGATTCTAGCTTTCATCCAGATAGCATAACAGGGGTTTGGGTTGGCTCTAGACTGTGTGAACGCCTCCTCATTGTCATAATACTGGATTGTTTCAGCCTGGGGGTCTGCCAGCAGCAGTGTGTTTCACTGGTACAGACTTAAAGTGCCCCCCTGGAGACAGGGACCCACAGGCAACAGGAAGCTGAGAAGGCATGTAGGACTCAGGTTAACAGGCAATTCTGCAAATGACTCCATACTCTTAGAGGTCATTTTGGTGAAACTAGATCAAGAAACCCTCTGGCTGCCTCTCTACCTAGTGGGAGTCCCTCTGGAGGAGATGTGACTCTCTGGGGGTCTCATTGTAGAAGGGGATCAAGGTCTCAGAAAAGGGGGATTGAGTTTAGTAGGGAAGGCACCAGGGGAGCCGCATGCCCGTTGATGTCAGAGTAGACCAGGCTTACAGGGTTGGTATAGAGGATGTGAGACTTGGTTCTAGGATTGAAGGAAGAGGATCCTAGAGCACTTAACATGGAGACCCAGAGAAGAAGAAATCTTCCAGTCAATACACTTAACTGAGAAATAATTTTAATAAGGAATAAAGAATTCCTAGCAGGGCAAGGTTCTAGTTGAACAAATGGGTGTGCTGGTTTCCGAAGCGTGGATGTTTGGTGCAGCCTGTGTGTGGGTTAGTGTCGTGGTTCGTGTACGTAGCAAAAGCTGTGAAAATGTTCATGCCCTTTGGCCTGGTAATTCCACCCCCCAGGATTATATCCTAAGGAAACTGTCCAACTAAAACCAAGATATGCTTAAGAATCTTCTTTGTGCAACCGAAAAGAGCCAAACTGCAGGGAAAGCTTTCATGTCTTAAACTTTAGGAGAGGAATTTAACAAACCATCTTGAGACATGATAGTGGTGGAACAATTTTTCAGCCTTTAAGAGACATTCAAGAAGGTTATACAGGTGAAAAATAATCAATAGACTGTTGAAAGAGAATGCTATATGCTGTGTACGTTATAATTGGTTGCAACTGTAAAACCAGTATGAACAGGAAGATAATATGCAAAAATGAAAATGGCTGTGTCTAAGTTGTAAGATTAAATATTTCTTAAGAAAAATAGTATTTAAATTTTATAGCAAGTCGAAGTTTCTGTTTGAAGCACTGTCTCTCTCAAATATTTTTCTACTCTCGACTGTCCCTTTGCTTGAGTGGTGGCAGCTCCGTGAGATTTAACCATCTGTCCTAAGCACTTCACTGTGTGCTGTGCACTATGAGGTGCTTTGGAGTCCACACAGGGTGGAAGACCTGGTCCCCTGAGCTTAAGGGCAGGGGAAGACAAGGTGGGCGGTCTGATTCGATTCGTGCTGAGTGCTGAGATGCGGCCCTGGCTCTGCTGGGGGCTGGGAGAGAGGCTGGGGGAGGTGGGCGGATGGTCTGCGCCTTCAGCAGGGTTGGGAGGATCCATAGGACCAGGAGAGCTTTCAGGACAGGGGAGCACCTGGCTTGTCAGCCTGCAAAGCCCAGCAGAGTCCTATTGCCTTAAGATAGGTTCAGCCCAGATCATCATAGCTTTGAATGAGATTAGTTAGATGGGATGCCTGTTATTCACCTCATTTTCTAGAGACTTGGAAACTCAAGTTTAGGAAATGAACTTTTACAGGAGTCTACAGGGTGCCCCAGACAGGGCTGGTGTGCAGCCCCGCTTCCCGTGGGTTGGCTGCCCTCCGTTTGCAAGCCCTGCCTTCACCCTTCCAGGGGCAAATCCCCAGGTGTGGAAACCACTCTGTGGTCTGTTTTAGGCTGCTGGTAGAGGATCAGCATTCCTTCTCCACTGACCCCGTTTTTTAAATCTGCCCTTGGCCATCATGGGTGCCAGGCACTCCTGGGGGGCTGCCCCATCCACACATGCCATTTGGCGACTTTGACATTTTGTTTAAGCAGGGATGTATGTGACTGAGAGCATGTGAGGGTGAGAACCAGAGGTCTGGCTCTTTAAGGCATGGTCTTCAAGTGAAATCTGGCAGAGGAGACACTGAACATTTAATTTTAGGGCCAGGAGGGGGTGGGGGAAAGTCCCTACAGCATCTGGTTTATGTTAAGCCCTGCCCTTCAGAAAAGGGCTGTGTTTATGGTTCAGATGAGGCAGAGGTGGGGTGGAGGGGTGCTGCTTCCCCCCACTAGGCAGTGATGCATAGGGAATGCCCAAAGCTTCCTTCTGTTCCTCCTACCCCATCTCAGGATAAATGCTTCCAACTCTGAGAAAAGTGTGACATCCATTTTATTCCTGGAGTTAGAGCAGATGTTTGTCTTCAGATGGCCTCCAGCAGCTGGGTCTTGTCAGGTGGAGCTCCATCCGAGTGCCTCAGGACTCCCTGACTTGGCCGTCTGTCAGCTCAGCTTGTCTGGTGTCCCCAGAGCCCTGCATGGCAGGTTTGTCTGCCATGATCCTGGGGCCTTGTGTCCCACAGATGCCCAGAAGGCTGGAGAAGCTTGTCCAAGGTCACACAACAAATGAGCAGCAGATTAAAGATTCAAACCACACTCTCTTGACTCTCAGTTGGGTTGGTACTCTTTTCGGCACCCCATATGGCTTCCCCTTCTGCCTTCTCTTTGTATTACTCTTCCAGGCTCTGCTTCCTCAAAGGGCTGGTCTTGGGGACAGGGTTTGGGGTGGCAGTCTTGAAACTTGGTGGCAGTGTTCACGAGGCCATGAGTGCTTCACTGTCTGGACTGACTCACTGTTCTTTCCCAGCACTGGCACAGTCCTGGCTTAGAAAATGGCTCAGAGAATGTTGAATGAATGAATGATGAGGTAGTTTGGCCTGAGAGTGGGTATGCTGGTGTTTCAGTTAGAAGCATTGTGTTTCCCTCTGAGTCTCCTTACCCAGACTCCCCTTGTTTTGAGGCCATGTCCTGTCTTCAGAAGCCTGCAGGTTCAGAGCTGAAAGGAAGTTTAAGTAGCAAAGGTCCCATCGCCTTCCAGTTGCAGATGAGGAAACTGAGGCAAGGCTGCAGAGCTAGTCAGTGGGAACATGGATCAAGTCTGCATCCCTCCTGCTGTGTTCATGGTGGGCATTGAGAGTAGAAAGAGGAAAGGCCTGTCTTGTCCTTTGTGCCTCCCCCATCCTGTGTCTTCCTCAGTCGGGTGAGCTGTTTTCTCTGCCTCCCTCTCTGAGCTAGCTTCCTCTCCCCTTGCAGTGGAGGATAGTGGGGTGTTTTCACTAGAGCCGTCTCGAGGTAAAGGCTGGGCATGTAGGGATTGGGCCAAGTCATTCCCTTGTGCCTTCTTAGGGAATTAGAGCAGGCTGGCTCATTTCTTTCCATGGAAACCAAAGCCAGAGTCACCCTGGAATCAGAGCCCCAGGAGGGATCCCCCAACCACCTATTGTCCCTGGCTCTAGGGAGTACGTCATTCTTGCCATTTTCACTAAGGGCCAGGGGAGACCCTGTGTAGTATACCTGGCCCCCAGTCCAAGTCTGCCTTTACTGATTTGTGGGCAGTTCTCGTCCTTCTCTGCAGGGCAGGCTGGTACTGGTGGCAAGGAATCAGATGATAGAATTGCCCAGTTCTGAAAACACCCTTACGAGTCACAATTTGAAACATTTTTGGTTTACAGGTCTTCGATGCCTTTTTTGTTTTATCATGAAAGTATGACATGCTCCTGGTAAAAAACAAAAAACAAAAACCACATAACAATGCCCCACAGGTAACATACATAATTATGTTTCTGTACAACACATAAAATTTTATGTATTTCATTTATATTTTTATGGTAAAACATACATAACATAAAATTTACATTTTAACCATTTTTAAGTGTATGGTTTAGTGGTGTTAGTGTATTTACATAGTTGTGTAACCATCACTACCATCCATCTACAGAATTCTCTTCATCTTGCAAAATTGAAACTCTGCCATTCCTTCAAACTCCCCATTCCTTCCTCCCCTGGCCCCTGACTACCATCTTTCTACTTTTTTTCTGAATTTGACTGTTTTAGAAATCTCATTAAGGTGGAATCATACAATATTTGTCCTTTCACGACTGGCTTATTTCACTTAGTGTGATGTTCAGGATTCACTCATCTTGTAGTGGGTATCTGAATTTCCTTCCTTTTGAAGGCTGAATAATATTCCATTGTATCTATAGACCACATTTTGTTTATCTCTTCATCCGTTGGTGGACATTTGGATCGTTTTCACTTTTTGGCTGTTGTGCATGATGCTGCTATGAACATGGGTGTGCACATATCTGTTCGAGTCCTTGTTTTTAGTTCTTTTCTGCATATACCCAGAAGCGGAATCACTGTATTTGATTTATTTACTAATAGTGCCTCTCAGAGGCAGGAGCAATAGGTTAGCACAGGGCCCTGGACTCCACTCCTTTTTCCTTCTACCCTAGAGCTGGGTCCCTGGCTGGCTGGATCTGCCACAGTGGCTGGCAGAGGTGGGTGGGCTGGCCAGCTGGATCGTCATGGGCATAGGGTGTCCAGTGCTGGATGTAGCACAGCTCTGGGGAAGTCTGGAGTGGCTGGGCTAAAGAGAAGCTCTGGCCTCTTTTGGTGGAGGAGGGTCTTATGGGGCCAGCTCCCCGCCCTCCTCCTGCTGCAGACCCTGGGAAGGGGCTGCAGCCTCCTGGGCACCCTGATCCAGAGCCAGCTGGCCCTGCTCTCCCCATTGGACTGTTTCCTCAGTTCTTCCTGTCCCAGGCTGTTTCCCTCCCACAGGCTTTCCCAGAGGGATAGTATGTGATGGATTTTTGGCCAGTAAGTTACAGACACTAATGCAAAAGTAGCTTCCTTTGGAAAAAAAAATCTGTTTCTTACTAGGAGAGCAGGATCTCCTAATTCTGCTCTCACTAAGTCTGCTGTACCCGAAGACTACCATTGTCTCAAGTTGGGCCCCCAAATCTGGGTGCATTCTAAGGCCCCATGCAGAACAGACTGGTTTCTGCCTGCTGGTTGGTGTGGACCTCCACGAAGAGCTGTGACACCGACTGACCCCTTGAAAGGATCTGCGCATCATTCTCTCTTGGGTGCTCAGTCTGTGCCTTACTGGTGAGGTGTGCAGTTACCTGTCAGCTCGATCATGGCTCCTTGAGAGCAGAGCATGTCTTGTTCTGGTAGAGGTTGGTCTCATACCCTGTACTTAGTAGATACTCGGTGAGAGAGGGAAGAGAAAGCAGTGAACATAATCTGGAATTTGAATGTATACAAATATTGAACCATTACATTGGAGACCTGAAATGAATATAATGTAATATGTGAATTATATTTCAATTAAAAAAATAAGAATTTGGGATTTGGTGTGAGGGAACTCCTTCTGGTTTTGGGTTAGGACCCTGCTCTTTGCCAGCGGGGTTACTTAATCCTCTGGGGCCTCATTGTTTCTCCATCTTTCAAATGGGAATTAAAATCTACTTCTTCAGCTTGTTGGGAAGAGTAAATGTGATGAGGGCAATGTGCTTAGTAAATAAATGTCACTAAATGTCAGTTGTTGTCGCTGTTGTGCCCTCTAAGTGGGAGAGGAGTCACCAGCCGCCAGGCCTGGGCAAGGACTTCTGTGCAGGAAGGTGAGGCTTTGGGACCATCATAGGGCTTGCCCTCTGCTTCTCAGTTGTCTGATCCCTGGCCAGGCTCCCTCGGAGAGGCTGGGTGACAGGAGGAAGGGGCTGGGTGCTGTTGTCTGGCTGGGTGGTGGCAGCTTACTCTGCAGGAGGAAATTGCTTCCTTCCCAGAGAGATGGGAGTTGCTAAACTGCTGTAGATCCAGCTGCTGCTCGCTCAGCTGGAGTCACGTGTTCGGGGGAAGAAGGGCTTTGGGGTACCTGGGACTTCATTCCAGATGCAACATTGTTCTCATATCTCGGCACCCTTTCCTGCCAGGCTCTCTTGGGGCCCCTCACTCCAGCGCCAGGTTTTCTGGCTCGGAGCTCTCCCCTGCCTGGGTTGTTATATGACTATTTCTTAGGTGGGCCCTAGCTGCCTTTCTAGATTGCAGGCTCCACGATCCCTGTTTCTCTCCTGTTTGAGGACAGAAAACAGCGGCCTCCATCTCCATGCAGCAGAGTGCCCTTTTCTCCTGCAGGAGAGGTTGCTTGTAACCACCCGCGCATGGGTCATGTCCAGGTTCGGGGAGGGTAGAGGAGGGCAGTCCTGGTTGGGGCTGCTTTCTCCTTTCTGCCTCTCCCTGCAGAAGAACCCAGCTAGCTTTCCCCGCAGAGAGCATTTGGCAGAGGCTGCGAAATGTTAGAAAGAGCCTGGCTTTGGTGTTAGCAGTCCAGGGGTGGAGGGGAGCTCTGCCATCTTACTAGCTGTGTCCTAGTAAGATGTTTCTTTATCTATAAAGAGAAGACAGTCTACTTTTCACAGTCATTGCCAGGACTAAACGAGATGATGGATAGAAACCACTCAGGTTGGCACCCTCCAACCAGGTGGGCTCCCGAAATGGGGGCAGGTGTTCTTATTTTGTATGCGTGCACAAAGCCAAAGTTTGCTCTTAGCAAACCCTTCTTTCCCTTCTCTGCATAGAAGGTGAGGTGACTTTCACCTAAAGACTTCCTGGACATTTCTGGAGCCTAGAGTTTCCCAAATTTGCCTGATTACAGGATTCACTTGGAGTACTCGATACTTGTTAAAATACTGATTTGGGGGCCCCTCCTAGAATTGAACCAGAATGGTGGTTGTTGGGGTATAATCTGTATTTTCAACATGTTTTTAAATAGGCCAATTTGGGAAGTGTTGCTTCTCTCAGGTGGCTCTCTCAGTGGTTGTAACATTTGATCTTCACAAGAGCCCATGGAGGCAGATGTGAGGCAGGTATGGCCTCACATAAAGTGGGACCCTTCAGAGGTAAGCCTATGATGCTTTAAGGAACAGACATGAGACCCTTAGCTCCCTCGTGGTGGAACCAGAATTAGAACTCAGATCTTCCAGTGCTGCGTGTCCATTGTGCCTGCAAACATTCTATTAGAGCATGGGAAAGGTGGGGGATGGAGAGAGATGGGGCGACAGGAAGGAGGTGAGTACCAAGGCTGTGGTGGTGGCAGAGAGGGAACAATGGCACCCTTCTGCTGCCCTTTCCAGGAGGCCTGCAAAGACCAGCTATGGGAACAGGTGTTGGGATGTTGGGGCTGGAGCCCTGAAACCCCCACCAGGATGCTTCCCCAGGTGTGCCTTCTAAAAACTAGGGCCCAGGTGGCTGTGGCAAGCCTTGGGCTTCCAAGAGCTACTGGGAATCAACAGGTATCAGGGTGCAGGGAGATTACGGAGCTGGCATGGGCCAGGTAGACAGGGAGGTTGGTATGCTGAAGTCCTGTGGGTAGGTAGCGTCCATCCCCCTTTTATGGTTAGAAGCACAGGCGAGGCTGGCTCCCTTGTTCAGGCGGTGGGAGGTAGAGTATGTGGGAAATGAGGCATAGGTATTGCTGGGGCAGCTGGCCATGCCACTCACTGCCTCACCTCCTTCCTTATTTCCAAGATCATTCTGGTCCACTAAAAGAAAACCCTTTAGGTCCTCTGTACACCCCACCCCTCTTTTCCAGTCTCCCCTGAGAGGCTTTTAATGATGTTTTCAACCTGATTTTCTACTGGGTTTGGTGGAGAGGCTTGGGGAGTGTGGGAGGGAAGCACACTGGTCCATTAGGGTGTTCCAAGGCCAGGGTTGTCAGTTCTATCTTTACCTGGGGAGCTTTAGGAGTTGCCTCTGCTGGAACCCACCCCTGGAGGGTGATCTCACTGGGTTGGGGTGAGGTGGGCTGGTGAGCCGTGAAAGTAGAGGAGCCGGCTCTGGGCTGAAGCACACGACCTGCCGCTAGGCCCTTGGGAGGGTCAGGAGAGAAGAGGGAGTGAAGTCCAGGCTGACCGAGCCTCTGCTTAGAAGCATGGGCTGGCTCTGCAGCCTGAATTTTGGCTTTTCCATCTACTGTTCGATGTGATTCTGAGCGACTTTGTGAGCCTCTCCGTGTCTTAGTTTTCTTACCTGTAGAATGGGATTGATGATAGTACCTACCTCATAGGTGGTTGGGAGAATTAATTGGTCTCTGAAGTCTTTTTGCTCTGACCGTCAAATTAGATTGTCAGAGTGGGGACTGTAAATCTTTGGTAATCGTGGTGAGCTGCTCTAGGTGTCTAGGTGGGCAGGGGAGTGGGGTGGAAGGCCATGTTTCAGTGGATGGCACCTTTACCCATATAATCACCTGTTGGCTCAGGTCTGAAATCTGGGTGTGACCTCTGATCCCTCCTTCACTCCCTGAGTATCTCTTGCATCCACTCACTTCTCTTTCCCCACCACTGTCCTGGTCTCAGCCACTGCATTGTCTCCTAACTGGTCTCTGCTGCCATTCTTGTCACCTCTGATCTGCTCTTCACTCTGTAATTAGGAGTCTCTGTCAAAGATGCAGGTGTAATTATGTGTAAACCAACATCTGATTCCTGCACCCCCCAGTCCTGGACTGAAATCAAACAGAATCTCTTGGTGGCTTCCATTGTTCTCAGGAGAAACCATCCTAACATCTTGTGGGAGCCCCACGCCCCTGCAGCCTGCTGAACTCCTGCCTCTGGCACGCCTCTCCTCTCCTCCCACACCAGTCCCATTGTCCAGGGGTTTGAGCAGGCCTTACTCCCTTCGCCCTGGAGCCTTTGTTATTTTGTGTCCTCTGCTTGGGTGGCACCACCCTCCTGACCATTCCCGACCGCACACATGTGTGTAGGGTGACTGCACGTCTCTGTTTGCACCTGTTGTTCTGATGTAATTATTAATAGCACCTTTTGTTTTCAGCTGCCCTGGTTTGGATGATAAATTATATAGTCCCCTTTCACGTTTACAATCTTTTCATCTAAAATTCTTCGGCTTTAAAAATTCTCCGACTTTCTCAGGGTGGTGGTCACCCACACACATACACACACACACTCCATGGACCTGTTTAGGGCCTCGTGTTAGTCTCGTGCTTTCTGGAGCTTTTTCTGTATGCATTTAAGCTCTCAGTTGCAAATATATACTCATTTATAATTTGTGTCATCCCTGTTAGACTAAAGGCTCCTTGGTTTAGGAACTACATCTTTATTTGACCATCATGTGACCCCAGTTCCTGACACAGTTGGTGTTCAGTAAGTACTGAGTGAGTGAGTGAATGAATGAATGAATCTGGCTCCAGATTACTGGAAGGGAAAGTCTGGAGCCTGGGTGAGTCAGGAACATCTGCGGTGGTCTGCTGTGAAGAAAGCTGCTGACATCAGGCCAGTCCAAGCCCAAACAGACTGGTGGCCCACACTCTGGCATGCGCGCCACCCGACTTGACTGCCTCTTAATTATTCATGGTCTCTCTCAGTGGACCTTGTGTCCGGAATGCCAGAAGAGACGAGTTCAACCTCTCCACCTAAGGAGACTGAGAACTTAGAAGAAAATCCTGCCCAGCTTATTCTTCATCCCTAGAGAGACACAAGGTCCAGTACCTTCTCTTGTGGCTGCATGTGAGCGCCGGGGGTGGATCTCAGCCCCGTGTCCTGGGTTGCCCTTTACTCTTCCTGGTCCAGGCCCAGGGATGGCCTGGAGGCAGCTGCACAGGTCCCCATGTGGCTCAGAAGGATGGTGGGCAGAGCTCAGTAGTAGGATGGCTGGGGCCAGTGGTGCTGGCTGATTTCACATTAGTCCCCAGCCCTGAGTATAGGTGGAAGGCTTACCTGGAAGAGTCTCAGCCCCCAGGATAGTGGGAAGGGCTTAGGCGCCCTGTAGACCCCACTTGAGATCTCAGTTGTGCCTTTCAGTACCGTGTGAATGGGAAGGTTGCTTAATGCCTCTGACCCTCAGTTTCCTCCCCTAACATAAGATTGCAGAGTGGGTTTGCTGAGATGGCGCATGCCTCACTAAGTGGTAGCAGGCCCCATCTTTGAGCAAGTCCAGGATCTTATTCCTTCCCAAGTTCCCTCCCTAACAGGCTCCCAGAGGTCCATAGCCTTCAATGTCCCCATCTTGAAACTGACAGCATACTACTGTACTTTCCTCTGCAACAAGGTTGGGGGAGGCTGCAGTCCTTCTCCCACTGCACAGTTTCTGAGATTAAGCCCAGTGCTGGGGGACAGAGTGGGTGTGATTGCTGAGATTTTAGGAGGGCTGTGAACACACCCACCCACAGACAGAAGCCCGGCATTCTGCCTCGCCCCAGCAGAGTTGAAGGGTCCTAGCCAGATCTGCCTGTGGCTGCGTTTTTTCTCGACCTTCTAGAAATGTGGAAGTTTCCACAGACACATTCCTGGTCCTCAGCCTCATGCTCCCGGCTGCCGATCCCCCTGCCGCCCAGTCTCTCAAGCTGAGCTGGCCATGCTGAGGCGTTGCCTGGCCGCCTGGCCAGCAGGCCTCTGTACTGGGCCACAGGTGCCCTGGATTGCTGACTGGTCTAGTGCACGGGCTGGGAGGGCAGTGATGGCAGTCTGCCGGGGCTTGGGTGGGGTTTTCCCTGTCTCACAGGTTCCCTGTGGCTCCTTTGGGGTTTCTGTGCAGCTTTATAATGTGCTGATCTGTGCTTGTGTTTTGGGAGAAGAAACTTTATTTTTCTGGACCTCAGGTGAAGAAAATGGACTTAATTAGGCCCCTCAGTTCATGGTCCACTTTCATCACAGGTGTTTTATTTCTTGAGCCCACCTCCCCATAAGTCAAATACTATGCTGTTTAATTCTTACTGCGACCGCAGGAGGGATGGATTTTATCATTCCCGTTTTACAGATGAGACCGTTAAGGCTTCCGGCTGCAAAGCCAAGGGTCACCCCTCAACTATGTGGAAGAGACAGGTTAGGTGCTTATGTCAGCCAGACCACAGATCCCCATATTTCATGAATCCCAGGCTGGTCCAAAAACTTTTTATCTGGGGACATTCTCTGTAGAATTGAGTGGCTCGTAGCTCTCAGCATCTGTGCCAGAAAAACCAAATGACCTCACTTTTGGGTGGCTTTTCCTTCTTTGGGGAAGGAATGTGTGGGCCATTCCTGTGAGCTGTGGCCTCAGAGGCCTGTGTGCTGTCAGACCCGTGAGGGCTGGAGTCAGACTCAGACGTGGGGGAGGTGTTACAGGCAGGACTGAGCTTGGGGATGGCGGCAGGGAGCAGGCTGTTCGCACACCGGCCTCCAGAGCAGGGTGCTGTGAACTGTGCCAGGGAGGAGCCAGCTGGGCTCTAATGGTCAAACACATGCCCTGGGGCTTGATCTGTTCTTCGGAGTAACCACCAGCTAGGGAGGCCACCAGCACCTAAAGCTGACAGTTCAGGCCTGGCTCAAATGCTACATATGGCCAAAGATGAGACCAGGCCCACCCACTGTGGAGTCTTCATCTCAGCTTGCTTACGACCCACTGGCTAGTTACTGTAGTACCTGGAGTGGGTGAGGGGCAAGGGTCTGCTTGCCTTTGAGACTGGTTTTTGGCCAGTAGGACAAAAAACAAAGTCAAACCAAACCAAACCAAAACCAAACAAAACCTTGATACTAGGTTTAGTCGGGTCCTGGAATATTTGTTTTTTTAAAAAATAACTTTATTGAGGTATAATTCAATACTATACAATTTGCCCCTGTAAAGTATACAACTTAATGGTTTTCAGTATGTGCAATCATGACTGCAATCAATTTAGATAATTTTTATTACCTCAAAAAGAAACCTTTTACCTCTTAGCTCTCATTCCCTTACTTCCTCAGCCCCTAGCTCTAAGTTACATTATTCGACTTTCTGTCTCTAGATACATTTTTGTTTTTTTAATATCGAGCACTTAATCTCTTTCTGGCACTGGGGCTAATAAGCCCTTCGAGTTGGTTCACACAACCCTCTTGCTCAGCAGCCTCACAGAAAGACGCTCATTTTTGGCTTCGTTTTACTGATGCGGAGGCCAAGGCTCATGAGTCTGGGATCACAAAGGCCGCAGGTGATACAACCTGTGATGTCTGGACCTTTGCTGAAGGCAGATTGGTGGGGGCAGCAGACTCACTGGCCAGCCCATATTTCTTCACTGGATCACGCTACCTGATTTTTAAAACTACTCTGAATTCTCTCAAGAGCCCGCAGGTTCCACCTGCACTGGCAAAAGGGCTCTGAGATGCCCAGGCAGTGGCCTGCCTTTCAAGGAAGGCTGGCAGGAAATGGGTACCCAGCTAGGCCTCATGGAAGGCTGGGAGGGCTCTCCGACCTGGCATGTTCATTGGGTCAGACCGTCTCCCAGATTGAGCCATCGGGTCTCCTCCTCCTTAGCCAACCTCTGGGCATCGGGTGCTATGTCTCCTGAAATGGGCTGCAGGTGGACATAAATCAGGAAATGCACAGGCACCTCCTTTTCTTCCAGCACTCCAGCTGGGAGGCTGGTCTTAGAGTTTCATCATCAGTAGGAAAAAAAATGACAGGACCTCTCTCTTTTTGACGTGTAGAGTTCTGTGAATGATGACCTTTGATTCCCTAGAAAGGGAATGGGAAGTGAGTGTAGTCCAACAGCAGGCATTTATTAGGCCCCCACTTTGTCCTGGGCAACTTACTGGCTGTTTTGCATCCATCTGCCCTTGTCATGACAACCATGGTGCAGAGTAATGATATTTTGTATCCCCACTTGTCAGATGAAGCAACTGAAGCCTAGACAGGTTAATTAAGGTCACACAGCCAGGGAGTGACAAATGTTTTTAAGTGTCTATTGTGGACATAGCACCAGACTAAGTACATAAGATCTAATTTGGTCATCTTGAATGCTTTGCTGTCACGGTTGGTGGTATCCCCATTTCACAGATGAGCATCCTGAGGCTGAGATTAAGAATTCTGTCCAACGAGAGAGCTAATGAGACGTGGAGGCTGGGACTGGAGCCCCAGCTCTGACTGGTTGCAAAGTCCAGCTACTCCGAGTGCCCCCAGCTACCTGCACTTTGAATTTCCAGGACCCTACCATTCACATGGCTTGGGGGCACGGTGAGCTGTTAGGTGCTTTTTCTGAGCAGAGGAAACTGCCTGATGGTTCTCAATTTTTTCAGCGACCGCTCCCAGGTGGGTGGAAAGTAAAAAGATCTGGGTGGAGATGTCTTGAGGGCACTGCTTTTCATCTGTGAGTGAACCAGCTGACAGCTTGCTTTGAAAGGCTGGCAGTCAGTCCCCGATAAGTTAACCAGATACTCCTGTTTACGTTACCAGAACACTGGGCATCTGAGATCACTTCTGGCTGATCTTTGCATAGACAAACCACCATTGCCCACGCCCTGGCCACACTAACTATGTGGAGGTCAGAGGGACTGCAGAGTGGCTGGAGGGAGAAAGAATGCTCCCTGGCTGCCCCCGTGGCTGCTCCACCGAGACCTCCTTACCAGTAGATGCTGCAGAGAACTCAACCATACACACATGTGCTGGCCCAGTCCTCTCAACTCACACACCCACCTGACACTCACACACCCACCAACAATGGCAGAAGCGGGTCAGGCTCTGACTGGCAGCCTAGGCAGGGCGCTCACCTAGAGGGGCTGGGGGGTTTGAGGGGAACTGATTTTTGACTTGATGAGCCTAGACCAGAGTCCTGGTTGGTCTACTTCCGGTCGGGGAAGACTATGCAATGAGAAGCCAGCTTTTATGGGAAGACTTGTACAGCCTTCAAGAGACTTAGAAACTTATTTTTGTTTTTTCCAGGGTCACTTTTTCCTCCACAGTTAGCAGTTTGCTGTCTAACTGTTGGGTGGCCATGTGTGCACAGTCGCTGGCTTATTCTCATGTCCTGGTCCCTAATTCTGACTTTCTTTATACTATTTTACACTGATAAGACACTTTGTTTTTCAGAACTCCTCTTCTATGTAATATTTTATTTAATTCTCTTACTAACTCTTTTAAATAGATGGGATACTTTCTTCCCTTTTTATCTTTTTCTTGTTTTTTATTTTGGAAACATCTTTTTTTCCCCCCTCTGATATAATACATGAGCACTGACTCCTCTTCCCACAAAAAATTCCCAGGGAAATGGGAAGTCCCTTTATCCTGAGTCCCAGAGGTCTGACCTAACAAAGAAATGTAAATACTTATGGACAAACTTTTCTTACATTTGCATAGCTTAAAAAAAAAAAACAATGGATAATGACTGCACATGGTATAAAACTGAAAAGAAACAAAAGGGTATTTTGTGAAAAGCTTGTGTTCCTCCCTCCTGTCAGGAGCATCCTAGCTACCATCCCTGGAGGCAGCCAGGGTTCCAGGTCTTTGAATGCCCTCCCAGGATTATTGTGGCATCAAGCTTTTAGGGACCATTCAGTAATCTAACACCAGGTGTCTGGTGGTCAGGGGGCACCTGGCAGTCCTGGGGCTGAAACACTGGTCACACTTTGAGTCTATTAAGATGAAATTGTCCCTGTGGAATTTACAGGCTCTTTGACGAGGAGCAGAGCCCACCAATCAGAATCAACCCTACACAGGAACGAATCCCTGGGTACTCTATTTAGTGGTGTCTTTTTAATTAGGTGCATTGTGATGGAGAAAGTTGCTGGATTCCAGCCTGCCAGGAACTGGTTTGGAGTTACACGGCTGGAAAGGGGTTGAGGTGCCTTGACTTAACGAGGTTGTGTGCATGCCTGGCTGAGCCAGGGCAGGATCCAGGTTTCCTGACCCCTGTCCTCTGCACAGTAATTCTTCTGGAGTGAACCATGGCTGGTGTTGGTCCCAGGGGAACGGGAGAATGTGTGCTGGGGAGGGGTGTGGTCAGCACGTGAGCTGACCACACCACTGCCCCAGTCTCATTTGGCTGTGGGTAGGTTATCTTGTTTACTCTGCTATGAATACAGTACAGTAGAGAAAGCGCCTTTGTCCGTGGCGGCTTCTTTGGTAAGGTCAGCTGCAAGCGCACAGCCTGGGATTGTGCACCAGGTCAAGTCAACATCAAAACGGAGAGCGTTCACAGGGGCAAGGGCTGGGAGGAGATTGCATTTGCAGCTGCCTGGGCAGGGAGAGCAGAGAAAAGTCATCGGCACTGCCATGACGGGAGCACAAGCACTGTCTGCATTTGGATGAGCTTTGCTTCAGTTGTTTTCTTGTTTGTGTGATCCCTCACATGGTTTTAAACCCACAGTATATACAATTTTGTGTCCTACTTTTTAGTTAATAACATATAAACCTTTTTCCATAATAATATACAGTTTCAGAACCCATCATTTTGGCCCTGGAATGTTCCATTAAGTGGATGAACTATATTTACTTAACCTAATACTTTATTAATATAGTACAGGACTATTTCTGATTTTTTTTTTTCTCTCAAGTATGCTGGCAAGAATGTTTTCATGCTCACAGCCTTTTCTTTATTTAGTATTATTTACCCAAGATAGAGTCTCAACTTTGGGCTCAGGGTTTATGCCCATTTTGGTTCCTTTAGTGAGTTGCTTTCCACAGGAGTTGTACCACACTAGCCTGCCTGCTGTGACATGTTGTGGGCTTTGTTGCTGTACCCAGCCTACAGTGGGAATTAACAGAAACTTCTTTTTGCAAATATAGCAAGTGAAAATTGGTGCTTCTGTCTTAATTTACAAAGCATGGCAGTGTATGTGCACAAGTATGTTCACATCTCATTGTTGTTCCTGGTGACAGGTCCTTGACCAAGCCCAAATGAGGGGAGACTCCACCACCCTTCCCAGAAAGTCCCTGCAGCTTTTGCTACCTGTTCTTAGATGGCTCTGTTAGGAGTGTTCTCTGTGCTGGGCATGGCTGTCTGTGGAGTGCTTATTTTCACACACACTATGGCTTGTTTTTTTGTTTTGTTTTGTTATGTTTTGTTGGAAGACTTAGAAAGATTTCTTATTTCCCATTACAGAACCATAGACCCTATAAGTCTCAATTCAGATTTAGCCTACCGACATATTTTTGGGGCTTGTGGTATATCTTATTTTTAAATTGTATCAGCATTTAAAAACTAGGGGATTCACATAAAAGTCCAGATTTCTGGCCTCCTCTTCATTGGTGGTCTGGCAACCGAGGGCCCATGTTCTCATGAGGAGAGAAGGAGAGACTACCCCCATGCTCCCATCACCCTGCTCTGATACCGAGGCTGTGCTCCAGTTGTCCTTTATGAGCTTGTATACTTGCAACCATTTTCCCCTGAGTGGAAAAACAATGGACAGCCTGAGACGGCCACTGTTTCAAAAAAAAAAAAAAAAAATGCATGTAGGACTAACCAGTCCCACCTTCTTTCTTACACTAGCCCCTTTTGCTCATTTATTAAACCTTGTCATGCCTTAGTTTCCTCCTCTGTAAAATGGGGACAGTGATAGCACCTGCCTCGTAGTGTTGTGGAGATTAAATGAGTCAAAGTGGGTAAGGCACTCAGAAGAGGGTCTAACATATAGTAAGTGCTCAACAGATGTTAGCTGCTATTATTGTTGTTGTTATTGGTATCACTGTTATTTATGACATGTGTTTATCTCCTCTAAACTAGGTTCTCAACTGGGAGTGATTTTTGTTGTCACAACGTGAGATGGGGGGATGTTACGGCACCTAGTGGGATGGGTCCAGGGATGTTGCTAAATATTCTTTGATGCAGAGGACACCCCCCTCCCCCAACAAACAAGTAACCAACCCAAAATATCAATAGTACTAAGGATGAGAAACCCTGCTCAGATATTTAAGTGTGTGACTTTTGTTTTGAATGAACCCTTCAAACACATCTCTAAACCAACTTTTCAAGGGCTGCCTTGGGCTCTTGAATTATCAGAATTATAAGGGACCTTATTTAGCTCAACCCCTCTGGGAGTGGAGAGGCTTGAATTTTTTTCCCAGCACCCTCATCAAGCACATGCCTTTGGCAGACAGCACATTACATCCAGCTTTTAGTCTGTTCTTTATTACGTTGAAGTCTCATCTTGCAGCTTCTCGTTCTTTATCCTAAGAGTAGCAACAACTTATTAAGCCTCACATGTGGGTGATTGTGCTTATTAGCATCTGCTGTGTGTTGTTGCGTTGATCCTCACCACCTTTGAGGTAGGTTCTATTATTATACCCATTTTACAGATGTGGAGATTGAGGGTTGGAGAAGTGAAGTCTTACCCAGGGTCCCTTAGGGTCAGAGCTGGGCCTAGCTCCAGGTTGGCTTTGCTCTGGAATCCCCATTCCTTGCTGTTGGTGTGTGCTGCCTGCTTTGCTCTGCCCAGAAATGTGCCCAGCGAGTTTATTCACTTGTCCATGGGAAGGTTTTTCAAATATTTGAGGTAAGCCCCTGAGTCCTCCATCTCTCCTCTAGGTTAATGAGCCCAGTTCCCAGAGTTCCCTCAAAGACATATTTCTGATCTGTTCAACATCTAGAATGTTCTCCAACCTCTGGACAACCACTTGATTGCCCTTGGGCTCTGCTCTCCTCTCCTGTCTGTACCACAGTGCCCCATGGAGAGGCTACCCATCCCATATCAACTCAGACTCTGTGTGCCAGGGCTGGCCAGAGTCACACAGATTCCATCTGGTTGGCGTTTTCACAGTGACCCATTTTCAGTAAACTGCACAAGATTCAGTCCATGCTTCTGGCCACATTTACAATCTGCTGTTTCCTCCTGTACCTGTACCTGAAACTCACATCATCCTGTTGGAGCAGAAAATGTATGAGACCGGGAGTCAGGCAGCCAGGTTGTGTCGTGCCTAGCTGTGCGGCCTCGAGAAAGCCATTCACCCACTGTGGTCCCTGTGTCCTCAGTTGTAAAGTGAGGGTTTGACTTGGGCGATGCTTAGCATCTCTTCCAGCTCTAACGTTCTTTGATGACATGTGTTGAACAGCACAAACTTGCAATAGTTATAATTATTATGGTAGCAGGAATAATAGGTAATTGTTGAGCCGTCACTCTGTTCCAGGCCTTCTTTTCAGTGTGTTAAGTGGATTGTCTCATTTACTCCTCCAACCAGCCTCATGCTATTATTACCCCATTTTACAGACGAGTGCCTTGAGGCAGAGCCATGCTGAGTCACTCGCCCAGGGTTACCACCTGGCTAGATGTTGATGGGCCTGCTGTTTGTGCTGTCAACTTTAGAGCGATTGAATCCTTCTAGTCTCTTGGGTGCCTGCTCTGTGGAGTGATCCTGTGACCTTGCTGTGCTTCTGCATCTTGTGCTTTACCACCCCCTCCTCCCGCCAAGATCAAGACTGTGTGAATGCATCTGACCTCGAAAGTCAGTCCCAGACTCATGGCATGGGTGATCCTTGATACCTCTGATTCCAATTGAGTGTGACTATCAGATATCCTTTTAGAATATAAAATTTAGACATTAATGATGATGCTAGTGACTATCTTGCCCACTTACTCTATCTCAATCACATTATATTATTAATATAATTAAATATTAATGTTAATAAATTTTTTTCAATTTTTGGTTGTAAAATAGACTGTATTATTTAATCTTCATCGTAGTTCTTCCCAGTAGATGCCATTGTTTCCATTTTTCAGATGTGAAAACTGAGGCTCAAAGAGGCCTATGTGGCTAAAACCACATTCTAGTGCATCTGGTCTGGGGAGTAGAGAGAGCATGTTTTCAAGCCATTTACCATCTCAACCCATTTTAAAAGAAATATGTGGACATGATACATGTTAAAGATATAATGGAAAAACATGAGAGAATTCTGTGGGAAAGCAAGACTGAGAGCCATAGAGAAGGTGGACAAAGATGCTTCTCTCTCTTCATCAACTCCATGGACCTCAGCTAAGGTCAAGTGTCTCTGTCTCCTGCCCGTGCCTGCCCCTTTCCCTCTCACAGAGTCTGGCCAAGCCCATTGGCAACCTTGAACTACAGTGCTGGATAGTTACACTCTTTGTCTCTTCAAATCACCATTATGCCATTAAGCATGGGTAGATGCTTCAAGGTCAGTGAGAAGTTGAGCAGGGGTCTAGGCTCTCTGCCAGCTCCTCCCTCTCTGTCTAGGGCTCTCAGAGGGGCTGGAAGCAGATAAAATGAGAAGGGATTTGGCTCTCTCTGCAGTTCTGTGAGCACCTCTAGCATGGTGCCCTAGCATTTTTCCTGAGACCTCTCAGCATCCCTGAGCCCATTCTATGACAGAGCAGGGTCCACTGAGTGCCTATCAGCTCCTGTCTCCTTAGTGAGGCTGAGCCAAAGCCAAGGATGCAGTATTTGGGCTCTTAAAGCATGGGGAAGGCTACACAGGGCAGGGCTGGGTTAGGATGAGGCAATAAAATGCCCCCTTGCCCTTTTTTTGTATGAGGCTGGACCACAGGCCTGCTGGGGTAGTGTTCCCACCGTGTTGGGGCTTCCAGGCTGGAAAACATGGAGCCCTGGATCTCTACGTGGCTGTTGGCTTTTGCTCCTTGCTGGGTCCGTGGGCACTGCTAAGGGGCAGGTGTCTGTCTCTATCTTAAGCGTCAAGGCCAAGGCCCGCCCTGCACCCAAGGAGAGGCTCTGCGCGTGCGTGGACGCCCGTGTTGCTGACACTGCCGTCTCCCCTCTTTGTGCCCATTAGCCTCTTCTGCTTGGGGTCCACAAGGCCACTGTCAAAATTTCAGGCTTCCTGCTCACCCCTACCCACACACACAATTTTGGCACTTTCCCATAACTCATTGGCACTAGTTAAAAAAAAAAAAAAAAGATTTTCTCAGACATAACCGGGTGTCGTCTTAAACGCTGTGAGCTCTTGCAGCAGTAGAGCCCAGGACGGGTTTGGTGGGCTGGGAGCACGGAAGGGCGAGTGCTCTGAGGCCATCCATGAGAAGGGTTCAGGGAAGCTCGTTCTTCTCTTACCATTTACTGAGCACTTTCTAAGTGGCAGGCACTTCATAAATATTTCTAGTTAATCCTCCTGGTTTTTACAAAGTGCTATCAGTATCCCCATTTACTGTTTAGGGAGCCAGGGCTTAGGGAGGTCAATCCAAAGGTCGCGTTTGCTGGTAAATAGTGGATGTGAACACTGAACCCAGATCCGGTGCACTGGGAAGTGCCTGTGCCTAATCACTGAGTCGCCTCATTTCCTCCTTAGGTCGGAGCTTCGAGACAGGTGCTTCTTGTGGGGGGATCTTTCCTACTTGGGAGGTGCTCAGAGGCTCCTTCGAGGCCAGCACCTGTGGGAGCCGGCCTTGGGCCTTGCAGGTTTTAACAAAGCACAGTCCCTGAGGCCTCACAACAAGGCTTTGTTTGGGAGACCTGAGCAAACACGGGTGCGGTTCTGTCTCCCGGGCTCTGAGTCCGGCTTCCCCAGGAAATGGGGCAGGCTGCTTTCAACAGTACTTTTCCTCTTGCAGAGCAGTATCTCTTTACAAGAGCAGCCTCTTCCTCCTTCCTGGCACCCCAACCTTCCTCCACAACTGGGTGGTAAACAGTGAGGTTCCCCAGCCCCCCAACCATGGGGGTACAGGCAATTCCCAGCAGAACCCTGGCCAGCCCGGACCTGAGACTAGCCTTTGAGTTCCCAGGATGATCCTCATCTCCTTGAGTCTCCAGTGAGAGGCCAAGTGTGGGCCTGGAATGGAGATGAGAGAGAGCAAGGGTCTGTGGCAATACAAGACAGCCATAAAAGAAGAAGGCCCCACACCCCATGAACATACAGTGTGACGACACCTGGCAGAAGTGCGTATATGGACTATAGCTGGGAGAGAACACGGAACCACAAAATAAATTGTACTTATTTTAAAGATTTAGAAACTCTTTATTATTTTTTATAATAGCAAAAGTTAACAATAAAATGAAAATTAAAAGCCAAGTGTATGCGCTCTCATCTCCTGCCAGGTTTGTGATGCCAGCGCTAGAGGTAGGGCACGCAGTAGATTAGATACTCTTTCTTGTCCTGACGCATTCCCTTCCCTCTGAGCTGTCTTCTGCTTCTGGAGGGTCCCTGAGAGCTCTGTGTGGCCCATCACCCCCCTGCACTTAACACATACAGTTGGACCTTACAGGACCTCCCACGTTGCAAGGGTTTCTAACTTACTCCTTAACCAGTTGCCCGATTTTTATATCCACTAGAATGTTTGCTGCACAGGGCAGCGTTTTTTTCTGTTTCATTCACTGCTGTGTTCCTGCCCTGGGACTCTAGGGAGAGCACTGAGTCCATTTCAGTCTAGAAGTGTGGAGCTGACGAGTGGCCAAGCAAGGACCATGCAGTGGATATGGACAATGACGGAGTGGGTGCAGGATGCTGTGGGCTCTGTGCCCCCAACCCAGACTTGGAGGGTGACTATCAGGAAGGCTTCCTGGAGGGGATAATATATCTTAGCAGAATCTTGAAAGATGAGTGTGAGTTAGCCAGGCATGATATAGAGGACATTCCAAGCTGAGGAATTGGTGTCTCTTCCCTGCTTATCCCCAAGCTCTGTCAGTCTTCCCAAAGCTTTGGGACAGCACACATGGGAATGTGTCTGGCCTACAGAGTGGAGATGTGTTTGTAGGGACAGAAAAGTATCCTTTATTGGTAAGTTTCTGGTGAGACATGATTTAAAGATGGGATAGTTATTATGACACCTTGGAGTGACATCTACGTGGACTGACATTTCTCTTCCTTGTTCATAGGGTTTTCAGTTCTTGCGTATAAACCTGCGCAGCTGTTTATTTCCTCCAATAATCATTGGTGTGGTGTTTTTCTTCCCATTCATTGTCACTTTACTTTGGAGTTCTCCGGGGCAAGGGGAAGTGGTGGTGGGAATCATGAGTCTGGTGACCTTTACAAGAAGGAAGGGTATTTCTAGTGTGGCTGCTACTGTTATGATGAATAATGCACTGCTCACCATTGCAACCTCAGGGGCAAGTAGAAAGAGAGCTGAGCTGACTGGTCCTCTGTGGAGGACTGAACAATGGCTCTTGAAGTCCCCCGCCTCCCATAGCTGTGTGCTATTTGGTGCAGAGAAGTCTGGAGTTGCCAAGGAACGGATTGGATCTGAAGCAGGAGAGTGCTTCTGTCTGTTTCCAGGGGAATGTGTCAGCTGGGGAGAGACACCTACCTGCCCAAGTTGTAGACAGGCATGTGAAATTCAAGTGCACACTTCTGTTGGTTTATTGAGTCATCCTGTTCCTTGTGTGAGCCACCAGGGGGTGCTGTTGGCACGGGGCAGCTTGTTTGGTGGCTTGTCTCCCTGATCATCAGCTTGATAAAGCAGCTTCATTTTTGCTGTTTTCCTCCCACAGACTAGAATATTGCAACAGTGATGGTCTTTCATTTAGTCTGCTTACATTCTCTTTCTGGCATTCTTCTGCATACTTTTGCAGCCTAAGGTACCTTTACTCCCTGCCCCAAACACGCAGACATACACATTGAGTTCTTTCCTTTCTCGTTCTTTATTCCGACACCATGCCTCTGAGCTATATCCCTAACAAAACTGATTATTCTTTTTCCTCAGCTAGCTGCAGAGTGGACAAAGACTGAATAAACAAATTTACTCTTAAGGTGTTAGTGAGGTTTAATATATTCTCTCTGGGGTATTCTGCCTTAAAACTGTGAAGATTGAAATTAAACCTTGTGACCTAAGAGATGAATTTCTGGCACTTCTAAATGTGTGTGTGTGGGGGTGATGTTTTCAGTAGATGATTGGGAGGGTAGATGTTAAAGGAGGGTGCTGCTTTGTCTGTCCCTCCATTGCCCACCCATGCCTTACACAAAACAAGCTGAAAGATGGTGTGGGGCAGGCAGGTCCCTGGACCCATGGAGGCCTTGTGTGAGGGCCTCAGAGACCAGGACTTGTGGGGAGTCTGACCACTTGCTCTTCTTTTCTTTGCCTAGACATTCACGGCGTGGTGCAACTCCCACCTCCGCAAGGCGGGGACGCAGATTGAGAACATCGAGGAGGACTTCCGGGACGGCCTGAAGCTCATGCTGCTGCTGGAGGTCATCTCAGGTGAGAGAGACCACTGGCCTTGGGAGCACCAGGTGGCCAGGACCACCCTGGCCCAGGATAAGCGGCTGTCCGCTGGGTTCTGCTGCTTTGGGACTGCTGCCCTGGCACCTCTGGTGCTGCTCTCTCATTGCTCATGGCTAGCTGTGGATCTCTTGAAGGAAGTCGGGGGTGACATGTGTGGATTCCAACCAGGAGACTGGATTTGGTTCTGGCTCTGCCACCAGCCACCCACATGTCCTTGGACAAGTTCCTGCCTTTCAGCTTCAAGATCCTCATTTGCAAAAAGATGGGGTTTCCAGTTCTGTATATTCTGTCTCCCTCTATTATTTTTCTTTTATCGTGGCTTCGATGGTGTTAGTGTGTGGGCCTGTGTCGACTGTCACTCATTTGATGCCACAGAAGCCCTTGACCGCCTCCCAGGTCCTCCATTCCCACTGCAGTCCGTCATCCTCACCACAGCCAGAGGTTCCGTGCAGCCACCAAATATGGTTGCGTGTTTCCCTGGTCGAAACCTTTCGGCCCTCCCCAGGGCTTTGAGCCCGCAGCCCACATTCCGTAGCATAGCTTGCAGGATCCTTCATGAGCTGCCACCTGCTTTATTTTCAACTAGCTGTTCCTAAAATGGCCTTGAACCTAGGACCCTCTGCCACCCTGGAGACGTGCAGCCCTCCCAGATGACATGCTCTGTTCTCTGTGCTTTTACGCAAGCTTTGACTACCTTTTTTACCCCAGTACTTTGGTCTATTTCCCTTTCCTGTGAAATCTGTGTTTGTGTTGGGGGTGGGTTTGTAAAATATATATAACATAAATGTGTATAATGTAAAGCTTACCATTTTGACCATTTTTTAAGTGTACAGCTCTGTGGCTTTAAGTACATTCACATTGTCATTCAGCTGTCACCACCGTCCATCTCCAGAACTTTTTCATCATCCCAGACTGAAACTCCGTACTCATTAAACACTAACACCCCATTCCTCCCCCTTCGCAGCCCGACACCACCATTCTTCTTTCTGTCTTGATGAATGCGACTACTCTAGGTACCTCATATAAGTGGAATCATACAGTGTTTATCCATTTGTGGCTGACTTATTTCATTTATGATAATATCGTCCAGTTCCTTGCACGTTGTAGCATGTGTTGGAATTTCCTTCCTTTTTTTTTTTTTTTTAAAGCCGAGTACTGTTCCATTGTATACACACGCCACATTTTGTTTCTTCATTCATTGTGGATTAGCATGTGGGGTGCCTCTACCTCTTAGCATTTGTAGATAATGCTGCTGTGAACACGACTACACAAATATCTATATGAGTTCCTGCTCTCGGTTGTCTTGGGTGCATATTTAGAAGTAGAATTGCTGGGTCATATGGTGATTCCATGTTGAAGTTTTTAGGAACTGCCATACTGTTTTCCTCCAACCGCCTTTTAAGAGTGTCTTTCCCTTCTGCCTCCTCTAACATTTCTTAAACATTTTTCTAGTTTAAACAAACAAACCTGGCATTGTTCTTTTTCATTCTTTGAAACTCAGCTCAGAGGTTTCTTTCCTTCAAGATGTCTTCCTCATCTCCCAAACTCCCCACTGCAACTTGAGGGGTGCCCTCCTCAGGGACTCAATAATACCCCATTAATTTCTCTCTCATGTCTTTGTCCGTTGGTTTCATCATTTTGGCCTTCAACGCTGAGGTCCTTGAAGCAGGGACGGCCCCTTCTCTATGTCCCAGGTGCTTGGAACTGTCCTTGGCATGTAGGTGGTACTCAGTAAATATTAGAGGGACTGAATGCCCGAGCTGGGCTTTTCTGCATCACCACGACTGCATTCCCACTGAATGGCCAGCTTGTGCCCAAGGGGAATCTGTGCACGTCTCTGAAGTGGGCTCTTCTCTTTCCTGGGGCTGTGGGAGCTCAGGTGACTGACACGTTGACTTTTTCTCCTTGAGCATCTCTGGAAATGGGTAGGATGGCAGGAGAAGGACGGGGATGCTGCCTGCAGAGGTCCTTGAAGTGTGGTCCCTGGACCACCCATAGCAGAATCGGAGACCCCACCCCAGACCTCCTAAATCAGACATGTAGGGGTTACGGGAAGGGGCTAGACATCTGCAGTTAGCAGGTTCTCCAGGTGGTTTTGTGCTACCGAAGTTGAAAACCATTGGCCTTGCCGTCTCCACTGTCCTCTGGGAGAGGTCCAGCCAGTGTGCACAGCGGGTGGGCTGGCTGGGAGCTCAGGCCCAGAAGACCCTGAGTGCTGGAGCATTAGTGGAAGGGGCACATAAGGCACTGTCTCCATCCCTCCTATGGGAAGGAGCCTCTGTGGCTTCTCATCTGCTCAGGAGGATAGCGGGGTGCCTTGCCAAGGAGAGGCAGGGCAGCAGCCACAGCCCCCAAAGAGCCAGAAGTGGAAAGTCTTGATTTAATCATAAAAACCCAGCTGTGCTTCCATGAGAGCTGCCAGGCCAAATCACATCTGTGGCAGGAAGTCTGCTCTCCTCTAGAAGCTGGAGGTCCCCCGAAAAGGCTGCTCTGACAGGGTGGCCCCAGCCCAGCTGACCAGCTTGAGCCCTCTCCGCCAGACTGCTGACATTCGTGGGGGAGCGAGGCTGGTCTGGTCTGGTCTGGGGGTCATGGCAGGCACAAGGGTCCTGCATTTCAGGCTCTAGGATGGTGGTTCTCAGCCTTTTGGGATCCCTGGCCTTGTAGAGACTCTGAAAGCTGGGTTGCCCCTTCCCCGGGTGTGTGGCACATAACTTTTAAAAATAGTTTCAGGAGGTTTCTGGATGCCACTGCACTGGGATAAAAGTGTTTTTAAAAGGATTTGGAGCACTGGCTCCTCTACCCCTGTTTCCTCGCAGCTTCTGGCCCTGAAACCTGAGCCTCAGAAGCTTCCATTTGGGAGGTGGGCGTGGGGGTGGCGGATTGACTTAGAGCGGAGCCAGGGGTGCCCCTGGGAGGCAGTAATGGGACAAGAGCCCTGATTCTTAAATGAGAGAGGGATACTGTGGGTAACTCCATTTAAACACCCAGGGAACTTTTTCAAAATAGTCTAGAGCGACCCACATCCCTTCCCAGACCTGGACAGTCCAGACCAGAGGGAGTTCAGGGTCTTTGCATGTGCTGTTCCTTCTGCCTTGATCACCATTCCTTGTAGGCTAGGTCTGGCTGCCCTCCCACTCAGGCCTTCCCTGACCCCTCTGAAACTCTTCCTTCTCCAGCCCACCCTCCTCCTCCTCTGCAGCCTCTTTTCAAGCAGTACTTTTAAGCATTTATCCTTCTTGGTATTTGCATATATTTGTGTGTTTCTCTGTTGAAGGTCTGTGTCTCATTCTAGACCCTAAGTACATGAAGGCAGCGGACTGTTTTGTTCACCCCCACGTTCCTAGCACCCAGCCGCGTTTCCCACACATCTTAGGGGCTTTGTACAGAATCGTTGTGTGGGTGCAAGCAGTGTAGATAGGAGACGTGGAGGACATAGAGGCAGGGTAGGCGTGCCCTCTCCCTCCCTGCCAGGGCGGTGTTCTCCTGCACAGAAGCTGCACAGGCGTGTGTTTGTCAACGCTGTGCCCTGAGCAAGGGTGTCATGGAGGTAACCCCGGCTCCTGCAGAGCAGCATCTCACCTCCCTTTTTTCTGGTCTGGGTCTCTATTCAGGTGAACGTCTGGCCAAGCCGGAGAGAGGCAAAATGAGGGTACATAAGATCTCCAATGTCAACAAGGCCCTGGACTTCATAGCCAGCAAGGGGGTCAAGCTGGTGTCCATTGGAGCCGAAGGTAAGGCCTGCCCGCTGGCTGCTTCTCGGAGCCTAACTTTCTGCTCTCCTGGTTCCCTGGACCTTCTTTTTTTCTATCCTGATTCCTGGGCCCACGCATCGCTGGGGGGTTGGGAAGCGGGGTGCCCACCACCTCCATCTGGTCGACCCATGGATTCTTCATGTAGCAGCAGTGCTTTCTAGCCAGTCAGTCTTGCCCACACGTTGGCACCCCTTGGCCAGTACCAGTGCTGGAACCCTGCGTGCGTGCAGGGCCGCCTCCGTCATTGCAGGTCTGGCTCTGCTGCCCGAAGAGGGAGAGGGTGCAGGCGTGGGCGGGTGGAGGCTCATGGCTTTCCTGAGGCTCCACGGACCCCCGAGAAGACGGACACCCACAAGCCTGTAGGCATGCTCTTAATGGCGTTTCCCGCAGAGTGGCCTCTTGGCTCTTTTTCCTTCACTTAAGCTTGGTTAAAGCTCCGTTTGAATTGTTGTTACCATTACCATGTTCTTAATGGTTAGAAGGAGGGAGCACTGCCTCTGTGTGCACTGTGCTGGCTTTGAAGGGTATGGGGAGGGTTGAGGTGATTAGAATAGAATGCCATGACCAGGCCCTGGCAGGACTGTGTCCCATGGATTCAGCGTGTTAATTGAGCACCTGCTGTGTGTGCCAGAGACTGAAAGATAAGACAGCCTCCCTCCTTCCTCGCTCCCTTCCTTCCTCTCATCCTTTCTTCCTTCCTCCCTTCCTTCCTTTCTCCCTTCCTCCCTCACTCCCTCCCATTCTTCCCCCCTCCTCCCCACTTCCATCCATCCTCTTTTCCTCCCTCTCTCCTATTCTTTATCCTTCTTCCTATCCTTCCTTCCTCCCATCCTTCCTACTTCTCTTCCTTCCTCTCTTCCTTCCTTCCTCCCTTCCTTCCATCCTTCCTTGCTCCCTTCCTTTCTTCCTCTCATCCTTATCCTTCCTTCTTCCCTCCCGTCCTTTCTTCCTTCCTTCCTTCCTTCCATCATTGAGGACACAGCCATGGCTGTGATTATTGTGCGCACTCCTTCTGTGGCAGGTCCTGTGCCGAAGCCCTTTGCACCAGTGATCTTGTTTAATCCTCACTGCAGCTCTATAAAGAGTTATTTCCATTTCAGAAAAGGAAAGCAGAAGCCTAATGAGTGTAAGTAACTTTTTCAAGTTACCATCACCAGTCAGTGGCAAAACCAGAACTCAAGTCAGGGTCTGCGTGAAGCCAGAGAACTGCCTTTTCTTAAAGAGGTGGGGCCTGGCTCTCGTAAATCCACACGAGCAGGCGGCCTCCTCTCCAGTTGATGATTTTAAAGTCCCTCTCCACCTCCTCTTCTTTTCCTAGAAGAGGACTTTATGTTGCTACATCAAACTGAGAAACTTTAGCACAGAAGTCTGCAAACCATAGTCCATGGGGTCAAATCTGGCCAGCGTAGGTTTTTATAAATTTTGGAGCTTGGCCACACTGTTTGCTCACACATTGTTGTGGCTGCTTTCCTGTTAGGACAGCAGAGTTGAGCAGTTGCAACGTAGATGGTATGCCCTGCAAAGCCAAAACTATTTCCTATCAGGCCATTTACAGAAAAAGTTTGCTGACCTTGCCTTATCAGGGACGAGGGCTGGTGCTTGAGGCAGTCACGGGTGGTGCTGCATGCGTCCCAGCAGCCCCTTCATCTGTGAGGCAGAAACAGCATCTTCTACATCTTTGTGGCCCCAGCTCCCTGCCGTGTGATGCACATAGTAGGTGCTCAGTTGATGTTGGAAAGACACACATAGCAGGGTGCTTTGCTTTGTGAGTGGGAAAGTATTCTCTGCCTTTTAATTAAAAAAAAAAAAAAGTAGTTCAACTAGGGACTTGGCAAAAAAAAAAAAAGTGTCAACTCAGCAGGGATGGGAGGCCAAAGAAATTGCCACTTGGGTGGTCTGGTACAAGCTCAGATGCCCGCTGGGGCAGGGAAGTGACGGAGGTGTGGGGTGGGCCAGCGGCGAGTGGTAGGGATGGTTGGGGACTGTGGAGGGCCTGGCAGGGCATGTCCTAAGCAGACAGTGGCCACATGGGTCTAACCAGCTATTGCTGTGTGGGAATACAGGTCCAGCCATTGCTAGATTGAATCACTTTCTAAAAAGCTAGAAATCTAGATTTTTAGAAAGGAAAATTTAACAAGTACCTGAGAAAAAAAATTTTTTAAGACTTTGAGCAGCAAAGGAGAAAGAGGGAGAGAATCGCACTTGCTCAGTTCCAGATGTGAGCCTGGCTAGACAGGACGCTTTGCATGCTTGTCCCCCTTCCCCGGGGAGCAGACCTGGAGGATGAGCATTGCCGGCCACAGCTCACAGTCACGAAAGCTGAGCTTCAGCTGAGTTGCTGGTGTGGAAGCATGTCATGAGTTCGAGTGCAGGCTCAGGGCCACACTGCTCCCACGTGGTGGAGCTGGGACCGAACCCAGGGTTTTGGGCTCCAGAACTGAGGTCTAAGCCTGTTCCCATCACCCCCAGGCATTGCTGCCTCCCCTGCCAGGGTGCAGGACAGAACTCCCACGTGTGATTTTCCTCAGCTGTGAAGTAGCGAGTCAGATCGGCTCTGCTCGCCTCAGCAGACGGGTGAGGAGCAAAGACAGAAACTCACCACCACCTCTATATTTCAGGAAGGCTACGTGGCCTTGGTTTTCCAGTCTCTTTCACATGGGCCTTACTTCTTCAGATTTTCTAAAAGCTCCTTTAAAATGAGGTAGTTAACTTCTTGCTGCTCTAGGGAGCCAGTGCTTTAAGCCAAGGCTTCCGCTTTGCAGCCATCTCTAGTTTCAAGCTGAGTATCTAGCTCGTGCAGGGATGGCCCCTCTGCTGGAAGCGAGATGAGCCAGGAAACTAGACGAGGCTCCAAATGGGATTTACTTAGTTTAATGGAACGGAGTTTACTGCCGTAGAGTAAAACAAAAGGCAGCAGAGTGGATCACCTGCAGGGAGCTCTCTCCTGGGGGTTGGGGCGGGGCGATGTCTCAGGGTGTCCTGACTGTGGAGCATCCCGGGCCGATGTGCTGTGGGGACCAGGCCCTGCGGGGACAGAAGACTCAGACCTTTGAAGGATTGCCACGTGGTGCCAGGAATAAACGCTTCGATCCACCCTGAAGTGCAGAGCCAGGCCTGGAAGGGAGGCCCTCTGGGCAGGCTGATTGCAGATGACATGCAGAACCTTGGGGACTGGACCTGGGATGGGAGCCCTGGGTCGGGCACACGACCCTGTTCCTGAAGGTGTTCCGACGGAGGCTGGAGGTCAGGAACCTCCATACCTCGGGGAGGGGTCAGTTAGAGCCCTACGATATTTCGTATGATCCTTGATTCTAGAATGTCTTAGAATCATGACTGGGGCATGACCTGGGTGAGTAGTTGGGGTTTAACCAAGTGAGAGGACCCAAGTGGGTTGTTTAATTTTTAGCCCTTTGGGCAAGGAAAGCATGATGGCTTTGGGTGCCAAGAGCCCGGGGGTGGTCGTAATGATTTGCTTTCTGTTCTCAGATGGAGGAGGCAGTGGGTGCAGTAGCTATAGTATTGGTCTGGGACGTGGTGACTCCTGAGGGTCTAGTTTCTGTCCTGTGGGATTTCTTCAGCATCATTCATTCTACTGCCTGAATGCTGCCTGGATGACTGTGACACTAAGGGGGCTGAAGTGGGGAAGGGAGAGGCAGGTGCCAAGCAAACACCAGGATGTGATTCAATCCTGCGAATAGCTTTGTAGACCAGGAATGTCAGAAACATGCCTCCACTTCTTCCCACACCCATGGCAGATGTTCATCTGTCATCATGGTTTCTCCCATGGGGCCCAGTCCTGGCCTTGGGACCCTCCTTTTGGACCAGCATTCCCAGCAGCCCCCTGAGATAAAGCTGCCTGTGAGATGAGGCATCCCTCCCCAAACACAGATGCCTGGGGAGAGGATCTGCCATTCTGGAGAGGGTTACACACTGAGGGTGGATGGGAGGCAGGTGGGCACGGGGGCTGGGGTGCTGCACAGGTTGCTCACAGAACACACCCCTCTCTTTGCCTGCACTTGGCTCCTCTGTTTTCTGGAGTGAAACTGCTTTTCTGGTATGAGTGAGGATTCAGTAAGTAAAAATCCCAGAGGGTTTCTGGGGGAGGAGGAGAGGAAGTAAGTAGGCAAGGCCCGAGATAGAAGCTGTCTTGTCTTCCTTAGTGCTGGGAGGGCATTGAGTTCAAGGCCAGCGGGAGGCCTAGGTATTTGGCCTTCACAAGTGGGGCAGCATGTGGGGGACACAGGGTGGGTAGGAGACCAGCACTGCAGCCTCCACTCCTAGAAAGGCCAAAGTACAGCATTACTTACTACCAGAGCTTTTTCTAGACTTTAAATAAATTTCCCCTATATTCAAAATGCTATTCATAAAATTTTGTAGCTGCTTTTTCTACCTTCCATATTATTGTATAAAGATTTTTCCAAGTCATTAAAAACTCGTGGATATAATTTTAATGGCTATGTTAATCATCTGTTTGTTGGGTACAGTTGCCCTCTGTCCCAGACCTGGGTCCTTCCTGTTGTGTTCTTGGGGCCAATAGGCCTGCGTTACTTCTGTCCGTTCACGTCCTTCAGTGTGGTTCATTCATTTATTGGTTTATTCATCCAGCAAACGTGCCAAGTACTGTGCTTGGCTCTAAGCAATAATTTAAAACAACACATTACTCACATGGAGCTTATGTTCTAGAAGAGGGGAAGAAAATACACACATACCTATGTCAGATGGAGAAAATTACAGTGGGGAGTAAAGTGGGTGGTCAAGGAAGGACCCAGTGAGAGGGAGGAGGGTGAGTGGAGATGGGAGGGAGATGAGGGACGAGCCGTGTGGATATGCAGGGAGGGGAGGGCTGTGACTGGAGCGGGTGGAGGGAGAAGGGGTCCGAGGCCCAGAGAGGCCCAGCTGGCCACTGGCTTTGACTCTGAGTGAGATGAGAAGCCATGGAGATTTTGAGCAGAGGGGTGACAGGGTCTGGGGATTTACTCGTTCACACTTGTACTTTGTACTTCCATGTGGCTTCTACCTTGGGGTGTGATAAGTAACTGCACAAGCACCTTATATAGCGGCCTTACTCTGCATTTCACATCTTTGCTAGGGATAGCTTCCCAGAGGTAGAATTTTACTCTCAGAAAGTTGAACAGCTCCAAGATGCTTGTTCTCCGTTGCTGAATTATTTCCCAGAAAGGTTTTTGTTTTTGTTTTTGTTTTTGTTTTAAGCCAATGTTCACTTTTAGCTACAGTGTGGTAGCCTTACCATGAAAGTGTGAGTTTGCTTTTTAGAAAATTTTGCTAATTTAATAGCTGGGAAAATGGTGTCTTATTTCTTTAATTAGAAGTGAGATTGAACATCTTTATGAATGGGTTATTTTCAGTTTGTTTTGTGAAGTGTCTATTCATGTCTTTTGTCTGTTTATTGTGAATTTAGGCTTTTATTCTTGGAAATTTGTAAAGCTTTTTAAATGTTACAGATGTGAAACCATTGGAAGTCACAAATGAAAGGGTGTTTTAAACATCTAAAACCTTTCTGTAGTGATTCTTACCTTGTTAAGTGACTCGACTTCCCCCAGCGTGCTCTGCAAAATGCCGGCTGCCTGTTTTACGTGTTCAGGAAAATGATCGCAAGCTGCTGTAGTTTCCTGTGTCTCCAACCCGCAGGGAGAGTCACTTCCTGTCCTGTGTCCAAAGTGGACATTGCTCCTCCTCTGCTCAGCACCCCAGTGCAGGCTCAACAGTCACCTGCTGCTGAGACACAGCAGCAGTGCCCTGTACTTTGTTGGTTGTACGGCAGCATGCAGTTTGCCCTCCCTTCTAAGGACGGGAATGAGCTCTTAGGGTGTAATTTCCTTAATGGACTCCACTCTTGTTTAAGGCGTATGTGGGAAGCAAACCCTAGTGAGTGTGGGCTCAAGGAACCAGGAGTCCCTGGAAGTTGCCCTTTCTCATGGCTCTGTTGTGTCTCCCCTAAAAACTAGTGTTGTACATAGGAAAAAATAAAGAATCTTTGGGCGCCTAGCTCTTCACTGACAATACCGTGCCACTGTCTCCTGGTTTGGAAGCAGGTGAGAGCAAGGAGTGGACATTTGATTGTCACCTGCTCAGCCCCCAAGACCACAAATGACTCCATGTCTTAGGTTCCTTCAAGACAGGGCTTCTTTATGTTTGTATTGCCTGATACAGGAAAAAAAACTACTTCATCATAGAATTTATAGCATATTTAAAAAGTCTAAAAAGTGCTGCTTGGACTGAATTTAGTAGGGTAGCTCTTAGTTATGATCTTGAAGCTGTTTGATTTTTTTTTTTTAAATGAAAAAATACCCAACTAATGGCATTATGAGGTTGATGTGAGAGTTTGTGGCTCCTTCAAGGTGGCTGTTTACAAACCTTTCTTAGGTTCTGTTGCCTGTGCTGGCTTTCTGGGTTCAGTTGGCTATTTTGACAGTTGTGACTTTCCAGGGTTCTCCACCTCACAGAGTTGCTAGCATCTTTGCAATGGTTTAGAAATCCTCTCTCTTTGTCAGGATGGTGAACACGGCTGGTGGTTTAAGACACCTCCTCTGTTGCCTTTCCTCACTGACCTAGTGGACTTGACAACCCATACCTCATATTCCCAGGACACCCCAGGTCTTGTTACCTGTGACACATAATTACACCAACTTTAAACAACATACTGACTGCCCTCTAGAAGTGGAGCTGTGTGGTCTTTGATTCCCTACGTGGCGTGCAGAGTGGCACGGGCACTCGGGGAATTTTAACTCTATCCCTGCTAAGACTCATCCTAACACGTCTGCTGTTCCTGTAGAAATTGTGGATGGGAACGTGAAAATGACCCTGGGAATGATCTGGACCATCATCCTCCGCTTCGCCATCCAGGACATCTCTGTGGAAGGTAGGTCTTCTGCCCTGCTCCATTTCATCTCATCCACCACCACTACCCCTGCAAGTGCCTTCACCATTCATGTGTTCCTCCCTGGGCTCAGCCTGGGGAGCTCTCTTACCCGGGCAGTGGGCCTTGATCATGGACCACATCCTGAACTTTCAACCATTGCTGGCATCTGTCCTCCCTTCTAGTCTGTAGAGAAGTTAAGAACTGTGTGGAGTGCTGGTTCCAAAGAGTGTCATGGCCCTTGGGAACCCTCCCATCCCCCACTTTGAGAAAGCTCAAGGCTGCTATGGAGAAGTGTATTGAAAATCCCACCTGGCTCTTGGATAGTTAAGTCTGAAAGGGTAGGGGAATAGCAACCAAGAAGGGGCTTGCTGGGACAGCAAGCTGATTGATCCCCTACTCCCAGAGCCCCCACTTTGCTCCCAGGGCACCCTCTGGTGGCCACTTCTGAGATCTGCAAGGGGCCACCACCACAGTTGGGTCCGTGATCTCTGAACTTTTGAAAAGTCCAGTGGCTTTTAGGCTGATATGTGTGTATTTATTTTGTCAGAAATTATATTTATGTATTGCTCTACATATTATAAAACACATACCAAAATAAATTTTAAAAAGATGGGATAGAGATATTTTAAAAATATTTTAAATTTATTTTAATGTCCCATAAATCTTGAAAAGATTTTTATTCAAAGTAACTTTTTAATGAGAAAAGTGTGGACTGAATTGCTTTGTCATGGAAGTCTTGGCTTGACACTTGGTGACACAATGATGTGAATGTCTAATTGGTTTATAAATACTTGGTATTTAGGGTGGAAGTGGTTTAAAAGATGCCCACAGTAGTCACTTAGGGCATGGTTCTTGTTAGTGGTGGTAGAAATAAATCCATTTTTCAAATAGCCTTCTTGATTAATTTGATTGTGTTGAGCAGGCTTCTTGTCAGCTCTGATTAAGTCGTTGTTTTAATTTTGTAGTCGCTGATGAAGAGCTTGAACTAAGAGCATTAGCTGCGATCACTTTTTAATTATTTTTGTAGGGATTGTTTAATGCCATTTTAAAGTCTATTTTGTGAGTTGAAAGCCACTTCACTGGGTACCATAACCTGCAATTCGCAGATGTAAACACACAGGCAGTGCGGTTTGCAGCTCTCCTGTGCTAGTATTTCCCGGGGTCCCTCATATTTGCCTTATCTTACAGACTTTGCTATTGATACATGTGTTAAATATAAGGAAACCTTGTTTTTTGGACGAACACTAAATCTGAATAGGAGTCCTAAAGCTTTTTTCCCTAGTGGCTGTGTGCACTCCACAAGGCTCATGCACTCCTGTCTGGAGATTCCTAGACTTTAAATGTCATCTAAATCAATCCTTCCTTGGCCACCTGACCTAGGTTGTCAGCTCATTTTATATTGTTGTCATGTCTTAAATAAAATAGTGACAGGGAGATAGTCTAAAAGGCCATTATCTCCGTATTTCAATGTGTAAATACGGCTAGCTCTGAAAAGCTGCCTAGCATGCTTCTGTGTTTATCAGATAATTTCTCAACCTTTGTCAGAGAAATAGACTTGATTGCCTGATAGCAGCAGGGTTGGAATCTGGGGTTCTTTGTGTGGACCCCTTATGTGAAAGAGCATGGACCCTGTGGTCACAGCGGGGCCTCCCATGAGTCAACAGCCCTCCCTCCACCAAGCCAGCCCACTGACCTCTGCTCATTGTCCCCTTCCCTACCTGACCTCTCTGCTGTTGTCCCTTTCCCCACAGAGACATCCGCGAAGGAAGGGCTGCTCCTGTGGTGTCAGAGAAAGACAGCCCCTTATAAAAACGTCAACATCCAGAACTTCCACATAAGGTGAGTGGCAGGGCTGAGGGGCTCTTACAAAACGAGGCTGCCTCCCTCAGGCCCCCTTGGCTGGGTGGTCTCAGCTCTAGTACAGAGCAAAGGCCCTTGGGTAAGAGGTCACTTTTTATGGGAAGGCAGTGCTGCCAACTGTGGCGCCCCTCTCCCTCCCAGCGGTGTCTTGATCATGGCTACAGCCTCATACACCTTTGGGTGATGCTCGAACTACTGGGGAACCCCCCAAGGACAGAGCCTGAGACGTTCTATCCTGGAGTTCTGGAATGGAGCAGCCAGGGCCATGGCCTTGGTGGAGGGTAGAGTGAGATGTGGCATGTGTATCTCAACTTGCCAGATCCCACAAAGTCTTGACCCCAGTGCTTGGGATTGTGGTAGGAAGAAATGTCCCTTTGCTTCCTGTCTTCTGACTCCTGCTCTGAAGGGTTCTGAGTTCACCTCCAGAAGCAAGGGGACCCCCCGCCTAGCACTTTACCCTTAGTGCTCAGCCCTACTCACCAGCTCTACCCACCCTCTCTCTCCCACTCTGGACAGCTGGAAGGACGGCCTTGGCTTCTGTGCCTTGATCCACCGACATCGGCCTGAGCTGATTGACTACGGGAAGCTGCGGAAGGTACGTGCAACTCACCTGACCGCCCACTGCAGCTCCTGGCCCCTGGTCCAAGGTGGGTGGGGTTGGGCCCCTTCTTCTGAGAGCCCGTGGTCCAGCGTGCGGGCTTGTCAGTCTTCTTAGATTCACCAAGGAGACAGATGGTCTAGAAGTAAGAGAAAAACACCTGCACTGTCAGGGCCGCCTCAGTCCTGCGCTTGCAAAACACATGTGTTTGTCCACATACCCAGCCCACCAGGAAGGCATGAGAGCCACCGCAGCAGCTTTGCTACGGTGATGGAATAACAAGTGTCATTTTCTCCTGTTTTTCTGGGTTTTGTAAGGAGGATGTGTTACTTTCGTAATTTAAAACATCGCATATTCTGTGGAGCACTTATCTCAGCCTTGTCCGAAGCTCGCTGTGCAGTCCTGGGCAGGTTCCCACCATGGATTTGGTTTCTCTCAATGCTGGAGTTTGGCTGTAGGAGTTTTGTTTGCTGCTCTTGATTTCTTTTATGTTTTAGGCGTGAAGTTCTTAGGGGATTTTCTTGAGTGTGTGTGCGCTGAGCAGCATACCAGGAGGTGGGAACTATGCTCCTAGCCTCATGGTGGTTCTTAGCGTCTGGGCTGGTTAAAAGACACTGGCCTAGACCTTGGAGACTGTACTCACTCCGTCTTCCCTCTCAGCCCATCCCATGCCTCAGCCACCCCTGGAGTCCTCCCCATGCCCCAGTTGATGATCTAGAGCTTGGGTTGGAATGTTACCTTTCTATGCTTGAATCTCTTATTTCTCCACTTGATCTTGACACTTGGAGAGCACAGTGGTCAGTGAAGGTCCCCACCTTGCCTGTGCCACCACGAAGGGCCTCTGCTGCTTCTCCGTGACCAAGCAAGGCTTCATGTTGTCAGCACCAGGCCCTTGGTTTCCTGTGGGGGAGTGAGCTGCCAATAAGGGTTTGTGAGGGAGGAAAGGAATTGATTCTCATCATTCTCAGCTGGGCCTGAAGCTTGAGGCTGGGGCCTCTGCCTATTAAGAAAGACCTGCTTTCTCAAAGAGAGGAGCCTGCTGCCTGGCTCTCTGCATAGCTGTGTCCTGGTGTGCATGGACAGGAGACAGCTCTTCCCAAGCTAGTCCCTTAGGGGATAAGAGGGCCCTAGCCCTCTAAATCAGCTGCTTTGCAAAGACAAAAATCAGTGTGAGAACCCCCTTGACCTACCTGAAAGCTCTGTGGCCAAATCAAACAGGACAGAAGCCAGAAATCCTGGAGGTGGTGATGTTTTCTTTTAAGGCATCATCACATACCTCCTAACTGTTCACCTGATGGACTTTGGTTGACAGGTGTGTATGTGTCCGTGTCTCTGGGTGTGCTGGGTGGCAGTGACCAGTTAATCCACAGCTGTTCTCCGCCCCCACATAAAGTGGGTTTGTGCTGACTGTAGCTCTCTGGTCCCTCTCCCTATCCCACAGTCTCCAGGCACCTGGCCTCCATTTGGGAGTTGAGAGTCCAGAGGTCTTTGTCTGATAACCTGGATAGCTCTCTCCCCACCCTTCATCCCTCTCTGTGTCTTTTCATTTCTCTCTGTTCATTGTGTCTGTCTCCCCCTCTCTCTAATTCAGTGGTATCAACAAAATCCAGCCCAATGCTAGTGTAGACCTGGTCCCACTAAACCGTGGGTGCGTTCTGGAAAGCATAGGGTGCCAGGGACGCTGGTGCTTGGACACAGGGGCTCTGTGTCAGAGCCAAGGGGCTCTGACCAGAGGTTCATCCTTCATGCACCAGCCTTAGGTAGGCGTGAGGACTGGCAGGCCCTGGGAATCAGGTGGAGCAGGTAAGTGCAAAGCTCTAGGGCTAAGGACTGCTCAAGGCCCAGGGGGGAAATGACATTTGCTGCTTGGCAGTTTTTTTTTTTATCATTCTGGAAGCTGTCGGAGACTTTCCCAGAAGGACTCCACCTTCTCTATTTTGAGTGATTGCTTCCTGAAAGTGTCTACAAATTAATGTATTTATCTTGTTGTATACTATGTCCTTAGCAAATGGGGAAACAGTGCTGGGCTGACAGAACCAGCTTTCTTTACTCTGGGGACCCAAAATGAGAAGTCCAGCAAGGCAATCCACCCACTAAGCTGGGAATTTTTTGCCACATTAAAAGTTTTTTTTTTTAATTGTGGTAAAGTATGCCTAACATAAAATTTGCCATTTTAATATTTTTTATATTTCTATTATAGTTAGCATACATTATATTAGTTTATATTAGTTTCAGGTGTACAGCATAGTGATCAAAGATCTATATAACTCACAAAGTGATCAACCCAATAAATCTAGTACCCCTCTGCTCCCATACTTATATATTAAATTTTACTGATTGTATTCCTTAAGCTTTACTTTAAATCTCCATGACTTTTCTAACTACCCATTTGTATTTCTTAATTCCTTTGCCCTTTTTCACCGACCCCCCCAACCCCCTTCCCATCTGGTAACTCTCAAAATACTCTATGAGTTTGTTTCCATTTTATTGTTGTTGTTGGTTTTATTTTGTTCCTTACATTCCACATGTACGTGAAATCAGAAAGCATTTATCTTTCTCTATCTGATTTACTCATTCAGCACAGTACCCTCTAGGTCCATCATGCAATGTATTTTTCCATCCCTTTACTTTTATTCTGTGTCTATCTTTTAATCTAAAGTGAATCTCTTGTAGGCAGCATATGTAAGAGTCTTGTTTTCTTATCCATTTAGCCACTCTATTTTTGATTGGTGCAATTAATTCTTTTTCATTTGAAGTATTTGATGTGTAGTTATTGCCATTGTTTATTCATAATTTTGGTACGTATCTTTTCTTCTTAAAGAAGTCCCTCCAACATTTCTTGTAATAGTAATAGTCTTGATGATGATGAACTGCTTTAGCTTTTTATTGTCTGAGAAGCTCTTAATCTGTCCTATGACTCTAAATGATAGCTTTTCTGGGTAAAGTAATCTTGGTTGTAGATCCTGGATTTTCATCACTTTGAATATTTTCTGCTAAGCCCTCTCTTGCCAAGTTTCTTTTGAGAAGTCAGCTGCCAGTCTTATGGGAGCTCCCTTGTAACTAACTGCTTTCTTCTTGATGCTTTTAAGATTCTCTCTGTATTTAACCTTTGGCATATTAATTATGATGTGTCTTGGTGTGGGTCTCTTTCGGTTCATCTTGTTTCAGACTCTGCATTCCTGGGTTGTATGTTTATTTTCTTCATCAAGTTAGGGAAGTTTTCTGTCATAATTTCTTTAAATAGGTTTTCAACTTCTTTCTTCTCTCTCTCCTGTTTTTCTAGTACCCCTATGATGCAAATATTGTTTTGATTGCGTGTCCTCTACTACCTCATCCTCTGTATCGGTGATTTGATTCTCTGCTTCATCCATTCTGTTGAAGGACTATGCCACTAGTATAGTCTTCAGATATTATATTCTTCATTTCTGACTGGTTCCCTTTTTAATCATTTTTAATTGTACTGTTTAGTGGCATTAAGTGCATTTGTATTGGTTAGCAACCATCATCACCACTGTCTATCTCCAGAACTTTTCATCTTGTAAAACCGAATCATTTAGTAAGTCTACGTTTAGCATTTTGAGGAACCTCCATACTGTTTTCCATAGCAGCTGCACCATTTTACAATCCCACCAACAGTGCACAAGGGTCCAAATTTCTGCACATTCCCACTAATCCTCAATACGTTTTCTTGAGAAAGTAGCAGAAATCCAAATCAGAAGGCTGTGGCTATTCAAAGGAGCCCCCAGATTTCATGGAATGTGAGCACCAAAGGGGCTCGAGAGCTCCTAGTCCAGCTCTTGAGTAACAGATGTAGAAAACTGAGGTCAGATTACCTACCAGCTCTGCTGACTTATGGCAGAGCTGAAGCCAGAAGCCAAGACCAATGGCACCCAGGCCAGTGATCTGTTCTCACACAGTTCTTACTTGAGCTGTAGGCCAATCTTCTTCACCCTATTTCTCTGGTAAAGAAACTGAGGCTTGAGGAGGAAAGATGGCTTTTTAAACCTCCAGCCAACGAGCCCTGGTAGTGAGGCCAGGTTTCTACACCCAGGGGTGGCTCTCAAGAACCTAGCTTGGGAAGGGATGAAGTAGACTCCTCTGCCCTCAAGAACGGGCAGTCACCCAGGTGGGAGTAGCCAGTGACTTGTCATACCTCTCACTGTCTAACCCCTTGCTCCTCTTCTCTAGGATGATCCACTCACAAATCTGAACACGGCCTTCGACGTGGCAGAGAAATACCTGGACATCCCCAAGATGTTGGATGCCGAAGGTAAAGGCCTGATCTCTGGGATCCCATTTGGGGATCCCATTTGGGGAGCCTGGGGTGTCACCTGCTTGTCAGAGATTCCATAGTTCCCTGAGGTTTGGAGAGAGAGGTGATAGTTGGTGCTGAAAAGGACTGGAGGCTGTTTCTGCTTGGCTGCCTGAGGATGATTTCTCTTAGTCGCTTGGGTGGAAGATGATGTTCCTTTGCTATTGTAGAGGAAGGGAAAGGATCTTTTCCCCCTCCACTCCTTGGTTCTCCACGTGAGGTTCTGTAAAGTAGACTGACAAAAAAACAGATGAACAAGAGAAAAGCAAACAAGTTTATCAATGTGTGCATCACACAGATACAGGGGAGTTTGCAGTGATGAGTAACCCGAGGAAGTGGTTAGAGTTTGGGGTCTATATAAATACCTCGCTTCATAGGGGAAAGGGAGAGGGGAGAACTGGCACTTAGGAAAATCAAAAGAATTTTTGGAAAGATGAATGGTCCCTTCGGAGGTGTGATAGTTTGTGACAGAAGTTGTTGTGTGGGGGACATTTTCAAACATATACAAAAGTAGAGAAAAAAGTATAATGAACTTCCATATAACTGTCATCTAGATAATTGTTGAGATTTTGTCTTACTCTTTTTCTTTCTCTTTTTCATTTTCCTTGTTGAAATATTTTAAAGCAAATCCTAGACATCACAGCATCTCACTGCTACATACTTCAGATTATATACTCTTAATATATGGATATTTTCGTAAATATCCATTATCCATAAAGCAATGTTTCCACCTTGCAAATTGACAGTAATTCCTAGATAAATTAAAATTTGACATTAAAATTCCCCAGTCGTTTCTTTTTAGAGTTGATTTGTTTTAATCAGGCTCCAAAGTCTGCACATGGCATTTAGTTGTTTTATTTTTTATCTTTTCTAATCTGTAGCCCTTTTTCCTCCCCACGACCCCTTTTGTTCCTGCCATTGAATTTGTTGTAGAAACTGGGCCAGCTGTCCCATGGAATGTTTCTTATTCTGGCTTTGCCTGCTTCCTCAGGGCCCCATTTCACTCTTTCCTCCCATATTCCTGTAAGTGGAAGTTGATGCCAGAAGATGGTTCGATTCAGGCTCAGCATTTTGGCAGGAAGACTTAGTGGTTCTGGGAGCATCACATCAGGAGGTATATCATGTGTTCACCAGCTGACTTTAACTCCAGATTTCTCTTGACAGACATTGTTGGGACTGCCCGACCAGATGAGAAAGCCATCATGACTTATGTGTCCAGCTTCTACCATGCCTTTTCCGGAGCCCAGAAGGTACTGGGGACCCCTGTTTCTTCCTTGCCCAGCACACCTCATGCCGGATTCCAAACCATGCCTTCCCGCCCACCCCCGCCTCACCCTGGCGACAGGGTCTGGATGGTCTGTCTCTTTGGTAGAGTTAGCCCCTGGTGCCACTGTGGCATGTTGTTCTTGCTCAACTCCGTCCCCACCTGCACCGCTGCACTTTTCTCTCATCTTTCTCTTCTGTCTCTGAGAAAATTGGGTAAGAGCTCAGCTTCTGGGATCCAGATGATTGTCTTAAGCTGGAAGGGCTGCATGGGTGAAACAGCCAGGGGTGGCTCTGGAAGGTACCGTGGGCAGTAGCCCCTCTGTGCCCACCTCCATCAGAGCTAGAGGCTTGATCAGAGCTGCAGGTCCTTCCCTAGGCAGGCAGATCTGGAGAGGTGTCTCCTGTCTTCACTAACCTATTTTGCAAAGGTGTCACGAAGCCCCCACTTTTCTTCTACTCGTGAATGTGATTCGGTAAATCTGTGCACAGTCCCTTTGGGCTTTGGTGCCTTCTCCTGTATCCTGCCCAGGACTCCCATGCAGGGTCACTCTGCACACTGTGTTCCTGGACATAAGCACAACCCTTGTAAGGAAGAAGGCGGGGTGGTGGGCAGCTGTGAACCCCTTCAAGTGTCCTGGCCCAGTGTTGCTCAGGGAGGCCTGAGGTTAAAGTCCAGGTGTACCTGTTCTGCAGTATGCCAGGGGTACCACAGCTGAAGGGCGTCATTCACACTGCAGACACTGACGACTTGAGTATTTTCCTTACCAAGCTTGCCTTAGGCAGCAGAAGTCAGGTTCCCTTCACAGGCAGGAACATGGAACCACAGGCTTAGCCTTCACGGCTTTGGGCTGTGGACCTGTCACACGCTCAGGCAAATTTCCTACCCTCAGCATGGCATCTGAGTGACCTGTCCTGAAATGCATGATGGGGACACTTTCCCCACCTGTCCCCATCTACCCAGCCTTCTCCTAACACTCACTCTCCCTTCCTTGTCTCCGAATGTGCTCTCTTCCATCCCACCCCCTTTCTCTTCTCATCATCTCATTTTTCCTTTTTCTACCCATTCCCTCATTTCTGTCTGTCTTGTGTTCTTTCTGTCCACCATGGCTATTTGGGTTTATTCTGTGCTGCTGCTGCCCACTTTCTTCTCTCAACCTCTTCTCCTTCTCTGTGCAGATGTGTAGGCACGCTAAGGCTGGATGGGAAGGCCATGTGACCTAATGTTTCATGTCACTGCCACGCCTTCTCGGGTGCGCAGAAGGTGAGCTCTCCCTTGGCCTCGCCCACTCTCCCTGCCGCCCTCTGCCCATCTCTTTATCCTCCCTGGATACTCCAACAGCCTCTTAGGGCTCCAGCTTTTGAAATGAGAGGAGGGGTTAGAGACGCCCCTTCCTGTCCTTGCAGGAGGGCAGGACACTCTCTGAACCTTGGCCAGGGCATTACTTGAAGATGCCGGAGAACTCCAGCCTCTGGATGGCCTCTAGCATCTCTGTCCTTACACACATGGCATAGTTGGTGTCACAAATGGGAAGGAAGTCTGTGGTCTCAGCGCCTTCCCTGGTCCCTGGGTTGAGAGCCCTTATCCCAAGCAGCACAGCTCTTGGCTGTGTTTCCTGATTATTCCCTTAAATATGCAGGCTCCCTTCACTTCTTTCTCTCCCTCCTTCCTGTTTAAGCAAGACCATCTTCTCAAATAATCCAGCAGCCAAAGCAGGAAGAAAACTTCCCACCTTCTCCCTGGTGTCCAGGCTGGAGGCTCAGAGCCCTGCCTGATCTTTCCAGCCAGGCCTGCCATGGACAGCAGGGCAGGTTGCACACCACACCATTGTGCCCTGTGTGCACCATAGACAATGAAGATTTGAATATCTATTACTAAAATCCTGTAGATAGCAGTAAAAAATGTCCTCTGACATATTCATATGACAGTTTTTCAGCAGAAGTGCCTTGAGAAAGAGGTGCCTTTAAAAATTACACAAAGGTACCATTTGGGCTAGTGGCAGCCCTTTCCTGGCCTGGAGGGGCACTCAAGGCCTTCCTCACCTTCCTTCCAGGCTTCATTGGTGCTGACTGGGACAAGATGCAGCCCCTCTTGGAGGCTCCCTCATAGGCATCCCGGCCCTCCCAGGATGCCCAGCTCCTTCCAGCCTCTTGCAACCTCTTCTCTGGCCTGCCTCTTGCTTCTTCTTTCCCTTTGTCCCACCTCTGCTGCTGCTCTCTCTCCTGTCATTTCTTCTGGCCTCTCTGACCTCTGACCTTTTAGCCAGGATGTGAGCAGCATCGATCTACTTGCCTTGGTGGGCTCCCAGCCCTGATACCAATCTGCTTGCCCGTGTTCATGGCTAGGCTGAGCTCTCTGCTGTGGTTCCCCTCGTCCTAACTCTCTTTCCTCTTTGCTCCTTCAGAGGTTCTGTCCTGGGCTTCATGCCTGTTGACACTGGCCTTCCCTGTCTCTGAAGCTTTCCCTGTGTTTGGCTGATGATAATGCTTGGAAGAAAGTATGCGTGTGCGCGCATGTGCATATGCGTGTGTAGCAGCCTGCTTTTTTTGCCTCCCGGATCTCATACATCTCTTGCCATGCCCTCTTCCCTCTCACTCATCCCTGTTGCAACCATTTCATGCTCCTTTTATCCACATCCGAGGACAGTTGGGTGCAGGGAAGGGCGTGGGGATTGGGGATGAGGATGTGTTCCTCTCATGTCCTGGTCAGGGGCCTCACCCAGAGTTGCCCCTAACCACTTCTAAGGATCCAGGCAACTGCTTAGAGCAGAACAGGTCAGTGGGAGGGGGCGGGGCGTCTTCTCCTCTCCCGTGGAAGAAGGAGGATTCTTCAGACTCACATACTCTTCTTGTCCTGACTGTCTCCATGTCTAGAGCCAGTGAGGGGAAGGAAGCCTTCCAAAACCCATGCCCAGTGCCCTCTGTCCCCTCCCTTTGTCCTTCTCTTGCCACGCCTTACACAGTGGATCTAGAAAGGCAGCAGAGTCTAATTCATGCTTGCACGTGTGTGTACACGTGGGCGTGCATGTGTAGCAATTCACGTACCCACACGGGCGAGTGGCGTGCAAGTGTGCATGATTGATTTTACTAGTCAGATGAGGGCCACCTTTGACCTGTTGGTTTTGGTTCTAATTCTTTCCTCTCCCCTCCCTCACCCTCCACCCTCCTCCGCTTTCCCTATTTAGAATGGGCAGAGAGCAATCAGATTTTGTTGATGCATTTCATAAAGCTTTAAAGTTCATGGTCATGGTCTATTGGGAACTGTTTCTGAGAAACAGCTCTTTAAGACGTGAACTGGATCTGCTCTAGGGGTTTCTGGATGCTTTTAGGAGGAAATAGTGCTGTTTACATCTTCTGTTTGCTCATCAGTTGCTTTATTCACTGCTGTGAATCTTTTAAGGAAAAGAAATCCTGTCCCTGCCCTCAAGGAATTCATGGTCCATGTGGAAAAACTCTTAATAAAGAGAAGTCCAGGATGGCTGCTCTCTAACTAACCAGTGCTCTGCTGTAGGCCCGAGCAAGGGAGGGCAGGCCAGGCTGTAGGGCTTCAGGACAGGAGGCTTTCTTGAGCAGGAAACACTTGAGCTTGGGGGTTTTGAGGGTCAAATATGGACCCGCAGGTGAAAGGCTCAGAGAGGGCTGGGAAGGGCGGCCATTGCTACTGAGGAAGGCAGTCTCAGCTTGTGCAAAAGCTTTGAGCTATGACAGAACACCACCTGCAGAAGGAGAGCAAGTTAGTGCTGGTTTGGGTCTCGTCCCACTGCCTGGAACAGGTAGTACTGGGGGGAAGCTAGAGACAGCAGAGGGGGACAGGGCTGGGCCACATGGGGTCAGCTCCCCTCAGTCTGGGAGGCTTCGCCAGCGGGGACACCAGGGCTGGGTGCTGACTTGGGAGGAAGAAAAAATAGGCAATCCTAGTTAGATTTGGGAAATTTTTAACTAAAAATGTCACAGATGAGATTGTTGTGGCATTCGTGTGGTTGGTGGGTTGTGGGTGGCAGAGCCACATGTGTCGTTCGGCCACATTTGGATGTTTGATGTCACCATAATTGAGGATGATTCCTCTTCAGACTCTACCTGTACCAGCTAATGTGATGCTGATTTTTAGAGTAATAGTATAGCTTGAGGAAGCTGAATTTCATTTGGGATTTCTAAGTACTCCGGGAATAAAAGTCCATTCTTTTTAAAAATAACTCTAAAAACAAAAATACTGTTCTGTGTTTGGTTGTAAAATAGTACAACTCAAATAGGTCATGAAAATATAAACCAAGGAAAGGTGAACACAAATTTCTATAAGTCTTTTCCTTTGGTCCTTAGAAATAATCTGTTTGCCTTTTCCTGAAAAAATATTTTCTCAGCCCATTGACGACCTGTGCTTACATCCCTTATCTCGTGCAAATTCTGTGTCCATCAGAAAGGGCTGGGCATTCTGGTTCTGCTTCTTGGATTCCAGAGCAGCCTGTCTTCTCTGTAGAATAGTCTGAAGCCATAACCCTGAGTTTCCCTCAGGGAATGAACCTTTCCTCCCATAGAAGAGATCTTTCCTTGGAGCTCCTGAACTAAAGCCATCTCTTTCTGAAGTGATGGTGTTGGGTGCCTCTCTCCTAAGTCTCCCATAGTCCTGGAGTTCCTATAACCATGGGAGCATAAAGCTAGAAAGCCAGCGAACTGGGATAACATGGGTAGGCCCAGATCCTACCCTTAGGAGTTTTGCTTGCCTTCCGCTCCAGGGTATGTCCTGCAGGCCTTACCAAGCTTGGACTTCTGGGCTGGCCTCTCTGACCTCCTAGGCTGAGGTTGGTGGTGACTGGATCTTTTCCTATAAAGAGACTGATGTGGAAGCAAGTATAGCTCAACACCTAGCAGGCTTGTACAGGGGGTGCCTGCCTGCCTGTAGGGGCAGGTGAGCAGTGAGAGCAAGGGTGGGCTGAGATTCTGCAGATTCTGCTTGGCATTTTTCTTAAGTGAAATCTGGATTCCGGGAGCTTACTTTCCTGGTTGTGATTGGGTTTTCTTAATTTCTCCTGGTGAGGCCAGCCATGAAAGGGCAGGCTAAGAGGTAGGCTTGGGAAAGAGGTTGGGTCTCTGTGAAAAATCCCCAGGAGGCCCGCATGGGAACTCCCCCAGACTTCATACAAAAGGAGTCCTCCTTTGACCCTGGAACAGCTAACAGACTCTGAGGGTCGGGCAAGGATCCTGAGATCCACAGGACATGTTTCCTAAAATCCCATGAACACGGGCAACACTCAGTCTACCAATTTGATAGGTTGACACACAAATCAAAGTTTATGACCTCTGAGCCCAAGATTTTAAGACGATTCAGGAAGATAACAAGGTTAAGGAGGGGACTTTATCTGTGAAATATCACAGTGGCAGCTGCTTCTCGCCTGCCAGCAGTGGCCATCTTCCCATTGATTCTGACCCGCTTGGGCATCACATTGGGCAGTAATCTTCACAGCTACCTGACATTCTTAACATAAATGTCAGCACAGAGTAGAGCGTTGGCCTCCCTCGGGGGCCTCTGCTCTAGCTTTCAAGTGGCTCCAGTGACTTCAGGCAGACTGCTATCCCCAGCTGGCCTCATGTGGCTCTTTGGCCTGTTTCCCATAACCCTGTTGTCTCTGGGGCCCCACATCTTCTGGGACAGGCTCCAGGAAGGGATTTCCCTCCTTGTCACCTCCTAGGATTCCCCATGGTGGTTTCTCCAGAGGAAAGACTTCTGTGTATAAGGCGGCCATGCCATTTCTAGCACAGAATTGAGTTGGGGGCAGAGGATGAGGGTCCAAGAATGTGACTCCTTGCCTCAGTTCCTTGAGACCTGGCATGTGACGTCCCCAGCTCACAAGACCCTTAGCTCCCCTCTGGCCACTCCCACAGTTCTCCTGGTAGAGGCCCACCCTCTCTGACACCTCACCCTGGAGGGTGCAGTCTCTTGACCTTGAGCTTGAAAAAGGACCTTTATGATGACCTCATTTTTCTCTCTATCACACACATACCCACCCACACACACACCCACACACAGTCACCCTCAAATCATACGATTTGGTGGACATATGTCCTATTTGAAAAGTCTACAAGGGAAAAACATTTACATTTTCTCAGTCATTCCTTCCCAATTCAATTTCTTTCCTCGTTCTCAGAAAGTTCTTCTTAAAGCCTCTCCTCACTCTGTCTTGCTGCAGTTGGAGCCCATTTTGTTCAGCAACCACTTGTGAGGCCCCAATCTTTCTACCCCTTAAACCTTTGTCATTCTTTGACATCTTCAGGGTAACGTTCTCTAGGACCCCACGATGCATATCTGTCTTCTCATAGGCATTATGTTTTCTTTTCTACCCCAAGACCCAAAAAGGCTTTGAGTTCCCCCCTTGGAGTTGGGTTAGGATGTGCACAAGAAATGCTGAATTGAAGTCACTTGAGTGAAGCGGATTAGGCACACCTAGCTTCTACTGATGTTAGGTGCTCGGTGCTCTCTACAGTCAGAGGAGGCAGAGTCTCCCTGGGGTTTCCAGACCTTTTTGTCTGGTTATCATTTAGTTCCCTTTTGTTCTTCTGGCTGCTAAGGCCCACCTCAGGTGTCTGCATGCCCAGCTGTCAGTGCAAGATGTGTGCTTAGCTTCCCAGAGTTGCCTGTGCTGACTTTTGGGCAGGTCCCTTGGATTTTTCTAAAGCACTTCGGGTGTCGGGCCAGGAACCTTGAGACATTCTGCAGGAATTCTGTGAGGTCCCACTGCTTCAGTCAGCACTTTTTCTAGGACTCCCACATATGAATTCCTGCATCTCCAAGATTCTGGCAAATCCAGCCTGAGATCCTGAGCCAGGGGGATCTCAGAGCCTCCACTTGGAATTCCAGAATGGTCACGAAGTCACCTCTCCATCTGACCTGAGTCTTCTGACTATATCAGTCATTGGATTTGTCTCTTCCTGACATGTGTTGGGTCTCAAACTCAGGCCCTTCTCCAGGGGCCTAGGTCAGCCACCAAGACTTCTGTCTAGGCTCCCCTGATCCATACGACTCAACCCGGGGTGGCAAAGAAGATGGTGGGGAGGGGTGAGGAGGATGTGAATTCACAGCCTTGAGAGCTGTCTTCAAACCACACAGAGCTGCAGGGGCGGGAGGTGGCTTTGTCGACACAAGTGTGTACCAGGTGTTCCTGCTGCCGGTGGCTGACCATGACCTTTTGTCTTGTTGCCAGGCGGAGACAGCAGCCAATCGTATCTGCAAGGTGTTAGCTGTCAACCAGGAGAATGAGCAGCTCATGGAAGACTACGAGAAGCTGGCCAGCGATGTGGGTACCCCCGAGTTCCCTTGGCCCTAGCAAGGCATTGCCACTCTACCCGAGAGGAAAGGGAGCCCCAGAACCTATACTCCCAGATCCATCCCTGGGGCACAGTCAGTTGGGTGCAGTCCACGAACCTAGCACAGCTGACCCTGGGCAGCCCCGCTCTGGCCCTCCCAGGAAGCAGAGGTGGGTCAGGGTTTCATTCAGAGAGCTGAGTTCCAGGCTTTTTCTATTGTCACTGAGCTTGGAAAATCCCTTCACCTCTCTGGGTCTTGGTTTTTTCATTTGTCAAGTGGGAGTTGAGTCAAGGGATCTCAGAGTCCTTTCCAGCCTGGTGTACTTTTCTGTTAGTTTCACTTACACTCAAAAAGTAGTATGTTCAGTTTTGGGAGGGCATGAACTGGGGATAGTTTAGGGTTGGCTCAGGGTAGCTCAGTAGCTAGGCTCACCCAGGGGCCAGGATGGGACAGGGCTGGGTTTGCTGTCTGCCATTGACTACTTTTGGGTTAAGGCACCTGCTTCTTCCTTAAAATAATTCAGCTTTCTGAGCAGTTCAGCCTGGACTCTTGGCAGACTGGCCATCCAGCATGGTAAGAACCCAAGTTCTGGAACCCAAGTACCTGGGTTTAAATCCCCGCTCTACCATTCCAACTGGGTCACCTTTGCAAGTCACATAACCTTGGCAGTGCCTTGGTTACCTCCTGTGTAACCTGGGAGAGAATCGCAACACTTAACCCCATAGTATTCCTGTGATTGACATGCCTGGCATCTTGCAGGTGATGAGTATATTTCCTGTTGTCACTTTCACTTCTTTATCGCCTCATCAAGAAAACAATCCAGGCTGTTCCCTGCCTGTGCCCTTAAAGCCGGCCACTTTCCGTTTGAGTCAGGGATCATGTCCTAGAATCTTAGAAGGTCAGGTAGCAAAGACCTCAGTGAACAGCTATTAGACTCCTCCATGGTATAAATGAGGAAACTGAGGCCAGCTAGGTAGTAGACCTAGAACTAGAAGTCAGGTCTTAGTCAAGCCGTCTTCCCACCATGTCTATGGTTCTTCCTCCGGCAGAGCAGGGAGGCTGAGTGATGCTGGCTGTGAGTTAAGGTACACTAGTGGCCAGGCAGTTCTCAGAAGAAACACCTTGGAACCTGGTCTCATGGCCTGGGAATGGCCTCGGGCGGTCGCTGGGAAGGAGTGTACTGTCAGGAGAGATGCTCCCCGTTCTTCCTGGCCATTGGAGGAAAGGGAAGCCGGCCCTTGCCGCTCACCCCCAGCATCTTCACACCCTATCCTCCACTTACCCCCACAGCTGCTGGAGTGGATCCGCCGTACCATCCCGTGGCTGGAGAACCGGGCGCCCGAGAACACCATGCACGCCATGCAGCAGAAGCTGGAGGACTTCCGCGACTACCGGCGCCTGCACAAGCCGCCTAAGGTGCAGGAGAAGTGCCAGCTGGAGATCAACTTCAACACGCTGCAGACCAAGCTGCGCCTCAGCAACCGACCTGCCTTCATGCCCTCCGAGGGCAGGATGGTCTCGGTGAGCCCCGCGGGTCAGCCTGGGCCCCCAGCCGGGTCCGTCTCCATCCCTGAGTTGCTCCAGTGTGGTGCCATGGCCGACCCGGCTGGGTCATGTTTTCTTCTGCCTGAATACACTTCTCCCAAAGTCATTTCTCCCTCCAGGTTACCACCAGGCTCGAGTCCACACTCAGCGATGTGGAGTGGCTCCTCTCCCCAGGGGGAGAGTCCCCTCTCTCCTGACCATTCCGGGTCAGACTTGCCCTTCCACACCCCTAAATCATCTACCTCAGAATCCCCAGCTCCACCAACTTACTCCTACCCAGCAAAATTCATCTTTTGCAAACAGAATGCCTCTTGACATATTGTGCCAAAAAGGGCATAATTCAAAAGATAATTTTACTTCCATGGAATCTTGTTTAAGCACTTAAAAAAAAATATATTACCTTAAACAAGTAACAGATTTTTGTGGTAGGATATTTCTAAGATACAAATAAGCAAAATATAGAAAATAGAGATGACTTATCAACTTAAATTTTGTTTGGGGTAAAGATTCTTTTAGTCTTTCTATATAAATACGTTTTAAAAGCGAATCCTAAAGCATGTTTTAATAAGCTGCTTACAAAAAAACTAACATATCATGACCAGCTTTTCATGTCATTAAATACTCCTCATTTATGTTACTTTTTATGTTATTCCTCCCTCCTTACCCTCTCCTCAGTACTGGGGGAGAAATTTTATGAGCCAGAAACACATGCAAGTAAAAATTTAAGAATTCACCAGGGTAGAGCTTTTGCCCTTTAAAATGGAGAGTAATGAGAAGACCTAGGCATGTAAGACAGGAATGCGAGTGAGCAGGTGAAATGTGCAGACGGCATTTGAGGGAGGCAGTTTGGAAAACTGCAGTCCTTGTATGGGTTCCAGGTTCAAACAGCAGCTTTTAGGTAGTCAGAGCTGCTGCTGGCTGAAGGATCCTTAGTGTGAGTTAGAGAAAGTGCACTCTCTCTGGCAAACGCAGCCTTGCCCCCAGGCACAGAGTGGGGACCAAGTCGGGGAGTTCGGTGGCACCCAGGACAGGCTCAGCTGGTCACTGCAGCCGGATACCCTTGTGTTGACTGTAAGGAGCAGCCCTGTTGGTGGCTTCCTGTGGGTTTGTGTTCAGCATGTCACTCTTCTCAGACACTTAGCTGGCTCTCCCAGGCCAGGGTTCCCGAAGGCTCCAGGCTGCTTCCCAGAGCCCATCAGCATTTCAGACATGTGGGGAGGTAGGGAGGCTCCCACACCTGCTTGCTTTGTTTAATTTCTTCTTCTGTTTCCCTTGCTGGTGCTACAACCTGTATAATGGGTCAGAGTCCTGTTGGAAGTCAGTCCTGGGGCCACAAAAGGCCTTGGGCTCTTTCCCGATAGGGCTGCGCACCGAAAGCCCCATAGCTGCGTGGACTCTGGCCACATTCACTGCCTGGGAGGCTTGTTGCCCAGGAGCCTAGGGAAATACCTTGGGTTTGGGTGGGTATGGCCCAGACGGGAAAGAGGACCCTCTTGGGAGGCATGGAGCAGCTGTGGGAGTCTCGGGCCCAGGACCCGAGCCAGGCCCTGACCATGTACTTCCTGTCCCCAAAGGACATCAACAATGCCTGGGGCTGCCTGGAGCAGGCAGAGAAGGGCTATGAGGAGTGGCTGTTGAACGAGATCCGGAGGCTGGAGCGGCTTGACCACCTGGCAGAGAAGTTCCGGCAGAAGGCCTCCATCCACGAAGCCTGGACGGACGGTAATGCCAGCCCTGCCCCCTGGCTCCCTGAAGGTGCTGACTTTTGGGCTCCCCCACCAGCGACCACAACTCGTTTCTTCTCTTGCTTTTTGTTAGTTTTCTCTTACTAGTTCTTCGACAGTAGGCAAGTTCATTAGCCCTTTGGTTGCCTCCGTTTTCTCATCTGTAACGTGGGGATAATAATAGTACCAATTTCATAGACGTATGAGAATTAAGTGAATTAGTGTAAGCGAAGTACTGAGATGAGTTCCTGGCATAGTACACTGCTATGTACATGTTAATTGCTGATTTTTTTGGTCACTGTGATGATTTCTTCTTCCCTGAGTCAGTTAGAGTAGGGTTCAAATCCTGCCATGTTGAAGCAACGTAAATTTGGACTAGTGACTTAAACCTAAACCCCATGTCTCATTTCCTTATCTGTACCGTGCAGATGATGATGTGCCCTTCTGTACTGGCTTCCTAAGGCTGCGGTAACAAATTACCACAAACCGGGGGGCTTAACACAATAGGAACGTGTTCTGTCACAGTTCAGGGGGCTAGAGGTCCTAAACTGAGTGATGGCAGGGTCGGCTCCTTCTGGAGGTTCTGAGCGGGAGGCCGTCCCATGCTTCTTCCTAGCATCTGGTGGCTTGTATCACTCCAAACTCTGCCTTTATTGTCACATGGCTTCTTCTCTCCATGTTTCTGTGACTGAATCTCTCCTTTTTCCAGCGAAAACACCAGTCGTTGGATTTAGAGCCCACCCTAATCCATTATGACTTCATCTTAGCCATTTATATCTGCAAAGACCTTATTTCCAGAAACAGTCAAATTCTGAATTTCTGGGTGGACATGTGTTTTGCGGGGACACTATTAACTCAGTATTACCTCCTTATGGGGCTGTTGTAGACTTAAATGTCATAAGCATATTTTACGCTTAAGTTGAGTGCCCGGCACATGGCACACAGGCAGGAAATGGTTGCCCTGGGTATTTTTCCTCCATTGCCTTTCCGTTTCCTGTTTCTGGCCTCCAATGACAGCGAAGCAGAGCCCTTGCTGCAGCACCTGTGTGTCTCTGTGACTCTCTCCTGGAGGCACTCAGGCTCTGTCTGGTGTCTGTGTATCAGCAGCTAAGGTTAACTCCAAAGAGAAAATCAACCTGGAATAGTGTTTCCTCAGAACTGAGCTGGGGCTGGAGAAGGGGACTGGAACTGCCCAGATCTTAGGGCCCTGTGGCCATTTCAGCTGGCATCTCAGAGGCAGACCTCATTGGCCAGTGGAGCTCAATGCCCTAAGACCCCTAATGGCTCTTTAGTGTCCCTCACACATTAGGCTGAAAATGCATAGGCACAGCCACATCCTATGGCCAATGGTAGCGACTCAGCTTGGTTGGGGATAAGATTATGCTGGACTCAGCCAAGGGGGTCAGGTTGGGCTCCCCATTGTAAGTATATAGGCTGAGCTTTGTACACAATGCTTATGAAGCTGCCGCCTGCCCTTTACTACACAGGTATGGAGTTATTTATCCTGGTAGTGCAGGGTGGAAGGGGGATGGCGGTTGTACCGATTTACCCACACGCTTCTCCTATGTCCTCTCTGGAGCCAAGAACAGCTCACAGCAAGGTACAGAGCAGGGATTGCCCTGTCAGCATGCCAGCAGTAGATGCCGGCACAACCTCTGGCAAAAGCAGTCCTGGTTGCACGGCTTCATACCTAACGATGTTTTTGCCTACTAATCTGGGAATTCCATTTCTTGAGACTGTCTAAAGAATTAATCTTAAACATGGGGGAAATCTCGTGTCTGTAGATGTTTGCAGTGAGACCATCTATAACAGTGCAGGATGAGGGGCCTGGTCTCCCATAGTAGGTTACACCAGTGGTTCCCAACCCCCAGGCTTGGATAGGTATCCATCTGTGGCCTGTTAGGAACTGGGCTGCACAGGAGGTGAGCAGCGGACCAGCGAGCAAAGCTTCATCTGTATTTGCAGCTGCTTCCCAGCACTAACATCACTGCCTCAGCTCCACCTCGGATCATCAGACATTAGATTTTCATAGGAGCACTGGTCTCTGGTGCCATAAAGGTTGGAAACCACTACCTATTGTTTTAACACAACATCTATGTAAGGAAAGACTGAAAAGGAGTAGATACGTAGGCTCCTCCGTTATTTTTTATATTGTATTATTATTCTGACTTAGTAGAGGCAAGGAAAGAAATGCCATATTAGGCACAGCCCTCAGCATCTCAGCCCAGCTTTCATTTATGAGGGGGGCTGAGCATTCATGACAGGTGCAGACATGGGGCGGGCATGCAAGAAGGCCAGGTCAGGCCCTGTCCTGTGTCAGTCGCTTCACAAGGTGGCTGTCTAATGTCATCTATCAACAGTCAACCGGAGGTCATATCTCATCCCATTTTCCTACTCAGAAATGGAAATCCAAGAATGCAAGCCCTGCCTGCCCCGAAAGGGAGAGGGCAGTGTACCTGATGGTCGGAGAAGGTTCTGGCCATTGATGGAGATGGTATAGAGTGCTCCGGACACACTGACCGTACTGAGTGTGCTTGAGCAGGAATGGTCCCGGCAGGACTGCTGGGGGCTAGCAACAATAACTGGAGAAACTATAAAGATGGGGGGGTACCTACCCCTGACCGCTTGTCTAGTTTTCTCCTGGATGCATATAGGGTATGGGTCGTTGTTTCCCGCTGTTTATAAAGTTAACGTTATACCTATACATCCCCTGTAGTCCTGCATAGCCTTCACATGTACCCACCTCTGATGGCACCACACGTGCTCTGTGGAGAGTAGTAACTTCCCTGGCCTGACCCCCTGGTGGATCTCTGGTTGCACATCTGCTTTCTCTCACTGCAGGTGACTGATATTGTATGGTGGGCATCTCCTTGGGATGTACCCCCAGAAGTGGTGCTCTGGAGGTCCTGAGAGGGTAGATGGTCAGTTCAAGAAGATGTGGCCTCTGCTCACCCACCAGCTTCAGCTAAGCCCTGTACCATGTCTCTGAACCCAGGCAAAGAGGCCATGTTGCGGCAGAAGGATTACGAGACGGCCACACTTTCGGAGATCAAGGCCCTGCTCAAGAAACACGAGGCCTTTGAGAGTGACCTGGCTGCCCACCAGGACCGCGTGGAGCAGATCGCTGCCATCGCACAGGAGCTCAAGTAAGTCCAGCCTGCCTGGCTTGGGGCTGCGATGGGAGATGACATGTGTCTGTGATAAGTGAGGTGGGCGGGTACAGCCCAGTGCCTGGGCAAGAAGGTTGTCAATGCAGAAAACTAAGAATGTCCCTTTGGGTAGAGAAGGAGCCCATGACCCTTCCTGTTACAGGCCTTCAGCCCTTATGTATAACCAGTGCAGAGCAGAAGGTGACCAAGTCTTGGCTCTGAGCTCTCACTGCCTCAGTGGCTCCCTGATGTTGGGCATCAGGTCAAGGCTGGCATCGCCTGCAGCCAAGGTTGGGGTGAGGGCCTTTGCAGAGGACCAGCCTTCTTTGGTCTCCTCCCAGTGGTGTCCTGAAAGCCAAGGAGTTAAGGGGTTAGGAGGGGCACCTGGAAGGTCTTGATGAAGTGAGCACACCTGGCCTTCAGCATCACGAGTGCTTCCAGCCTCAGGAAGAGAACGGCAGGCCACAGAGGCAGCCTGGGTCACCTGACTCTTCCTGTCTCTTCCCTCCCAGTGAGCTGGACTATTACGACTCACCCAGTGTCAACGCCCGGTGCCAAAAGATCTGTGACCAGTGGGACAATCTGGGGGCCCTAACCCAGAAGCGGAGGGAAGCCCTGGAGGTGAGGGACCCCACGGGAGATGGAAGCCTGCTGCCAGCAGCTCTGTGTGCCCCTTCCTGCTTTGTGACTCCTTTTGCTTTGGGCTAAAAGACTCCATTGGGTCCCCCAGAACTCCTTCAGCCCTGGCCAGAATGTGGAGGGCTCATATTGTCCCTGGATTTGGGCTTTGCTCTATGGAGAGGCTTCGTCTCTTGCCCTAACCATATCTCATCACCTGGTTTTGTGCACTTAGCCCAACCTCATCCATTTTTTCCTATTCTAGGAAAACCAGACTCTGGGTTCCAGGCTGGGTGACTCTAATGTGGGGTGCTCTGCACACTCCCTGTTAAGAACAAGTGCTCCAGAGAGTGGCTGTTCTTTCTGCCTGTTAGTCTGGTGCTTCCAAACCTGGACCCCTTGGTGCCGGCCTGGAGGATCTTAGAGGGAGGAGAGGAATTCTAACTATGACTCTGCTAAACTTCTCCCCACCCCTCCCTATCTGACACTCCCAGCGGACAGAGAAACTGCTGGAGACCATTGACCAGCTGTACTTGGAGTACGCCAAGCGGGCTGCACCCTTCAACAACTGGATGGAGGGGGCCATGGAGGACCTGCAGGACACCTTCATTGTGCACGCCATCGAGGAGGTCCAGGTGCGCTGCGCCCCCACCCCCTCACCCCGGAGGCCGGCCCCCCCAGCCAGTCCCACTCCTGCAGGATGCCCCGCTTAGCGAGAGGACTGAGCACAGCATCCCAAGGATTTCATAGATTCAAAACCTTTGTGTTTTACTTATTTTGATTAGCTAATACATGCACATGGCACAAAATCAAAAAGATAAAAAGGACATGCAGTGAGTTCTTGGTCTTAGGCCTTGTCCCCAGCCCCTAGGGCCCCTTGCCAGAGGCAAGCAGTGTGGCCACACAGTCTCTGCATATGCGAGCAAATGTATTTAGTGAACACATTCTTCTCCACACCTTTTTTTACACAGAAAGTAGCTTTTACTATATACTGTTTCCTGAACCTTTATTTTTAACGGTTACCTTGGAGCTTGTTTCATATCAATAAATGGCTTCCTTGTTCTTTTATACAACTGCGGAGTGTTAGAGCGAAGCACTGAGGAAGCCTGTGTTGGGGGAGGTTGCCTGGGAGCAGGTCTTGGGGTACCTGACTGACTGTGGGGTGGTGAATGCCCCAGGGTTGCTGCCTGCTTCTCCAGAACCGAGTGTGAAGCTATTGCTCTGATGGCTCTGCCTTCCCCTTCCTGTGGCCAGTCGTGCCTTCCTGGTTCCTGGCTGTGAGAATCCTTGGTTGATGCCTCCAGGCCTCTGGGGGCCCTTTTCGCCCACCTCTCCCCTGGGACATCTCTCCCCTGGGACACCTCTCCCTTTGCTCATCTTGCCCACAGGAGGCACGAGCCCCTCCAGTCACTATGCTTCTCCTGCATCCTTCTCTCTGTCCAGGGACTGACTACAGCCCATGAGCAGTTCAAGGCCACCCTCCCTGATGCCGACAAGGAGCGCCTGGCCATTCTGGGCATCCACAACGAGGTGTCCAAGATTGTCCAGACCTACCACGTCAACATGGCCGGCACCAACCCCTATACAACCATCACACCTCAAGAGATCAACGGCAAATGGGACCATGTGAGTCCAAGGGTTGGGTGGGGCATTGGCTGAGCCATTGTAAGTTTCATGAGGTCAGGGATTTTTGCCCTTTTTTTGGTTGATAGATTTTTATTGTTTTTTGTTGTTGTTTGGTAGCATAGTCAATTCTCATTATCTGGCATGTTAATGAATGCCTGCATTTCTAGAACAGGTCAATGCTTTCACTGCCATCACTGACTGGCATTTCCCTTCATGGGGCCTGGTTCTGTTCATCTGAAATATGAGGCAGAGGGCTGGTCCACCCACAATGTGCCATGGTTACTCCCGCCCCAGGTGCGGCAGCTGGTGCCTCGGAGGGACCAGGCCCTGACGGAGGAGCACGCCCGCCAGCAGCACAACGAGAGGCTACGCAAGCAGTTTGGGGCACAGGCTAATGTCATCGGGCCCTGGATCCAGACCAAGATGGAGGTGGGTCCTGTCGTGGGAGGCGGGGGTAGGTCTTCTACCCCTTCCCAACACCATCCCAGCCAGACAGGCTTGCCTTGTCTCCTCTCAGGACGGGAGGACTGATGGTCCTGAGCCCATGACTGGTCTGCTACCCTACAGAGGGTGTGGAGCTCATGCAGGAAAGCCTGTGGGCTGAGCTTAGTGTCTGGCTTTGGAGCAAAGACCCCCCCCCCACACACACACACACAGGGACACCACTAAAGAGCCACATAAGAAAGTCCCACAGCACCTGAGTTGCTGATGTGGCTTCCCCTTATGGCTTATCTGGCTGGCCAGATCTCCCTTCCTCCATTTCCTCCATTATCAGTGCTCCTGAGCTGTGAGCTTGGTCAGGGAGGATGGTCTTTCTAGGGAGAGACCTGGACCTCAGGCAAGCATGGAACTTCTTCTGGAAGGAATCATGTGGGCCAGATAGCAGGATGCTGTAGATCGGGGAAGGATTAGAGCATGGTGTCCCTCTGAGCTCCTTGAGGTCAGAGTCCAGGTCGAGTGCACATTTGTGCATAGTAGGTGCTCAGGAAATATTTGCTGGATTGAATTGAGTGAACAGGAAGTACTTTCACAGGAAGGTTTGTTTACATGGATGAAGGCCAGATAGAAACGAGGATTATACCTGGCCCATGGAGATGGGTGGATTGAAGTGGGCTAGGCAGGCATCCTAGTTGCAGAACACCAGGAGCATGGCCACTGAAGAGGTAAGCCAGGTGCACTGAGGCTGTGAGGACCTGGCTCACTGGGCACAGCAAGCATTCCTGAGGTGAGTGATGGTCAGGAATAAGGCTTAGGAAGTGAGTTCAAATAGCAAACAGAGATTAGGTTAGCAACTGACCTTGTATCCCCTTCCTGAGGCTGTCAGGTGCCCAGGAGATGGGAAGTGTTTCATTCACTGGTAACAGTGCCTTTCACACACCTCTGTGATGCTCGTTACGTACCAAAGAGCGCCCATGTGGAACGTGTCTACCTCTGGGTTCACTAATCCCTGATGGGCTCCCTGGTGCTGGGCTGGGAACTGAGAATCATCGGGGGAGGGGGGCAGCCTCACCCCAGGGACACAGAGTTGGGGGCATTGACAAAATCCTCATTCATGGGTGAGCAGGAAATTGGGAGGATCTCCATCGAGATGCACGGGACCCTGGAGGACCAGCTCAGCCACCTACGGCAATATGAGAAGAGCATCGTCAATTACAAGCCCAAGATTGACCAGCTGGAAGGGGACCACCAGCTCATCCAGGAGGCACTCATCTTTGACAACAAGCATACCAACTACACCATGGAGGTAGGTGGCTCATCCTTGCTTCTCTGCAAAGGAAGCTCTGGATCCCCTCCGCCCCCTTTCTGGGCCGGGCAGAGGGGAGGCTATGATCTTCCAAGGAAACTGGCCACAGTAGGATAAACTCTTGCTTTGGAGTGAGGGGATACTCACTTCTCACCCAGAAGTTCTGGTCTTTAGTCTCAGTGCTTTCTAGATTTCCCCAGGAGCTTGTTGATGTAGATTTCCAGAATTTGATTCACTAGGTCTGGAATGGGACTTGGGAATCTAAGTTTTTAATAAGCACCCCAGTGATTCTAATGCTACTGGTTTCCACACTCTGGCTTAGGTACTTATGTGCTAACCAACAATGTGTTTTGACCTTAAAGATGTGTGTGTGTGTGTGTGTGTGTGTGTGTGTGTGTGTGTGCGCGCGCGCGCGCGCGCGTGTGTGCGTGCGCGCCTAAGTTTTTTGTCTTATAATCTTTTCCACAACCAAATTTTCCTTCCTTCCTACCCCGACCTATGCTGGCAGTTCTGATTTCTGCTCTCCCAGGCAGAGGTCACCACCCTTCCTGCCCATGCTTCCCCATTCATCCTCTGGGTCCTCTGTTTTGGTTTCTTATCCTGGTTCCCCCACCTCTGCTGAAACTGTGAGTCTGGATGGAAGGCCAAGTTTGATTGCTTTGACCATTTAGATGGTCATGGGAAGGAGTGGCCAGGGGCAGCCTGGGCCAGGCCTGGGGCCCGTTTGCTGACAAGCCTCTCGCCCATCCCTAGCACATCCGCGTGGGCTGGGAGCAGCTCCTCACCACCATTGCTAGGACCATCAATGAAGTGGAGAACCAGATCCTGACCCGGGATGCCAAAGGCATCAGCCAGGAGCAGATGAATGAGTTCCGGGCCTCCTTCAATCACTTTGACCGGGTGAGAGATCCACCCCTTGCACTTGCTCAGAGCAGTCCCCAGCCCCTGCCTCAGGGCCCTAGAGGGCATTGCCCAGGGTGTGGGCAGCGATGCTGGACCCATTTCCTGGGCAGGTGAGGAGGAGGAAGGAGAGGGAGGAATTGCCATTAGCTTGCCCTGACTCTGCATTGCACAGTGTTGGCCTTGGAAAGCCAGTCCTGGTGCCCCATGAGCTGCTCTGTTTTCGTGGAGCGAGAGCTCATATTGTGGGTGGAGAGAAGACCCCTGACCCCTGACCCTTGCTCTCCTTCCATGAGTTGTCAGTCAGCCCTTGAGAACAAGGCTGCCATAACCTCCAGTGGGGTTTCTCCTGGCTGTGGGGACTGTCCCTCGCCTCTGCCTCAGAGGAGCAGAAGTTCCATCCTACCTCCGTCCCACCCCTGGGGCAGCCTCTGAGACATTGTGGAGATGTCAGAATTGTCAGCTCTGGGACAGGCTAGGATTTACGTGGGTTCCCCTCTCAGTGCCCTGGGGCTTTGGGGTAACTACTTTGGGTGGGAGGGAGCATGGGGTTAGGTGCTGCCCACCACTCTGCCTGCTTCACTGCCCTCCTGGTGCCTGGCTGGGTGAAGCCCTCCTGGAAACTGGGGTGGGGCATCGGGCTGGAGGACGGCTGGGCACCTCTGGGGGCTTCTCACCCCCTGTGGCTCACTGTGCTCCCTTCTGGCCTGCTTTCCGAAGCAGGGCTTTGTGTGCCAGGGAGGGGACACCCTTGGGACCTCGTCTGTGTGTCTAACTGTGTGCACTTTTATTTTCCCTCCTCCCCCACCTTATCCACCCTCTACCCTCTCAATCCGCATGCCTTTGTCCCCGTGTCTCCCCACACACGCCACCCTCCCCCTGGGGCATGTCCCACTCCCTCCCCTCACGGCCTCCACCTCCCTGGCACCGCATGGCTCGCTGCCTGGCGCACGGCGGCCCTAGGATCACTCCGGCACGCTGGGTCCCGAGGAATTCAAAGCCTGCCTCATCAGCTTGGGTTATGATATTGGCAACGACCCCCAGGTACTTGCCTCCTGCATGGAGCACACTCAGGGGTGGCATCCGGGGCGAGAAATAACGCGTTTCTCCTTTTTCTCTTCTCTGTCTGGATCTCCCTGTCCCCCACTTTCCTGTGGGCCATGGGGCTCGTCCTCTCCTGCTGTCCCTGCCTGGCCCGGTTGGGCTCCTTCTCCTGCTACTCCGACCTCTGACCCTGCCCTCGGTTATCTTTCGTGGGACCGGCTCGGTGCCTGCCTTCCTCTCTCCTCGCCGTTCTCCATCCTGTGGACGGAATTTTGCATCTCCCTGCTCTGTCTTCCTTTTTCCTGTGGACATTTTACCCGGATGTATATTTGCATCTACTGCCCCTGTGTTCCTCTTCCCTTTCTGACCCCAAAACCATACACCTTGTCTTCCCCTCCGGCCGTCTGTGCCCCTGTCTTCCTGGCCCTTGGCTGGCCCTTCCTCCTCCTGTCTCTGGCCCTCCTTGTTTCTTGGTGACACTGCCCCCACAGAAGAAGACAGGCATGATGGACACGGATGATTTCCGCGCCTGCCTTATCTCCATGGGTTACAACATGGTAATGTAAACCCCACCCTCTGTCCCGGTGAGGGGCAGCCATCTGGCCACAGAGGCCCAGTGCTAGCTGTGGCGATCTGGAGGCCCTCGGGCCAGGGGATGCTCTCTCCAGAGGGGGCTCAAGATTCTGGCCGCTGGGGAAGAGGTTCCTTGAAGGCAGAGCCCAGCTTCAGGGCCTGTGTGTGTCCTGCATTCCTGGCCTCCTCGCTCCAGTCTGTGCCGGTTTATCTTCTGGTACTTAACTGTGGAGACAGGCTTTCTCATTCCCACCATAGATGGCTGGGCTGACCCTGAGGCTGGCAGGAAGGACTGGTAGTTTGGACATTCTGGATTTGGATTGGTTTGCTTCATCTTGAATAAGGCACGGAGATTTGTAACATTTCCCTGATGGCTCCAGCCAAGCCTACTGCCCCTTTGCCACTGCTCGGGCTCTTCTGCAACCTTCTCAGCTGCCTGCCCTCATGCAGGGCCTTCTGAGCAGGGCAGGGGCCTTAGCTGGGCAGCCAGGCGACTCCTGGGCCAAAGTACAGAGCCCTCAGGCTGCCAAGCACAGGGCGAGAGCACAGGCTCTAGGAGCAGTGGATCTGGGGGTAAATCCCAGCTCTGCCATCACCAGCTTGGGGGCCCTGATGAGGTGAGGGGACTGCAGGACTGTTGTAAGGGTTAAATGAGGGAACTTACACGAGTGTTATGCACTTGTCTGGCACATAGAAAGTATAGTATTATAGGGAGAGCACAGGTTGTGGAGCCAGACTGCCCAAGTTCAAATACCAGCTCCACTGACTACTGGCTATGTGACCTTGGACGAGTCACTAAGCCTGTCTGGGCCTCAGGTTTCTCATCTAGAAATTTGATGGAAATAATAAATGCCTATTTCATGTGGTTGTGGTGTGGGTTAAATGAATTAAAATATACACAGCGCTTAGAATAGTGCCTGGTAGATAATATATGCTATGTGGGTATTAGCTGTTGTTATTGTCATTGTTGTTATTATCAACTTTATCGTAATTTGCTCCAACGAGAGCCCAGGCATCTGTAGGGGGTGGGAAGCCCTGAGCGTGGGCTTCACTGTTGGCTGTTGTGTCCCTGTTGTACCCTCTGGACAACCCAGATTGGGACAGGGGCTGCTGTGCCTTCCTCTAACAGCTACAGGCTACTCTGAGCCCCTGGGGCCTTCAGGTGCCTATGAGAGAGCCCAGCAGGCTGTGGCTCAGAGGCTGACAGGCCTGGGGTTGGCTCTTCTCTCCAGGGAGAGGCAGAATTTGCCCGCATCATGAGCATTGTGGACCCCAACCGCCTGGGGGTAGTGACATTCCAGGCCTTCATCGACTTTATGTCCCGTGAAACGGCTGACACGGATACAGCAGACCAAGTCATGGCTTCCTTCAAGATCCTGGCGGGTGACAAGGTGTGTTGGCTATGGTGTGGGTGCCGTGCTGGGGTGGTAGGCACTGGCTGGGCTGTGATCTGGAGGGGACTTTGTGAGCTTCTCCACTGTCCCTTCTCCCAGGGTCCCACAGGGTCCCACTGTGTGTGTGTGTGTATACACATGGATGTGTAATACACACGTGTGTTTGTGTATGCATATGTCTTTGTATCCAGAAGTACGGGGTTGGGGGGTCTGGAATGGGGACAGCACCGTACATAGGGAGGGGCGCAGCTGCCCAGCTTCGCGGCCGCCTTACCTCACTCTCTCGGCAGAACTACATCACGGTGGACGAGCTGCGCCGGGAGCTGCCGCCAGACCAGGCCGAGTACTGCATCGCGCGAATGGCCCCCTACACCGGCCCTGACGCCGTGCCTGGTGCTCTGGACTACATGTCCTTCTCCACGGCGCTCTACGGCGAGAGTGACCTCTAATCCGCCCCCACTCGTCCAGCGCCCTCACCCCTACCCGCGTGAGCCCCGCCCTGCACCTCCGCTGTACCCCCCTCCCCTGCCCGGGTTTGGTTTCCACGCCCAGCCTCCAACGGGCCAGCTGGGACCCAGCGCGGCACTGATCCTCCTGCCCGCCAAGTGACAGTTTACAAAATTATTTTCTGCAAAAAAGAAAAAAAATTATGTTTAAAAAAAGTAAAAAACCAAAAAACCGCATATTTTATTATAGAAAAAGTATTTTTTTCTCCACCAGACTTAAATGGAAAAGAGGAAGAATTAACTATTTGCACCGAAATGTTTTGTTTTGTTGTGACATAGGAAAATAACTAAGCACAATGTTATATTTCTTTCTTTTTATCGACTTTTTTTTCTATCTGTCCCATCTGCTGTATTCGATTCTCCAATCTCATGTCTGCCTTGATGTGGGAATGGGGGTGGGAGGTAGGGTATGATCTTGTCAAAAGGCACATTGGTGCATGTGTTTGCTAGCTCACTTGTCCATGAAAATATTTTATGATATTAAAGAAAATCTTTTGAAATGGATGTTTTTGCAAGGAAGAGAATTTATGTGGCTTGTCTCGTTTTTAAGTCTAGAGGTGTGATTCGCCTCTTCATCAGTGTACTTTTTAAACTATAATATTACCTATTAAAAATGGTCAGGACAAAATTGGAGTATGGGCAACTTTGCTGTTGCTTGGCACAGACCATATTAAAGCAACAATGCTCCCATGACAGCTCTTGCTTGGCTTGCTCCTTGCTTGCTGTTTTCCAGAAGTGTGTGTGGGTTCAAGGGTGGTGTGGGGCACCTGTATACACACCTCTAATATGTTTTTGACCCTGGTACATTCAGTCTTGCTCTTCATTTTCTTCGTTTTAATAAGGAAAAGTGGTTTCCTCACAAGTCTCCCCTGGTTTGAAAACAAGGTCATTGGATATGTAAAGGACTCCCTGATGATAAGCTCCACCTTTGTCTCTGCAACATCAAACAACTTTGTGACATCTGTCTGCTCCCTATGCTTTTTATTTTTGCCACTCAAGACAAATTGAGTTATCTCAGTAAGGGTGACCTCACCCCTTGCTATTCGAGATGTCCCACAGATGTTCAGCATTGCCTGTGTGCTTATTGGAAATGCAGATGCTCAGGCTCTGCCCCAGACCTTCCAAATCAGAATCCACGTTTTAACAAGATAGCAGCGGATCTGTGTGCATTGCTGTAGCCTCTGTTTTCTCTCCTTACTCTTCTCTCCAAGGCTATCTTTTACTCCAAGTGCAGGCAATGAAAACTGCCAATGATGCTATGAGAACTAACAGTGCAGTGGGTTATGTAAGAAATGTAAGATGCAACTGAAACTGTAGATCTGTGTTCCAGTAATGGCGTATCTAGGAGTTGAAACAGTTTAGTGTAGCAGTTACAGGGAGTTGGGTCTGTGGAGTCCGTGTGCCAGAGTTCAAATCCATGACTGCCATTTCCAAAGTGGGTAAACTGCACTACTGTTCTCTTATGTATTAAGTGGGGCTAACAGTGCAGCTTGATGGGGAACACCATGGAACAAGGCCAGAGTCTGGTCTCAGAGAGTCAGAGCTATTATGTGCAAGCCTAACCAAGGGTACAGTAGTAAAGGAGATGAGGAGACAGAAATTGTTCCAACAGGTTTTCTAAAAGGGCAAACTCTCTAACATGCCTCGATTTCCAGAGGTAGGGCCAGCTTCCTTATCAGAGCTCACTTTTAAAAAAATGTGTAAGACATTTGAACACAAGTATGTTTAACAAATTATTCTACAACCTTATGAGAAATGCCTTTATTTGAGTTTCTCAATGTCAAGGGTGCTTATATGTGTGTGAATGACTATAATTAATTTTTAATCTGTTAAGAGGTAAATATTAAATCTATTTTTTAAGCTTTTAAGGTCATCATGTACGTGTTATATTGATAATGTAAATTTTTTCTGTAAAAACAACTCTTGCTTATCTTAATCATGCATTTAACAGGTTAAATCCTTCCGTTTGCAAACCTTGTTAAATTTCTTTAAATATTTTAAACATATTTCCAAGTTTTAATAATCCTTTCCAGGACATCACACCGCCAATCCAGGTAGATTCAAATTTAAGAAGCGAAGTCTTGCCTGGAACAACACAATTGAAATATTATCAGCGTAGTAATCACTTCCTCTGGAGCAGTTCAAAGCTTTTCAGGGTTTACTAACAATTGTCTTACACCTCCAAAATGAAAATCACACATCTAATTTCAATTACACATTTCAGATAAAAACCACAAAGCTAAGAGATGCCACGTTCTCTTATGTGTTTGAGCACCCTGAATTAATTCACAGGTTGTCATGAATACACCAAAATATTAATACTAAGAGTTTGATTTACTCCATCTGTTTACTTATTTCTAAACAGGTGATTTTAGGTCCCCTTACTAACTTGTTGCTGGTTTTGGAGTCAAAAGTTCAGAATCGTGGTATACTGTATGTCACTTGGAGATTCCTAACCAGGACACAAGATGAAGTGCTCACACACTTCCAGGGCGATTCTCCCCAAGGCACAGGTGACTTCATGGCATTGGTACTAACAGTCTGCTATGTCACCAGGGTCCCCGAGCCCATGCCTTCCACGAGGCATTTGTTTTGCAACCCATTTCATTTCTCATCCCCCAGTCATCTTTTGGATTTTATTTACCCTTGCCCAATTTTCTTTGTAACCTACTCTAGTTAAAATGGTTGGGTAGATGAAAGTTTCTACCCTGACCCAGGTGGCAGTTAATAGTTTATTCTTCAGTGGGATGAAAGTCCTTGCTTCTCTTTCCTGCCTGTGTGAAGTATGCTTCTCTTTTGTATTTCTATCTACCCTTGTACCTCTGTAGGGACTTTGCTGACAGCCTTGTGAAGGCCAGCTACAAAAATAGCTCCTCTTTCTTGGCCCTGTCAACCTCTTAGCAAAATCTTAATGACCATTCCAAGTACCTGGCCTGTCTCAGGAATGTGCTGTGTCCTCCATCACTGGCAACTCAAAGCTGTCCCCTGGACACAGGATCAATGCCCAAACAATGCAGTCACTAGGCTGAGTGGGTTATGAGTACTGAAAGGATATCGGACTGAACTTCTTAGGTTGTAAAGAGAGATTGGAGGCTTTGTCAATTCTTTGGCCTATGCCAGCATTCTGGTGCTCAGCGTAGAGAGCGTCCAAGAGTCCTATGAATTTGGGAGGTGGGGGAGCACCCTCTGAGCTGTCTAACTAAACAGACTTTGACTAGGGCCAGCCTTTTGGTCACAGGGAAGAAATACCTCTTTCAACCTCGATACCTTTCAAGGGCAAATGACTTCCCCAAATGGGGTAGGCAATGCCACCTTTTCCTGTGCCTGACACATAGTAGACATTTTATAAGTGACAATAAGTATTATTAATACATGCTTTAAAAAATCAGCTGTGGTTTGTTGTGCTATTTTAAATATTCTTAAAGAAATAGGCCTGACTATTGAAAAGTACTGTTAAGGAGAGCCCTGCACAGTCCCCAGAAGATGTCCACATTCTGATCCCAGGAATCTGTGATTATGTTTCTTTATATGTCAAATAGGACTTTGCAGATAGAATGAAATTAAGACTCTTGAGATGGGGAGAAAATTCTGGATTATTTGAATGTGCCCTTGTGACAGAAAAGGAGACAGGAAGACAGAAGCAGAGGTTGGAATGATGTGAGGCCACAGCCAAGAATTTGAGCAGCCCCTAGAAGCCGGAAAAGGCCAGGAAAGGTTATCTAGAGCCTCCGGAAGGAACACAGCCCCGCTGACCCATTTTGGATCTCTGACCTGTAGAACTATAAATGTTTTGGCTTTAAGCCACTAATTCATGGTAATTTGTTATAGCAACAGTAGGAAACTAATGTGCTTTGCTGTCCAGGTCTCTTGCAAGCCTGGCAGCCTCCCTGATGTCACTGGAGATTTTGAAGAAATAGCCCAGCTTCAAAGGCCTGAGCTGGCAACGTTGGCCTTTGGAGGCTGCCTTAGCTACAGAACCACAGTTCCTAACCCCAAAACACTAGTTCACAGAGGAGGCGGATGGATGCTATGAGCTCTGACACCCCAAAAGGGCCAGGATGACGGCCCAGTGCGAGGTCGGTGGGCTATTTAACTCCACTGGTTGGTGGCATTGAGCTGAGGGGCTGAAGGCTGTGGGCTTAATCTCTAAATGGGATAGATTACCTCACATGGAGAAGGTCCCCAAGGTCACAGGCTGATTCCTCACCTCCAGACTAGGCCAAATTTAGGGGAACAGGACAGGGATAACTGAGCAGTAGCACTGCCATCAAAAACCCCATCTCTGTGCAGTGCCCTGGAGGATGGCACCAGGCACATAACCAGCCCCTCTCACACTGGGCACCAGGGAAATCTGTCAGAGCTGGAAGCATACATTGAGGCCAAGAGGGTCCAAAGTTCACAGAACACCACTTGTTAGAGTCCTTCAGCTGCATCACAGCTCCAGAAGTCACTTTGTGACCATCTAGGCTTTCAAAGTCCCAAGAGTTGTGGGAAAGTTCCTGTCTGAAATGCAATTAAGATGTGAGCAAACGCAGCTAAGGAGATGCAGTGGGAGGGATCCTTTGTCAGTAACGGGACCAACTAACCAGCTTAGAGACAAAGCGGAGATAAGATTTCAGGTTGTGTCACAGAACCCTGGAGCTACAAGGCAGCCTAGCTTCTTAGGGACCAGAGGCTGACCCCCCACCATGCCCCAGTGTTTAAATTTTTTCTACACAAGAGGTCAGTCCCAATTCCAAGTTTACAGGAGCCACTAGGCCAGCCTCTCCTGGTCTGACATGATTTTACCTAGCAGTGAATGAGGCTGAGTCCATTGCTCAGGAGCTGGAGGGGCAGGGGGGCGGGCAGACAAAAAAGGCAGCCTTATAAGGGCTGTCTCAATTCTTCATCAAGTTTTACATCTCTAAGATTGGGATGCAGTTTACAACCAATCTCACTTTAGAATTAACCCTGTCCTATCATTGCTGTCGGCCAAGTGGCATTTGTGACTTACTGTCATTGCCTAACCATTGTAATATAGGAATGTGAATTCTGTTTTTGTCTCAAACTTACATTAACACATTCTAGTAAGATCAAGCACCAAGATCAAAGCCTGTAGAAAGGTAGGCAGACAGAAAATCGGGGGACCCACACTTGGACCCACTGGTTGAAGAACACATCCTTGCTGCTGCGTTGAGAAGGGAACACCAAATGTGCAGGGCAGGGCTGTCACCTGCCTCTGGGCTGCGGTCAGGTTTCTTCATGTGCAGCCAGCAGCTGGCAGAGTGGGAAAACAGGGAGCTTCCTAGGGACCTTTGGGGAGAGTAGGGAGTCCCAGTTATCAGGCATATGCACACTCAGAAAAATGTGCCTGGGTACCTGTAGCAGACCCCAGGTTTAGGAACAAAATTTCTCCTTTTTAATTCAAGGCAATGGGAAGACAGGGTTCTTTATGTAAAACTTCCCTTTATAGGTTATATTTTAGAACACATCTATTCACTAACGGCTGCCAGGGGCAAGGTGGATGTAAATAAAATCTTGGGGCAAAGCAACCAACCCATAGTCCAGTAAGCCCCCATTAAAAGCTTCCACTTTTCCTACCCAACTAACCAGAAAATGCTGCTTTTGAGAAAGCTGATCTTTAAATGAGCTAGGTGGATGCTGCCCTCCGGTGGCCAACTGTGTCCTTACATCGTTTCCCAGCGAGGAGCAGGGAGGAGCCACAGCCCTCGCGCTCCTAGCTTCCATTTGCCCTGATCCCAACAGGTCCCAGCTGGCTCATTCCTAGGATGATGATGGACCTTGATCTGTGCCACAGAAGGACAGCAGAAGCAACTGGGCACATTTAACAGGAGAAAAACAACGGCTGACATTTGTTGAGCATTTGTGCTGTTGTCTGGGACCTCTGCATTGTCAGGGACCTCTGCATTGTCTGGCAAGAGTCACAGAGTGAGTGCATGATAGCAAGCTTCCTACCTGCAGTGTACAGGCCAGAGTGAGGGTTTGCTGGTTCTGTGGAGCAGCAGCCCCACGTGTCAGTAGGGTAGCATTAGTGCTGGTATCCGGAGCAGCTGGTCCTTGGGAAGGGTCCTGCAGGGAAGATGAGGTACTGTAACGGGAGCCAAGTCCTGGTTAATGGGGCTGCTTTTCAGGAAAGCCCACAGGATGCTAATAAGTCAGGACACATCCTCCGCAGGGAAGAGATCCTGTGCAGGCACGCCCTGGGTTTGCACGGGGAGCTGAGAAACACAGCATCATGAAAACTCTGAGGCAGGCTGGGAGTGGGGAAGCCAGCTTTCTCAAAATTTGGGCCCTACCACTGCTTCTGCTGCAACCAGCTGAAGTCCTGGCCAGCCTGACAGCTGAGTAAGGGCCCCCAAGGGAAAAAGGAAAGCCCCCTGGGGCAGTGGCCACAGGCCTGTTGGTTCCCCAGGCTCAAGATCTTAAGGATCTTGGGGGCCTCTGCCTAGAACTTCAGTGCTTTGGGTAGAAAACAGACCCTGTGAGTCTTCCAACCCAGCTTTGTGGTACAAGGACTGAGCCCTCACAGCTGTGTGGGGGAGGGGTTGGCTCCACTGGGCCCTGAGGGGTCAAGATGTCAATGTGTTCCTAGCCTCTCCACTCCACCCTCGGGGCTCAGGCCCTCCATCCTGAAATGGCCTACATGTTTCTGTGAGTTGTGGGTGATGGGGAGATGGCGCTCATCCTGGACACCTCACTGGTGTGGAAGGAGGAGCTGGGCGCGTGAAAAGTGTGTTTCCAACTTCCGCTTTACATGTGGGTGACCGGTGTATGGCCTTTGGCAGTTGTCAAACTGTGTAAGCTTTAAGTGGGGTCTAAGGCCTGGAGCGAAAGATGAATTTCGGGGCCAGTTGGTCCTGGAGGGCAAGTGGGTGGGGTTGGTGGCTCACCTAGCTGCTCTTGCACAGACAGTGGGTACCTAAGTAGGGGCCTTGCCTGCAAGACGTTCCTTGCTTTCCTTCCAAAAACCAATAAGATGGCCCTCCCAGGCCCCCCACCCAGGACTAGGGCTTCCCTTACTCCTATCCCCTCATAGTGCTCCTTTCTTTAGAGTATGCCCCCACCACAACTTCCTCTTTATGCCATTTTGTACTATATATATATATTTTTTGCATGAAACAAGTGTTATTTTTATAACTATATATAATTTTTTTTTTATTTGGAGAGAACTACAAATTGGATGATCCTCAGGAACACAGGCAAACTCAACTAGAGCGATAACTTCATTTAAAAGAAATACGTTCTCATAGATTTCTAAGAAAACATCCCAGAACCCAGTTTGAGAAAATCCTCACTTGGAAATTTAAGGTCATACTCAACGTAAATGTCTTTAAAATGTGAAATGCCAGTAGAAAAACTTCACCTTTAAAACTTGTAAAAATTCTTAAGATTACTTATTCAAATAAACATGCAACTTAAAAATGCTCATAGGATTTTGATTCCTGAGTGTAGGCAGATCTAAGGACCCTAGCCTGAGAGGCGCTAAGGTGAAATGTGCATATGCCAGGTTGATGCTGAGAGCTTTTTTTTTTTTTTTTTCTTGGTGTGGCTAAACCTTGCTCACTAAGAAATACAGAGTATCATCAACAATTATGTGAGAACCCTGGGTGATGGCGGGGAGGAATGCTCAAAATTTAAGCCTACAATAAGATATAAAGGAAATGGTAGGGTTGTTTGGAGTGGGGAAAGTATCTTTCCTTTTACTCTTCTAAGTTCTTGACTGAGGCCCTCTAACAAAAGACAGATTAACAAGAGAAAAGCGTATAAATTTATTTAATGTAAGTTTTAAGTGACACGGGAGCCGTCATCAGGAAATGACCCGAAGAAGTGGTTAAACCTGAATGATTTCATGCTAAGTTTAATGAAGAGTGGAAAGCTGTGAAGAGAGAGGATAGGACAGAGGGTGCGAGCTAAGCTAGTGACCTAGGGGAACTCGGCAAGGCCCGTTCGTTCAGATTCTTCTCCGAGTTCCTCCATCTTAGAGATAAGGATGCTCCTTTTATAGGACAGAGAGCTCAGAGGGAGGGCACCTCTCACATGAGGGTTTGTGACCTGCACCTGCTGTTTCCCAGATTCCTTCCGCTTAAAATACTCAATATGCCAGGTGCCATATTTTGGGGTGGCAAATGAACCCCATCATTTGAAAACTCAGGCTCCAGCATCTAGCTGCTTATGTCCAACTTCACCTCTGTTCCCAACTGCATGACCTTAGGCAACTTAACTAATTCTCTTAACCTCAGTTTCCTTATGGGGTTTGTTATAAACAAGACAACAGCCTCCAAATGGAGGCACTTATGCTAAGCCCCATGTCACCAAACCAAGACCTAATTATAGTTTCAGCTCTCTAAGAAACGGTATCTTAAACCTGTCAATCTGGAATCTCCAGTTCAGCACTAGTTAGGTCATCTGCGGGATAAACCCCTGCCATGCCCTGAAAAAAAAAGTAACGTTGCAATAACCAACCTGCTTTTTGCCGAGTATAACTTCCTTGCCCCTGCTCCCTTCTGCCCATAAAAGTCTTTCATTTTGTGCAGCCCCTCAGAGCTCCTGTCTATCCCCTCGACCGGATGACACCGGATTTGAATTGGTGTTTGCTCAAATAAACTCTTAAAAATTTTACTACTCCTCAGTTTACCTTTCAATAGGTTAAACGTAACCTCCATTTGAGGGCTGTTTGGAGGATTAAATGGGGTTGTGGAGGGGGAAGCAAAGCACCTGGCACAAGTAGTAAGCCCTCAATAGTGAATACATTCTATTCTAATGTTGTGTCTATATAGCAGTGAATGACTGTATATAGGAAATACACCCAAAATATTCAGTGTTTATTTCTGAGTGGTGGTGTCATGCTGACTTTATACTTTTAAAACTTCTTCATTAGAAAAATTGTCTTTTTAGAATAATACTTTTTAAAATCTTTTTTTCCCCCTATGGAAAGAAAGACATGGAAAATACTGCAGGCGACACAAACAGGGGTCACTTATACATAGGTCCTCATAACAGGGCTGTCTAAGCTTGGTTTGGAGGTAAGTGAGATGCCGGGTTCAAATCCCAGCTCAGCTACTTTTTCTAAAGTTCCGTTTTCTGATCTCTCCGCCAAAACTGGAATAATATTACCTTAGTGGGGTTCCTGGAGGGTGAAGTAAAATAACCAAGGCAGAACCATCTGCCTGTAGGCAGCCCTGTTTTCACTATTCATTTGCGTTTTGCTCCAGCAGATCAGATGTGGAGGTTGAGAGGACCTGGGCAGTTGCTGTGTGCCGGGGGCTGGGAGTCTGACTTGTCTGAGGGGTGCGGGTTGCACCCCCTTTGCAGCCCTGAAGGGCTAATCCTAGGCGGAGACCAGAAATGCTGGTCTCTACCAGGCTCTCTGCTACTGTGTGAGCCGCAAGAATGACTGCTGGGTGTCTGTGGGTCTGAGGGTAGAGACTGTGGGCGTGGCCTGGAAGAGGCCCTGGGGCCACAGGCCTCAGGAAACCTGTCTGTCCCGACTGCCCCATGCAGCCACTAGGGTAGCTAGATTTGGAGGACTGGGAGGTTTTATAGAGAGAGAGACGCACATATGTGCACATACTTGTGTGTGTGTGTGTGTGTGTGTGTGTGTGTGTGTGTGTGTATGTTCACTTACACACACGCACCCACATAAATGGGAGAGAGAGATGGGGAGAGGTGGACAGAGAGAAACTGGGATTACAAAAGAGCCTACATTTTTTAAGTGTTTACATTTAACAAATTAATGTATCACAAATCACAGCAGGATCAATAAGCATTTTAATTCAATTACCATAGGCTCTGTGGTCTCACAATAGACCTCTAATTTTAACTGTATGATGAACTTTCCCCTCAAATCTTGTCAAGGTGTCCTTAAGCAGAGAGGAGGAGCAAGTCCGGCCTGAGGCCCTGGTTCCATAGCTCTGTGGTCTCCTGGTGCCTGAGCCCTGACCCCGGTCATTCCTCCAGTGGGGATGGACCGTGGACCAGACACTATGGTTGCACTGCCGTAGTGGGCTCATTTTTCAGTAAGGTGCCTCTAAAGCAGGATCAGCAGTTTACAGTCCCAGCAGCCTGGCAGGTCCTCCTGGGTGACGCCTGCAGGCAGAAGTACCCTGCGGTGTTGATTTGCATGTCCCCGTTTACCCCTGTGCTCTGCCTCTGCCCCACATTTGTGGTGATGCGGGTTTTGTATCACAACCGACCTTGGTTGAGACTTGGTTAAGGCGCAAAGATGGGCGTGGAGGAAACAACTGGCTTACAAAGTGTCTTATAAAACAGCTTTGTAGAGGTAATGGAGTATTTCCTTTTAAACAGAGAATGGCCTCTTTGGGTTAAGTTGTATATTATCACGACAAAGCCTTGCTCTGCTGGGACTGAATCAACTGTGACACTGGGGTGTGAGGGCCCAGAGGGGTCAGACAGTCCAGCGAGGGTTCAGACCCCAGGGACGCAAGCTTTGGGCAAATCATTCTACCTGGTTGAGTTTCAGTTTCTTCATTGATAAAATGGGGTTGATAAAGGAGGAGATAATGGTATGTAAAACACTCATCTAGCATGTTTCTTGTTTTTAAGGTTTCTGGTCTAATTCTTCCCAAAGGACTTTCTCTATCTGGCTTCCATAACATGTCTGCAGTCTGCTCCCTGAGCTGAGCCTATAGTGGCTCTGAAACTTTTTTCTTTCAGTTGTGAAAGAAAGTTACTATTTTAACCACTTTAGAGTGTAAGCTCTGTGGCATTAAGTCCATTTGCATTGGTGTGCAACCATCAGCATCATCCATCCTCAGACCTTTTTCATCTTCCCTAATGACCTCTACCCATTAGACACTCCTTGGTTCTCAAACATTTTGGTCTCAGGACCCTTTCTTTATGTAATCAAACTGCTCATCACAGTCAATAAGTCGAGTGACAAGGGGCAAAGAGACAACTTTATTTGGAAAGCCAACAAGCCTAGAAGAGGGCAGACTAGTGTCCTAAAGAACCATCTTGAGAAAGTACAAAATTCAGGCTTTTTTTTTTTTATGCCAGGGTAAGTGGGGGTGGCAGTCAGAACGTGATTGTTGACCACAGACATCTGGACACACCAGCAAGGGTCTGAGGGGAATGGCGAAACTTCTTTGCTTTTGGTCAGCAAACTCCGATTGCTCTGGTCCTAGTCACAAGGTTCCTATGAATCTTTTGATAATCATTATTTTTGTATAGTACCTTCTTTATCTCCATGGGGAGGTAGTTTTGAGCAGGGAGTTTGTTTCAGTAATTCCTAGGCTAGAAGTTAGAGTCCTTTAACTATTAGCATATCTATTTGCAGGACTAAGCAGAAGTTGTAAACAGACTTGTTAGGGGAATTGGGTAGGCTTGAGTAAGATGGAGTTAGAAAGACTATTTTATTCTATTACATTTACACTCTTAAAAAGTATTGTGAATCACCCAAAACTTTTGTTTATATAGATTACATCTATCAATGTTTAACATGTTATAAGTGAAAATTAAGAAAAATTTAAAATAGAGGTGGAGAGCAGAGTTTGCCACCCCAAAATATGCCTTTAGGGATATCGATTATTATTTTTTTTAATTTTAATTAAGTTTATTGGGGTAACGTTGGTTAATACAATTATATAATTTTCAGGTGTACATTATTATCTGACATCTGTATATTCTATTGTGTGTTTACCACCCAAAGTCCTGTTTCCTTCAACTACCATATATTTGATCGCCTTTACCCACTTCACCCTTCCCCTTAAACCCTATATTTGACCCCCTTTACCCTGTCTACCTCCTCCCTCCTCCCCATCCCACTAGTAACCATTAGTCTATAGTCCTATGGTAACCACTAGTCTATAGTCCACATCCATGAGTCTGTTTGTTTGTCCTGCTCATTTGTTGCTTTTAGGTTTATATCCCACATATAAGTGATATCATGTGATTTTCATCGTTTTCTGTCTGGCTTATTTCACTTAGCATGATTATCTCAAGGTCCATCCATGTTGTTGCAAATAGCAGTATTTCATTTCTTCTTATGGCTGAGTAATATTCCATTGTATATATGGACCACAGCTTCTTTATCTGATCATCTAGTGTAGGACACTTCGGTTCCTTCCATGTCCTGGCCACTGTAAATAATGCTGCTATGAACATTGCTGTGCAAATATCTTTTCAGATATAGATTTTCAAAACTTTGGGGTAAATACCCAGTAGAGGGATTGTTGGATCATACAGTAGATTAATTCTTAGTTTTTAGAGGAACCTCCATACTGTTTTCCATAATAGCTGTACCAATTTGCATCCCATCAGCATCCCTTTTTCTCTGCATCCTCTCCAACATTTGTTATTACTTGTCACGTTGATTCTAACAGGTGTGAGATGGTATCTCATTGTGGTTTTGATTTGCATTTCCCTAATAGCTAGTGATGTTGAGTATCTTTTTATATATTTGTTGGCTATTTGTATGTAGGATATTGATTATTTTAAGCTGGTTATTTTCAAGAAAAAAAAAAAAGACTCAGGAAATACCTTTATCTTCCCCCTAACTGCCTAAAAGAATTTAGATAGAGGACCTGCTCCAGGAAGAAGACATCATCATAGATAACTATAATTTAATATGAACTAGCGTGTGATAGAGAGGAAACTGACAAGGCCCATTTGATCAAAGTCCTCTCTCTGTCTCATTGTAAAGGTGGTCCAGCAACCATTTATTTACCAAACATTTTTTAAAATCTCCATGTGAATTGCCTTCCTGCCCTTTGAAGTTCTAAACCACAGCCCCCACCTTCCTTGCCCCAGCTGAGGTGGCATATAAGCTTGAATTGTCCCCCTTCTGTCCTTGGATCTCATATTCTTATAGAACCCCATGTGTATACACATAACAAATTTGATTATTTTCTCCTGTTAATCTCTCATGTTACTTTGATTATTAGTCAGAGAGAAGACTTTGCAAGGATAGGAGGAAAAATTAGTTTTCCTCCCCACAATTGTATTTATTGATTAAAAATATTGTTATGTTTGCAACAAAATATTTTTAATAAAAATAATTGTGTCTTCCGAAAAAAATAGAAACTCAGTATTTTAAACAGATTTTTGCAAATCCCTTTGATATTTAGCTTAAAACAATAGCTGGACTTTCATATTTGCTTTTGCATTCAATCTATTGCAACATTACATGTCATGAAGCACCTGAAAAAATTGATTGTACACTCTTGAGAGAACAAAAGGACAAAATGCTAATGTCTTAGTATTGTTGTAAAATAGTTTTGAGTTCATGGATTTCCTGAAAAGGTCTCAGGGATCCAGTGGGCAGAAAAGTTGTGCCTACCCTTGGGAGAGGCCTACCCTCTGGTCTGGTGGGGGCTGAGTCTCCAGTCTGGGGAGAGCTCCCTGTAACACATTGTTGCACCTCACCCAGGTGTCCTTGGCATTCACCTCTATTTGAGCAGGCTGCTCATGGTGAACACCTGCCACTTAGAGGTGGAGGGTTCTTTCCTGAAGTCAGGACCAGGTTGAGTCCAAGCAGAGAGCCTGCTGGAAGAGCCCAGGGCCAAAGCCAAAGTGAGGACTGACAGGGGTTGGCAGATAAATGTTCCAGCTTCCTCATGGCTAGGTAGATGCCTGAGGTCTGCACCTACTGTCAGCTGTCCCCAGATGGACCTCCATTTGCCATGGTGGCAAAATGGCTTCTAATATCCCCTTAAATAAGTTCCTTCTCTTCCCTGTCCTAGTGAAGTCACTCCCTGCAATCACCTTCTAAATAAACCACTTATCTTAAATCCTCGTCTCATGACTTATTTAGAGGACAACCCATCTCAGGTTAGAGGGAACCCAAACCAAAGCAGTAGCCCTCCCTGGGCCACGGCCCGCCTTGTGCTCCTTCTGCAGTGGCATGCTAGTGCGTATTTAACTGCTTGCTGTCCAGAAAAAAAAAAAAAAAAGCCCTGTTTTGCAGTGTTTGCTTATTTCTGTGGTGTAAATCCTCCTACCACGGTCGATTTCCGTCTACTGAGTGTCTGTCACACATCACAGAGTCGAGAGAAGGTGCCTGCCCACTGCCGGGTCTCAGGGCGGTAAGAGCCGCAGACACAGTGCAGCTGCTTTAACACTCACTCTGCTCTCCTGAGTCTGCCTCCTACTCTATGTTCCCTTTGTGGTGTCCTGTCACCTCAGTGCTTAGCAGAGTGTACACTCACCATAGGTGCAAATATTTGTGGAGCCATGAGAGTAGCAAAGCCACAGTGTGGTGTTGGTGAGAACTGCTGGCAGGGAGGTATGGCCGGGCAGAGGAGGAGGGGACCAGAGGGCCTGCGATTCTTGCAGACTGCCCAGAGGTGGCCTTCCACTGAGACTTCAGACCTGAAGCATAAACTTTTAGTCTACCAGGCCTGGCTGGGAAAATGTTGAACACACAGGGGTCAGTGAGAGCAAAGCCTGAGCCAGGGGAATGGGGAGGGCATACAAGGGCCCTTGGATGGAGTGTCTGGGGGAGGTGGGCGGCATAGAGGAGAGAAAGGTGTCCCTCAGCCCCTTTGGGGGACAACAACCCTGGTTTGGCCTGCTATCCCATTGGCTCCCCCAAGGCTAAAACCCAGACAGGCCTTGCCAGTGGACCCTTCTGTCACCAGCTGTTTTGAAATTGAGAGCCCTGGCCTGACCATCCCACAGGGGAGTTTCAGTCTGACCAGAGAACTTGCAATAAGCAAACTGCCACTTTGGGAAGTGCCTATGGCCTCTTTCCCCAGGTTCTGGGGTGGGTGGAGGAGCAGGGGGCAGGCTGGTCAGTAAAGACCACATGGGCCTGGGAAGGCAACAGGAAACCCATAATTAGAGCTGGGGAGGACGGGCGGTGGAGATGGACAGGCCACGTTTACAGAGCTGCCGCAGAACCAGGTGAGCTGTGAGCTGTGAGCCAGGGCTTCCTGGAAGCTTCTGAGCTTGAAGCTGCATAATAAGGATCCACATAGAGCTGACAGGAGTTACCTACCTACCCTGGATCTTAGTAAGCAGCAGAAGCAGAATTCAAACCCAGGTTTGCTGGGCTCCAACGCCCCTATGCTTCCTACTCTGCTGTCCTAGTCACTTTTCTTCTAAATAAAGGGTCATGGATAATCCCTGTCAGCTCTATTTAGGACATAATGAAACAAGCCACAGGCTCCCTCAGCCCTGGCTGAGATGCAGACCAGACTATTTGTGTCCCCGGGGCTGATTACCTGTGTGGGGGTCTCTGCACCTGTTGCCCACCCAGACACGGGCCAGGATTTGACTTTCCCATCAGTTCTGTCAAATGTTTCCTTTATTTTTATTTTTTATTTATTTTAGTTTTTTAATTAAAATTATTGGGGGTGATATTGGTTAATAAAATCAATTAGTTTTAAGTGTCCAATTCAATAATATGTTATATGCATATGGCATTGTGTTCACTAACCAAAGTTAAATTTCCTTCTGCCACCAAATATTTGGACTGTTTCCTTTTACTACATGACTCATGGCTTTATTTCCCTCTTGTCACAGTCTTAATGTAAGGCTGATGGCTATAAATCAAACATTTGTTTCTGAAATTTTTGTTCTTGTTGTTAATTTGATATGTTTTGGCTAAATGGTTGACAGTTCTTCTCCCTCCATATGAAAGTTACAGCTGCATTTCTAAACCCATGGATCCATTCATGGACCCTCTCAGTTAACTCTGAAACCCTAATTGTGGCCCTGGGCACGTGGACACCAAGAGAAACGGTTTTCTTTGGAAAATGTGCCATCAATTCTATTTTGCTAATTGGAGAGTGTGGGTTTTGGAATCAGACAGACCTTATTTTCAGTCCTGGCACTATCCAGAGACAGACTCTGGGCAAGTGTCAGCCTGTCAGCCTCAGTTTCTCACTGGGGCGAGGGAGACACTCGTAATGCCCCTCTTGGAAGAATAGAGTGAAATCATCTGTATAAAGTCCCTGGAATGGTACTTTGTACTGAGCAGGCATCCAGTAATGCCACTGCCATTCCTCTCAGCTGGCTTTGCACACAGCAGTGGCTGAGCCCCTTACGCCCAGCTCATCCGGGTGGTTTGACCTTTATGGAGGGGGCATTACTGACCTGTTACGAGAGTGTTGAGATGGTTATGTCCTTTCATATCCCCGGGAAGGATGTTCCACTCAAGGATTCAATCCCAGGGAAGTTGTGGGATGAGTACAAAGATATGTCACTGGAGGGTCACTGCAGCACTATTTATAGAGCAAAACTCTGGAAGCTGTCAAAACGTACAACAAGAGAGATTGGTTAAACAAATTAGAAAATGTCTGTGGGGTACAACATCATGAACATGTTAAAAGCATGTTATCCAAGAACATTTCAAGGACATAGAAAGTTTTTTATGATATGGGAATTGGTAGGAAAAAAGGGGACACAAAATTATTTGTAGTTTGTTCATAACATTATAAAACAGAAAATATGTACACATAGGAATAGGTTGAAAGTACACCAGCATGTTAGCAGTTGCTGTAATTGTGTAGGATTTTGGTGATTATTGTTTTCTTCTAAAAAGAAGAAATAGTTTTCTATATTTAATAATTTCTATAATAAACAGGTATTTTTCTAAAAATTCAGAATATTCAGAAGAAAAATCCGGTGTGTGTGTGTATGTGTGTGTGTGTGTGTGTGTGTGTGTGTGTGTGTGTGAGTGTGTGTGTTTAATCTGGGTCTTATCACCATGGAAAAGTTTTCTTCAAATTCTGTTTATGAGGAAGTGTCTTGTGTATAAAACCTAAGTCTTTGGTAAAAAAAAAAAAAATTCCCCTTTTATTCAAGTTGTTAAAATTATTAAAGTAATTTTTTATTCTATTTAAATTCTTGGGTCACATGCTGCCATGGGAACTATAGAGTGATGAAAGTAACTAATAATTTATTGAAAGAGTATGCAAGCTCATAGTAAAAATATATAGGACAAAGTATACGTAATAAAAATTTTCCCACTACAAGAAGCAACTACTATTATGTTTCTTATATATTTTTCCAGAACATTTTCCAGAACATCATGTATAATACATGATTATACATGTTGTTTTTATTTAGTTTTACAGTAGAGAATACATATTATGCTTTATGGTCTTTTTAAGAAAAGAGCTTGATTGAAGTGTAATACATACTATAAAATTCACTCATTTTAAGAGAACAATTCAGTGATTTTAAAGCCAATTGACAGAGTCGTGCGAGCATCACTACCGCCCAGACAGTACTTTCTCACTTAGCATCATGACTTGGAGATGGGTCTGTATGAGCAGGTATAGACTTCCCTCATTCTTTTCAATGACTGTAGTTGCTCTCACAGGAATGGACCATCATTTATTTAACCAGCGTCCTCCTGGTGGTTCCCAGTGATTTGTTATTATTAATGACTCTGCAGAGACAATACATCTCTGCTCTGACGAACATGGATGTGCTTGTGGAGTTTATTAAAAGTAATGGGATTGCTGCATTGGTAAGTATGTGCTTTTATAATTTGAGAGACTGAACATCACTTCTAAGTTATGTTTCCATAAATTTAAAGACAAGTTCCCATATGTTTAAAGATGAGTTTAAAACTAATAGGATAAAAACTACATAATCTAATTTGAGAAGTGATGGAGATTGTCAATTAGATGTCTTAGTATATTTGTGCATATGTATACAAACATAATTTTTTCATTGCCTAATGTTTATAAAGTGTGTATCTGGTACTTTTTAAAAAAACATACTTTATTGAGGCTTAAAAAGCTGTATATACAATTTCTACAAAATATTTACAAAAAGCTGTGGATGTTTAATGTATACAACTTTATGTGTTTGAATCTGGTACGTATTAAGTTTCTTCCTTCCTGGAAATCACACAATTTATGTATGTGGGGGCCAATAAATTCGACTTCACTGCTGTCACAGGGCTTTTTAAATGGAAAAGGTTGAAGCTGCAGGGGAGAGCTGGGCCGGGGCCTGTGTTCTTGCCCCTGAGCTGGGCGGGGGACTGAGCCTGGATGGGGAGGCAGTGCTCACCTCTCTCCAGGACAGAGCCTGGATCCTGCTTTGTGCCAGCAGATGGCGCCAGTTCTCTCCAGTGGCCACCCTGCTATGAAACTGGACTTAATATAGTAACCCCACGTTGCCCTGAACATATAATTTTCAAACCTCCTATCCCACCACAAGGAAAACCTCGGAGGATTTTCTTCTGGGAAGAGCAATTAGCCTAACCTCTTAGGAGGAGAAATTGTATCGCTGAGCTTGCCTGGGAAAGTGAAATATCTTCCCTTAGTGGTCCTAGGTGGGTGGGGAGAAGCCACAGAAGGCCTTGTGGGAGGAGAAGGGAGAAGGTTGTGGGAGGGCTGGTAACTGCAGGAAGGGGTTAGGGCCTGGAGTGGGAAATGCCTTGCATCTGAGGACATCCAATCCCCAACTTGTGGGCCTTTGGTTTGGGCCGGAGAGTGACAGAGACTCTGAGGAGGGCAAGTTTAGGTGGGGTATGGAAAGGATGGGCGTCTCACCTGTGCCATGCTCAGACTGTGTGGGCCAGGCCCTGAGATCCTCTCTTCCCCATCCACCTTCTGTCACTAAATGCCACTGGAGATGCAGCTGTGACAAGAAGGGCCTGGTCCTGCCCTCACAGAGTCTGCATGCAGAGGAGAGTTTTTGGGGTGAGAGCAGAGCAGCCTTTGGTGGTGTCTCCTGCAGGTCAAGGGACCTGGGTGGCTTCTGTACCATCCTAGGACACCCTGGGATGGGAGAGAAGGCTGGAAGGAAAGATCTGGGAGCACATCTGGGCTGAACCGGAAGGGAATGGCCTGGAGAGGCCCACACAGGAGGGGGAGAGAGCAAGCTGCTAGGGGTCAGTGGTGGAGAGGAGGAAGCTGGTGGCTGGAGAGTACCTACACCAGAGCCTCATGCGAGTAGAGAGTGGAGCCTATGGCCCTGTTACAGATGAGGCTGGGAGTTGCTTGGGGGTGTGCTGGGTCCTGTTTTGAAGAAGAGCCCCTGCTTTGGCAAAGGCTTTGAAGGGGAGTGGAGAAGTTTTCTGTCCATACCCTCAAGGATGATGTGATCTCAATGGAAAGAGAAAACAGAAGAGTATGTGAGTGTGTGTCCATGTAAACACCATGGCTATTACCATAAGGCTGTCAGTAATTAGAGCCAAAGGAAGCCTGTGTGAACTGGGGCAAATGCTTAACCTCTCTATACCTCAGTTTCCTCATTGTATTGACATCGTAGGGCTGTTAAAATGGTTAAACACAAGATAATGCTTATAAAAAATGTAGCACAGTCCCCAGCACCTGGTAAGATCTCACAAATGATTGTTGATCTATCATTTATCATAATTATTATTAGTTGTTATCTGCCAGAAGAGGAGGGATTGGAAAAGATAGAATATGGATGGCCACAGAGGGGCAAGTCACGGGGTGGGGGAGGCAATGCAAGCTGGAGAGGGGAAAACAGTGGGAGCGAAGGTGAAGAACTGAGACGTGTCTAATGACAAAACTAAAATGATTTAGCAATGAGTTTCATGTCCTTAACTCAAAGAAAAACAATCCACGGATTGGGGAGTACAATGCTTCACAAGCGGTGAAGTATGCTTCCCAGGGAATTCAAGACAAGAGTGCGTTTTACAGAGCGTTAGAAAAGGCAACATGGAAGCAAGGCATGACTGGCTAGGAGGCTGGGGATGTCCTAATAAAACCAGCAGGTGACTGGTATGTGACAGGTTTCCTTGACACTGAGGCATTTCCTGTAAGTGCAGACTGCCTTAGGTTTAGATTTGTGATATGCACTGGGCTGCTGGGGCAGCCTACATTTCGTGGGTCCCGATATACAAATTACCTTTATCGTAAGGTAACATTCTAAGTCCTTGCTACTCAAACTATAGTCTCAGGGCAGCAGCAGCAGCACCTGGAGCTTATGAGAAAATGCAGATTCTTGGGCCCCAGCCCAGGTCTGCTGACTCAGAATAAGTTGCTGACGGCAACTTATCAAGCCGTCCAGGTGATTTGTTTGTGTGTTGGAGTGTGAGAAGCATGGCTTTCAGTCACAGCTCACGGGAACAGCAAGATTGGTAAGGCAAGTGGAGAAAAGCCTGAAGAGACAGGTTGGGACACTCAGTACACTTCTCACTAAATACTTCCACATGCAAGTTGTTAACTAGGATTTAATATTTGTTTATAGATTTTTTTCCTTTGGGGTACAATTTATATGCCATAAAATGTACATATTAATTGTCCCTTTGAGTTTTAACAAATGCACCTATCAATGACACCAGACTCCAACCAAAATATAAAACATTACCAGCAACTAGAAATTTCTCCCACGCCTCTTCCCTATCAATCCTGCCCCTGTCCCTAGGCGGGTAACTGCCATTCTGATTTTCCTCCTTCATAGATTATTTCTCCCTTTTTAGAACTTCATATAAATAGAATCATACAATAGGTACTCTTGCATAACACGTTTTTCACTCAGCACAATGTTTTTGATATATTTATATGTGGGGGAGGAAAAAAATTTTCCTTCTATTCTTATAAATTCTGGCTGATCTTATAATCCAATTGATATGAGACAGAGTAGCAGGAGGAAATATTTATTAATCTGTACATATGGGGGTTCTGTAAGAATATGAGCCCCAAGGATAGCACAGGCAGTTCGGGCTCATGTGCCAGCTTGAGTTGGCACATAAGTGGGGGTTGTGGTTTGGGACGTCAAAGGGCAGGAAGGCAATTCACATGAAGATAGAAAAGCAAATGTTTCAAAAAAAAAGGCAAATGTTTAGTAAATAAATATTTGCTGGGCCATCTTTAACAATGGGACACAGAGAAGACTTTGATCAAATGGACCTTGCTAGTCTTTTTGTGAACATGTGTCTTGCTAGGTTTTTTCCTGTCTAAAACATACTAGTTCATGTTAAACTGTGGTTGTCTATGATGATATCTTCCTTCTTGGAGCAGGTCCTCTAGGTAATTCTTTTAGGCAGGTAGGGGGAACATCAAAGGTTTTTTCTGAGTCTTCTCTTTCTTGAAAATAATCAGCTTAATAAAATAATCAATATCCCAAAAGGCATATCCTGGGGTGGCAAACTCTGCTTCCCCTCACACATCATTGTGTGTATCAGTAATTTGTCCCTTTTTATTGCTGAGTAGTATTCCATGGTGTAGGTAGGCCACAGTGTGTGTCTCTATGAGACTGTTTCTAATTTTGGGTTATAATGAATAAGGCTGCTAGGAACATTCCTGTACAAGTCTTTTTATGAACGTATGTCTTAATTTCTCTTGGGTAAATACCTAAGAGGTGGAATTGCTTGGTCACAGAGGAGATATATGCCTAGTTTTATAAGAAACCACGAGACCTTTTTCCAGAGTGGCTGTACCATTTTCTGCTTTTACCAACAATGGTGACATTACAGTTAACGCCCTCGTTAGCGCAGGGTTTTGTCAAGCTTTTTAAGTTTTAGCCGTTCTGGTGGGTGTGTCAGCATAGCTCATTGTGGTTTTATTTTGTATTTCCTAATGATGACTAATGAGGATGTTATCTTCTCTCATATGCTTATTGGCCATTCATATATCTTCGTTGGAGAAGTGTCTGTTCAGATCTTTGGTCTATTTTTAAATGGGGCTATTTGCTTTTATTCTTGCTGAGTTATACGAGTCCTTTCTATGTCCTGGATACCAGTCCCTTGTCAGATAGTTTTTGCAAATATTTTCTATAAGTAGATTTTTACAGGAATCTCAGGTATGGGGTTCAGCCCCAGGCAGGGCTTATGTAGGTATAAAGCTTAAAGCTGGGGCTGTGTGCTGTGTGGGATACCACCCTATCCTCACAGGGCTGGTGTGAAGCGCAAATGACGTATCACAGGTGAAAGTCCTTAGTAAAGTATAACAAGATAAGCGAAGGTTTATCATTGACCCTTTTAACCATGAGAAGATACATTTCCCTGCCTTCTGTCTAACAGTGCAGTCTCTCTTGGGAACAGACAGGAGAGCAAAATCTACCCCTTGGCTGGAAACAGCCTCTCCTTACGATCTGAGCCTTTAGAGTGGAGTGCCTCAGAAACAGGACAAGTTTGGCATCACACATGAGTTCAAATCCAGGTTCTGCCAGTTACTATCTGTGTGCTCTGTGCAAGCCCCCCTTTCGTTTGAAAATGGAAATAATAACACCTCCCTCACTGGGTCATTGTAAGATTAAAACAACTTTTAATTTTGGTGTTGTCTTTATTATTAGTAGTAGTAGAAGGTATTTCTAAGAGGGCTGCAAATGTGGTGCAATCTCACAATGTCCTTTTGATGCAAGTCAGAACACTGTGTTTCTATTCTTTCCTTTCTCCCTCTCTCCTGTCTCTCGTAAATTGCGGGTGGTTCTAAGATGTTCTTGGAGGCTGCAGGAGGCTGCGGTTGCGCCTGCGCTGTTGAGTCCGGTTTAGGGAGTGCGGCTCGATGCAACTGCGCCGCATAAAAGCCACCAGAGGGCGCTCGCCCCCTCCTTAGGGATCGTGCTGAGGAAGTGAGGTCCCTTGCCCCAGACTCTGCTTCCCACTGCCATCCTGCTCTGCGACCAAACTGAGCTCTGTGGCATTTTCTAGGATGGAGTGTAGTCTCTACAACGTCCCCCTTTGGGAGTAAGAAACTAACAAGCTGGAGGGGCCCTGCACGGAAAGGCCAGAGAGGACAGTGCTGGTCTTTGTCCTCTTAAAGTTTTTCTTGGGGCAGGAGCTCATGCAGGGCCAGAGGGCACAGGGGAGGGAACCAAGTGGTTGACCTGTTTTCTGTGTACCCTTCTTCTAACCTGTTACTCCTCTGGACCTCATGTTACACACCCTCCCCCCGTAGGGGGAAGGGATAACAACTCATGACTGGGGCTGTGTGAGGGTGGAGTCTCCTCTTGGCTTTCTCTTCCCAGAATTGAGCAGTATCAGGGAATTGCTCTCCAGAGACACTTGGGCCCCTTGCTTTGCGTCTGTCTGCTCCCAGAGAGTTGGCTGGGCCGAGGTGAGGGGAGTCCTCTGTCTGCTCTTTAATTCTTGGAATTGCCCTTGACTTGGTCCAATTACTTTCCCTCTGGGCCTCATGGAAGGTGTTGGAGGGTGGGCTCATAGACCTCTAAGTGCCCCTCCCTGCAGCTAAGATACTAAGATTCACAACCCCACATTAGAGCAACATCCTGACCCCCTGTCTGCCACAGTATCCTCATTCTTGGGTCTGGTCCAGCCCACCCCACCCCTTACTCCAGGTCCCAAGTGGTGCCTTCCCCCTGAAGGAGGGGTCCTTGACCATCCCTGGCCATGGCAGTGACCCCTTGGTGAGCTACTTCCATGTGAGCTCACACCCACCCCTTAGGCAAACAGGCTCAGGCACTGACCTGGGGCCCAGGGGCCAGTGTCCAGAGTGCCATCCTGGCCAGACCTACCTACCCACACAGGGCAGCAGCGAGGGCCTCTTGGCCACCCGCCCTGCCTCACCTCCACCTCAGGCAGGGCCAATGGATCTATCTCTTGCTCCTCTACCTGCCAGCAGGGGTGGGCAGGTCGATACCTGGTCCAGGGTCTTCTTAAGCAACAGAGCTCTTGATGGCCTGTGGATGATTGATCAGGTCAGCCCATTACTTAGTCACTCAGTGTGTGTGTGTGTGTGTGTGTGTGTGTGTGTGTGTGTGTGTGTGTGTCTGGCAGACAGGGTCCCTGGGGCCTCCAGAGCACCTTGTTCTGGAGACTTACTGTCTAGAGAGGGAGATCTGGGGGTACTCTTCATGGTAATCCAGCACCCCAATGGGCCACCCAATTTCTCAGAAACCACATGTCTTCCTCTCCCCCAGGGGCCATGTGACACACCAGCAATTGCTTCTCCCTGCAGCTGAGCCCTTTAAACATTCTTCCATTTCTTTACTAGTCCACCTGTCCACTCATGCACTTATCTATGCACTCATCCACTTCCCCACTCACTTACTCACTTGTCCACCTGATCATCTGCTTGGGGGCTGTGGGAGAAGTGGATGCCCTTCCTCACATTCACCCACGTGTCTACTGTCTTGTGTGCGAGCATCCCAGGCACCAGTGCCAGAGTGGGGCATAGCCAGCAAGGTGGTGTCAGCAGTTGAAGGCAGAGTCTTTGGAGTCAGAGGGACCACATGTGAACTCTGACTGCACTGTTTCTTGACTGTGCGACTATCAGCACATTTCTCACATTTCTAAGCCTCAATCTCCTCATTTGTAAAATAGGGATCCTATGCACCTTTTTCCTCCCAGGGTGGTATATAGATAGGCTTTGGGATTAAAGCTTGTAAAGTACTTGGAACAAGGCCACCACATGTGCCCCAGGCTACCCCTGGGGCAGGCAGGGTTTCATCTTTGCCTCTTGGGCCAGGCTATGCTCCCCAGGCAGGTGGTCCCCACACCCACCCCTGAAATGGAGGATGATAATCACTGGCCTTCCCACACACTCTTTCCCTCTGCATTCTTGCCCAAAGGGCACTCTAGGGTTGCAAAAGGTCAGCTAAGACACCTGGAAGATTCAGCTCACTCCCTCCCTTTTTGCTGCCCAGTTCTCCATGATGGCTGTGGGGTGGGGGGACAGGCCTAGAGCACTGACCCTTTAAGGGATCATTTCCCCTCCCATCTGAAGCCTATACACAGCTAGGACTTAGCTCCTACCCCATTTCCTTCCTTCCATAAGCTTAGTGTGGACTGTTCCCTTTGGCTCTGTGTGTGTGTGTGTGTGTGTGTGTGTGTGTGTGTGTGTGTGTGGTGTCGCTGGAGGCAGAAGGTACTTTGGGACTGCAGAAAGGCTGGTTGAGCTGGAAGAGGCAGCCAAATGGGGCAGGGGAGAGGGGCAGGAGCATGGTTGCGGTAGGGCTCTGGGTTGAGGGATTTTCTCCCTCTCCCCAGACAGCCTGGCCAGGAGGCTGCACTGTACACAAGGAGTGCCGTATGCCAGCCTTGGCTGGGGAAGCTGTGTAGGACTGCCACCCTGAACTTAGGAGTGGGTCAGACCATTTGCTTGACTCTATTTCCCAAGCTTGTTATTTCATTTTTCAACTATTGTAGTGTGTTCTTTATCTCCAGAAGGTCTATTTGGTTCTTTTTGAGGGTTTCAATCTCCTTGCTAAAAAACTCATTCTACTCATCTAGTTGTTTTCTCAATTCCTGAAATTGTTGATATGATTCATTTCTGATCTCACTGAGTTTTTCTAGAAGAACCATCCTGAATTCTCTGTCATTTAAGTCACATATTTCTATTTCTGTAAGCTTATTTTCTGGAGATGTTTCTCTTTCTTTTTGAGATGCCTTGTCACTTTGGTTGTTTATAGTGTTTAATGGACTATTTCTCTGCCTGGGCATTAATGGAAGTGTGTTCTACTCCCCCCCCCCCCCCCAAAAGAAGATTTATTGTATAATGATCCTTAGCCTATTGCAATAAGGTGTTTTTCTTTTGGTTTCCAGTAGGTGGCATCTAACCCTCTTGGATCTCTGTTTTATATAAAGTGTCAATAATGTCTTTTTTTCTCCTTATAGATGTTTAATCATGCTCACTACCCTCAGTCTCAGTTCCTGTCAAAGTTAGTGACAGTTTTGGTAGCATTTTCTCAAATTCCCCTAGGGCTCTGCAGCGTTCAGTCTCAGAGGGACCCTCTGGGTTGGGGGTTGGAGGCTGTAGCTCAACTTCTGTTTTGCAACCACTGCTGGTAAAAATCAATTGTTGTTTCTCTGCCGTCCCTGCTTTTCTGCCTTCTGCCCTGATGATTGGGCACTGCCGCCAACCACGTGGAGTTCACAGCACTCTCAGGCAGAAATGTTCAGGAAATTCGCTGCTCCTTCTTCCTTCTCCCCACTCCTGCAGGGAGCTCTGGCTGGCTGCAGCTTCCAGAAGCAGCTTCTTTGTTCCTCCCAGTCCACCGCTGGACACCTGGGGTTCTAACCTGTGGTAGCTCTTATGAGCAGGTCCCATGCTCAGAGGTGCTGGTGTGCATGCAGTTTGGGTGTTTTTTGTTGATGTTTAGATGTTCAGCTTATTGTTCTTTCAAGGAGAGAGATCTGAGGATGTCTCTTATGTCTCCACGTTTAATCCAGTCTCCCAGGAGTGGGTCACACCAAAACACAGTGTCTTCCCTGGCACTGTGACCTTGTACAAGTCACTGGTAAAAATCTTAGTGGCTTAAGAAATGCATGTGCCATGCTGAGCATGTGCCTGGAACCTAGGAAGTGCTCTGTCATCATGGGGGATGCTTCTGTGGGCGGTGGTCATGTACTGGCCTGAGTAAGTCCCCTAACCATTCGGCTCAGCCCAGCACCCCGACTGCTGCCTGCTAGAGCAACGTAATAAAGGGGCTTTGGAGGCTCCTTCTCCTCCCTCAGCCAGTCTTCAGGGGTCCCTTTGGGGGATATTTCCTTGCTGGGGAAAACCTCCTGCATCCCGGATGGGGTTGCAGGTGGGGGTGGAGGTTTCAGGAGCCCAAAGCCCTCTGGCTCTGTTTCAGCCTGATTAATTGAGTAGACCTGCCTTTTGGGGGGTTACAGTCTAGGAGGAAGCTCAGTGAACAGGTGCACACCCACGTTCCAGCTGCAGCTGCCCACGGGGTTGCAGCCCTGGCCATGCAGTCATTATTAGTTTGCTTTGTCTACTCAGTTTTAAGCTCCCAAAGGACAGGGATTTTTATTTTTAAAACTTTGGATATTTGTTGCCTAGTAGTGTGGCACCAACTGAGTGAACTAAATGAATGTATGGACACAAGGCAGGCACATGGTCAGGACAGGGTAAATAGCTGGCGAAGACCGTGTTTTGCTTGGGCATCGAGTGAGCCAAGGTGGGCATCCCCTTGTTCTAGAGTCCTGTACAGTGCCTGCCCCACGCCCTCCACCTGTATTGAGATGGGAGGTTGGCAAGCTGGCATGTATGCAGCCTTCTTGACTGAGGTCAGGGATTCCCTATGTCCTGTTCCTTGGTCCCAACACCTGCTTTCTGTTCAGAGGTCATACTCTCCTCAGAAAGGGCACCTTAAAAGTGGGGGTCACATGGCACCTAGCATAGAGTGGGTGCTGAATACACCTGTCCATTGAGGTATCCACTTGCTGGATGGGCCTGGCAGTTCTGCCCAGGGAAACTGGCTGGGGACAGTTCCCCTGACCTGGCCTGCCCACAAGGCTGGCCCCAGGGCTGAAGCACCTCCCAGTCTCATGACCCAATTGAGAGGGAAAGTTTGAACTCTGTGAGTGCTGTGGCCTGTGGGTGGCCAGGAGCTGGAAGAGGTGGCCTCTTCAGCCACAGCCCTAGCCTTGCCTGGGGCAGGGTGACTGGAAGGCCACCTCGCCTACACCTTTGAGCCTGTTCTGAGAAGAGGCTGGGTCATAACCAGGGGAGCCAGAATCCACACCCAGCGGCTGTCCTCTTCCCTGGATGGCAGTGCCTGGATGGGGCCCTCTGGGGAGCAGGGTCACATAGCCACAGTTCCGCAGTGTAGACTCAGGCTGGGATCGAATCCCTGCTCTGCCACGACTGGCTGTGACCTTTGTGTGTTGCTTATTTTCTCTGAGTCTGTTTCCTCATCTGTAAAATGGAGATGCTTCTATACAATGGAACATTATTCAGCCATAATAAAAAAATGTAAGAGTGCAGACCACGCAGGGCAATGTATTAGGAACCTCGCAGTTCTTGTGCCTGTTTCTCCACAGAATGCATATCCACGGGAGGAAATGCTTCATCTATTCTGTTCATAATGGTATTTCCAGCACCCGGTGCCTGACATACAGCAGGTACTCAATAAATGTCTGTTGAATGAACAAATGCACAAATTCTCATTCTTTGTATGGCGAGTGTCAGATCCTGCCTGTTTTAAATGCTATCAGTTAATAGCTGTGAGGTCAGAGCTATCACCCCCACTTTGCAGATAAGGAAACTGAGGCTCTGGAACCCAGAATGGCCACACTAGAGATGGGATCTCAACCCTGCAGCCCAGCATCAGAGCCCTCATTTTGACCCTCCTTGTCCTAGGCTGGCTCCTGACCTGGGAGCTTCTGGTCTGGGAGGCAGCCTGGGGCCTGAAGCAGTCTGCCCCCTCAGCCATCTGGCTGCTCCTGCTCCCAGGACCTGGGCAGCCCCACCCCCACCCCCACTGCCTCGGTGCCTTTTTCTCAGGCTTACAGCCACTGCCCCAGCTCCCTTCCCTGAGAACCTCTGCCATAAAGAAGGCGAGGCCATGATCTGGCCCGTCTCTCCACCCCCAGGGCCTTCCTCACCCAAAAGCACCTTGGTTATAAATATGGGGGTCACGCCTTGCTTGTGTTTTAAGCGCTTTCATCTGGGAACTCCTGGCTGCCAGGAGGCTAATTAGCTGCTCTCTGGGAAGAGTGAGTAAAAGCTGACTTCCCAGCCTGGGCACTGGCTAACTAGACTTGGGGCTGGCCCCCTTGGGAAGAAGTGGGTAAGCCAACACCTCAGGCCACCCACCCCTCCCGTTTCTCTGTGCTGCAGGAACTCTTCTCAAGGGTCCCTTCTTGGGCTGATAATGAAGGCCGCCATTTACCGAATGCTTGCTAAGCCTCTTCTGCCTATTGAATGTACCCATGTGTGCAGAGCACTGGGGGGCTGTTGTGAAGTTAAACTACCATGGCCCCCAACATAGAGACGCATTCGTTATTGGCATGGGACCAATGCTTCCTCACATGACCTCATATAACTGATGAGAAGCCCTTAGTGCAGTGTCTCACATGGGATAAACACTTGGTAAATGGTAGCTATGACTATTAATCTTCAGAACAACCCTATGAGGTAGGTACTATGTTATCTCCTTTTCTCAGATGAGGAAGTTGAAGATCAGAGAAGTTAAGCCACTTGCTGGGAGATCACACAGGAAGTCAGGAGCGGAGCCAGTATTTGAAATCGATTGGTTTGACTTGAAAGCTGCATCTAGTTTTTTGGGGTGCTTTTCCCTCCCTCCCCACAAGCTGGAGGCTATTAACTCCAAGGCCTTACTTTGCATAGTTGTAGGGTCACCAGGCAGGTGCATTTTTTTCATCCATCTCTCCATCAGTGCTCTGGTTGGCTAGGTTTGGACCAAAAACCTTTGGGAGTCATCTAAAACAACTCATTCCCAGCCCCCATTTTTCAGATGAGAAAACTGTGGAAGGAAGTGACTGTGCAAGGTGACAGGCCTACCTCCTCATCAAAGCATGGGGAGTAAAGAAGCAGTGGAAAGCAGAGGGTGCCCACCCACCTGCTCCCATCAAGCTGGCATCGACACCAAGTAACAGGAGTCCTCACAAGGGGATATGGTATCCCCACTTTTCAGAAGCTCCCCTTATGCCACTTCACTTTTACGAAAGGCCTACATTAGTATCTTTTTTACTAAGTGAAAGAAACCTAAAAGGATTTTTGCTTTTATAAAAAAAAGGTAAAAGGTGAAAATAGCATTCAGATTTTTGTGCTGTGGGGCTTTACAGAGGCATCAGCATCACCAAACTCCTGCCCTGGTAACTACACTTAGCCTCTCAGCGTCAAGTCCCCATAGCTCTGAACTGTGCCTGTGAGCATCTGCTTTGCCTCAGTTTGCTTTGTGCATTCCCGCTTTTACTATATGTCAGTGTTATTTTAGGTTTTATGTGTTATTTGGTATGATCTGATAGGTTATTTTTTGGGTCTGAGAGCACTCCAAAAACTTTCCACATAAAGTAATGGTAGTTGCTTCTTCGCTTTACCTCATTTTGGCTTATGAAAGTTTTCACAGGAATGCTCTGCTTTTGGAAAGTGGAGAAAATCTGTACGTGGCTTCCATCTGTCAGCCTGGCTCATTCTCAAGGGGCAGCCACAGGCACTTTGGGCTGGGGTCCGGGGTGTATCAGCAGGTTGGGAAGTGGGGGCAGGAATTTCTCCAACAACTTGCCCTGCAAGGTTCTTGGAGCAGAATGAGACTGCAGAGCAGGTCTTATCCCTGGTGGCACATCTCACACATCCCTGTAGTTAAAAAAAAAAAAAAAAAAAGGCTTCCTGGAGAAATGGCTCTATCCTTGTCCCTCAGTAAGGTGATGAAACACAGGTGTGTTGAAGATATACCATGTCTTCTCACCACTGCTCACGACCCTGTGCCCATCAAATGTGACTCTGTTTCAGGCTTTGGGAATGGGCCTATGCAAGTCCGGGTCAGGCAGTGAGAAGTTCATGGGCCATAGACTGAGATTTCTAAGGACAGGACGCCATTTTAGGGCACTGAGGAGAGTGGCTAAGAGCTCAGGATCCAGCTTCTCTCCTCCTCCTCTCTGAATGTTTCCCCTTCTGTAGAGGCCAGTCTTTGGGTACCAAGTGAATAAAACCAGGAGCTCTGACCTTCTGCCCGCAGTTCCACCCCTCCAATTTCCACATCATCATCCAGCTCTACAGCTTCTCACCTACTCTGCCTGCAGCCTCAGTCCCTTCTCCCTTTCTCTCCAGGATCCCTTCCTTCCTCCTTCTGCCCTCAGCTTAAGAATTTCCTCAGAGAAGCCTTCTCCAACAGCCTCCTCATCTCAAATCTAAATTAGTTGCCCATGCATGTGTGTTCTTCCAGCACCTTATTCTTTTTTCACTGGAAATAGAAAAGCTTTTCAAACAGAATCTTATATTTGTTTATGAGATATTTTCTTTAAACAAATCTGCCTCCTCTGTCAGAATAAGCTCCACTTAGTGTGGTGGGAACTTGGTCGTGGACACTTCTTGTCCTCCATGCCCAGCAGGGTGCATTATGCACCCACCCAGTGGATGCCAGAGCTCCCAGGACAGAAACAGAGAGACCTGAGCCAGTGGTTCTGCAAACATGGTCCCAGGACTAGGGAGGTGGTGGTGGTGGCAGCATCACCTGGGAAAGTGTTAGAAATGTAAATTCTCTGGTTTTGCGTGTGAGACCCAGCAATCTGTTTGAACCAACTCTCCAGGGGATTCAGGTGCATGCAAACGTTGGAGAACTACTGGAGAAAGCAAACTCCCTGCTGTTCTATCAGTGTCCACTGTAGCAAAGGGCAGCTTGGGCTGCCTATAAGAGGAGCTGGGGATGAGCAAAGCCACGTCTTCAAATGCAGCAAAAGGCAGCCCTTGTCTAACTAGGGGCGGGCCCAGCGTGTGTACCCTGGCCTACCATCCCTGATCCCACATGGGCCCACGCGTGCTGTTTTGCAGGCTGGCCACTGGAGGGCAGTGCGACCACGTCCATTGCGCCCCTGAGCCGGTTTCAGGAGGGAGCCTCCCTCGGAGGTCTGCCCAGGAAGACCAGCTGGGGCGGCCTCAGCTGGGAAAGAAGAAATAGACAGCAGCCTCGGGCCATGAGCCCCAGACGTTCTTAGAAGCCCAAGGGGCTCAGCCGGTGCGCACCTATGGCCCCTGTGTCTCCGGGGGGCCTCCCTGCCTCGCCCCTCCTAGTGCTTGAGTTTGGCTCGCCTTGGGCCTGGAAGGTTCCGAGGCCCCCGAGACTGCAGGATGTACAGGGCGGGAGATACCGTCCAGCCTCCCGGGGCAGAGTGCCAGAGAGGGCGGTGGGACCTTGACTGCCTCCCCAGAGGCAAAGGGCAACCTCCCGCGTGACCCCCTCTGAAGTGCAAAACAAGTCAGCCATCTTCGCGGGTGGCTTAACCCCTTCCAGGCCAGCCGTTGGGCAGGCTTAGGCTTTGGAAGCTGAAAGGCCTTGGGAATGGGGAGGAACTTCTAAGAACGTCAAGAAAACATTGGACCCTGGGAAATTCCCGGAGGGCGTTTGGAAATCCCATTCCATTAGCCATTAGGAGCACTGGACTTTTGTAAGTGAATTGGATTCCTTCCAGTCACCTTCTTTCTTCTTGCCCCATATTCAAAGAGCATGAAGCCAGAGGTAGTAAAAGCTGCTCCTGGTGGTCATCAGGTGTTTGTCCCGCAGCTGAGTGTCAGGATCCCAGATGAGCTCTCATCCAAGTGTAGTATCTTGTTGCTCACAGCATAAAGTGCACCTCCTTCCCAGGTCAGGTCAGTCTCTATGCCAAGGGTCAAGGACGGGCGGCTTGGCACTGACTCTCAGTGGCTGACTCTTTTCAGCGCCTCCCCACCACCAGGATTTTAAATGTCATTCTGAATGCTATTTGGGGAGCCTCAGGCTTTATGGGCCACACCAATCCTTTATCTTATATCTCACCTGGTTCACACATTGATAATATTTGTCATTTGGGTAATTTTCAGCTTATAGAATGCCCTTTTTACTTAATATTGTCCATTCTTCAAGGTCCAGTTTAATTATCAGTTTCACCAGGAATCCGTCCTCAGTTTCCTTCCCCTCGTCTTCAGCGGAAGCAGTCTCTCTCCTCCTCTGCCCACCTGTGGCACCGTTAGCTTCCGCTGTAGGACCAGCTCTCCTGTTTTCCTTGGCGCATCCTCCGGCACTGAACTGAGGGCACCAGGAGCGTAGGGACCGTGTGATATCCGTCTTTGTGTTCTGCATGGTGCCTCACACATGTGAATCATTCAGACAAGGGTTGTTGAAAGAGAATCCTGAAACTATTGAATGGGTTTGAGTGTCGGAAACAAAGTTCCCAAATGTGTTGAACCTTGGGCAAAGGAACATGTAATGTATTTTCTTAAACTTGTAATGGAATCCTTTTGTGCTTAATTGCTTTATTTTTAGTGAAAATGTCAGGGTGCCATAGGAACAAAAACCATGGGTCTGAGATCCACTGAGAAGACTAACCACCCAGTCCCGTGTGGGTTACTTCCTCTGTGTGGCCTTGGACAGGAGCCTGTGACATGGGATGGCAATCAGCATATCAGGCCCCAAGGACCAGGAAAGGAAGGTCCAAACTGGGCTTGAGGTCATGATTTTAGGCTGAGATCTTCTGAGGAGGCAGAAGTGCCTTGAGAGTCTTGGAGAAGGCTGAGCTAAAGGAAGAATCCTTTTTCCTTTTAGAGTAAGCCAAAAGCGCCCAATGAAGGACTCCAGAAAACCCCTTGCATGCCTCACCCACAGATGATTTGCTGAACACTCATTAAGGGGAAAACAAAGAGGTGGTTTTGTTTATTTATTTAAGAGGAAAAATAAATGAGCTGTGACAAAACAATTTGAAACCAGGCCCCTCCGAGACCTGGGCTTTCACTTCCTTGATGGGAAGTAAAACAGAGAATCGAATCCCCCTCCAAATAAAAGTGAAGTTAATAATCAGACAGCTCTAGCCCTGGCCACATCCTGTGTCAGCTCCCTCCCTCCCTTGGCTCACTGTTTATAGCTGCATAACCCTCCTTCAGAGCCCAGAGTCAGCTTAACTCTTTCCTCCCTATCCCAGGAAAGCCCAACCCTGTTCTGAGGCCGGCAGGCTCCTCACACCCTCTGGTGCAAGGCCTTCTTTCCCCAGGCCTGCCCACGTGGGCCTGAGCCCCACAGGACAGCCAGCCTGCCTCTAAGCCCCCGACCAATGTGTTTAGTAAGCGCAGCTTAGATTTGAGTGATGTCTTCTATTTGTGCTGCACAAAACCCCAAGTGTCGCCTTCCCTCGCCACCCCTCCAGGGAGACACTAGGTAAAATGTGTTCCTCCTCCAGATTTAGGGCCTCTGCTCCACGCAGCCTCCATCACCTTGTGGTCTCCATGAGCTGCATTTTGATGGAAAGAAGCACAAATCTTTGCAGCTTTTGGTCTGTGTTGAACGCACTATTCTGTGCATGTCTCTGAGTTGCTTTCTACGAAAACTTTACACTTCCTTCAAATGCCTTTCCATGTTTTAGCAGTTATTTCTCCCAGGACCTGTGGGGTTTTTATAAACACATCCCTATTGGGCTGAGGAGGAGGCCTTGCTAATATTTATTGAGGGCTTTCTACTTGCCAGCCACTCTTGTAAGCAACATCTCTGCCCTATAGAGCCACTGTCCTCATTTTACAGAGGAGGAAATGAAGGCACAGAGGGGTAGGTACCTTGTCCATTGTTATAGGGCTGGTAAATAGCAGAGCTGGGATTCGAACCCGGACATTGTGCCTCTGAAGCCTGTGCTCTTAGCCCCTGCACTCAAGCTCTCACACCAAAGATTGCTCTCTTCTGTGGAGCCAAGGGGCTTTGGGGAGCTTAGAATAATTCTGTGAATGCATTTTAAAGGTCCCAAAGCCTAAGGACCTTTTAAGAATGTTGTAACTTTGTCTTGAGTGTCCTCCCTCCCTTCTCTTCCTTCCTAGGGAAGAAGGTGCAGAGAACATGCAGGGGTTTGGTAGACAGTGGAGTCAAGGAGAGGCTGGGGGTGGAGCAGGTTGGGATGGGACAGACTCCTTTATCCACTTGGCAGAAGGCTGTAGAACAAGAATCCAAAGACTTGGGGTAGCTGCTCTCTCAGTGACTGCACTGCCTTCTGCTAGTCCTCTCCTCCCTTCTAATCCTATAGCCTGTGGGTTCCTCACCTGAAGTTACCAACACCCTCTTCTGGCTGAAACTTGTCTCACAGGAAGCCACTAACAAGTTGCCTGGGGGCAAGTGGCAAAGACTTAGGAACTGGCTGTGTGGGCCACCTACTTATCTCTCCTGGGATTCCTTCCCCTGCATGCCATGAGTACTTAGATTTGTTCTTGGAAAAGGGGAGGGTGCGTTGTGCTGCCCCCTGCTGTCTGGACCTGTTCTTGACCACTTGCCCAAGGCTCAGCTGGGGAAGTCTCCAGAAGCTGGGAGCTGGGGGATGGAGTTGGGGTGGGGGAGACTGCGGAGCACAGGGCCTGTGGTCTGTCTGTGTACTCTGAACCCCTTGCTCCCTCTTTTCAATTAAGCTGATCTGCTGAAGGTCTGCTTTCTTGAAATGCATTTCGTCATTCAGAGCCATGGCCCAGAGTGGGCAGTGCCCCATTCCTCATTTTTCAATTCATTCTCCAACCAGAGAGAAAACGGTGGAGGCTCCATCCCAAGTGGCCTATTCTTTCCAGAGCAGGGGTGGTTCCGCTGGGAAGGGAGGAAGACAGCAGTGATATTTCTCTGTGACACCTGAAGGTCACCTGCTTGGATCAAAGAGGTCTCAGCATATGTGTGCCTTGACTTTTGTTTAATTTAGATGTTTAAGTGTAGCATCTGTAATTCAAACAGAGTGCCCAAGATGGGGTGGCTCCACTGTGGTCCTCAGAGGCTAAAGGCTGACATTCGTCAAAGCCCCTCAAATCAGACCCACCCCTTATCAGTGCTGACTAGTGCAATGGTGTTTTATGCACATTAATCTCGTTTACCATCACCCTAGAAATAGGGGTACAAAACTGGATTACCTCCAGTTTCCAGTGGAGGAAAGTGAGTTTAGAAAGGTTGAGTAGCTTGCCTATTCTGCTGGGGGCGTGGGGGGGGGGCAGGGAAGTTCTCTGTAGTTTAAAATACATTGAAACCAATTTAAAAATAATATTCACTGAGTTTAAAAGCAATGCAAAGTGGACACCAGTCTCTCTGAATGTTTTTTTCCCAGTCCTGTGGGGCAGGGCACACTCTTGATCTTCAGCATGCGTGGGGAGGGGGTTTGACATGCCCTCCTGACCCTGGGGTGGTGGTCTTCCTTCCTGCACGCCAGCCCTCCCTGGCTCCTGGCAGATCTCCCCACACAGCCTCTTTTCTTGTCCAAGAACCCATGTCCTTAGAAAGTAAATATTGTGTTGTAAGAATCAATAAGACGAGAATTCCTGAGTTGAAATTCTTTCAGTTTATGAGCTTAAAACATTTATGTATGGAAAATTCCAGACATATACAGAAGGAGACAGGGTAGTAAGATGAAGCCTCATATACCCATCACCAACATCATCAAATCCTGGCCATGCTTGTTCATTTATATCACCATCTGCCTTCCTAACTCCCACATAATTTTGAAGTCAGTCCTCTCAGATTATATCATTGTCAGTACAGCAGTATGTATCTCTTGAACAGATGCATTAAGTGTAGCTACCCGGTCCTTATTACACCTAAAAATTAACAACACTCCTTAAATATTACCAAGATGCAGTTGGTGTTCACATTTCCAAAACATTTTTTAAAGTCTTTGACTTTCTACTTAAGGGGGCGGGGGGACGGGGAGGGAGAAACAGCCCTAAAATAAGAATTTCTCAGCATTTGGTCATGCCCTTACAATCTAGCTGCTAAAAGGACAGATTTCTGAATTTGGGCAGAAATGCCTGGTTAGTAAGCCTCGGAGGTTGATGGGCACTTGTAAGCTTGCCGCTTTGTAGCTTTCCTCCAGGCCAGAGCCATGCATGTAGTGGGTGCTGGGTTAGCGTGTGCCGCGTTTCATGGCAGGATGGACACACGCGAGGGTGGGGCTGCAGCCTCACTGAGCTAATGTGGGGGGGGGGGTTGGGGGAGGACTGCTGGGCAGCCGCTGTGTCCTCCCACATACGCGGACGCCTGGCTATGCGTGGCTGGCCTTGGCTTTCTGCGCAGGACTCCACCCGCCAGCTGCCTGGGCCTCCTCTGGGACCCTCTTCTCTCTCTTGCTCGGGATACTTGACTGTGTTCCAGTGACTCCGTGGAACCCTACTTGGTGGGGCCTCTGGCCTTCTTCTTCGTCTTGCTAATTCGCTGTTTAACATACAGCAGCAGTTGACTGGGGGTGCTTTTAGGGAGGTGGCAGTTCGCATGTGGCAAGCTCTTTGCTCCTCTGTCCCCACAACAGCCCCAGGAGGTCAGTATTGCTGTCACTGCAATTTCACAGCAAAGGAGGGCAGGTAAGTCCCTTGCCTGCTAGGAAATGGCGGTGCCAGGATTTGAATATGGTCAATCTGAATTGGGTGCTCACCATTGCAACATATTGGTTCCTAAATGTTAAGACTCGTTTAGCAAACTGCTAGGCAACTTGGCCTAGGACCAGGCACTTACTCTTTTGAGGACAAATCTTGACAAGTTGGGATCTGCAGTTACCATGCACTTTTCCTTGCTATGTTCACAGCTTCCAGAACAGATATAGCATGACTTATTATTATACACACCCTTATTAGCCGATTAGCTCAGTTGAATGGAATAAATTTTAGGTCATTCAGCCTCTAATTTCCTGGTTTGTCTTTTTTCATGGTTAAATAATAGTTTGAGTCATAGATGACATTACCATAACAGGGTTGAAGGTTAGCAGGGCTGGGAAGAAACTGGGTTGAGTATCCAAGGCCATAACCTAGAAATTATCCCTTCTGTCCATTTTGCCATATTTCTGTTTTCAGTTTTTGATAGGAACATAATGTGACTTATAGAATATACAGAATCAGGGTCAAGTACTTAAGAATTCTTAGAGGGAGAAAGCCTGGCACTGGCACCATCTTCTTTATCCCAGTCAGAGTTCAGCCTGTGTGGCTTCCCCTTGGCTCAACTTTGGGTGTGTAATTTTGGATGTCTTGGTGAGGCTCAGATCCCTTATCTATTGGGAGCCTACCTCACCTACTATGGACAGCCTTGGCACGCCAAAGCTGGGTGCTAAACCAACCCCACTTGCATTTTTACTGCCTTCACTTCTTGAGTTTGCCTTGGTTTGCTTCAGCTTTCTTTCAACTCCTGCTGTCCTAGAGAAATAGAAGGGTGAGGAGAGGTGGGTTTGATTAAGAAAGAGTAATGGAAAAACCAAAGCAAACACAGGGAAGAGAGGCATCGGCAGACTCACAGAAGAAAGGCAGCAGAAGGCTGAAAGAGTCCAAACACACAAAGGGAACGGAACCAGTGTCTAGGTGCTCATGGTGTTTAAGGACACATAGTCCGTATGAACTTCAAGAAACTGTTTGCCAACCATGGCAACAGGAAAGCTGTGGCTATCTTTAGGTCTCCTGGCAAATGCCTGGGAATTAATTTAAATTACTTAAGTTGTTTCCAGAAGTGGCATTTGCTGGGACACTTCTGGCTTTGTATTGAGTTGGGGAAGCCAGTCTCCCATGAACTCCAACTGTTCCAGAATGGTGAGTCTCTGGGTTGCTTTAGCTCTGGTCCACAGAGCTGGTAGCTGGATAAGTGCCTCCCTGGGTGATGCAAAGCTGATGACCAGGGCTCCATCACATTTAACGCTTCTCCTGTCTACCAAAGGTCCTCTCCTGCTCAGAGTCTCCAGCGAGCCCTACAGGGGGCACCATGATGGAAGCCACCAAACTGGGGTGAACTGGAATGGTTTTCGGCCTTGCCCAGGAAGAGGAGCTTTCACTCTGCAAAAGACCAACAGTAGAGGTAAGTTGGGAGAATTATAGGAAAATCAAGAGCAAGATGGTAAGTGTTCTTTTCTAGGACTGTCCTTGCTCAGTGTTTGGAAGAGTCTGAAATCCACAAAAAGCAGTGAGACTGAGAACATTAATGAGTATGGCTGGTTGAGGGTCGAAGCAGTTGCTTTAAATTCATTGCTGCTTCCTTTTCCGTCCTGGGTCTCTCTTTAAATTTTTTTTCTGGTGTTGTTTGCTTTCACATTCTTCTCTCTTTGCAGAATATTTATAACTGCCCCCTTCTTTTCTCATTTTCAATTCCCCTCCTCACCCTACTCGGCCTTCTTAATTTTTCTTTTCTTTTGGTCTTCCTGGTTTTACATCTGGATTCCCTGATGGTTTATTTTATCTGTTTCCTGAATTTCATTCCTCTCCCATTTCTTATAGCCTCTCTTCCCTAAATGCAGCCCCTCCACCCTTTTTCTTCAGCTTCAGTTCTTTCCCCTAAAGATTTCCTTGGGCCACACAGGCTTTTATTCTTGTTCATCTGTTTAAGCAGTGCTGGCAAGGAGGAGGCCACAGCCGGCAGGCAGAACCACGGTGGCAGAAGAGACCTGGACATCTGAAGATTCTCCCTCAGCCCCAGTGTCCTTGGAAGAAGAGCTTCTTTCTGGAGAGGGGGCTGGGGACAGTGCTGCTCTCCCCCTGCGAGGGTTGACATCATCTGCCAGGCCTAGGCTGAGATCTAGGGCAGATGGTATTTCCTCCACGGTGTGTGGGCCTGGGCCACATTGCTCAGGGAGGCCATGGAATCTGCACTTTTCTGTGTGGACTGCTGGGGGATTCACCAGATTCCACCCCGAAAGGCTGGGACTCAGGGGAGGTGCACGTACGGGGCATGTATCACTTGCAAAGCTCTGTGCTGTAGGTGGGAGATTTGCAGCATAGAATATGCCTCTTTGGGGGCAGATCCTCACTCTTTGGCTGAAGTTGGCCTGGGCATCTGGGGGTGGGGGGGAGAGACAGCTTTCCAGCAGAAGATCCTTCCAGTACCCCCATTCCTAGCCAGAGGGTGTTTTCAGGCTGCAGGTTGAATGCAAGAAGCAGCTGATAATTGGAGGGAAGTATCATAAAGGCTCTGGGCCACTGGAAAGCAACACAAACCCCACCTGTGGGTCTTGAGGGTCAGCCCTGGTACTGATAGAAGCAGGTGGCACTTCTTGATGGGCGCGGTGGCAGAGAAATCCTAGAAGTTGCAGCCGCACCCCTCCTTGTGTGGAGTGGTGGGAGTGGCATGAGGAGCGTCCAGGCTCTGCTCCCCAGCTGTCTGAGGCAAATCGACTGGAGTCCATCTGGCTGTTGCCCCTGGCCCAGGCTTGCTTCCCACCCTGGGGTGTCAATGCCATTGGGTGCTGGCTGAGTCCTTAGCAGGCCCAGCTGAACGGTGATTGTGTCAGTGGTCTGCCTGGGTCACAACTGGAGCTGAGTTACATCCTGGGGCCCAAGAACACCTGGTGGATGCCCACTGGGCTGCACTGTCTTTTCCTAGGTCCTGTGGTGATGGTGGCCACATGCTTCTCTGGAAGTGACACCAAGGACCCCTTCACCTTCTCCACACCTTGTTCTTTTGCAGATCCCATCTATCCCTCCTGCTACTCATCAATACACAATGTTCTCTGCCACTTTCGAAAAGTACTATTGATTATATAGAAGCTTGAGAGAAATCTTTGCTTATTATTTTATACTCTGCTTATAATTTGCTTATGTGTTCTAAGCCTTCTATCCTGCAGTCCAACTCTTAGAATCCAGCATTCTTTAATACCCTATAACCATATGATCCAGGAACCCCCATGTCCTTACTAGTAGGCCTTGTGGGTTTGGTTTATCTCTGGTTCAAGGGCTGTCCTAGGCAGGAACACTGGTTAGGGAACTGACTGGTGATGAATTTTCTTCTAAGTTCCCTCAACTTTTTCTTTCTGGTATGAAGGTGGATATTGGGAGACTAGGGCCTCTGTCCAGGAGGCTGGGGCAAGGACCTGGCCTCTTTGATCTATGAATTCAGGTGGAGATTACTATCCCAACGGCCTCTTGCCCTTCCCACCTGAGCCCAAAGTGCAGGCTCCTTCAGCCTGCCATCTCAGCACTGCCTTGTTCCTGCCACCTCCCTCTGCCTTCCCTCTTCCCACGCACCCACGTTGTATAAATATTTACACCCCCGGGCTGGCAGGAATCTTTCTCCAGCTGCTTCCCTGGTCTCTGGGAGAGCTTGTTCTCTCCTGAACAGCTGCAGCAGATCTGGTTGCCTTGGTCAGACAAGGGCAGGCCCTGGTTTGGGGGCCTGCGGTCCCTGGGGGGTGGAGGGCGCAGTTGGCGGGAGAAATTCACCTCTAAAGAAGTCACAGGGCTATGGCAAAGATCCATCCTCTCTCCTCTGCTGGCTGCCTAAATGGCGACCCTCCAATAGCAGTCTTATCCCTGCTTTGGCTGGGGAGGTGGGTCCTGCTTCTCCAGGGTGGGGTCTGCTCCACTCTGGGCTGGGTTTTGCTAGAGAAGGCTGGAAGATTATTCCAAAGCAAACTGGCTGGTGCTAGGACAAAAGAGGAACTTAGTTTACTTGCGAGCATTGTACAGTTTATATGAGCTATCTCCATGTTCACACTGAAGCAGACCCCGCAGTTCAGAGCAAGAACCCTCTAGGGAATCTTCATACTGGGCCTCTCGCAAACTCCTGCTCAGGACATTGTCCTTCCCACCAGCCCTTGAACAGTCTTTCTCCTTTGGGGCTGGACAATGTCTGGAGTGGTAGGAGGGGCGTGAGGAGCTGAGTTCCTTGTTTTCTTTGGTGACCCAGGAAGCAGGAGTTTGCCAGGGAAGCAAACTAGCATATGCTGGGTTCCCAAGGGCTGGGCACTGCATGAGGTACTTCCCCATATTCTCATGTGATTACTTAAGTCTTAAGCCCGGCAGATTTTTGAACTTCCTTGTGTGTCTCCTCTTTCTGTCCTCACACAGAAGCCACATAGCAGCGAGGTCCCAGACCCATCTCTCTCTGGTCCTTTCAGGCTCAGCAGGCACCTCCAAGAGCCAGCCGGTCAGCGGATGCTGTTCTCACCTACTCACAGAGGGTGCAGGTCGCCTGCTGCCACCTCCCCTTCTGTGTCTTAGTTTTCTCCATATCTGTGGGAGGTAATTTACCTTTTCTCCAACAAGCATTCCAAATTCAGCACAAGAACAGCTTTTTAAAAAACAAAATAGTAGTTTCATTTAAATCCTTTCTCTACCTATGGAACAGGGGCAGGATGTTCAGGTGTCCGGTACTAAGGAGAATGTGTTCAGTGCTTTGGGGAGGCTGAGCAGAGGGAACACAAGGGTAAAAGGGCTTTGATTACATATCTGACAACTCCCAAAATTCAAGTAGTGGAGCCACTGGGCATGGGGATGTAGGATTGGGGACGGGGTTCTGATGGGGGCTGCGGACAGAGGCTCTAGTCTCCCAATATCCATCTTTGTGCCAGAAAGAAAATGAATTCAATATCCCTCCCACCCCAGACCTCTTCCCGGAATGAGAGAAAATCTGAGACAGCAGAGAGAGGCCTGGCCCCGTGCTTGGTATTCAGTGGTAAAAGGGCCATCTGAAGGTGAGGCAGGGCTGGAGTGGGCTGCCTGTTGGGGAGGATGCAGGGAGAAAGATGGGAAACCACAGCTCGGGCAGTGCAGCTGCAAGATATTCCTGCTGCCTGTCTGCCTCCCCACCCCCAAAAGGTAAAACAAAACCCAAATAAAAGTCTGACCTGGCAGATATTAATACCCCAGAGCCAGGGCTGGTGTGCAAGCCACCAACCCCCTCTCCCCCTTCTGTTTCTATAAGCGGCTGAAATAAATTTAGCGAAACAACCCCACCCGTCTGAGGGCCTAAGATTTCAGAGCAGTGGGACTCTTTATCCTGAAAGCCCCTGTTTTTCAGAGCTGAGAGCTTTTTGTTTAAATTCCCTTTGGGAATGGAATGCTCTCAATCTAAAATAATTATTTTATGGCAGTCATTTATTCCTCACAGATAAATGCTTTGACACAGTATGGCTTGCCAGAAAGCTGATCTACAGATGCTCTACAGCTTAAAATTGTCAACTCCATGGGGCCAATGCCTAGTTGGATCCATTAGAGTATTTATTGTGATTATCCTTTGCGATTTCTGTACATGTTCAGCTAAGTCCCTCTGTTGTCTGTCATACAGAACAGTGGTTATAGTTGGCTAAGTTGCCACAGTAGAGATATACTATTGAGAGCCTACTGTGTGCTAGCCCTGTGCCAGGCACTGGGAGTTGAGTTGAGAGCAGAGACAGACTGCTCACATGTAGCATACATCCTGGTGAGAAGGGAGATGTCAAAAAGTTAAAAGATTACAAAAAACCTGGCGATTAACATCATACTTAATAGTGAAAGACTGAATACTTTCTCCTAAGATTGCAATCAAGATGAGGGTATTTATTCTCATCATGCCTATTCAACATCGTATTGTAAGTCCTAAACAGAGCAATAAGGCAAAAAAAGAAATAAAATGCATAAAACTGGAAAGCAAGATATTACACGATTTCTATTTGCATATAATTGTTTATGTTGAAAAACAAAACATACACACACAAAATTAAGGAACCTACCAAAAAACTTCGTTATAACTAAAGTGACTTTGTAAGATTATAGGATAAAAGGTCAATACACAAAAATCAATTGTATTTCTATAAAGTGTAAGAAATTGGGAACTAAAATTTAAAAATTTACAACAGTTACCTTCAAAAGGGAAATAGTAGGTACATAGCTAATGAAACAGATATAGTATCTATATGCTAAAATCTATAAAACACTGATTAAAGAAATCAAAGAAGACCTAAATAGACATACCACATTCATGGATTAGAAGATTTGACATAGTAAAGATGCCAACAATAGAGAATTGATCTATAGACTTGATGCAATTCCAATAAAAATTTAGTAGGTTTTTTGTAGATACAGATAAGTTGATTCTGAAATTTATATTAGAAGGCAATGGAACAAGAATAGTTAAATACTTTTGAAAATTAAGAATAAATTTGGAGGAATTATACCACCTGATTTTAAATTTACTATAAAGCTACAATAATTAGGACAGTATGGTATTGGCAAAGGAATGAACACACAGATCAACAACAGAATAAAGAGACCCATACCAATATGGCTAACTGATATTTGGATAGGTGCAAAAGCAATTCAATGGAAAAATGATCTTTTTTTTTTTTTTTAACAGTGCTGAGATTGGACATCCACAGGAAAAAAAATGAACCTCAACCTAAATTTTGCATTTTATATAAAAACTAACTCCAAATGGATCATAGATTTAAGTATAAAATATAAAACTATTAAACTTTTAGGAAAAAAAAAAGAAAATCTTAATGACCTAGGGTTAGGCAAAGAGTCCTTGGAAGTGACATCAAAGACACGATGCACAGAAGATAAAACTGATAAATTAGACTTCATCAAAATTAAGAACTTTTACTCTATGAACATACTTTGGTGAGAGAATAAAAAGATAAGAAATGAACTGGAGAAAATATTTGCAAATCACATATTCGACAAAGGAACTGCATCCAGAATATACAAAGAACTTAATATTCAACAGTAAGAAAACAAACAACCATTAAAAAATGGGCAGAAGGTTTGAACAGACATTTCACCAAAGAGAACATATGAGTGGCAAATAAATACATGAAAAAATGTTCAATATCATGACCCATTAGAAAAATGCAAACTAAAACCACAAGGAGATACCACCACATTCTTATTAGAATGACTAAAATAAAAAATACTGACAATTATAAGTGCAAGTAAAGATGCAGAGCAACTGGAAACTCTCAGATATTGCTGTTGGAGATGTGAAATGGTGTATCCACTCTTGACTGTGATTTGGCAGCTTTCTATAAACATCATATTCTTACCTTATGACCTAGCAATCCCACCCCCAGTTATTTACCCTAGAGAAATAAGAACTTTTGTTCACACAGAAATCTGTACATGAATGTTTATTGCAGCTCTATCACAATGGACTCAAATGGAAATAATCCAGTGACCTCCAACAAGTGAATGGATAAAAAACCAGTTGTATACCCATATGGTGAAATATTATTCTTTGGTTAAAAGCAATGAATTATTGATACATTCAATAACATGGCTAAATATCAAAGGCATTATACTGTGAAATCATATAGACTGTATGATTCCATTTATACGGCATTCTGGAAAAGACAAAATTATAATAGAGAAAACAGATCAGTGGTGGCCCAAGTAAGAGACGGGGGAGGGTGTGACTACAAGAGAATAGGACAAGGAAGTTTTTGGGGGTGATGGGACTGTTCTGTTTCCTGATCATGGTAGTGGTTACATGAATCTATTCAAATGTTAAAATTCAGGGAACTATATACCAAATAAAGGTCAATTCTACTGTATGTTAAATTAAAAAATGAAAAATGGTTACAGGAATGAATGCATACTCACAAACCAACATAACTACTTTGAAGGAAATGAACATTCCATGAGGACATAAGAGAGAAGACAAATATCTTGTCTTGATCAGGGGAGGTGAGCACCAAGAATGGTTGAGGAAGTGATGCTAGAGCTGAGTTCTAAAGAATGATTTAGAATTTATTTGGGCCAAAGGAAGGTCAATTCAGATAGCAGAAATAGCATGTGTCAAGGCCCTGGGGCGGGAGGAAGGATGGTTCATTTTCACCTCAATCTGACTAGAGCACAGGGAGTACCCTGGGGGGTGGGAGAGGTAGTGCTGGGGAGTGTAGAGGGTCTGAAAGTCAAGACTGGAGCAGAGAAAGTCAAATTATGGTGCACTAAGAGTTTCGTTTTTATTCTAAGAGATACCGGTAGCTAAGGTATTTTCACAATTGTTAACACAAGATCAGATCTAGGTTTTGAAAAAGATCACTTGGACTTCCAAATGGAGAAAGGTTTGAGGGAGGGTGGGGATGGAGCCCAAGTAAGTATACAGGAAACTTGGAATTGGAAAGAGCTCCTAAAATAGGGTTTCTCAGTCTTGGTAATACTGACATTTTGGGCCAGATAATGTTTTGTTGTGGGGGTTGTCCTGTGCATTGCAGGATGTTTAGCATGTTTAGATGTTTAGATGCCAGTAGCACTGACCTTTTCCTCTCCAGTTGTGACAACCAAAAACATCTCTAGACATTGCTAAATATTCACTGGGGGTGGGGGTGCAAAATTGCCCCTGGTTGAGAATCAGTGTTCTAAAATAACTAAATCCAGTGTTTCTGTTTTCTTAATAGAATCATCTGGGGAGATTAGAAATACAAATGCTGGGTCTCACCCTGGACCAACTGAAGCAGAATCTTTAGAGGCAAGTGGGACATCTACACAGTTTTAAAAGCTCTTCAGGTGATTCTGCTCACAGTGATGTTTGACCACCACCTGTCTAGTTCAACACTCTCCATCTACAGATCAGAACACTGAAGCCCAGAGTAGAGAATGACTCGCTGAACCTGAGGCAGAGTAGCCAAGATTCCTGATTTCTAGACCAGTGCTTGTCCACTAGACCATACTGCCTCTTTAATAGCTGCACAAAACATGCCCACAAAATATAGGGAAACTGGAAAACCAGCCTCCCTGAGTTACCAGCTCTAGGCTTCTGAACATTTCAGTGTTAGCGATGCCATTCCTATTCCTGCATAGTCTAAGCCCTCCCTTACTGCCACCCCTGGAACCTCTCTGCCTGTTCCTTTTTCTATTCCTGCTGCTGGATTTAGGGTGACCAAACCATCTTAATGGGTTCAACAACAAGGGTTCAGTGAAACCTGAAAAAATTTACTATGTACCAACTCAGTCTTTATAAGGCCCAGGTAATAGAGAAGCACTTGCCTTCAAGGAGTGTATAGTCTATTAGGAAGTAAACAGATACTTTCATAAACCATAGTTAGCATGCTAGAGTGCTGCAGGCTTCAATGGCACCATCATGAGGCTTTTTGTCTGCTCAAGAACCTGCCTGAAGCCCCAGCAGAAGGAACCTCTTGAACAAAGCTCCAGGGAGGGGTATCAACAATTGCTAGCAATTTGGATTGGCTGGAGGGAAGATAGCTATCTGAGCTAAGCACTGACTGGAAAGAGCTTTTTTTACCCGTTCTGATCATCCCAGAGGCTAAGTGACCTGTTCCAGGTTGTGCAACTTGTGGCCAGTTAGCAGAGTTGGACTACTCATCAAAGTCTAGGTGACTCAAAACTCATGGCTATCCTGTCTCTAGACAGGTCCAGGCAAGGAAGAAGGAGGTGCAGCTGTGGGCTAGCTTGGGAACTTAACTGAATTGTGGAACATCTCTGTAGGGAAAGTGTTAAAACAATTGACCTAAGAATGAGGGTTTAGATGTCTCATTTCAGGCTGAGCAAAAGGCAATGAGAACCTCAGCCATACACATACACCTGGGCTGTGTTAGCCTGGGGTTGTATTTTCTCAGTAGTCTTAGCAGGAGGGGGCTGATTCCCTGAACTCCAGAAGTTCCTGACACTGCTGCATTTATAGAAGACCCTCAAATGCTCTCTCTTGAGGCCTTTGCATGGTTTGGGCTGGGAGGATGTTGGTAGTCAAGTAATGCCCACTAAGCAGTCTGAGGGGCCTGAGAAATTTGATAGAAGAGTCTGGCTTTTACTATCAACAGAGGCCCAGTGTTCAGAAATACTTGTTACAATAATCAGGTATTTTTCAGTTGGGCAGCAGGTTCCCATAACCTCATCCTGACTCACCTTACTCATCCAGGCTCTTGGTTTGTGCCCTCTCCCCTTTCCAGGCCTCAGGGCCTGTCTTGTCTAGGGCCCAGGGTGGGGACCAGAAAGTGATATAGATCAAAGTTATCAGTTGATGGACCATTTCATGGACATATATACTGAAGAATGTTTTTGCAAAAAGAATACGGCCTCAAATGGTTGTGGTATAATGAGGCCCCAAGAACGGTTTAAAAGTTAACATACAAAGGCCAGGCATATAACAGATTTCATCTAGGCATATAAACAGCCAATTTTAGGCCTATTTTATGCCTATTTTTGAGATGAGTATACTGAGGCTTTGGTCAGTGTCTTGAAAGTCACAAGGCCAAGATTTGGATCCAGAACAGCCCAACTTCAAAATCCTGGACCACAGATTCTCAAACCTGTGTTTAAGTCGCTAACAGGAAATTTACTAAAATGCAGATACCTGGCCCCATCCGAGAGCGTCTGATTCAACCGGCCTGGGTCAAAGCTGAGGAATCTGCATTCCACAAGTACAAGTAAATCTAAACCAGGTACCTCTCTAGCAGCACTTGGCCCTCCCTCTCCTCTCAAATCCAGGGACTTTGCAGCTGTCCCAGGATCTCAGGTAGCAGAGGTTGAGGGAATGACGGGGCCCAATCCAAAGAATTTGGAGGATTTTGCAAATAACCTGAAGCCGGGGAGGAAGTGTAACACCGCAGGGCTTCTACGATGGCAGGTCCTGTGCTACAACCAGGGCCAGGAGGGGATTTTGGAGAGGGGGTGCCTTGGGAGCGCGCTGGTTACAAGGCCCAGCGGTCTAGGGGTCAGCGGCTCAGCCGTCTACACTCTCACCTGCCGCGAGGAGTGCCCAGGGTCCAGATTGGTCAATTAATATATCCGTCGCGTTCCCTAAATTCCGAGGACTTTCATTTTCTCTTTCACAAAACCTAATATCTCCAAGCCAAATACCTGGCTAGGCCCTCTTCGCAAGGAGACCCGTTCCAAATGGGAGCGAGGAGGGCCCGGAAGTCCTCCGGCCCAGGCCCGTCGCCTCCCGGTCGGAAGCGGCAGTGCAGGTGAGGGGCGGCCTCTGAGGCCGCTGCGCGGGTGAGGGACGGGAGAGCGCACTGCAGAGCGAAGGAGGCGGGGAGGGCTGCGCATGCCTGCCGTCGGGCTTCCTGCCCTGGCCGTGGCTCGCTGCCGTTCCCTTCACCATCCGGCACCTGCCGAGCACGTCTGGGCGGGGACAGGCCAGCTCTCGGACCCCCAACCCTCCTAGGCCTGGTTGGACGCTGCTCTCCGGCCGGCCGCGGCGTGGACGCTGGGTCTGAGAAGGGTTAAGGAGGCTCGCTACCCCCCTCGGCTCACTCACCCTTGGAAAGTCCCCGAAATGACGTTTCAACCCGACAATTAAAAAAAGAGTTTAATTATAGAGACAGTTTCTGGGAGCTGGAACAAACCCGGTCGGTCGGCGGAGCCGGTAAACAACTCCGGAGCGAGCGGGCCAGGCCAGCCGCCGCCCCGCGGAGCCCGCGCCCACGGGCGAGGGGGAGGGGAGCGCCCTCCGAGAGTTGGAAAAGCGGAGGAAATTCGAGGAATCTCTTTGGGGGGGAAAAAGAAAACACAACTTTTTAGTTAGCCCGGGGCGCCGAGGCCTCGTGATGGTGCTCTGGCCGGTCGCGCAGCCGCGGGTAAAAGCGTCGCCCTCCCCCCTACCCCCTGCAAGAGAGGGGGGACAACAGGGGCGGGCCGGCCCTGCCTGCAGGCGCCGGGCCCCCTTCCCCCTCGCTTCTCCACCCCTCCCTACCCCCAGCAGAGCTTCGCGAACCTCCCGAGTTGGACCAATGGGCCCTTTTTTGGGGGTGGGGGAATAAAAAACAGAAATAGCTTCACATGAGGACGCAGACTAACCTTGTGGTTTTAACGCGCACCCTACTCTGTCCTGAAATCTGGAACTCATTACCTCATCACCAAGAAAGTGCACGAAGCTGCCCCCCCCCATCTTCTTGCAGTTGGGGAAAGGAGCGAGCAAAGATCCCTTTAAGAAAGAAACCTACATTTGATTGATTTAAATTAAGGTGGATGGAAGTTATTTCCCTTTCGGGCGCTTGCCAGATTTCAAGAAAAGCTGCAAAATGGGAGCAGGGGGAGGGAAGCAACAGGCGGCTGGGCAGCTTCAAAAGATAAAGCAAGGGGCAGCAGCCGGGTTAAAAATGGGGGCCATCAATTTAAGTCAAGACAAATAAAAGACCGGGCTGGGGATCACGTAGATTCGTAGTTGCAGCAAAAGTTGTGTTTTGTAAAGATGAAAAACAGCCGGTTTCTAAAACAGTTGTAATTTGGAAGGTGTCCTAGGTTTGCTCGGAGGTTGACGAATAAAAAATGCAGCATAATGTATGTGTGTGTGTGTGTGTGTGTGTGTGTGTGTGTGTGTGTGTACGTGTGTGGTAGTGGTGGTGAGAGTGCGACTTGAGCGCTCTGCTCGGCCCGCCCCGTCCTTTCCAAAGAAACGTGCTCATAATGGGGTGACCTAATTACATCGCAATGGAACCCGCTCTTAGCCACTCAGTGCACCAGGTTTCATAACAGACCTGGCGGCCTAGAGTGCTGGGAAGAAACGTGCGCGGGCCGAGGACGTGGTGGGGCACGCGGGGGAATAGGAAAGAAACGCAGCCCTGCGGTTTCCGCCTGGGTCCTCACTCAAGCACCTCGGCGAAGGCGCGGGGGCAGGTGGGGGACACGTTAACAACTTATTTGAGTGGGTGGAGCGACATCCGAACCTAACAATAAATATATATTTTACAGTTTTTAAAGGAGTAATAATCTATTGGGGGCCTTTCGGTTTCGAGGACCCCATACCCCTCCCCCTATCCCGCCCAAACAGAGCGGCGTGACAAGCCATATGTTCCGTTCCTGTGGGGGCGGGGGAGGAACAACAATAAGTTGAGAGTGTCGCCTCCCCCATCTCTTTAATTTCATTCTTGCCAAAGTAACTTTTTTATCGTTCAAGCGTCTAGGCGTGTATTTGAGTTTGTTTCAGCGTGGCCCAGTTCTGAGAGCCCACGTAAAGTTGTGTGCTGGATGGTGTTTTTGAGGGGAGTGGGAGAAGGAAGGGGTGTTCATGAAGATTCATATTTTCTTTACAAAAGAGTTTGAAGATTGGATGCGTGAAATAAATACAACTCCCAGACCTGCTAAAGTAAACAATCCGCCTGGGCGGTGTTCGTGACCCCCCCCCCCCCCGCAGAGTGCCGGCTGCAAAGCGAGCGCGAGTGTAGACGCGTGCGGCGCGCTAAATCTTACTGCGCTCACCCCCGCCAGGCCAGGCCCTCCTAGGGGAAAAAGTCCCAACCGCTGCCCGCCACCCCCGCCGCTGAAAAAAAAACATAAAATCAGACTTGAAGGTTTGTATGTCCCAAATTGCCAATCCCCTCGCCCAGCTGGGTTAGGAGAAGAAGCCTAGTGAGGAAGAGAACTTGGGAAAAAAGTTGTGCGGGGCCTTTGGAGAAGTTTCAGGAAAGATCTCAAGATGGAAACCACAGCAAGGCTCAAGACGAGCTTCTGCTCCCACTTGCAAAAAGAGAAAGTCGAGCTCACCTTCCTGCCCGACAAAAAACAACAACACAACAAGAACCCCAAAGAGTGGAATGACTGATGTCACAGAGCCGGGCTCGCAGGCTGACAAAGGGGAACGCACCCCTCCCCCTCTGCGCCGCGCGCGGCTCCGGAATAGGGCGCCGGGTAGCAAAGCGAGCGGACTCGAAACTTTTCCTCTTTAAGAAAAAAAAGTTGTGCGCGGCTCGGAGTGGGTTTTTTTTTTTTTTCCCTCGCCTTCTTTCCTCGTCTCCCCTCCCCCTTCTTCCTTTTGAAAGTTTTTTTCCCCCAAGTTTGACCGCATGGCTGATTCAACTTCAGTGTCAATCAACTTTTTTTCCTCCTCTTCCTCATTTAAATAAGTTTAAAGCTCCTCCCCCAGATTAACTTTATAAATTGGGCTTCGCGCGCCGCAGCCCGAGAGTCAGAAAGGCTAGGGGCGCTGGGAGCAGGCGTGTGGGATTCCAGACGCGAGAGCCGGAGGCTGCGCCTTCCCCGCACCGGGACCTTCGCGACACACCAAATCCTCGTCCCTGCCCCGTACGAGCACCCACGATGACCACCACCCTCGTGTCTGCCACCATCTTCGACTTGAGCGAAGTTTTATGCAAGGTAAAGTGAGGGTGAAGCGTTTGCTTTTCACTTTTTTTTCCTCTTTTACTTAAGAAAGAGAACCCCCCAAAATTTAGGTCTGGGAAGATGGGAGGAAGAGTGGGAAAGACGAGATGGTTATTTCCCCCCCATTTCCTGCCTCCTCCCTTTCGTTTGAAGGAATTTAGCTCTCTCCTCCCCACCCTTTGAGTTTCAACAGTTCTTGGCGGGGATTACATGGGAATCTGGAGACTTAGAGTTTTGGGGGGCGACGTTTGCGTGGGGGGGCTGCCCGGGGGACGCGGGGCATTGGGCTGGATTGGGGCAGTTTTTCGGTCGATTCCAGCGTGCTGCTTGAGCTCGGTTTTGCTGGTCCACTCTGTTTCCCCGTGTGTGCTCTGGGTCTCCCCGCCGCAGGAGGGCTTCGAGTCATTAGCCACATTGCTCGCCTGTGGGGTTGGGAGGGGGCTCCTTTGGGGAAGTGATCTCAGGACGACGTTTTGCTGGGAGATTTTCGCCCGTGTTGAAGGGGCTGGGAATCTGCGAGCAAAAGGCCGAGAGTTGTGATTAAAAGGGATGTTGCAAAACGAGTTTGCAGTGGGGCTTCAGTTCGCCCAGTTCGGCCAGGCTTCCTCTTGGGATAGAAGGTTGTGCTGCAGACTTTGGGATGAGAGTGAGACTCGGGTTAACACAGTTGTGTTTTGGGGGACCACGGCTTGGTGGCTATGGTGAGTGAGGCGACATGATGACAAAATGCCAGTGTGAAGTTAATGATCTTCGCGAGGAAGGAGTTAATGGGGTTGGGGGGCGACGCGGGCGGGGGGGGGGGGGCTCCTTAAGCTGTGTAACCTGCCAGCCAGTGTGAGAAAAAGCAAGTTTTAAACCCAAAATGTTCCAGCAGGGTGGTTTAAGTGTATAAAGCAAAACTATGGACGTTAATTTTTTCAAAGCCCCTTCTTCCAGTTTTCTTTCCAAAGAAAGAGGGAAGTTGCTCGGCTACATTTAATTGCTAAAGTGTTTTACCTTCTTTTAAACACGTCGGGTCATGTTGCTCTTTTTCCCAGCTTGCTTCTCCAGTCTGCGCAGCTGCCAGGGCCCCAGGGCTGCAGGGTTGGGGTGCAGGGACGCCTAGGAGCTGAAGAGAAACATCTAAAAAGTTGGAATCTCAGCCTCCTTCCCTCCCTGACTCCCCCAAACTCCAGTTATCTTGGCGGCTGCCCCTGCCTGAATTCTCCCGCACTTCTTCTTTTTTCCCCCCTCTCATTCTTTGATCTATTTCTTTTTCTTTCGCCCCCTCCCCCCTCAGGACTTTTTAAATGAACCTCATTGTTAGGAACCGGCTCTCTACTTGGTTCCTGTAATCCGCCCGGTGGGGTGGTTGCAGTTACAGATTCCCGATCACCCGCAGCTGACCTAAGGGACCAACTTTAGAATTTGTACGACACCCACATGGGCTGGGAGCCAACTCCTAGTCATGTCTCCTTACCCCCCAACCCCAGCACCCTCTCCAAATCTTGAGTACATTTTGGGCAGGTGACCAGGGTTCCATTGGAACAGAAACCTTCCTGTGGTCACGCTGCCCCCCACCCTCCAAATCCACTGTATGGGAGGGTGGGATTTGGTGCTTTCCTTTTCCTCCCCACCTGCAGCCCTGCGTTAAAGATTAAACACTGGTGCTCTTATTCCAGCCTGCTCATAGAGCCAGAAGACTAATTGCAAAGGCATCTTCCCAGTGGAGGGGGGTGGGGTGGGCAAGGAATAGTGGGGAGAGCATTGTGGAAGGCACTCCTTCCGGGAGCACAGGGCAATGAGTTTTAGTTTCAGGAATCCCTCTTCCCTCCTCATACCAGACAGGGGATTTCTCCTCCCCCCAGCAAGATAAAGCAAAGGCAGTCTGGAAACCTCTTGCCAAAGGAAGGGAACTCTTATGAAGGAGGAAATCTAGAGTCTTAGGCCAGGTGGTGATGGGGTCAATTAAGCAGTGACTGATTAAAAGGGGACAGAGCTTATAGTCTCCTGAGGCATACCTGTTTTTCTTAGGGAGAGGGGCAATCTAGAGAGGTCTGAGTGATGTGAGATATCTTGAGTTGAGGAATCTATTTTGGAGGTATAGAAGTTGGATTTTATGGATAAAAGTGTTAGCTTTAGGGACAAGATAGGGGTGTGCATTCTGGGGGACTGTATGAGGTAGGGTATGTGCATAAACCAATTACATAGGACAGATGTGTGTGTGTGTTTGTGTTTTAATGCATGGGGCCAAAGCAAACCCAGGTGGCTGGTCTGTAAGAAGTGGGTAAGGGGGTTTGCCAGGGCAGAGTTAGGGTTGGTTCCTTAGAGAGATGGGGCATTTCTGATTGTGGAGGGGGCTGCCCTTAATGGGTTTCCTCCTTGGGCCTGGTGGATGGTCTTTGTCACTAACCATCCTCTCACTTCTCTTTGCTCCAGGGTAATAAGATGCTCAACTACAATACTCCCAGTGCAGGGGGCTGCCTGCTGGACAGGAAGGCGGTGGGCACCCCTACCGGTGGAGCCTACTCCCGGAGGCACTCCGTCACACTGCCCAGCACCAAGTTCCATCAGAACCAGCTCCTCAGCAGCCTCAAGGGTGAGCCAGCCCCAGCTCTGAGCTCTCGGGATAGTCGCTTCCGAGACCGCTCTTTCTCAGAAGGGGGTGATCGGCTGCTGCCCACCCAGAAGCAGCCTGGGAGCGGTCAGGTCAACTCTAGCCGCTACAAGACGGAGCTGTGCCGCCCCTTCGAGGAGAATGGTGCCTGTAAGTACGGGGACAAGTGCCAGTTCGCCCACGGCATCCACGAGCTCCGAAGCCTGACCCGCCACCCCAAGTACAAGACGGAGCTGTGCCGCACCTTCCATACCATCGGCTTTTGCCCATACGGGCCTCGCTGCCACTTCATTCACAACGCCGAGGAGCGCCGTGCCCTTGCCGGGGCCCGGGACCTCTCCGCTGATCGTCCCCGCCTCCAGCATAGCTTTAGCTTTGCTGGGTTTCCCAGTGCCGCTGCCACCGCCGCTGCCACGGGGCTGCTGGACAGCCCCACGTCCATCACCCCACCCCCCATCCTGAGCGCTGATGACCTCCTGGGCTCACCCACCCTGCCCGATGGCACCAATAACCCCTTTGCCTTCTCCAGCCAGGAGCTGGCGAGCCTCTTTGCCCCTAGCATGGGGCTGCCTGGAGGTGGCTCTCCGACCACCTTCCTCTTCCGGCCCATGTCCGAGTCCCCTCACATGTTTGACTCTCCCCCCAGCCCTCAGGATTCTCTCTCGGACCAGGAGGGCTACCTGAGCAGCTCCAGCAGCAGCCACAGTGGCTCAGACTCCCCCACCTTGGACAACTCAAGACGCCTGCCCATTTTCAGCAGACTTTCCATCTCAGATGACTAAACCAGGGTAGGGAGGGACCCCCTGCCCGCTCCAGCCCCCCACCCCATACCCACATCCTCTACCCTCACCTCCCTACCACCCCTACATTAACAAGATTAAGCTCAAACCCTTACCTCCAGAACCTTGGAATGCCCCTCCCTATCTCCCCTTTTTAACCCCTTACCATGAGGACAAGTCAATTTGTCAGTAGCTTCCTCTGGCTTGAAACCCTCTCCCCTTGATTTTATAGCCCACTTACCATGCATAACAGACAAGTCCCATATTTGTCAGTAGATGCCTTTTTTTTCTGGCTTAAGCCTTAAGTGCCAAATCACAAAAGAAAAAGCAGTAACAGTTTACAGAAGCAACTTAGTGCCTTGTAATCTAACTTTGTCACTGTGACTACATTACCTCTTCAGCGCCAGAGGGCACCCGTGGGCCTCCCGGAGCCTCTGCCCATGGGGGAGGGGAGGGGACCCAGGACCAGCAGCTCCCTCCACTGGCGATGCAACTGCACCTTCCCTTACTTCAGTCTCCCACACAGTTCCTTCTCCCCTCTCCCCAGTATACACCTCCTACACCCTCTTGGGAGAGTTGCTGCCAGACTTGGGTTTTTGGGGAAACGTATCTTGACATTCAAAACCTTTTTCTTCCCGACCTGAATCTCTGTTGACTGATCTTGCCTGGGTTGGTGTAGGTCTACAGGAAGGAAGACTGAAAAAGTGGATGAAGATTGTGACATAAGTGGGACTTTGTGATTTATTTTTTTTCTTTTATTTTTTTTTTTAAGTGGGGAGGAAGGGGAAGCTAGATGGACTATGAGAGACTTGATTTTGGTGCTAAAGTTCCCCAGTTCATATGTGACATCTTTCAAAAAAATAACAAAAAAAGAAAAAAGAAAAGCTGAAAAAAAAAACATGTAAGGGGTGAGAGTTAAGGTATTCATTCCACATACAATATCTGTGTAAAACGATTTCCCGTAGAAGTAGCTTTAATGGTTTTTGCTCTAGAATACCGTAGGTCTATCCTTAGAGCACTCACGCCATGCTTTTTTCCCTGGGTTTTAAACTTCATATAACTTTCAGAAATTGGAGAGCAAAAATTTTGCTTGTCACTGCACATCAATATAAAAAGCTTATTTAACTTATCAAAACGTATTTATTGCCAAACTATGCTTTTTTTTGTTAATTTTGTTCATATTTATCGGGATGACAAATCCATAGAATATATTCTTTTATGTTAAATTATGATCTTCATATTAATCTTAAAATTTTGTGACGTGTCTTTCCTTTTTTTCCACAGTTTTAATATATTATTCTTCAACGACATTTTTGTAACTTTACACTTTTTTGGTTATTTTATTTTAAAAAAATGAAAAATTAATTTAAAAAAATGCAAAAAACTGTTGGATTATTTATTTTAGAAATTTTTCCCCTTTGTGTTGGACTGCAAATTGAGTTTCTTTCTCTTTAGGCCTTTCACAACTAGGACTGAGAATGTATGTAGAAGTTCTGTGACAGTACAGAAGGAAAACAACTTTCCATGTATAGCTTCTAAAAAGGAAAAAAAAAGAAACCCTTTGACTTCCATGTGCCCATCTCAAGACATTCCGATCGCAGATTTATGGTTCTGGATTCCAGGCTTGGAGTTTTCCAATGTTAGTGCAAACAGAACTGGCACACACACATTAAGATGAATGTAATTATTATTCCTCTTGCTGGTCACTATCGTTGCTTTCTATTTCCTCTTCTTTGTGTGAATTTATTTAAAGAAAACTTTTTGTAACGACTATTTGCAGTTTAAAAATCAATAAACCCCGTTTTTTTTCAAGAAACACTGATGGTGAAGCTGGTTTTACTTGGTTTGTGGTTTTTTTAGGTTTGTCTCCTGTGTATGTGGCAAGTAACTGGGAGGAGGAGGGGGCATTGGCCGATTTCTTAACCTTACAGCCAAAAACCAATGGCTACCTCTTGATGCTGAAGATCTGTTGAGTTTACAGGGGATTGGGTGGAGGTTTATTGCAAAGCAGCTTACACTTCCATATTATCTGCCCAGTGTGTTAGTTGTTGACAGTAGCCAGCCTCACCTACTGGTGTGGCCTTGGAGGTTCTTCAGGAAAGTTGAGGCATGAGGGCTTCCAGTCTTCTCTGCCCAGCATGTGATCTTCATTCATTTGGGTGCTGTTGGGGTGCCGAAATGGTGAGGGAGGGACATAGCACATGGCATGCCAGCAAGCCTGGGTTTGCGTGAGCTGTTTGGGTTCTTCAGGCTCATTTCTCAGGAAGTTGACCTGGAGCCTTATCCTCAACCTACCTGGGGTAAGTAGGATGAAACATTGAAGGCTTTGAGAGGAGCATCAAAACACTGAAGTGTGGTGAGGGGCTCATAATCACCTGGGGACACGGTTTCACCTGGATCTAACGTGCTTCTGTATTGGGAGGGCTGTTGAAGTGGGTATTAAAATGGCCAGCATAACAGGAAGTTGTGAGTAGGTCCCAATATCTTAAGTCGTCATTACACCCTGATGCCATGCAGACTTGGTAAGTTGTCATCTTGGGAAGGGTGAGGTCTTGGCTAACGCACCCCAGCCAAGGCCAGATGACCACTTAGAGGGGATGTTTTGCTTGCCAGAGAGGTTGGGTCCTTCTGAAAACCTAGTCTAGTTCTTGGGAGGATTTCTTTTTGGGGAAGCAGGGATGGATATTGCTAATTGAGGGAGGCTTGGCTGCCTTTGGTGACTTGTGCTCAGTAAGTTTTTTTTTTTGGTGGGTGGTGGTAAGCTGAATTTCCACCTTGATTCCACCTGGCCTCTCCCAAGGCAGTTGGGTCTGCGGCAGATACTGGCTGCGCAAGGGCTGTCCTTAAGGCTAAGACCTACTTTACGTACTCTGTTGACTCTTCCTTCCCTCTGCCAGCAGGTGGGTGGTTGCTGGGGGACAAGAGTATGAGGTAGAAAAAAGGGGCTATTATCTCTTGTAGAACAAAGGTTGGTGTGGAGGAAAGGGAAAAGCGGGCCTTTTGGGCCTGAAGTGAACCTGGGCCTCTGTCTCATAAGGAGGGAATGATTGTATATGGGGAGGGATGGTGGTGGTAATGGTGATGATAATGGTGGCAGTGACATGTGATCTCCCTCTGACTAAAGGCAGAAAAGACATTTGCTCACTCACCTTGAACTTATTCCCTGTAGGCATGGATGGGCATATGGCAGATACCTTACTAATTCCCCACCCGATGGTGACACTGGTTGGATTCAGAGGGGACTAAGCATACCACTGTCTGCCCAGAATTTCCTACTTTGTCCCTTGAGTGATAATGAACGTGGAGGCATTGAGGCTTTGACTCTGGGAAGCTCTGGTGGGTGGGGGTTTTCTGTAAAGACAAGGGGAGGCTCTCTATGGCCTGGGGAAGCTCTGTGTCCTCAGGCTTTGTCTCCATGGGAAACACACAGGCTGGGATTTAGCCACCCAGGCTCATGCATGGTCGTCCAAGAGCATGATTTTCAGATCTTAAAGGTAGAGGAGATAGGTCCAAAGCTACTTGGGAAAGGAAATAGAATTCTTTCAGGCCCATTCTTTTTCTGGGACATTAGAAGATGAAAGGGCCTCAGCAGCAGTCCTTTGCTCCAGCCTGGCAGGGAGTCCAGGGAGGTGTGAGTCCAGAACTGGCAGGGGACCTCCGTCACTGAGCTCATCCACAGCCTGGGAAAGATAGGAGCCAGGCAGAGGGAACTGGAGGTAAGGTCTAGTAAGCAAAGGAAAGTGGGGCAGGAAAGGCCAGGCCTCCCTTTGTCAGCCAACTTTCTGGGGCACAAGGCCTACTTTCCCACCTCCTGCCCTGGACCTTGGGGCATCTCTGATTTGGGGGCCTGTACAAGGTCTGCCCTGGCTGGGCAGGGCCTCTGTGGCTGTTGGCCCTGCAACCCATGATCTGGCCCTTGGCTAAAGGTCTTTTCTTGGAGCAGCTCAAAGAAATGAACTATTTAGACTCCTGAGCAATGACTTCCCTTTTTAGGCCTGGTAGCCTCACTTTAAGGAGGAAGACTTGAGAACTTGCTGTTCCTCAGTGGCATTGTAATGAAAGGAGGGCGTTGGAGATAATGCGAGGGCAGACATAAGCTGGGCTTTGCAGCCATTTGGGTCACGAAGCACTGGATACTAAAGGGGCAGAGAGGGTCATGACAGGAGGAAGCTTCCATGGCATGGAGGAAGAAGGGCTGTTGGAGCCCTTGGGCCTAGGTTCAAGTGTCAACTCCCTTTATACCACCTTGTACATTGGGCAACCGACTCAACCTTGGATTTCCATCTATATTTCAAGGGATGAAAATCCTATCCCCATTTTAAATATGGAGAAATTGGGGTGCAGGGTTCGCTAATCTGTTACATAGCCAGCAGTGTCAGGATTTGAACCTGGGCAGGCTAGCTCCATCATTGCATTTCACTACCATGTCACAGGCTGGCACACTGAGTACATTTGGCACAGTCCCCAGCACATAGTAACTGCAAATCAACTGGAGTTAGTTCCCGTCTCCCTTGGTCTTTTGTAATTTTACAGGGTCACCAGAGGCAGCCAGTTGGATTAGATGACTCTGCACACACCCTTTCCACTTAGTGTCATGATCTCATGTCCCAAGAGGCCCTGGATTGGTGTGTTTGGAGGATGGGGCCTGGGAGGAGGGGACAGGTCACCCCCTTGGACTTTCCCCTTCTCTGCCTGTGGCAGGGTAGCTTCTGTTAATGATCAACAAAAAAAGAGTGCCCCAGGGTGTCTTGAAGTTGGCCTTGTGCCCTTTCTTCCCCCCGGGGTCTCCCCACCCTGCACGTAGCCAACCATTTAATCAGGCCTGGTTAGACGGACTGGAATGCTCCCTGAGTTTCGAGGGGGAGAGGGCCAGGCGAGACCAGTAGGGCTCCGCAACATTTGCTTACTGTCTTGTGGATGGCCCTTCTCAGGCTGGCCTCTGGTCTGCTGGGCAGCAAGCAGGGGATTCAGAGAGTTGGGAGTAGGGCGAAACCTCAGCCTTTTCTTGAGTCAAGTCAGCACTGGGAGGCCCTGTGGTGACCCACCTTTTGGTGGGTAAAGCTTGAGTTATAGAGAAAACTTCTAGCCCGAGGGCCTACAGTGCTTTTTGGAGGAGTCCCAAAGGGTTATACCTGAGTTACCAGTGTGGGAAACTAATCCCCGAGGAGCCAGGGCCGGGGCTGCCCACGTGCCAGGTCAGGTTCTCCCCTCCTGCCCACGAAAGTCAGCTGCTGGTTAGGCATGAGGCTGCCTCCACTGTTTTAGGCTGCTTGCATTTGTACCAACACGTTGGCAAAGGCCATGTCTCAAGGTACAGGGCTGTGAGTGACGACCACACTTGTGCTATCAGCTTGGGGTAGAGTGAAAGTAAATATTGGCAATGGCCAAAGCTGAGGCAGTTGTTTTACCAGCTGGAGCCAGTTGGGTAGCTGCCCCCTGACTTCCAGTAGTACCTCACAGAGAAGGAGCTGATGACCACACAGGACAGAGTTCATTTCTGCCCACGCCAGTACTTCAAAGGGATGGGAGACTCCACTGCCCAGGTAAGAAGCTTATTTAGAAGTCAGGGACCTGGGTTCAAAGCCCTGCTCAGCGTCAATGTCATTGTGTGACCTCAGACTAAAGTTTCCCCACTTACAAAATGGGGTGATGATGATAATGGCACCTAGTTCAATGGATAAACTGTGGCATAGTTACACAATGAAATTCTAAACAGCCGTATAAAATTAAAAAAAATTACATTATAAGTCTATATACACAGCAACATGGATGATTTGCGAAAACATAAAATGGAGTAAAAGAAGCTTGCCACAAAAGAGCACATACTGCGAGTTCGTTTGTATGAAGCATAAGCAGGCAAGACTGATCCACATTGATAGAGATTTGATTACAAGATAGAGTATATGCACATAAAAGTTCATGGAGCTGCATGCCAAAGTTTTATATACTTTATCGTATGTAAGTTACACCTCAAAAATAAAAACCTGCAGAGTTGTGAGTTCTAAATAACATGTATTAGAAAAAAATGAAATTCAGTACCTGACCCATTATGGACACTTACTACATTCTAGCTGGTTTTTGTAATAGCAACAACCTGAGGATGGTGGCACTGTTCCTGTCCCTTTTTATAGATGGAGAAAATGGGCTCAAGGCAGGTGAGCACTTAGCCTAGGTGAAGTGGGATTTAAATCCCAGAAGAGCAACTCTCAACCCTCCACAGCTGCCCATTACCCTAGAAGTCCCCTTGGTGCTCAGGTGTTGTTTCTTTATGAAAGCATTTAAATACGTATTAATCCAGACTCCAGCAAGTTGTCTAATTGTAAATGTAATCATCCAAAACATGGGAAAAAAAAGATTTTTTTTCTTTCAGATTCAAAATAAACCTGTAGTTTGTGCCTCTCACACTTTGTGTGAGGTAGTGGGAAGGTCGAGATGGGGCCTAGTTGGGCTCTGAGGGGCTGGAGAGAGGAGAGCTTACTGGCAGGCCAGTATCAAGAGGCACCATCCTGGAAGATGTCCACATGGCCTGCCTGTCCTGACGCACTTCTCCCTAAGGCTGTTGGAGACTGTGTGGCCTCCAAGGGGCCTGGCCCAGGCTGTCTTCAGGCTCAAGGATGCACGGCAGCCTCACGTGGCTATCATGACAATACTTCTTCTTTCTATTCCATTCCACTCTTTTGGAAAGTGGGTCCCTGGACCCTGACAGAGGAAGATGCCTGGCTCAGCCAATGGATTTGGCTGCCCCAAGGCTCTGGGGGTAGGTTCATGCAAGGCTGACCTGCAGTGGCAGTGTGTGGAGGCAGCAGCCTCAGTGCACTAGGAAGGGCCCATGGTTTGGGTTCAGGCTGGAAGGAAGAATTTAAGGAGATGCTCACTCTCAGGGTTGTGCAAGTGAGTACCTCCTTAAATTTTGTACCTGTCAGGCAGTTCTGGACTTGTGACTGCTGTGTGACCTTGGACAAATCACTTAACCTCTCTGAGACCTGTTTTCCTACTCTAAGTATGGACTCAGGAAACATACTCACCCTGCCCTCCTTAGGGTGAGTATGCTTAGGATTGGATGAAATAGAGAGAAAGGAACTTTGGGGATGAAAGTACCCTGGACAAAGGTGGTATTGAGAGTATGGGAGCAGCTTGCAGCCCTCAGGGCAAAAGAGCCCTTCTTCCAGAGAAGTTTTAGTGTCACAACCTGGCCCACTCCCTGGATCTCCTGCCTCAGAATCATGGTGGTATGTATGTCATAGGTGATTCTTTAACATTTACATAGTAAAAATAATACCATGATTCAGCATTTGCCGAGACCTACCATGTGTGCCGGGTGCTGGGTTAAGCCCTCCATTCTGTGGTCTCATTTGAAAGTACCTGTGAGAATGGTGCTATCATTAGGCCCATCTTACAGATGGGAAGAGTCAGGCTCAGGAAGAAGTCATTACGTCCAGTCACATAGTCGTAAGTGACCCAGCTGGGACCCCAGTCTGTCTGATTCCAAAACCCAAGCTCTCAGCCTCAACACTCAACTTGGGAGGCAGATGTCAGATGGCACTGGAGTCACTCAGTAAATCTGGGTTCTCATATTTGCTTTCCCCGGGGGACCCAGAGTAATGGAGGAGAATGTATTTCTTCCCAGCCTGTCCCTCCCTGGGATGTTTCCATCCCATCTGGTCACCCTCACTGCAGCCCAGAGGGCTGGGGTGGTGAGCGGAGGGTGGCTTGTTTTATGCCTCTTTTATAAATGGGGGAACTGAAGTTTAGTATGACAATGGCAACTGCACTGGGCTCACCCTCAGGTGCAGCAGCTGCACTGAAAACCAAGTCCCTGCCTCAGCTGTGCTGGTATGTGGCTAGTGGTAGAGGGAGTAATATTTTACCACTGAGAGGGGTGTCATCCTGATGAGTGATGGAGAGAGCCTGGAGAATGCAGATGATTATTCTCTAATCAGCTACCAGCCTTATTGTCTGCCTGAAACTTGGACCCTGGGGGCCTGCTCTGGAAGGCACCAGATGGTGGCTGGAGTTGGTGTTCCTGTTTTTAGTACTTTCTTTTCTGAGAGCTGGTGCCCATAATTATTGAATTACATTCCAGCATTCCCCCTCCACCCAAGGAATTAATTTATTCATGCTAAGGCAGGGGTCAGAGGGAGGAAAATGGTACGTTCTCAGAACTCCAGCTGCAGCAGAAGCCAGCAAGGGCAGAGAAGGAGGCACTGCCAATCAGCTATGGCCGCTGCTCAAATCCTCCCCAATTGCTTCAAGCTGGCGGAAGGAGGAGGGCTGGGGCACTTCATTCATTGGTTCAAGTCTGGTCTTCTCAGGCCTCTTTCTTCCCGTGTTACTGACCACTGTACTGCCCAGCCTACCGCACCTTGAGGCATTGTGGGAGGACTTCTAGATTCAGGTAAAAGCTGAAATACTTTTGGCTTCTGTGTTGTCCCTGACTCACACTTCTCTCACCGCATCATACAGCTTTTGGTTTGGTTGGGAGCAGGAGCTGAGTTTTTTTTTGCACAATAGAGGATGCCTGAAAATCAAACCAAACATGTCACCCAGCCCCATTAGTGCATTGTCAGACATCTGGATGGTTTCTGGACAGCAGGTCCACGTGGAAAGAGAGTCAGGGAGCAGGGCTTTCTCTTCCTAGACATGCACTGAAAATCGTTGGAGGGTTGGAAGTCCATGCCAGCGTGCAAGCAAGCCTGGGACTTTTACATTAGTGCCATCGGCTGGCCATGCCCAGCCTGGTTTGAAGGCTGGAGGGGACATAACTTGCTGATGGACTGGGATGGCCACTTTTTTCCAAGCTTCCATTTCTTTGACTATGAAATAAGAAGGTTGGACCAGATGAGTTCTCAGTTCTATTATTCCATGATTACCTTAGAAAGCAACACGTACGGAGCCAAATTTCCCTTGCCATGCTGAATGATGGTGCAATGGAGCCAGCAGTGTTAGAGCTGTAAAGCCCCAACTGGAGTTCTAGACAGAAAGCGGTTGGTGTGTCCTGTTAATGATGTCAGGAGACTCACGTGGACGGGTCTGGAACTCTAGAAGTTGGCTGTCTGAACCTCCTTTGAAGTGGTGATTTGAAATACTGTTATGAACTGGAGGTTGAATGAGAACATGTAAGTCATCTCCTTGGTATGTTGTATTTTCCCAGACACCCCATTTTAAATTAAAACACAAAAACAACTATCTTATTTTAGGACAAAGCAGCCCCCTCCTCCTCACTCCCTGCTGTATCATCCTGATTTAGTATTTTAATACTAATCGTTCTCTGAAAATATCACGTTCATTAATTTTTGTACTTGTCAGTCATCATCTCACCAAACTTGAAGGTAAATCTGGCAAAGCAGGTGTGTGGGTCTATCTTCAGTGTTCCATCTCTTGGCACTTAGCAAACACTTAGCAAATACCGGATGGATAAAATCTTGCTATTGGTATGGCTTCCGATTCTACGAACTCTTCATCCTGTGGGACTAGGCCTTTGAGGGCCTGCTACATGAGTCTGAAGGAGCTATGGCATCCCGCGGTGAATATGAGTGCAGCGAGCAATGGGAATCAGACGTGTATAGTTTCTCATGTTAGCTGTATGTCCTTGGGAGAGTGACCCAACTTTTTTGGGTCTTGGTTGGTTCATCTGTAAAAGGAGAAAGTTGGATTCAGTTTTCTTCAAGGCCCTGTGTTTGCACTTACTCCTCGGTACTCAAACTGTTCATTCAACTCTCTTTTATTAGGGGTTCTAGGCCTATTAAAACAGAAAAAAATATTAAGTAGACTTGGGAAGGGAAGGAAAGAGTAAATACAAGTGTAAATGAATTATTTTTTTCTTCATAACAGATTACAAGGACTACAGCTGGACACCAGGGGAACTGGCTCAGTATACATTCACATTTAAGGATTTTTTTTTCTGATATATTTTTTCCACCTAATGGTGCCCTTAGCCTCAACGTACCTAACATTCTCTGATTTTAAATATGTTTTATAAATGGAGATGGTTTATACATTTTTTCTTCTCTCTAGCCTCTCTGGGAGATGACTAGTAAGCCTCAATGATTCCATTTTACTGGTGAAAATTATAAAAGTCTGCTCTGAATGACAACATAAAAACAGCCCCTGTTGCAAGATTGCACTTTATGGTTGGTACATGTTGATGTAGGAGGCACAGAGATGGCTGATTTTGTTGTTGTTAGATGAATTTAGGATCGGCTTCTGCATAGTTCTCTTACTTTGTGTTCCTGTAAGAGATTTCTGCTGTACTCTGAAGTGTTACCCAAATACCACCCACAACAGTGACAAATTCACAATTACTTCTGTGATGAATCAGTCAACATGTAGGTAGGTAGTGAGTACTAATACAATGTAAGAGGTGTGACATGATTCAGGAAGACATGAAATGTGATTCTTATTCATAAAGAGTTTACATTTTAGTTGGGGAGACAAGACATAAACTAACGAAACTGTAATTAACAAGTCTTTGTACTTTGATGGTATTATATGCTGGTACAATAAAAGACTAGCTGGAGATAATTAGAGCATATTAGCTTGTGATACTCTACTAATTGGGTAGTACATTTAGTGCCAACGAGTCAGCGGAGGGAGAGATTAGCAAGGGCCAGTGTGTATCAAGAGAGTGGCTTGCTTATAGCTCCACTAGCCTGGTCCTAGAGGTATAGGAAAGATGTTGCTATTACTCTGAACCATGAGTCTCAAGGAACTGAATGTGAATGGCACCCACTGGAGTGATATTGTGTGGTGGCCGTGTACCATGAACAGCACAGACTACAGATACCTAGAGATGAGCAAAGGATGGAGAGGTCTCTCTGCCCATGAGTTTGAATCAGCCCAAAGACCCTGTGTACTGTACTGCACACAATGGTTCTAAAAATTTAAGCCAATGTTTTAAAATCAAAAGATTTTTAATAGTAATCCAGTTTCTGGCATCTCTTGGCCGTGTAAAACCCATATTCCCCTTGTCATCAATTATGGTGTGAATCATACGGATCTAAGTAGTGTCAGTTTTTTTTGAGACATGGCTTGTGCTCTCTAGTCTGCCCCAGTCCCCACCACTCCCTATAAGTCTTTAGGACTGCCTGAACTTTCTTTTCCTTAATGGTGGAGAAATGTTTCTTTGTATTCACATCTCTATCAATAAGAAAAATAAAAGCCCAACAAGGCTGTGTGTGTGTTTTTAAGAAGCAATAACGAAAAGCCTTTTTCTTCATAGAAGTGGAGAATATGCAGACAAAGTGAGGCTATGTTGAAGAAATTTAGCCCACCGGCCTCACTCAAGTTCATTGCTGTGGGGCCCTGTGCCAGTGGAGTTTGTGGGAAACAGGGTAGGTCATATAACAGAAAGGCACTGTCTTAAGAATAGTCCTAATAGCTGTGGTTTATTAAGTGCTTATATGTGTCAGGACTTAATCTTCCTGACAACCCTGTGAGATAAGTACTGTTATTTTCTCTACCTGTCAGAGGAGGAAACAGATAGAGAGAGGTTAACACATATATCCAAGGTCACACGGCTACTTGAGGGTGGAGATAAGATTTGGACACAGGTTTGCCTTACCTCAGAACCCATTTCCACTTCTGCCTTCTATGTGCTGTGAAGTTCCAAGACAGATGTCCCTAGCCGGGGGTGATAGCTATATGTAGTGTGTGTACGTGTGTGCACGCGTGTGTGCCCAGCACCTAGCAGGCGCTCAGTAAATATCTTTGAACACATGTGCTGGGCAGATAGTCCCTGAACCATCATGGCTCCCTGCTGTTTGCTGAATTTGTTCTTCTGAGTAGCACATCCTGCTGGGGGCTCAGGTTGGGCCTTTTGCCAGATTTGGGCAGGGTAAGAGGGACAGGCAGGGACAGGCTAGCCTTCTCCGCAACTTCCTCTTCCAAATCTGGTTCTTCCTCTTATCTGTCTTTCCTCCTCAACCTACCTTCACTCTCCAGACCATGAGATGAGGCAGTTGGTGCATTTGGAGAATAAAGAAAAAAAACAACACACGCTGACAAAGTCAGATGGTGGAGGAGTGGTTCTTTAAGCCATTGAAGCCCAATGAGTGGCTATCCTGGGTGTTTGTGTACAGGGGCAGTAGGAGTGGGATAGTGGGCGGTGTCAATGCAGCTGGCTCCCTGATGAGTAGAGGATGCTGTGGAATACAGAGGCGTGAGACTGATGACAGCTATGGTTCTGTGGGGGAAGCTCCATCTCAGTGCCCACTGGTCTAGGTTGCTTAAAGCAAGCCTGCAGATAAGGATTTGAAGGCAAGTAGTTTATTTGAGAAGTGACCCCAGGAAGCACCAACAGGAGAGTGGGGGGACTGAGTCAGAGAAGGGAAGGCAGCTAATAAAAAGTTTGTTATCAAATTAGTTATCCCCAGGGGTAACTGGACCTTGATCCTGCTGGGACGATCTGGGAGCCAGGAAAGGACACATGCCTCAGAGATAATACACTCAAGGGGTGAGAGAGCTGGAGTATTCACACCCCAATCCCTTAGTCATGGGTGGAGGGCTGTTTGGCACTTCTGGCCTACTGGGAGGGTGGGCAAGTGGGCTCTCGTGGCTAGAAAATGCTCCCAGGGAGAGATGCACATGCTAGCAATTGTCAGTTGGTCGGACATGCATTGAAATGGTGAGGGTGAGGAAATGTAGGTGGGGCACCAACTGTATTTGTAGCTCCCCTTGTCCATAGAAGCCAAACATCATATCTGGAACCAAGAGTGCTTTGCCGAGGTACCACATCTGTGCCTTATCAATGAACTTCTACTACATAAGAGAACTCCCCAAAATTTATTGGCTTAAAATCACAACCATTTATTTAGCTCCCAACTCAGTGGATGGGCAATCTGGGCTAATATTAACTGTGTTGTTCTGGTATCAGCTGGGCTCACTTGTACATCTGTGGCCAGCTAGCAGATGGGTTGGTCTAAGATGGCCTGGGCTGGTACAGCATGGCCTCTTGTCTTCCAGCAGGCTATCTGAAGTTTGTTCTCAATGCAGCATCAGCTCTCCAAGAGAATAAGTATAGGTGGGAAAGGGCTCTGGAGGGCTAAGCTTGAAACTGACACATCACTTCCGCCTATTCTGTTGGCCAAAGAGAGTCACCAGGCCTGATCAGATTCTAGGGATGGGGAAATGGACTCCATCTCTTGATGGGAAGAACTGCAAAATGATACTTAGAATAAATATAGGAAGAGGCACATTTGCAGTCATTTTTACACATCTACCACATGTTCCATGTCTATAGGCATCTTGTGATCTGGTGGACAATAAAATCCAGTGTTCTTCTCTTTTAGACATAGTAGGAGTCAGAAGCTGTCTGGGTCAAGGGTGGGAATGTCACTGTCCTACAATATCTCCTCTACTGATGCTTTCTGATGCATCTTTAAGAAAGCAATTATTTCTGAGGGATAGCACATTAAGTCTTTACTTACTAGGGCAGTAGTTCAGGAGGCAAGGGTGGGCAGAAAAGATCTGGGTGGCTTTGGAGAATGTGATGCATGTTTACTTTTCTTTTTTTGCCAGTGTCAGAAACTTTCCCCATGTTTAGGGAATGTCTACATTTTTTTGTCCTGATGGGTTTCGGCAGTGCCTGCCACTTTAACAGATGAAAGTGCCATGTATTTCCTTTCCCAGCATCCCTTTGCAGCCAGGGAATGGGCATATGACCTGGGCTTTGCTGACATGTCTGCCCCTGGACTCAGAATAGGAGGTAGTGACACGAAGAAGCGGGGGATCAGTAAACCCTCTCCGGATGTGGTCTGAGTTCCTGGGGCAGTGGTGGCTGTGGGGCTAGAGGCTGAATCTAGCTAGCATCCAGGGATAGTGTGCTGGTGGCACAGGGTACCCAGAGCCCATGCAACAGTGTTCTCTCTAGACAAGAACTGTGGTGAGTTTTAGAGGAACTGATTCTGGCTCAGAGTCCCAAACTTGGTTCTCTAGGTCTTCCAGAGATTACGTAAAGTACACAGTATTCTTTAAATTTTTTATTTTGCTTGAATCAGCCAGACTTTATTTCTGTTGCTTGCAGCTAAGAACCCTAACTTGTATGGTAGGGGTGGAGAAGGGAAATGTACAGGAAGAAGGGAAGAGGTTGAAAGGAAAAACTGGTTCTACCTCAGTATTTTGCCTGAAGCTGGCCCCACTGGGAATTATAAAGAAAACTGGGTAATTGTTTTGAAAGCATGTAATAGTTTTTTTTTTTAAATAGAATCTCAGAAGATAACAGATTTGCTCCTTTAAGAAGCCACTTGGAAAATCAAGGTATATCTCTCTAAGAGTAAGGGGCTGATGTGGAGACACAGGGATGTTGGGTATTTCTGGTTTGGAGCCCTGGAACAGACATAAGGGTCTGGAACACCTTTTTTTGTGGAAGGAGAGAGGTGGCTATGGATCACAGTTATTGATCTCAGAGTAAAAAGGCCAAGTATGAAATTTGTTATTTTTCTCTGAAGAGCAACTAGGGTTTGATGGGGACATGTAATAGTAGAGTTGAGTGAAGAACATGTAATTTGTATTTAGTTGTTTACTTTTTTATAGCCCTGTACTGACTTAGTTAATAAGTATTTTTTTCCTTAATAGAAGGTATTTTTTATTAAAAAAAAATACGTGAGTGGATCACAAAGGATGTTATGCTTCTCTTGGTTTACCAGCCCTTAAAGAAAGCTTTTTTCTGAGCTTAAGGAAAATTGGCAGCTACTTCAAATGTAGGTGATCTCACCAAGAGGTATTAATTCACCTCCCAACATAAAACACAGAAAAATACACTTACAAGAACCATGTCAAAGAGCTTCACAATAGTGTAGAATATGGCCTTGCTGTTTACCTTGGTGCGGTAGTGATCGTACTTGTCAGACACAGGGTGGGAGGGACAGGTTTCCAGACATGGTCCGTTTCTTGGGCTGCCTGGGGTCACACTTCCACTTTTGGGTGATTCATCTCTTCCCATCATAGAGCTTGTGTTCACATGCCTGAACACATTCCTGGCTTTTTTTTCCTCCTTGTACTTCTCTTTACCTGTGCTGCTGTGTAGAACCCCATTGCATTCTTTCAGCTCAGAAGAGAGCAAATCCAGGTGTCTCCCAAAGTCTACAGAGCCAGGATGGGCAGGGAGGAGAGAGACCCCAGGCCAACCCCCCTCAGACGGGGAAGACTCTCTGAGACTTCAAGCTAGAATTCTATGTGAAGAAAGGCTGCGAGCCTCTGACCCATTCTCGTTCTCTGGCGGGATGGGCTTGCTGAAAGGTGTGAAATGCCTACAATATTAAGACATCAAGTCTGCAGGGATTGTAGTGGAAGCCCCTCCTACCAACCCAGGAAGCAGAAACAGTCTTGCAGTATCTCTACATGGGACCTGGTGGGTATGAATTAAGCATGCAGATTTCACATGTTCATGGGTCAAGATAGATCTGTGTGAGTGGCCCTCACCTGTAGTGCTCACCATCCATCTTGGAAATCAAAGAACATTCTTCCAGGGTCTTCATGCCAACAACTAGGGAATCTTCAAATAGTTAACCAACCCATAGCCATTGTGAATGATTGTGTAGAAACATTTCACCTTAAAGGGCTTTGATTTCATTTCATGCTTCTTATCACATCTCTCACTTTACAGATAAACTGAGGCTCCTAGAAGTCAAATGATTTGCCCAAGGTTATGGAGGTAGTAAGAGAGAAACTAAGTCTTTCATTACAAATACAATGTTCTTATCACAATACCTCACTATTTATCTGGAATTTGCTCAAATACTATATTGACATGATTTAGAGATTTGAGAGTTGTCTTCCTACAAAATGTTATACACTTTAGGAATTTTTCTAGCCACTTTTCCATGGCATTAACCCTGTAATGGTTAATTTATGTCTCAACTTGGCAGGACTAAGGGATGCCCATGCAGCTGATAAAACATTTATAGGAACATTTATTTCTGGGTCTGTCTGTGAGGGTATTTAGAAGAGATTAGCATTCAAATTAGCAGACTGAGTAGAGAAGATCATTCTCACTAATGTAAGTGGGATCATCCAATTCACTTGGAGCCTGAATAAAACAAAAAAGTTGGGAAGCGATGAATTTGCTCTTTGTTTGAGCTGGAATATCCATTTCTCCTGCTCTTGGACATTGGTGCTCCTGGTCCCCAGGCTATCATACTCAGGATGGGATTTACAACTTTGGCTTCCCAGTTCTCAGGCTCTGGGACCTGGACTGGGGAACTGGGACCAGGACTTACACCATTGGCTTCCCTGGCTCTCAGGCTTTCAGGTTTGGATTGAATTACACTGCTGGCTTTCCTGGGCCTCACGCTTGCAGATGACCGATCGTGGGACTTCTCAGCCTCCATTATTGTGTGAGCCAATCCTTCATGATAAATCTGTTTCTATATGTCTCTCTCTATCCTATTGGTTCTATTTCTCTGTATTAATCGGAACTCTGGCTAATGTAAATGCCAATTCCCCGTCCCTACACTGCAAACAAGCGAAACCTTCTCACTGCCTCTAGCCCATGCAGCCCTCTCCTTCTGCCCACAGATATGGTGGGAAGAGTGTCTCCGTACTCTTCCCCACCCACATCACTACCTTTGGGTAGTTGGTTCCCAGTGGGGTGTCAGGGAGCTTAGGAAACTGCAGGTCAACAGGCCTATCTTCCCCTGGCATCAATTTTACTGGAAAAGTTTTTGTGGGAGGATAACATTATAATACATATCTACCTATTATGTAGGAGAAAGTATACTTGAAGTATACTTTTCAAAGTAATGCAAAGAAATTCTTGCTTGTAGCAACTGTTTCCAGGCAGTCCTGGGTCTTCTAGAGGTGGCTCAGTCTCCTAGGCAGACTGTAGGGGTTCTTTACTAAAATATAATCTTTGTTATCTGACAGGCTCACTGGGTATCTACCCTATGCCCCAGGACGATATGCTGAGCTGTTATTTTTCTTGTGTATTGTTAGATAGCTTTTCTTTTCTGTTCTGTTATGTTATATCTTTCTTAACACTTTAGTGGTAAAAACAGTGCTCGGAGTAGGGCTGGGACTAGGGTGAGGCGAGTAAGGCACCTAACACACAATGCCTTGTACCACATGAGCTTTGGGCTGCAGGAGAGAGTGCCTCACTAAATTTTGCACCGTAGGCTCCCTGCTTGCCTCGCCTTGCACCTGCCTTGACTAGTTTCTTTAAATACATTTTTCTCATATAATCTTCACAACAGTCTAATTTTATAGTTGAGGAAAATCTGAAGTTCACGGTGGGTAAGAAACTTGTCCAAGATCCCGGAGCTGGTTCCAGCACACTGATAGTTGACAGTATCACCTTTGGTTTTACAACAACCCTGAGCAGTAGCTGGTCATGTGTGGTATTGGTTCATGAAGGTGACTGCTAAATTTCCAGGAATTTTGTGAGTCAGTAGTTAAACACAGCCATGATTAAATAGTAAGTTATGCAAACTTATAATTAATTAAATACATTGTATTAGAAACAAATATAATAAATACCCCCAACTCATTACATTCTAATTGTGATTCTGGGAACTTCCAGGTCAAGTATCAGAAAGAATGAAGCCCTTCAAAATTTCCAGATGGTGGGTTCTAATGCGTGTCACACCCCAAACAGTCAGGGGGCAGAACCCAGACTCTGTACCCAAATCCTCCCATGCACCCTGTTCAAGAGCAAGGCAGAGGCAGCTGCTGCTTTGGAGTAAAAACTCCTCTTTAGGGCAGGAAGAAGCCACTCCTCACTGCATCAACCGGAAGCCACTTCTTCCGGTCATTCTCCAGGGCGGATACGTTGTAGGAACTAGCCACCGAGACTGCTGCAAGGAAGAAAAACACCCGCTTCCCATGTTCCCAGCTTGGGTGAGGGAAAGCTCCAGGCTTGAGCTCCCTAAGACCTCTCCCTGGGTTCCAGAAGAAACAGGCTCCCAACTGGGGTGATGTGCTTCCCTAGCCACAGACCCCGGAAAGGTTTGACAAGAGCGGCTATTGCTTCGAGGCTGAAGAGGCAGCGGGCTTGCCAGAGAGAGCTTGGCTTTAGGTACCAGCCACACCTGGGTTTGAATCTCCTGTTAGAAGCTGGGTATCTTCAGTTAACTCTGCTGAGCCTCGATTTTCCCATCTCTAAAATGGGAGAATATCTACTTTGTAGACTCTTAGGGAGTTACGATTTAAAAATCAAAGAAATGTGTATAAGTTATATGAGACATATGGAGAAACAGAATAAAGTTTGAGTGAATGAATACCCATAGCACTTGTGTGCCAGGCACTGTGCTAGGCAAGGAAGATTTCAATAGGGGTAGGACAGAGTCAGTTCAGGACTCCCTATGCAGAGGCAGAGAAACCAACCAAGAGAGGTGATTTGGATGTGGTGCTGTGGCAGCTGTGTGGGGAAAGATCCGGGAACATGGGACTGCTCCTAATTTGCCCTGCACAGGCACTTACTGAACAAGTAATTGCTGAAAATAACTATGTGCCTGTGGGTATTATGGGGAATGCAGCTCTGAATACAGTTCAGCCCTTTTCTCTCAGAAATAGCACTAATAGGCATGGCAAGTTAAATGATAATACAAGCAATAAAAGCCTTAGAGACCAAGGTACAAGAAATCATAGAGTGAGGATGTGCAGCTTGCCCACTTGAGAGGGAGGGGCAACAGGGAGGACACTTTGTTCAGATTTGCAGGAGATATCTGCAGGTAAGGGGCTTCTGGAGAGGCCTGAGTTCTTCATCTTATTTGAGTTAGGTGGAGGACAGAGGAGAGCCCAGGCCTAGTTTGCCTTTGGCTGCCCATCTGTTCTCCCCACAGCCTGGTCTGCCCCTGCTGCTTAGGCTCAGGGCTTAAGCACCACCAGACCTGTCCCCTTGGGACCCCGAAATGAACCGATGGCCCTGACTTGCCAGAGTGTCCCCCTACTCATGCCCACCAGTTGTGCTGGAAGTAAGAATGGAGAGGGAGTGAAGAAGCTCAGGAAATGAAGCTGGTACTTAAATCCTTTCTGAGTGGCGGTTGTTTGGGTAGGCATCTATCCCTGTCCATCCTGCATCAGGATCGTCTTGTAAGACTCCATCTCAGTTGAGTCAGATCGAACGTCTTGGGCTGAAGAAACAGTTTCAGGAAGAGTTTGGAGGCAGTGTGAAGCTGGCATGTTGGAAAATGAGGTCTTTTCCCAACTTCCCAGCCCCAGACCCTGTAAGATCCCAGCAGGTGGGTTCATCTTGCTTTCTTGGAAGTGTGGGGTATGTCTCTGTAGCTCCCCTGCCTTTTCTTGTGTGAAGTGAGTTTTTATTACAGCACATTTTCTGCTCTGACTGTTTGTCATGTTTGGGAACACAGCCTCTTGGTAGGTGTGTGCTTATGCTTTAACAAGATGCCCCTTTTCTCCCTACCTGAGAACAATAAATTCATAATAAGCAATAAAAAAGACAGCATGGTGATATCTCACTCCGTGGTGTTCCAGGCCCACATGACATTAAAAAGGGATCTGTTTTTAAAATTAGGGATTTAAAAGAGCAGATGAAGTGACAAGTTCATTTAATAGTGTGAGGTGAGGGGCTCCCTAGCACAGCCACTGTCCCTGCCATATTTACGCCTGTATCCACAGGAGCATCGTTTCGTGGCCCTGCAGAACCCGTCCTCAATGGGTTCTGCCCCATGTATGTTTTCATGTTACAGATCACATGACTCTAGAAGGCAAGTCTTTTTTTGGAAGAAGCAGGCTGACCACCTCACTGCTCCTTATGTAGGGATGAGAAGGGAGGCAGTAGGGCCTGGTGATGAGGCGTGTGGGCTCTGAAGTTGGAAAGCCTGGGGTTCAATCCTGACTTTGCCCTCCAACTCCTTGTATAATCTTGAGGAAGGCACTTGACCTCTTTGAACGTTATTATCCTCATTTGTAAATGCAAATAATAAAAGTTAATGTCCTCATGGAAAAATTACATGGATTGAGAGAGGTCATGTGCTGTTTGGGGGATACATGCGAGAGCTTCTGAACCTCTTTTTCAGTGTGACTCTGGTAAAATCACCAAACCTCCTGGGGTTTCCTCCTGTCTGTGGTGGGGGTTACAGGCCTGACCCATTTTACAGAATTGTCGTGAGTTGGAGGAGGGTCAAATGAGATCTCTGCTTGATGAGGGGCATGTGGTGTAAGTGCTCAATAAAACACTGGTTATGGTGGCTGTGGAAGGCTGGAGTGAGGGCGATGGGGAGAGGACGGGAAGGTGACTCTCTTTTCCACCAGGATCTTTCTGTGTTTCTCTCAAGAATCCCAGTCTTAGGTGATGAGTAGCCCCAGAAGCCATGCTGTTACCTCCATGGTCCAGCCCTGCCAGCTCGCCCTCCCTGCTTCTTTGCCTGTATCAGCCAGGCATTCTGTCCCCCAATGTGGCTCAATGACAGAACCAGTCTCACTTCACCACCTCCTCAGTCTGGAAGCTTGGACTCTCTGGCTCTGGGACTGCAGGGCTGCCTCCCCCAACGGCCTGGCCATGTTGTCATTTCAAGCCATCCTCACTAACCCTGAGCAATCAGATTCTCTTATCTCCAGGAGAATCCCACACACCTCCCACCCCCTGGTTGGTATGATGGTTCATCAAGTGTCTGTCACTCACAGAAACCAGAGGCTGACATCGGATGCCGGGCCAGGGCCGTTTGCTCAGCCCTTTTCTGAAAGGCCCATCTGGGTTGGTTTTCTCAGCTCTCAGCAACATTGGTGCTCCTCGACCATCATCTCGGCCACGAAGGGTGATCAAACTGAGGTGGTTACCAGCTGTTTTCTATCTCCTGGTGATGAGCAGGGAGCTTAGGCCCCAGTGGGCAGCGTATCTGACAGGGGCCAGAGTGACAGGAGCCTGCAGGATTGTTGGGCTGCTGTGAAATCTCTGGCCCTGGAGGTCTTGCACAAGCAGGATAGAGTCTCATCTCTCTGGAATGTGTTAGGGCAGCAGGGCCCACCCCATCCTCTCTGCGCAGATGAGATTTGTCTTCCACGAAGGGCCAGGCCCCCTCTTGCAGCTCCATTGAACTCCATGCACTGCATAGAACACTGAGCACCGACCATGGCAAACCACCTTGAACCAACATCTTTCTGCAGGTACATATCTCATAGATAGCCATATGTCACTTACCACAGGTGCTAGAAACTTATTAAGTATCTCCTAAGGCCTTACAGCAGTTATATGGCTGCCACTAAGAAGAAAGCAAAGCTTGAGAGAATGGGTCACAGGACTGGTAGGTTTTAAAGAAGACATTAAAGGCCTGGAGTTTGGGGTGCTGCCTAAGGAAGGTGGCTCCACAGTGGGGCAAAGTGTAGGGCTCAGAGCTGGGGATAGCCAGAGAACATAGTGGCTTGGGGAGAAAGGGCTGGGTGGAAAGAAGAGGTGTTGGGATGAGGAAGACAATGGACTTCAGACTTTGGATGTGAACCATCTGTGTAGTCCCCTATGTGGCCCGTCTGTCTGTGTCAGTGTGGGGTTCAGACCAGGTAGGCCTCTGCTGACCTCCAGCTGGATGGAGGGGGTATAGGGGAAGCATGAATGAAATGTGGCTTCAGAAGAGACGAGAACTTAGGTGGGTAGAACCAAAAGATGAGCCTCCTGGCCAGGAGGGACATGGGGAGACAAGGCACTCAAAATGCCAAAGACCACAGGGCTTACTGCAAGCTTGGGACTGCAGCCAGACCCTGTGACCTTAAGGAGAAATCGAGTCCTGGAGTTGGCAGAGAATAAATAATAATAATTTTAATAATAGCAACCCCGACAATACTTTACATTTGTGTGGCATTTCATAGTTTACAAAGGGCTTTCACATCTCTTAGCTCATGAACTGGGAGAGGATTGAGAAATTTCAGTTGCCTCCACCCCATATACCCCATATACTTCTTTTCTCCCTGTTTCTGGGTCTGAGAACTTGTACTGGGTTGTGCTGTCATATGCAGCTTTGCAACAGGGCAAGAGGAGGAAATAATCTCTGGAAGGGTGATACTCCCAGCAGTCCCACTTACTCTCCCTTAATCCTGCCCCCTTGTCCTTCCCAGAGACATGTCCCCACACCTGGCTTACCTTGGTTCTCTCCTTCTGTGTCTCCCAGAATGGAGGAGCTCTGGGCTAGGAGGGGGAACAGAACTGGTATTTCGCTGATGTCACAGTAACCCTCATTCTTTTCCTTACTTGTCCTACAGACTAGGTCCACCAATAGCTTTTGGTCTAGCTCTGTGAATGACTCTGTGGTCATCAGCCATGTGAGGCAAAGATTAGTGCCTGTCTCCTACACTGAGTCAGGTCTTAGCTTCCTTCATGTCAAATAGCCCCATTTCTGGCCTGGATAAATGCTCCAGTATTTTCCATAAGCACACCAATTGTTTCACCTTGAGGATTCTAGCTTTGGAAACTCCATCCACCACCTGTAGCCTGCCCTGGAGTGGCTAGGGAACGACAGGGTCAGAAGAAAGGTGGGCAGAAGCCCAAAAGACAAATGTTTTTGACAAGGAAACTGGGGCATGCACTAAAGCATAAGAATGATTGGCCATGGGATGAAGACAGGCTAATGTGAAACATTCTGAACTTAGAATGTAGGGTGAAAAAGAGAAAAGTCGACTGCGCAAAGATGTGCAGGTAATGTCTGGCTCCATATAAGGTACAAATAAATTGGATGTATGTGACTTTGAACTGATAAGATTGACATATGAGGACATGAATCTATTTCATATAATCAGTGGTCTCAACTATAATTTTCAGGCTAAGATATTTAAGTGTGAGTTCATGTTCCATGTATTTCAAAAAATGTGATATGACAACCCAGATCTACCAGACATTGTCCTTTAGGAGTCACAAAAAGAAGGAATGGTGAGCTGTGCCTGTAACAAGAAAACATAGTAAAATGTCTTAATGGAAGGCCTGTGTTACACAGGAACAGTGGTGAAGAGTCCATGTGGTCTATGGAGAATTTAATGTCATCTATTGGAATCAGGTGATCATTTTCCCAATGAGAGTTAGTGGAGAAATAGAAAGAAAAAACTATAGTCAGCTTTACTGGGACACATCTAGAGTACAAAAACAAAGTCAGGATGTGTGTGGTTATGCTGTGGTAACTACCACAAAATCTTGGTGGCTCACAATAACAAAAGTTATTTGTCATTCGTACCACATGTCTGTTGTGTGTTGGCTGTAGGTCTGTTCAGTGGTTTTCACTCCTGGACTGATGGAGGAGGGACACTGGGACTTTTTGATCTTGGACACTGAGGGTTTTATAGCAGAGGGAAAGCGACTAACATGATGAATCAGTCACTGAACCTTAAAATTCCGGAAGGGACACCTGTCACTTTTGCTCAAATTTCATTGACTAAAGCAAGTCATATGGGCAAGCCTCACCTCTAATGAATAATACTAAAGTCCCTAAATGTCCCTAAAATCAGTTCTGGCCATACTGGGGTCCAGCCTTACTCATTCTTGTGAGATGTGGAGACCTCAGAATCCAGTTGTAGACAACCATTTTGGGATGGAGTTATAAACCAATCATTTTAAGTTCCATGAGGGATGAATCTTAACTTAGTCTGTTTTGTTCACTAGTGTATCTCAAGGGCCAAGAACAGGTTCTTCAACATATATTTGTTGCTGAATAAATTATAACTGGGTTTAAGATGCAAATTGACCCTTCCTGCCTCATCCAAGGAGTATCTGCATCTCACACTCAGCTATCTATGGATGTGGAGACTGACATACTCAGAGAACCCATTGCTCTCTAATGGAACCAGATGAGTTAGGACTTCACCTTCTGCTTTGGGATACAGTGTTTTTAGTCTGTTTTGGTCTAGCCTATGAGTCAGCAATTTTTTTCTGTAAAGGGCAAATATTAAATATCTTAGGCTTTGCAGGCCATATCATGTGGTCTCTGGTATAACTACTCAACTCTGTTGTAATGTGAAAGTAGCCATAGACAATATATAAACATTCTGGGGTGGCTATGTTCCAATAAAACTTTATTTATAAAGATAGGCAGTGGGCCAGAATTGGGTGGTGGGTTGTAGCTGGCCTATCTCTAGTCCAATCAGTCACAGGCTGGCTTCTCAAGCTCTTGCTTTCTCCATTGTCCCTTTCAGAACCATTTTAGAGTCATACATTTATCACTCTCAACTCCATAAAATGAAATGCCACAATATCATAGTTTTGAGACCTTCTGCCATCTGCTTTGAGTGTTTATGTCTTTGGTTTATTTTCATCCAGGGAGCATGTCCATTTCCAAACGTCCCTGAACTGGGTCTCACTCTGCTTTTATAAATCTTAGGTGCTTCATTCCACTGGTCCCCTCATCTGTCTTGCTTTGGGGGCATGGATTCAGTCTGTTGCTTGACCTTCTCCAAGGGCCTCTTGGACAATCATGGGGGAAAAGGAGGGAATGTCGTTGAGTGAGCGGGGAGGATCTTAACTTGGTCTGAGAAGTAAGAATCTATTTTCTTAGGGATGTGGCTCAGATATTTTTATTTCATGGAACCTGATGCCTCAGACTTTTTTTCAGATTGGAATGCCTCTGGTGTAATATGACAGTCTGGAGAGTATTAGCCAGCCACCCCCTCTTTCTGGGTCAGTACCAGGCTTATGTAATTAGAAGTCCAAAGAAGAGACAGGCAGACAGACTCACTCCAGCCAAAACCTTCCCCCGCATCCTTCTAGTTGGTTGTACAGACTTTTAGAGCAGGAAGAGAACTTACAGCTAATGAACTCTTGTTCATTTGATTCCAACCGGATATTTGAACATCATGAGGACCCAAATGCAACCCTCTTGTCCTAAGTGTAAAGCCAGAGCTTAGGATCCTATGGGAATGCCACACCCTTCAACTAACTTCCAGACACTGCCTACCACCTCTCCCCATCTCTTCTAACAAGATAAACACATCTGCGACCCCATCCTGAGGGAATTGGGAGGGAAGGAAAGAGGGAGGAGGGAGCGTCCTCCTTAGTACAGACAACCAGAGGCCTGGCCTTGACTTGGACAGTGAAGATAGGACTGCCTCCTTTCTCCAGCTGATGGGGAGCAGCGACCCCAGGGAGCTCAAGCCATGGGGAGGAGAAGTTGGTCAGGGGAAAAAAAAGGAGAAAAAGTGGGGAGTCTGGCTAGCTCCTACCTCCCAGCTGTGGGTTCAGCCAAGAGCCTGAGCTGGAGAAAGAGAACTGATAACAGATAAGGGTTCTTGTTTTCCTGTGGCCTTGTTTACACAAGCTTGGGTTCTTGCTGCTGGTCCCTGTGGGTGGGGGCAGAGGAGCTATGTGGGCGGAGGACACCATGGGGTTCCTGGACTGAGATTTACTCTCAGCTGGCCAAAGCCTGGGTGGCTTACAGATCTCCCCCTTACTTCCCATTGCCCACTCTCCTACCCCTTTCCCACTCCCAGGCTTCTTAAAAAAAAAGCCTGCTAGGCAACAGCTTGAGCTGAAATGCAAGGCTTTCCATGAAGTGAGAGACTTTTCACCCAAAAAGCAGTGAACATGGCACCTCTGCCTCTAACCTGGCCTCCTGGGTCTTTGAGTACCTGGGAAAGGATTTCTAGCCATAACAGAACCTTATGGTGACATGCTTAATTAAGCTAACTGAAGGATTCCCTGTATTGCCTTTTCTGTACTGCATTCCTCAGCCTCTCTGAAAGACAAGAGTCTGAACTGCACTCTGAGGAGCTGAAATGATCAAAGAGCAATTGCTATGTGCCAGGTGCTCTGCTAGGGAATAGGCATAGAGTAATGAACAAAATAGATACAGTCCATATAGATTAAAAGTAAGCAAGTGATTATATTAATTATGGGCTAAGGCAGGATGTGCCATGGAAGCATATAGCAAGGGACTAATTTTTCTCGTGGTTGGAAAAGACTTTCTGAAAGGTGAGCAGGATTATCTAGAAAATTGAGAGAAGGATAAAGGAAGGACATCTCAGGCAGAGGAAATACTATAGATGAAAGCACCGAGAAAGGAAAAGGAAGTGGGTTGTTCACAGGGGAAAGAGAAGATGGTGTTTCATGAGACCCAGCGGGGGAAGGAAGCAGTAATGAGAGATAGGGCTATAGAAGCAGGCAGGGGCTGGATTGTGGTGGGCAGATAGAAGGAAAAAGGGGGACCTGGAGGGAGGAAAAGAATGGGAGCAATGATGGTCTAGTTGGGATGGGAGATGGAAGGACTCCAGAAGACTGTCCTCTATAGGGAAATGGGAACCATAGTCATCTCTGAGATATTCTTAGATGGTAACTCCTAGAGCAGAAGACTCATCAGCCTTTCCTGGTTGCATTCCAGTGTCAATGTTCAGCAAGTGCTTTGGGGTTTGGGGCTCCCTCCCAAGGATGTGTTCCTCTTGGCCTCAGCCTCATCTGTGGCAGGTTTCTCTTTGGTCCCTCAGCCAAGTCTTGCATGGTTTGAGATGAGGCCAGACTGGTGATGTTGTCCTGGGTGGTCATCATATCTGAAGCAGGACAGGTGGGAATCAAATTGAGACCTGAGCTGCAGCTCATCTAGGTAGGTCCTGAGTCCTCTGAAACCATCTTCATCTGCCCGCCATACCATGTTGCCTTTGTAGGGTGGCAGTTAGAAGGATCCAGGTTACCTTGCTTACGGCTTACTCAACACTTCCATGTGTGTAGTCACCCCCAAGACCCCCAGAAAGTCATTCATTTGCTCCCACTCATTCCTTCCTTACTTTCATTCTGGCCAGTGGTTATTGAGTGCCTGTTGATTCTCTGGCACTAGCATGCAGCAGGTACCTGCATTGATACCATTCTTGGTCCAGGAAATCACAGAGTTGGTAATATTAAGTTTGATGGGTCAGGGTACAGGTTCCAATATCAGACTACTGGAGTTCAAATTTTCTAACTCTCTCAGTGACCTGGGGAAAATCACTTTTGCACTTCAATTTCCTCTTTTGTAAAACAGAGAACAATAGTACCTATTGCATAGGCTGTTGGTGGATTAAATGAGAGCATTCCTGTATAAAGCTTTGTGCACAGTAAGTGGTCAACGAATATTAGTTGCTACTGTTTATATACATCAACTGCTCACTTGGTGAACAGAAAATTGTTAGGACAGAATCTTTTTGGTGTTTTTTACTGAGATGGTAACACAACAATATTAAAGATATCTACCCTAACAGCAACTATTTTTACTTTTTATATTCGCTTCCAGTATTTATTGTGAGAGCATAATAAAAAATTAAGAAGTCCATGGACCTTTATGCTTTCTTTTCTTTTCATCTACTCCAGTAAACCTGCTATATATAGACTCAGGAAATGACTGTGGTGTATGCAATCCACCCCCACACCCAAGCCGAGAGGTGAGAACCCTGGATTTATTATATTCCTGTTCCATCCTTTCTGTCTTGTGTGATTGTGGATACATTTCTTAGCATCTTGGAACCTGTTTCACCTCCTCTGCTAAGCATAGATAATAACACCCTCTGTGGGTTATGGAAGGTGGTGCTAACATGGGCAAAGTCATTGGCACAAAATAGAGGATTAGTGAATGCTGGTTTCCTGCCTCTCCCTCTGATTTAGCGTGGGGTTTAGAAAATGGGAGGTGTCAAGGGGTTGTTGCCACCAGGAAGCAGCAAACCCACTTGCCACCTTACCACAGGAAGCCCCTAACTTACTTGAGATGACAGGGTCCCTGATCTGCCTTAAAACCAGGGGTCACTCAAGCTCTGACTCCTCTCCAGGAAAAGCTGAGGCCATGCCAGCTTTCCCAGGGTTGCTAGGTCAACTGGCCTATTGGAGGGGAGCTGAGACTGGGAGAAGGCAGAGAAACCCTTTCCTGAGAGCCTTTGGGTGCTCCATCTTCTGAGGTCAGGGTAGACTGACAGCTGTTGAGGAGAGGAATGGTGGGGTATGTGATAAGTGAGCTGAGGTTACAGAGTTCAGAAAGGGCTGATGAAATGAGCCAGGTACAATGAGAGAGATGCTCCCATGACAAAGAGGTGGAGGGGAGGAGGTCATTAAATCAGGCTGTTGGGAACAACCTGGCTGAGTGACCCAAATCCCACCAGCAGCCGCTTTCCCTCCACAAAGGGCCTTTCTCAAATGCCAGGAGAATGTTATGTGAATGATGAATAATTGCTTATGTTTGTAGAACACTTTCAAAGTACAGCATCTTTTTCCATCTGTTGTCTAATTTCAATCTCACGAAGAAGTAGAAAGGGAGGTAATATTCCTATTTGACAGATTAGAAAACGGAGGCTCAAAGGGGCTAAGAAACTTGATCACACAGCTGCTGAATTGGGATGTCAAGCCAGGCTGTATAGTGCCAAGGTGCCCACAACTGAATGATGCTTGGGAGTTCTGCAGACAACTAGTGATTTTGTCATTCAAATAATTTAGAACTTTCTTCATTAAAATTTAAAAAAATAAAAGTATTATCTGGCCCTTATTCCCATTCTGATTCTTTGTTTTCTTTTCTGACTGGGAAACTGAGTTCCTACATGGAGAAGCAATCCTGGGAACAGAGATGCATGCAGTACCCTGTAGCTGGAGGGATTTATGACAGCCCTGCAGGAGGATTTTCAGAGCTGCTTGTTAATAGATGACTAATTGAGATTACAAAATCAGGCTCTCTGAACATCAGCTGTCACCAACAGGATTAGGGGCCTCTCATCCATTTAGTCTGTATCTAAGAGCTCGTACCAACAAACAGTGTAAAATGGGACCTTGAGAAACCCCCTTTACCTCCCTGGGCCTCAGTTTCCTCATCTGTAAATGGATGAAACTTGTTCTCCACCCACCACCACCTGCCATCCCAATCACTTTAATTTGACTTTCTGTGTGCAGGTTGGTAGAGCAAACATTTCTTGAATTCTTGGGAACCAGTCCAGCTCTGCTATTACCAAATGATGGCCCTGGACCTGTCACTTAACCTCTCTAAGGGGTCATGATTTCCTCATGTGTAAAATGCAGGGTGAGGGGCTTTTGCGGGGGTCTTTCCAGCTCTAAGATTGTCTGCAGAAGCCACTTACCAGGAGTGGGCTGAAAAAACTGGTAGGAAAGTGAGGCCTGAAGTCTGACCTGGATTCTGAGTGAGGGGACCAGGAAGGTGAACAGGGCGTCACAGAAGTTAACTGAGGTGGAGTCAAGGGAGAGAGCCTAGAAGGGCGGAGTTAGAAGATGGGGGTGGTGAAGAGAGAATCAAGGCACCCTCAAAGGCCTGGCCCATCCTACTGGGTCCCCTCAAAAGAGGCTCTAAGGCCCAGGCCCTCCCTCTGAGGAAGGTGGGGTCAGCTAAATGACTCCATCCACTAAGGCAGGCTTCCTCACCTGGCAGGCTTGCCCAGTCAGTTCTTTGCTGAGCAGATCCATCTGAGACAGGAGAGAAGGAGAGAAATCCCTTATTTGGACCTTGCTGTGGAGCACAGCTGGGCTAGCATGGGCTTAAAACTAAGCTCTCTGGGCAAACAGTATCCTTGCTATCTGATGGAAGAAAGGCGGAGTCCAGAGATGGCCAGCTGTGTCCAGAGAGGTGCTGTCTTGGGGCAGGGCAGTTAAGGGGGGCATGGGAGGCAGGATAGGCCTGCAGATAATGGCCAAACCGCATTTGCTTTGGCTATCTAGTTAAATCCCATCAGGGCCACCATTTTTCTTTAATCAAGTGCCCTGGAGCCACCTCCAGTCCAGCTGCATTGAGAGACCTAGAAACTCGTTCATTCTTTCTCAGACCAGGGTGAGGTGTGGAAGGGTCTTGTAGCGATCTGCGGCCTCTTGGCAGATAATGGGACCTAAATTTCAGTTTTCGCAACTCACTTCTGGCAAACCCAATCTCCCCTCCATGACTTAGTGTCTCCACCTTTAAAAGTAGGCTCCTTTAGCCACCCCTCTCATTCTGGTCATGAGGTTTATCAGGAGGATACGCGAGGTCATGCCCGTCAGAGAGCTATGGGTCCTTAGAGAGACCCTAGGAAAATATGGAGATTTGAGGTTCAAGAAGAGTCCAATGGTGTTATTTCTCATTAGGTCCCAGCCACCATGCTGATCCTGGGTGGGACGTGGTTAGCCAGGGTCAGACTGAGCAGGAAGCCAAATGCACTTCCTTTTTTTTTTTTTTAGTATAACCTCAGAAACCTGGGTCTCTCAGCCCTTAGAGTCAGCTGATGCTCCTGCCCAGCAGGTGCTAGTTTCTGCCCGAGGTCCCTGAGTCCTCTTAGGAAATGACGCATGGCTTTAATCAGCCCCACAGGCCATCACCAGATGAAACATGTGACTGTGGGGCCATCAGCCCTGAGAGTTAAGCACCCTCTGCTGTGGGAGGTTAAGAGTTGGGCAAGTTGTGAAAGGTGCCTCCTATCAGCTGGAGACAAGTGTCTGAAACCTAGAGTCTGAAGGGAGATCCCAGTTCTGCTGCACACCAGCCATGTCACCTTTGTCATGCACAAAAGCTATCTATGCCTTGGTTTCCACATCTGTAAAACCAACACCACAATCACAATATATGCCTTGTAGTGTTATTGCAAGAGCTGAATGTGATCTAGAATGGTAATGGTCCCAGTGGAGCATCTGGCACATTGAAAATGCTCAATGCTCCCTTATAGAAGAGAGAGAAGATAGGATGTGAGGTTAATATAAGCAGACAGCACATCAAATGACCTTTCCTAACCTTGGGATGCCATGAACTCAAAATAGCTTGGAGTGGAAGTCCAGCATAGACCCAACGACATGGCGGAAGACATTCATCCAGGGGTGTCTGACCCAGACAGCAGCATTCTTTAGATAAACTTATTTGGATTCAGGGAACAGAAGTTACAGGTTCCTCCTCCCACCAGAACTCACAAACAGTTTAGTTCTTGAATGCCCAGAGCCCAAAGGCCTTTGAAGGCAGGTGTGGGGAGAGAGGGTGGGTTTTGTGGTCAGAGCCCAGGGCTGGGCACAGCTGGAAGCTGCCTTTTACATTACCTAGAACACATTTCTGAACCAGCCATTCCTGGGTAAAGAGTGAGACTACAGATAATATGCCTTGCTACTTCTGAGCCATGTGACCTTGAGCATGTCATTTGACTTCTCAAAGCCTCAGTTGCTCATCAGTGGTGGGAATCATCATCAAGCCTCCTTCGGATGATGGTGAGAGTGGAATGGATCACCGTGTGCATTGGCCCTGCCAGGTGAATGGAAGGGGTGGCTGTTAGGAGCCACGTACGCTCATGTCAAGGGGCAGGGCTGGTCACCACCTGCAGTGAGCAGGAAGCAATTCTAGGACTTTCTCTATCCCAAATATAGCCTTCAGGGAGCTTAGACTAAGAGTAAGGTGGGCAAGGCTAATAACTTTTTGGTGCTACCTTAAAAGAAATCGATTCATCTGTAAATTGGGCAATCCTACCCCCTTCCTAACAGAAAAGATAAATGAGAATTAATTAGTAAACATGGCTGTCAAATATGGTTGATGTTATTATTAACTTAATGTGTTTGTTTAAAAGGGGTGGCAGCTTGCTCCAGTCTCGGCATGTGAGTTGCCAGCCAGCCAGGTTTGATGGGAAATCCTGTAGATTGTTTCCACATGGGAGTTTACAGCACAAGTAATTCATTGCAGCAGTGGAAGGCCTTGGAGGCAAGGGATAAGGGGATCTGATGATGAATCTTGCAGTCCTTCATATAAAATGCAGAAGGGATCCCTAAGGGGAGGAGTTATTGTACTAAGGAGAGGGCATCCCAGGGACTTAGGTACCATGTTCTGAAGCCAGCATGCAGGGCAACCAGTGGGTGGGTGTGTGCATGGTGGGAGTGGGGTGTAGGAGAAGACTGGTGCTGAAAGGCTGGTTAGTAACAAAAAACCTGATCTTTCTAAAATGTGCTGGGGTGTGAGGGTCAGCAGAGAGCCTCCTTGCTCTAAATGTCACTTTAGTTGACCCTGTGACTTTGGTTTTACTCACAGCTTTTTCTTTTTTTCTATATACTAGGTTCCCACACTTCTTAGTCCTTTTGTTCCCAGGCAGCACAGGGTGGTGGCTAAAAGCCTGGACTCTGGAGTCAAACTGCTTTTTATTAAATATTGGTTCTACTGCTTATTAGCTGTGTGACTTTGGGCAAGTTACTTTGCCGATCTGTGTCTCAGTTTCCTCCTGTGTAGAATGGGAACGATGATATCTTACAGGTTTGATTATAGGGACTGAATAAGTTCACATTGTAAAGCTTTTAAATCCATGCCTAGCACGTGGGAAATGCTGTGTAAAGGCCAACGAAACAATGAATTCTCGTTGCTCTGATCCAGTGGTGGAGTGGGCTGCTTGAGGTTGCCCATATCTCTCTATCATTTCCTCTCCCCTGAGCCATTTCAACACACAATCTAAAAAAAAAAGGAAGCTTTCTAAGCATTCCATTTCATGGCTCTTCCCGACCCCCTTGGCAGCTCATAATCTGCCCTGAGCACACTATGGCTCTATGAAGCAATTTTCCTCACCGGGGTCCCTAAATCCTGCCAGCTGCTGTGTTCTTTGTTCTTTGAAAGATGACTCCTCTTGATCAGGGAGGGGGAGCCCATCTCGCAGTGCATCTGCCTCCAAGTGTTGGTCATCACCTTAAATTGAGGAGGACACTGCTCTTTTGGGTGTGGCATGGGGGTGTGTTGGGGTGCTGCTGTGTCCGTTTTAAGTTCTGGTTTATATCTGAAATCCTCAAAGTGCCTGTGGTTATCTGCTGCCCTGGTTTTCTATGGGGTTAGGCCAGAGTCTTTTATGTATCAATAAAGGACATTTTATTGACTGTCTGCTCATTCCTTGCCTACTTTATTGTGACCCAACTCAATATTTATGGTAATAAAGATAGAACATTGTTGAAAGAGAGCTAGAAAACAAAAGCTAGTATAAACCAGCAATATAGATAAGTAATTTTTCCTGAAACTGGAGCAGACTGTGCTTAAAAGTGTGTGTTGTGTGTTTATTAAGAGTCTTTAAAAATTCACAATTTTGACAAAATATCACTGCTAGGAACCCATCCTGAGGAAATGCTATAAAAATGCAAATACTTTATGCCAAAGATGTTCCTTACACAGTTATTTATAAAAGAAAAAATTGTAAATGACTGAAAAGTTCAGCATTGGGGGTAAAGTGATATGAAATTGGTTGTACTAATTTTAGTGGTTTTCAAATTTTTGTAACTTTATGAGTTGTTTGATAAACTTATTAAGATGAGGATTCCAGCCTCCACCACTAGAGATTTAATGGGTCTGGGATAAGATCCAGAAATCTGCATTTTTAACATACACTATATAATTCTGAGGCAGATGTTATACAGTTCACATTTGAGAAAACTGATTAACTTGCTGGGATACTTTGCAGTAATTTAAAATGATGTTTACAGAAAGATCATAATAACATGGAGAAATGCTTTATAAATAAAAGGTATGTAAGACTGTATATATAACTCTGTATCCAATTATGAAATACAACCATGTAAAACAAAGCAACAGTGTACAAAAAGTAAACAGAAATGGCTTCAGTGTGGGAGGGTCATGGTGATTTTCTTCTCTTTTCTACATTTTCTATGTTTTCCAAAATTTCTAAAAGTATAATTTTATCATAAAACTCGATAAATCCATACTTTAAAACAGAAATTATCTTTCTTGAAAAAAATGAAAGGGCTTCCTATTTCCTGGGATTCATATACTGAAGGTTTTATTTTATCTGTAAACAGACTGAGGACTTTACTTCAACAAACTGTAGTTATACAAAATACATTTGTTAGCCTCAGTCATTGTTAAGGTTTTCAGCTGGAGAATTCTTAGTGTGGGATGGTCCAGCTGATCATTTCGTAGAGCTTCATTAAGATGATCTCTTAAAATTTTTTTTAGATGATATTGTGATTTGTACAGGATAATGCTATCTTCTCTCCAGAAGTTGGAGATATGAAAAACAAGAAAGACCCTATCTCCAAATACGGTCACATTTTGAGGTATTGCAGGTCAGGACTTTGACATATGAATTTTGGGGGGACATAGCTCAGTCCACACGAATGCATTACTAAGCAACAGATGGTAGAAGACAGAGATGTGCAAAGTTTAAAGAGATGGAATGGGTCCCTAACATATCAGATTAATGGCTGAAATGTGTCAGATAGCTTGAAAATGAAAATTAGAGGCAATGTGGGCTATTTCCACTGAGCCCTGACCAGGGAGAGACTGCTCTCGCCTAGCGTTGTTACCTGTCTGGTCCTGGTGATAAGTGTGTACCTCCGCAGTGGAGATGAGCACATATGCTTAACTAGTTTCTAACCAGATTCAGTTGTGGCTCACTGACTTTCCAGTCACATGACTGGGGCTGGTTCAGTTGCCTCTCCGAGCCTCCCCTGTAAAAACGGAATAAAAATTTGTATCCTGCCTATCTTTTAGGCAGTTGTGAGATAAGGCAGTGAAGGCACTGCACAAATTGCAAAGCCCTTTCTGTCCCCAACAAGCAGACAGAGTAGTGAACACCCTCTCTCACCTGGCAGCAGGTGAACATGATGTTCTCTTTGAAAGCTTTGTGCTCAATCATATTCACAGGAGTGTGGAACTTGAAATAGTGTTCAAGGAGGTAGGGTGGATTTGACTCTAATCATGGCATATGTTTGTTGCTAGAACACCATCATAAAGCCCATCACCAAAGGCCTCTGTGCAACCTTTTAATGAAAGGTTTTATATGTTCCTTATATAAAAATTTATAACTTTGATATAGAAAAATAACAAATAAAAGTCCCCATTCTCTGCCCCCCTACTGCTTCCTGCCACCAAGAGCCCCTCCCCCAGGTGACATAATATCTTCCTATGTTCCCTATGCTTATAAAAATATATATGTACATATTTTAAAACACACAATTTGGTTTATACTGTTGGGAAACTTGTGTTTCTAACTTAATGAGTAATTGTGGGCTTCTTTCTATATCATTTCATGTAAATGGATCGATGAATCTTAAGCTTATTTTTTCAAACTGCTGCATAGCATATCATAAAACAGATATGCCATACATTATTTAACTATTTCTTCATTAATGGACATTTAGGTTACTTCCAGTTTTTAAAAATATGATAAAAATGACTGCAATGAATATCTTTGCTTGTATCTTTGAGTACTTGTGTGAATGGATCTTTGTGGGATAAAATTCTAGACATGAAATAATTGAGTCAAAGAGGGTATTTATAATTTAAAATTTTGATAGGTTTGTAAATTGCGCTCCAAAAAAGAAATTGTGTCAATTTATACTCCCTACAACAGTTTATGAGAATTCCTATTTCCTCACATCCTTGCCAACCATGGATCTTATGCCATTTTTTTTTTGCCATGCATTCTTTAGGATATAAAGGCTGAATATTATTTTGAGACTGTGTTCTTTTAATATCTCCCCAGAGATAGTTAAAATCATGATCACAAACCCTTTTGGAGAGTAGCATCTGGGTCTAAGATCACAGGAAATTGTCAACAGATTTCCCAAGGAAACCTCTGAGCACTGGAAGTTTATTCGAGGGGGACCAGGATTTTGTGCCTGAACCCAGATATTACACCAACCCATGGAGAAGATACACATCTATCTTTCTTTTCATGTGAGAGGGGCAAAAAGTAACATAGACAAGTTTGAGCATCCAACTAAACCCATTGACCTTGAAATAGTTTTCTAGTTATCTCTATCTAGTTATCTCATGACCTCATCAGTTTTTCTGTTTCTCTGAATAGAGTGTATAAGGGGTGCCCCTATGAAATGCTTAGAGTCAGTCAACTCCTTATCAGTGAGAAAGATTTTAGACATAGCCAGCTTTCTCAGAGTTCACTCACCCCTGATCTTATGAGGACATAGCAGACCAAAGGGCCATTGTACCAGCAAGTCAGGGGTGCCAAAGCAATGAGAAAAAAAAAAATGCAGCTCTGATAAAGTTATCCAGAATATTGTGTTTGGAAACATCTAGAAAGAAGCAATTTTAACTTTAACATGCATCCAAGTTTTGTGTTTTATGAATTTGTAGTCTTCTTATTTTGAATCACATTGCAGATGGTGCCATATGTTTTGAGTTTAGGCTTCTAAAGGTTTGAATCAGCTCTTCCTATATCTTCTCTCCACGCCCATGTCATGGCAGATTAAGTGTGTGCTGAGGCTCTGGAATTTTCGAGGCCTTTGTGGAGGCCCTGCCTGCTGGGATTCTAGAGATGAGCTTCATTTCAGTGATGTGTTCTGATTCCTACATTTCATCAGAAAGCATGTGAAGGCACCGGAGGTGTGGGTACTGAAGCAATATTAATTTCCTCTGCTCATTAGAAGCTGGTTCCTTCTGAATTATGAGATTAACAGAGTGAGACTTTAAGAAGTCCTTTATTGTTTATCTACAAAGTTCTAGAAAAATTAAAAAAAAGAGAAGTGTGAAATTGGAATATCGCTATGTTCTCCATAGGCTGTAGCACATACATGTGCTTACAGAGGGTCCGTATAAATAGTTTCCCATTGAGCTGCGTTGAATTGAATTAAATCATGTCTGTATTTACCCTACCCAAGGTAAAACATGTGTAATTCATGGTGGGGCAAAAACTTTACCCTTTCCTGAAGCTTTGTAATTTCTACTATTTTCATTACCTATGGGAAACTTTTATTCCTTGTTGGGGTGAGGGAAGTAAAACTGCATTTCCACCAGATGCTAAGCATAGTGTCTCATTTTACCTTCCCAACAGCACTAGGAGTATTATTCTATAACCGAAGAACCAGAGATTCAACCATTTCTCCCCAGGGTCACACAGTCCTGCAGAGCCAGGACTGCAGCCTTGGTCTCACCTCACTTGTCACCTCCATGGCGTCAGGCTGGTCAGAGTAAGTCCATTTCAGGAATGCCAGGTCATTACTGAGTTTCAGGTCTGAGTAAAAACACAATCCCTGGTTCCCACACAGGCAAGCTAGTTTGAGTTCTTTTTGGCCACAGAATGTCAGATGGCTTGGATGCACCAACCACTGCTGTGGGATAAAGCCGTGTCATCCAGGACACAAGAGCCAGACACAGAAGGACGAAGAGGCCTCCATAGTGGTCATGGTGATGGGAGTTTGCAGCCTCCTTCACAGCCCAGGCTCTTCAGTGTGTCCTGATGAAGATCCTTCCAAGGCCCCTTTCTTAGGAGAGGTCCCCCTCTGCATTAAGCCCCAGTGGGCTACTGTAGTCATCTAGAGCCCATTCATTCATGTGTTTAGCCTTTCATTCATTCATCCAGTGACTCCACTGAGGGCTGCCCCACCACGGTGCCCCATCCCCTATGCCAATCACTCTAGGTGCTGAGGATAGAATAGTAATAAAGGAAGCCACTGTCCTTGCTCTCCAAGGGCTAACCAGGTAGCAGGGAGAAGCTAAAGTCAACAATCACAGAGATCATGCATTGATCATAATTTTTTAAGTATGACAAGGAGAAGTTGCACACAAATCTAGAAGTAACATTTATACTGAGACCTAAAGAGTGAGCTGAAATCGGCCAGGTGAAGGGGTAGGACGAACATTTACTGAACAAGACTACTAGGCATATTTCAGTGCTTAAAAAAAAAAAAAACTTACGTAATCCTTATAACAGCCCTATGAATGGGGGTACTATTATTATTCTCATTTTACAGATGAGGAGACTCAGGCATAGAGAGGTTCAATGACCTGTCCAAGGTCACTCAGCTAGAAAAGGTCAGAGCCAGGATACGAACTTATTGGCATATGGATGGTTTTTACTGTGGGGATAGGATGGGATAGCCTGGGGACTGAGCACAGCCACGAGAGAATAAGCCCTAGGATGGAGCCCGGAATCAAGTGAACTGAAAACAGTAGTCACAGAGGTAGAGTCAAGACAGGCATGATAGGAGAAATGGAAGGAAGTATTTCTAGAAAAAGGGACGATCAATTGGTTAAATGCTGCTGGTGGAGGAGAATGAGGACTGGGAACCGACCAGTAGATTGTGACCCTTGGCAACAGCAATTTCAGGGGTGTGGTAGAGAGAAAAGCGCAATTGTAAAGGGTTTCAAGAGAAAATAGGAGGAGAGGAAGCAGTGACTGTGAACATCAATAATTCTTATGAGGAATTTTTCTCTAAAAGAATGAAGACAAATAAAGTGGTAGCTGAAGAGTGACCTAGTTCCAAAGAATATTTTTTTCTTTTTCTTCCTTTAAAAATTTTTTTTAGATAGGAGGAATTAAAATGGGTGTGTGCTGATGGGAATGCTTCAGTAGAGGAGAAACTGATTGTGTAGAGAGAGGGCAGGCACCCAGTCTGCACTGGATGCCACGAGGGGATGGAGCCAGGTTGAGTGGAGGGCTGGCCTTACACACCCCAGAGGCCACCACAGGTGGGCTGACTGCTGCCCTGTGCAGCCTCCTCCTCAGTCTTTACTTTAAATGGCAGGTCCCTAAGCAGCATCTCTGTCAGAACAGCTTGGTTTGATTTTTCCTTTTTACTCACTGTGATCTTAGCAGAGTCACTGAGAGAGGGAGGCAACATTCTTCTCCCACAGTGTAAGGACTGAAGGGCATCTCCCGACATTCTATCCCCCAGTGTCGCCAGCTTCTACCCATGGTGCAGGCTGAGAAGAGAGTGGCTGACAGTGGTGAAGTGGGGGTCAGTAACAGATGTGCTCCTTGTGGAGCTTTGAGCTGAGCGAGGAGAGGGTTAGCTGCATCAACTAAGGGGAGTTTTCTTGTGTGGCACTTGTGTTTAGGGGCTCTGGGGGTCCCTGTTTTCATGTAATAAACTGGAGGGATACATAGCATCAGCTTATTGGACAACTGATATCTGTGAACAGAATTCTAGTAATTTTACTTAAACTTACCTTAAAGTTTCTAATGTAAAAAATTAGGCGGTTAGTACCCTGGGGTGATTTAGTCTTTTTCAAGATTTGAATTTAAGAAATGCACAGCCCACAGGAGCCTCCTCGGGTTCTATCCCTGCCCTTCAAAGTATACCTTGTCAGTCCATTTTTGTTTGACAGGTAAATACACAATCAAAAAGAGGGGAGGAACTAAATTTGGAGAGCTTTGAATGTAAAATCAGGGAATTCCCCATTAGGGAAAAATTCTTCTGGTTAAAAAAAAGAATTGAGTAAATGAGGCAGAAATACTACGGTTTAAGACACCGTACATACCACAGGCCTGATTACTTCATTAACCATTTTCTCATTAAAAAACAAACAAAAAAGGTCTTAAGAGTAACACATAGGTATATATCTCAGACCTGCCAGCCAGGAGAACTTGTTCAATTTTTCTTTCCCCAATTTATTGTAGGTTGTATTGTAAGTTGTCTTCCTACAGAGTAATAAAATGTAAATGTGGGTTTTAGGTATGCTAATGTTTTGGGTTGGCTGAGCATGAATTCCCAGCCAGTTGTAGATTGAGGGGCCTAAGAGGAAGCTGTGAGAACTGAGTGGGAGGTGGAGAGGAGAAGGGAAACAAAAGTTCCCCATTGTTCCAGTTTGAGAAAACTGGGAGTTAGGACACCCTGTGATTTGTTATGAGCTGGAGACACCAGGGGACATCAGAAGCGAATCTATACATTAACCATCCAGTGTCAAGTTGGCTTAAAAAGGACTGAAAGCAGTGAGCAGTCATTTAGGAAAATCTCTCCCACTGCAGAGGAGGTGGGGTTGAAGGGACCACTTCATCTCAAAGGCAGGGGCCGGGTTCCCTGTCTCTGGGAGGCTGAGCTTGACTCCTGCTGAAGAACCCTTGCAGAAAAGGGGCCACGAGAGGGTGAAAGTGAAAGGCTGAGGTTCCTCATGGAACAATTGTGGAACAGGACCCAGGTGGAGCTTCCTCGTGGAACATGTGGAAGAGTACCCAGGCTGTGGTTTCCCAAAGAACTTTGTGGAACAGGACACTCCAGGTCCTCATGGTGGGGACCCATAGTTGCCCCAGCAGAATGCCGGGAGGCCCTCCATGAGCTCATTTTCTTTCAAACCCTTCTTCCAATTTAATAATGGAGATGGTGGTGAGAGGGAATTCATGTACAGAAATTTGTTAAAACCAAGTTGATTTGGTAAAACGGGGGTACCAGAAGCTTCAGGGTGAGATGCATCTGGAAAGACTTCACAAAAGAAGGTGACTTGGGTTTCACATTTCTGGATGGAAAATCCAGCTTTCACTACATGTCGAAGGCAGGCTGGGCCCAGTGAGGACTCTAGGGCAGCTGGGGAGACACCAAGATGGAAGAAGAGAGGGATGGTGAGGGGTGTGTGAGGATTCTTGGGGGTGTTGCTTAGGGGACAAGACATAAATGAAAACCAACAGGTTTAGGGTAGGGGCTGGCCCTGACTGAGAAGCTTCAGGGAAGGTGATTTGATTCAAAGTCCTCTTAAGGAAGGTAGACAGGCGGGAGTGAGGGCAGTCTGCGAAAGGGTATCTCTCAGCCTTCAGGTGCGTGAAGAAGTTTTCTAATCATGGTGGGAGAGACAATTGTGAAATGAGAATGCTGCTGAGAAAGAACCATCAAATTGTGGAGAACCACAAAAGAGATAAAGAGTTATTAAGTGAGGTGAATTAAATAGGAAGAGGAAATAGCTGTCAAAGCAGAGAAGCCCAAGGTGTATGTTTCTAACTGTTGCCAGTCCCTGAGGGTTTATTAGGTGCTGCCAGACTATGACCAGAGAAGTGGAAAACACCATTCCTGCCCTCAAAAGAGTTGACTTAGGTACAAAGGGCTACACAGCAGATATCAATGTAAAATGACCTCGAGTTGTCCCGTGCCAACCCCTATGGGCTGTGGGACACAAAGGGAGGGAATTAGAGTGGGGTGAGAGAGTAGGGAACACTTTTGGAGCTGGGGCTTCCCGGGAAGGAGGTGTCGGGCACGTAAGACATTCTTGGTGACGGAAAAAATCCAAATGTGTAAGTGTGAATAATATTAACACCAAATCACAATCCCTTATTGGCAAGCCTGAAATCGAAAGATCTCCCCCACAAAAAATGCAACAACAACAACAAAAAAACCCAAAAAACAAAAAGGTTGACTTTTTTTGTTGTTGTCAGTTTGGTGCCGCATCTTATCTGGCAGCAAAACTTAACCCAAACAGGAGAGGCTCCTTTACCGTCTTTATTTAAACACCTCCAAGTGAATGTTGACACGTTCGCTGCATCAAACAAACCGCATCTGACTGTGGGGCATTGTCCTGGCTCCCACCGAGGAAGGCATATTAGAGATGGTTATGCACCATATTACCTCCCAAAATAAGAAAAATTAAGCACAAGAAGTTCAATAAAGACAAATAGTGTATGATCGTACATACATGTGGAATCTAAAAAAAAAAAAAAAGTAAAAACACCAAACTCATAGATAACAGAGAACAGATTAGTGATTGCTATGGTGTGGGGGTGGGCAAAATGGGTGAAAGTAGTTACAAGGTACAAACTTCCAGTTATATGATAAATGAATCATGGAGGTGCACAGCATGATAACTATAGTTAACAATATCGTATTGTATATTTGAAAGTTGCTAAAAGAGTAGACCTTAAAAGCTCTCATCACAAGAAAAAAAAATTGGTAACTATGTGTGAGATGGATGCTAGTTAATTAAACTTATCATAGAGATCATTTTATAATATGTACATATATAAAATTAAGTTGTACAACTAAAACTAATACAATGTTATATGTCAATTATAATCTCAATTTTAAAAAAGAAAAGTTATGATATTTGACCCTAATGGTTTTGAATGAAGGACTGATAACCCGCATTCCTTGTATGATAGACCATGTGAACCAGGCATTTTGCCAAGTGCATTACTCACATTAACTCATTTCATCCTCACAGCTACCCTATGAGCCAGGGCCTATTATTATCCCCATTTTGCAGATAAGGAAACTGAGACCATGGGAAGTAAATAGCTTGCTCAAGGTCACAAACTTATAACTGATGGGGCCTGGTTTGAGGCTAAGTTCTTCCTGTTTGGACAATAGCATCTTGGTGATGGCCTTTGTGGGAACAGTTTTAGAACCAAGGTAAAGATGGAAGTCAGTTTATGGAGGCCCAACAAGAAGGAGCTGGAGAGGAAATGGGACCCCAGGGCTGAGTTATCCATCTGAATATTGACAAGGAGGGGAGGGCAGGTGAGAGTCTGAAGTCACATCCAGGTCTACAGCCATGCTACCCTGAACAAGCTCGATCCCATCTGAGCTTGGAAGCTAAGTAGGATTGGGCCTGTTTAGTACTTTGCTTTGGTGGGTGTTCATATCTAATGTGCAATATTAGCCATATGCTGAGAGCAGAGGGAATGATAAAGTGTAAAACATGATTTCTGACCTAGTGAACTTGCCATTTAATTCAGGAAGTAAGACCGATCTGTGTGAAAAGACAAATAATGAGATACGTGCTAAACAGTAAAAGGCAATGGTAATCGAATTACATATGTAGTGACAGAGTGCTACAGTTAGCTTTATAAGTTCAGAGAGAAGAGGTTGCAGAGGTCTCAGAGGGCATCACTGAAGATGAGGCGAGGCGGAGTGCTTAAACTTTAAAAACTAAGAAGGTTGGTGAGAACATTTCAGGTTTGAGAAATTGCATTAGCAAAAATACTTAAGATCTTTCCGTGCATGGAAATTCACTTGAATAAAACTCTAACTTGTTGAGTACAGAAGCTACAATGGAATAAATTTCAGATTTTCATGATCATTTCACAAAGCGTCCTTGCTGTTTTCAGCTTTTGTAGCCAATATTCTAGTATAGATAGATCACTTTATTGACATAATTTTACTTTAATCTTCAAAAATACCATTTATTTTTATGATTGTAAAAATAATCACTATATGAAGAATAGAATATAAATCGCCCACAACTAGGGAGACAACTGCTAAGATTTGATGGGTTTCATTCCAATAATTTTTCTTTGTATTTGTGTATATGTATATGAGCAACAATAGATATGTGCTCTTATATTTTGCATTTTTTAAAAGGCATGCCATTTTATTGAAAGCATTCCTCAGGTCTATTGAGAAGTATAACTTGGACATATCTTGACTCAGAAATGAATTTGTATCACTAATAATTATTATGCAAGTGTGTTTTGACCCTGGTTCATGGGTGATTTTGAGAAGCTGTGATATTAAGATGCTTCAACTTGTTCATAAGTGCAATAAGAAATGTATGAAACTACTCTGAAGCTGAGATGAAAAGTGAAATAGTGTAAATTATGTGTTTTTATATAGCTTTGTACCTAGATTTGATTAGTTTTTCTATTATGGATGTATTTTTCAATCAAATTCTGTTGTACCAATAATGTTCTTATACATAAACACTTAAAATGTACTGTTAACATTTTCTAAAGGAAAAAGGAAGACCAGGTGCTGTAGGCGTAAAAAAATAAAGAATAAGGGATTATACACTGACAAGGTCCTTGCAATCTGTGAGGTCAACCAAGGGTCGCCTCGCATTAAAAAAAAGTGTCATCCAGATCATGTGGGCCCAGGTGGGTAGCCAGAATTGGGGGCTATGGGGGGTTGTGCTTCTCAGGAGAGTCAGGGCTTCCTATGGCTGAGGCTGCAGTTTGGAGAGTACAGGGCCCCAGGGAGCCTGGGTCCCCAACCTTGGCCTTTAACTTGTCACCTACTCTCAGACATAAATGGCAACTTTTAGGCCTGCAGCCATTCCACTTTCTGTTTAAAGAGGAAGCAGCCCCAGAGGGTCCCCTTTACATACTCTCTGTGGTGTGAAGAAGAGGAACTTGGATCTGATTTGGATTTTTTGAAGAAATCTTGCTTTGATGTGGTACAATCCAACTTCTTCATTTGCTGGTCAGACAGGGACCACGGTGGCTACTCCTCCTCAGGGACCAGCCAAGGGGACTCTCGCAGCCAGAGACTCTTGAGGGTGGAGTTTCCCAGCCCTGGTTCCATGACTCCTTGGGTGCCTCCGTTATCTCCAGCTACAATTGATGTATTGAAATAAACTTACTGTAAAAATAGACCTATGGGGAAATAGACCTATAGTATAAGCATATACTATTCAGTATTTTCTTTCCTTTCCTTTCCTTTCCTTTTCTTTTCTTTTTTCTCTTCTCTTCTCTTCTCTTCTCTTCTCTTCTCTTCTCTTCTCTTCTCTTCTCTTCTCTTCTCTTCTCTTCTCTTCTCTTCTCTTCTCTTCTCTTCTCTTCTCTTCCCTTCCCTTCCCTTCCCTTCCCTTCCCTTCCCTTCCCTTCCCTTCCCTTCCCTTTCCTTTCCTTTCCTTTTCTTTTTTCTTTTTCTTTTTTTTTTTTTGAGAAAAGAAAGGGGAAAAAGAGCTATAATCTCTTTTAAAGATACCAGTATCCTAGAAACATGGGCAATCAGGTGATGTGTGAGGGGAAGGCCTGTGTTCTTGTCTTGGTTCTATCATTTTCTCATTGTATAACTTTGGAAATATCTTCTAAAGTCCTAATAAAATAGGGCTAAATATGTCCTGCCAAGATTTCTGGGAAGATTAAGCAAGATGGGGTCTATGAATGTGCTTTGTAAATTATAAAGCTCTGTGCAATGTTGAGAGGATCAATGCTGCCTGTTTATTATCCCAGAGCAGAAAATCTTACCATCTGACCTGCACTGATTCTGTTTTCCTGATTGTGGGAGATCTGATGGGCATCATTCAGAGTAACTCAAAATCCATACTTTCCTTCTCTAGGCCTTGATTTCCATATTAGTCAAGCTAAGTTAGGCCTGGGGTGTTGGGGAGCCCTGCTCTACAGGAACTTAGGACTAATTTTAAATTCCTCCTTCATTTGCTTTCTCCTATTTCTCTCTTGATTTATGTGCTGCCTACTTCCTTTCCCAATCTGGTCCCATACTGATCTCAGCCAAGATCGTTATGGGTGGTCTATGTATGTTTAAAAAGCACTGTGATTGCTAAAAACTTTGTCCCCTTCCTTTTTTGATACGATGTATGAATTGTCAGATCAGGAATATGACACAGATATAATATTTTAAAATTTCAGCAAAGGAGGATTGAAAGTGCTCAGCTAAATCTGTTGGTGCTCAGCTAAATCATGCCACATGCTGCTGGTCTGACCCCACGCATGCCCCATTAGTGATAACTGGGCTTCTGCCTTCTTTAGGAGACCTGATACTCACCTCAAATCTCTGCTCTGCTAGAAGGTTCTTATTGTGATAACATGGTCTATGGTCCTCTCTGCAGGGATGTGAGAGGCCTCTGAATAGGGCTTCTTCTTGATTAGTTCTCACCATTGAGTAGCCTGTAGACCAGGACATACACTCTAATTTGGTAAGGGAGCCCAACCTCTAAGCGCTTCTGCACCTGGGTGAAAGCTTCTTGTGATACTGTGGCTGTTGTAAAATCTTTGACATTCCTTCCATCCAGAAGTGGGGTCTATGTTCCTGCCCTTGAATCCAATTGTCTTGTGACTGCTTTGATCAATAGAGCATGGAGAAGGTGATGCTTTGTGACTGTTGAGAGTTGGTCAAAAAAGGCCCTATGGCTTCTGCCTGCTTCTCTTGGAATCCTTATTCTTAGAGCCCAGCTGCCATCCTATAAGACACTCAAAATACATGGATAAGCCTCATACAGGTCTAAGTGGGGCAGTCTCAGCTGAGACCAACCTTTGAGTCATCCCAGTGCCAGTGCCAGACAAGTGAATGAAGAAGCCTGTAGACAACTCCAGACCCCAACTGTTCAGGTCACCCACTGTCCCCTTGTCATCTACCGAAACCCTAGACATGATGGAACAGAGAAAAGTCATCCCTGCTGTGCTCTGTCTAAATTCCTGTCTCCCAGAATCTGTGAGTATCATAAAATGATTGGCATTTTTCATTGCCAAGTCTGAGTTTTTATTTTTTCCATAGCAATTGATAGTTGGAACACCACCTTGTCGCCTTGCTGTCATATCAGTATGGAGATGAATGGGTTCATGCCGACTCCTAGGACAGAAGTCTCTAGGAACAGTCTGCAGGATCCGTTCCTATCCAAACTGTTTAGTGGTGAAGACTTACAGGGCACCATAACAATAGCAACAAAGGGTTGTTTGGAAGTCATGGATGTCACAGTTGAGGTAGATAGGCATGACACTGGAGGATGGGGTCAGCATCCTGAAAGACATCAATTGACTATGATGAACCTAAATCCTGCACTTAGGTTTTAAAATTCAAATGTAGGGAAGTAGGGGTGAAGTAAGGATTAGCCAGGAGAAGGGAAGTGTTGGCTGTTTCAGGCAAGAGGGAACACCTGGGTGAGATGGCAGGGCATTGGGTAGGTGGGGCACGGAGGATGGGGCACAGAAGATGGGGAGTGACTCAAGATGAGACTGGTCACTCGGCAGGGTTGTGTCAGACAGAGTCTCAGGGGCAATAGGAAAGTTGTTAAAAGGTGCCAGCACCCTGGGGTCAGTTTACCCTCATCCTTGCCCTTGGGAGCTCAGGAGTCTAATGGATCTGGCTATTTAGAATCTTGGGTTGCCAATCCTCCTTGCAGATCCTAAAATGGGATAGAACTAGTTAAACCAAGAGCTTCTAAACATACAGCCCAGAGACCCAAGGACAAAAATGTCTGGCCTTTCCAGGAATTTATTTTGTTCAGGTTCTGTTGGGGCCTCCCCACCATCCAGTCTACTTACAGAACTGGACATACCACACACTGGAGTGGCCCCATGGAAAGACAGCTGGACTGGGTGTCCTCCTGACTCCTTCCCGTGGTAAACAGTTACACTAACAATGCTCATGGATTATGCTGTGGGTCCCAATTTCACCTCAAGAAGTTCCTGAAAAGGCTGGGGTGGGGAGGACCCTGGTTGGGGGGAATTCCTAGGGCTATTGTGCCCAATTCTTGTGGGATATGAGCATTATGGACACTTATTTTTATTTAGGGTCTGGTCTGGGTACAGGGCCTGGGAAGGGCAAGGGCCCTGCCCATATGTGGCATCTGGGTGGCTCAAAGAGGAGGGGTATTATGGGTACCAGTGGAGCACAGCACAGGCCCAGGCTGGCCTCTGGTTCCCTCTCAGAGTCTATCAGGAGGCCATGCCACAGCCAGATTCAGTCCTCCTCCAGGCCTGCATGCCAGGAAGAAAAACTAGAACGTAGCTGGATAAGCAGGCATGACTGTGTGTGGAAAGAGGGGCCCCCTCTACACTGCCTCCTGTGCTTTGTGGGTTTGTCTTCCCAGAGCCAGGAGATGGAGATGCTTTTGGAGACACCAAGAAGGGAGCAGGAAGACCTATCCTTTCCCCTGGAGTTTGGGAGACAGAGGCCCACATGGAGACTGCTGGCTTGACTGGCTGCCAGGGGCTTCCTCTCAGCAGAGGTTGTCACCCATGTTCTTTAAAGCCAGCCTGTGCATGGGCTGCCCACAGCCATGGGTCCACTTTTTGCTGGTGCTTGGGTGTGGAAAGGCAGGTGGAAGGGAGGTGGCTGTGGCTACTCTATGAGCATTTGATTTTGCCAGACTGAGACTTTTAATAGCATCACCTTAATTTAATCCTCATAGTAATCCCCTGAAATGGGCATTATTCCCATTCTTCAGTTAGCCTCATTAGGGGCAGAGCAAGGACACAAACCCACAACTGTTTGACCCTGAAACTTTAAAGGGGAGACATTGAACTACAAAATGGAGACCCTCTGGGAACATGAGCAGCTGGGGGTGGGGGGTCCTGAGCCTTATGGGTCAGGGAGCAACCTCATGGGAGATGAGAGCTGTGGATGGTGGTCCAGCAGAGGTGCCCCCTGCCTTCCCCATTTTCTACATGAGCCCAGCTGAGGAGCGCTGGCATTGTGGACATCTTTTGACAAGATCTCAGGCCTCATCCGACTGTGACTTGGTGAGAGGTGCCTGAAATCCCCCAGGCCACACCCTCTACTCAGCTTCCAAGCTGCTCAAGGCTGCAGAGGGCAGGAACTGAAGCTCTTAGTCTTGGGAGGGCTGGCCTGGGAAGGGGACAGCTGGGTCAGATGGAGGACTGCTCAGGGCCAGGTGGCTGAGGGAACACTGGCATGGTGGAGCAGCCTGTGCGGTTTTCCCCACAATAAATGCAACCCTGGGCACTGGCTTTTGCTGTACAGAGCCCCACAGTGAGGGGCAGCCTGAAGAGTGGGTTCTGGCCGCTGAGTGCTCCATTCTGGAACTCAAAGTTCCTGGTACTCTCCAGGAATGGAGCGTCTCTTTCTCCTAAATGCCGAGGCCTGACATTCTCTCTTTGCAATGTTGCTGTTACTTCTCTGTCAAACACACTGCTTTAAGTTCCTTGGGGACCTTTTTGAATATGGTGCCTGGGTGTGAAATCTCCTAGGGTAGACAGAAGGGTTTAAGGAGATGTGAGGCAAAGTGGGGGATTAGAAAGTAACCAGATTTGGGACTAAGTTTTGGGTATGGAATCGGATGGGAGAGAAACATGGAAGCTGGCTGGAGAGAGACCAGATATTCTAGTCATGATCACCTCAAGGTTCTCATTCTTTCTCTTCTTTCTTCTTCTTCTGTCTTTGTCTCTGTCTCTGTCTCTCTCTCTGTAGCAAGGCATCAAGAAGCTACCTACATTGATATGATAAGAATTCCAGACCCTTTGTTGGGTGAAAGAGCTACCTTGGTGCAAAAAAAGAATGGAAAAAGTAAATATCTATAATCATAATTTCTTATAATTACATAAAGAAATTCTGGAAGGATGTATAAGAAATTAATAAAGATAAGCATATGGGCATAAGAACTGAACAGATAGGGGATAAGGTGGAAGTGATATATTGTCACTTTCTGTTTTTACTACTGACCACGTGATTGTACTACTTAGCTAAAAAGTAAAATAAAATGTTCCTTTTCACTTTTGACCAAAAAATCCCCTCTAACTCGTAGGTGCTCTCTGGGTCATTGCCTGTCATTTCCCACCCCTATTTCCTCTTCCATTTTGCTGACATTATCACTGCTTCTTTTGCCTGACTTTTACCTAGGCCCAATTCCAGGTCTCCTTGTTTAAAACAAAACAAAACAAAACGAACAAAAAAAAACAAACCAAACCAAACCAAAACAAAACAAAAAACAAAGCCTTTCAAACCTAAAATCTCCTCTGTGGTGTTTTCTTTGAATAAAGAGCAAACAGCATGGCAGTTGATCCCTTCATCTCATTAGGACTTAGGCCCCAAAATCTGATTGTCCAGCTCTCCTGGTGAAGGCCAGGCCATCCCTTGGCCTTGGCAACCTGTTCTACTGTCCAGTCGTCTTTGGCACATTCTTGAACATTCCACATCTCTGCTCCTGTTTGGGCCTGCCATTCTGTGGTCATCAGCTATGGAAACACACCTCAGCCATCGCCCATCAAATAACCAATCCTCACCAACTTTACCATTCTTCAGTTACCTCTTGGTCCTTTTCTCACCGGGCTAACTAATCTTGATTCCCATAACTGATTTTTACAACCTAGTCATCATTTCTTCTTTTGAAATCCCTCCAAGCATCTCTCTTAATTTTAGAGATTCCATTTTAAAACAAGAGGCTAAGCCCTAAGTACATAGATACCAATGGAGAGATTGCCACAGGTTTCTCTCTGCCTCTCTGCTTGGATCCCTGTCGACCAATCACTCGAAGCTCTTACATGTCATTGTGCTTTGCAGTTTGCAGAGCACCCCCATCCGCTTTATCTCAGTCCATCAGACCTTACTGTCTTACTATTTCCACTGATTTAGGTAAGTGTGGTCCACTGTGATCTTTATTTAGATCATCTCTATCATACCTGTGGGTAGACCTTGTAAGTAGGCCTTAGTGCAGGTCTATTTGTTGGTTTCCTTTTAAAAGGTCAGTGTGAAACAGGAAACGTGACTAAGAAAACCTTCTTCCTCCATGAAACTTCACTTCACTAACTGGAAAAAGGCCCCTGTCCCCTCTCCCCCAAGTCTTACTCATGGCCCAAACAGACACATTTCAAAAGAACACATAGTTCCCAAAACACTGAAACGTGCATACTAAGGCTCATGTGGGGAGTGAGTGGTTATTCGTCAGGGCTGCTCTGTCTGGGGTTCATCCTCATGCCAACATGTGCTGCCTGTCACTGTTCTTCACAGAACCTGGGGATAAGGAAGGACCTGGAAGGTCTGAGAGAACTTGTGGCTGATCAAGGAAGAGAGTGGAGCTTAGGAGCTGGAATGGTCAGCAATGCTTAAGTGGATAAATGCCGAACCAGAATGAGAATTTGGGTCTTTTGACTCTCAAGGCACATTTGCCCAGTTAAACCACAAGCCTACCTCCTTAAGTTTATGAAGGGGCCCCCTGCATCTTTCTTCTTGTATTATATAAGCCAAGTGATGCTGTGGCTTGGACATGTGGGTGCTGAGAGGACCCAAGGCAAACAATCTAGGCTTCTTAACTGAGCTTCCTTGGGGAGCCTACACTATTTGCCTAGTGGTTGCTGCACTTGGCATTGCCTGGTTTATAACCTTGCTTCAGTTTCCTCATCCATAACATAAAAAAAATAATAGTCCTTATCTTATAGGGTTATCATGAGGTGAAAAGAAATTAATACAAAAATATTTAGAATAGTCTGGACACATGATCACTCTATAAATGCTAGCTGCTATTATTCTGTTTTGTTGGTCAGCTTTCCTCCATTCTGTTCAACTCTACAAGAATTTGGCACCAACCATGTACTTTGCTGGGGTTGTAAAAATGGTCACATTGAAGCTATACCTTAACCCTGGCCAGTCTTCCAATGACTAGCAGACAGTCTTAAGAAAGGCTGAAAAAAATAATGTAGATGGTTCAATGCACAGTTCACACTGATGGGACCTTTGCAGATAGTCTATGTGTCAGGGAGCCTACCTCTGAGAGAGCCTGGTTCTGGGCTGCCAGCAGTGCCCACTCCTCAAAGACTTGGTGTGAGTGGTGCAGTGGGCCTAGTGTTAATTCTGGCTTAGCAGCAGATACTGTTATGGAGAGTATGGATTGAGGCACAGGAACTTGGGTCCCCATGTAGTTGGACCAGATGCAGAGAGAGAGTGTGAGATGACATGAGGGAAGCCAGAGCCAGGCTCAAGGGTGCTGAGTCCCAGCCTGATGCCCCCTTCCATCTGTTGCTTTCACTCTCAAGGCCTTTGTCTATATGCTGCTGGGAAATTCCTGGGGGTGGGGAGGTTAAACTCCAGCCCTGAAAGGCTCGTAGATGCACGTACACTCTTCTCCAGGGCTTCTAGTTGCCTAATTCTGCCTAATAACTTTCTGAAAATGTAGACTTACCACACCAGAGTAAGGGCAGATCATCTGCAATGTGTGGCCCATGTCAGCAGGATTTAATGGAGACGGTGGGGCGGGGTAGGGAGGATAGCCAGAGCTGCTGCTGAATGTGTGAAAAGTTAACAGGGCTGAACTTTTAATAAAACCGTTATTTCTATTGCTCTGCTGTAGATTATATTTCAATAAAACTGGGGGAAAAAAACAAATAGAATGTGTATGGCATATAGCAAGCATTCAGTAAATACAAACAATTACTACCTAAAACAAACAAACAAACAGATATATAAATTTTCTCTGTTTCTAAATGAGATCAGAATAATCCTTAAATTCTGTTATAGATTCCTACCTGGGATCCATTCAATCTTAAAACAGAATGGCAGTGGGTCAGACTTCTCATTAATTTCTAGCTGATTTGTGATAAAATTAAATTCTTGAGTAAAAAGCATTTTCTTTTGTAAACTTAAAAGTGAGGCTACTAGGTGTTTCCCATTTACTAACCTAGCATTGAAATGGATTATATCTTGATTTTTCTGGTTTTTACTGTGTCTGAGTTCCTTCACTTTCCTTCCAGAGTTTCTTATGCAGATCTGGGAAGAAACAGCAGGGGGAGAAAAGCTGGAGTTGGTTTGGGGGTTTGAAATGGGATAGAGTAGACATTTCCAGTTCACAACATCGCTATTTCCTAAATATTTTCTGAGCCCGAGAAAATAGCTCTTGTTCTTATATAGTCTTGAAGCTGTGCTTGCTTCTCCAGTAGCTCCTGGGCCTCAGTCATAACCCTGGGTGCAGGGGCGGGGAGGGGGGGTGGCAGGCATCCCCACTCCCAGCCTCCTGGGCATGGGTTGGAGGGAAGATGTGTGTGCAGAAGATGGGAGCTGCACACCCTAATGGGGCTGAGCCCGCCACACTGCCTGTCTCTCCCAATTAGTTCTCCAAAGGGAACAAAGCCTTATTTCTCTCCTTTCTCCGTTCCCAGGCTATGGCCAGGGAAAAACAATCCTTGGCAGTTCAGGGGTTAAAAATAAAACACAGCAAGGGGGAAAACAAGCCAGGCAGCTGCAGCGGTTCCTTAGAGCCCACTCCAGGCTAAACAGAGGCCCCAGCAACTCCTTGGAGACTTGAACCCTGGGCGATGGAATTTTCCCTTGCATGGAGGTTATTGTCCTCTAGAAAGGGCCAGGGCCAGAGGAGGGCCTGGGGAGCACTGATCTCCCCAAGCCTATAGCCAGGGAGCTCCTGAGAGCCCAAGTGCTCCGTGCCACCCAGCTGGGGTTGGATGAAAAGGCAATGGGGGTTGCAGCCCCCTTTGAGAAAAAGGTGGGGGAGCTTGGGGGTCTTCTCAAGGCCTGGGCACCAGTCTTTACCCCACTCCTCAGCCCCAACCAGCCAGTCACTGGGATGGAATAAAAGGCTTGGTTCCCTTGGCAACTGCAAGGTCTACCAGTCTTTCACAGAGTACAAGATGGGCTGGGGGTTGGGGGTGATGGGCAGTGTTGGGAGAGGTGAGGAGCAGGGAGAGGAGCAGCCTGTTTACCAGCTATGTTCTAGGGAAGCTATTGTAGGTTCCAGCCTGGGAAACACAGGATACCCTAAGTGTGGGGGATGTTCTTAACTGCTTCCCAATTTTGAACCACAGTTGATGGCCCATGGTGGAAAGGGGACTATGTAGGTCTCATGTTAACTTCTTGGATGGTTCAGGAGTGTTCAGAAGAGCATACCTTCATAGGTACCAAGGCCTGGCCCTGCTTTATAACTGGAGACCCCTGGAAGTGTTGATAGATGCTTGAGGCCATAGAGAGCTATTTGTGAAGCAGAGATTAGAATAGCAGGCGCCTGTCTCCTGGGTCTGATCTCAATGGACTAGACAAAGCTATTTTTAATATCAAGCACGAGAGTTGCTGAAATATGGACAAAGTGCAGAACCTGGGCTGACTTTGTCTCAAGCACTAGACTTTATGAAAGGAGTTAAAAAATCTATTCACATACCAAACAGATGCGTTTAGCCTCAGTGAAAACAAGTGATAAAGACAGAAGACCTTGACCTAGAACTTTACAATGAGTGGTCTCAGCATGTTGTTACTAGCACAGAGACGTATGGGACTCTTGGTGTCATCCTCTCCTGAGGTTTTAGATTATGAGGGCTCCCAACCTGGCATTGACAGAAAGTGCCTCTTACGGTGCCCTTAAAAATGTAGCATCTAACCAAATGGAACAAAGGAAGCAGTCAATAAGTTGATATGGTTGCTTAGGAAGGGAGATGGATGGTATAAATCCACTCACTGTTTAGGAGTCTTTAGATGCTTTTTAAAAAACTAAAACCAAAACCAAAAAACTATCTGGTGTAGCCAGGCTGTTCTTGGAGACAATGAGAACTGTTCATGGCTTCTTCTGGTGGAAAGCTTGCTTGATTCTTCTGCTTTTGTTTGAGGGTCTGGGGGAGGGGTGGAGTGGGGGAGAGGTCACTGTTTTCCTGAGAGAGTGGCTAGGGCCATCATCAGTGAAGTACTTCCTCATGCGCCTCAGGGCCAGTTCCTTCAAAGCTCCTCTCTAGTGGGTGGGTCTCATCTGGAAGACACAATTTGAGGAAACCTAGAGGGTGGGTCCCTAAGATGAGGAAACACCTGAGTGGCAGGTCCCTGATAAAGAAAAAATTCTGAGATATCACTGCAGCTGCTTTGCATGCATTGACCTATGGCCAATCAGATGGCCACCTGGTTTAATAATCATCATCAAAATAATAATGATGATGATAATAATAAAAAGATCAAGGAATCACTTATCACCTAATTTACTTGCTGACTGTTGAATTGGCAGAGAACAAGTGTGGGCAATACAGAATAACAACTTGTTGAGAAGATATACAGAGAATGAGAACCCAGAGAAGAGAAATTAACATGGACTCACCTTGTGCACATTCTTGTGTGTATACATAGTTTGAGGAAAATTCAGTGACGCCGGTGTGATTATTATTCCCATTTTGTAGATGAGAAAACTGAGGCCTGGGTAGGTTAACTAACATAAGCAAGGCCTCACAGCTGAAGGTGGCGAGAACTGGGTTTTGACTCCTACCTGATTATCCTAGATTTATATAACGGCCACTTTCAGGTATGAAATCTCACTTTATTCTCAAATCCACTTATTAAGTCAGGAGATCATTCCCGTTTACGGCCTCAGAAGCTGAAGGTCATGGAGTTTACGTGACTTGTCCCAATCACAAGAATCACAAGACTAGTATGTGATAGAGCTCTGATTGCTTTGGGGCTTTTCTCACAATGGCACGAAGCCTGGTCTCAAGTTCCATTCTCGTATATCCAAGGAGGTTTTAATGCCCACCTTTCACCCAGTCACTTATTCATTCAGTTTTTCAACTACTATTTGCTAAGTACTTATAAACAAGGCATTAAAGCGACTAGAAAACAAATTAGATTTTTAAAAAAGGTCCTGTGAGTAAAAAGATTATATAATCTTACCATTTCATGTCTGCAGTCATGGCTGTCAGTGGAAATTTTCCAAAATCAATTTACTAACAACTAATCTGTCTCACTCAATTAGGGAGAGAAATTGTACATTAAGAACTATGGAATCACGAACGTTCTGGGACACCTCACTCCTTAAAATGGATGGAGTAATTCAGCACGTTTTGGCTGGACTCACAATGACACCTGAGTGGAGGTGGAGAGAATTGAGTTTTAGCTAAGACTCCCTTGGGTGGTTCACGACTGCACAGCCCCTCAGTCTAACTAGTATTCCTGTGTCCCCTGGCCCCACAGACTCCATTGTGAGGGGGCCCCTTTCACAGAAGACTTCTTCCTATATCTGATTTCTTGCTCCAGCTACTTCCTGGACAGGACCAAACACTTATCAGATGCCTAAACTTATACAGGCCGAGTCAGAGTATATGCTGGTCATATCCCCTACTCACTTATTAGAGATGATTTCTCACATGAAACTGTCATGGGAAAACATTGCCCCATGGATGACAAAAGTCGCCATCATATATGCAGGGAAGCTAGAAGTCAAATGGAATATGGTTGTTGCCTATGAAGGCTGGCCCATGAACAAAATTTTTATCTCTTTCCATATGACCTGACATTCATTAATTCCTATGAAATTAATTTATCTAGGTGCAGGTATTTATTAGAGCGCAGTATAGGGGGAAGTTAAAGAGTTTTTATAAAGAAAATGGACATGATAATGGAATACTGGGGAATGACTTTTGAAGAGAGGGGGTTGACCCAGGCAGTCATTCAACAAATACATGTAGTGAGTATTTTACTGGGGACCTGGTACTGCTTTTGTGTAGGTGTTGCCAGCACACTTAGGAGGTTTCTGTGGCTTGAGGACAGGACCAGATTGCACAGAAATGGGGAATGACCTCTGAGAGGGTGGAGGGTAGATGGGGAGGAACCTGAAGAACACAGGAGCTCTAATGCTGACATAGATGCCCATCTAAATGACCTGGGTTTTGTTGCCAAAAGCCACCCATGGTATGTACTTGATAGGGAGACATGGTTGTCCTCCAGGATGGGAAACATTTAAACATTTAGAGGCTCGATTAGGAAACCTTTGGTAAAACACTGATGACTCTATTATTTATAAATGAGACAAACTTTAAAAAAATCTTTCACTTCATTTTATTGCTTAGAGACCCTGCCTTTTTTTCCTTCTGCCTAGCTTCCCCTCCTCCAATAGGATTGCTGAATTTAACAAATCAAAATAAAAGATACTTAGTTAAGTTTAAGTTTCAGAGATCAACAACAAATAATTTTTTAGTATGTCTTGTACTTATACTGAGTGTTTTGTATTTTATCTGGCAACCCTCCCCCAACCTTCCACACCCAAACCTCTTTGAATTCATTTTTATTGCCTGTCAGTATGCAGTACCTCTCAGAGAAAAGAGTTTCAAGGTTTATTATCTTCTGTGATAATAGAAGTGTCATGAGCTATCTTCACCTCTCTTCACTAGGTGTCCCTTTCCCATGTGTTTCAGAAAATGATATATTTCTGCTGAGTTTATTTTCTCTTTAATTCTATGGGGGTTAATGTCCACATTTGGCTTTCCAAACAGGAAAGTGCTAGGCACATCAGTTTTTTCGTGGCTGACTTATGTATCCTCCCATCTTTTGGGTCACCATTCCTCAGGTCTTGACTTCTGAATGGATAACATCCAACAGTACTAGATAGGAAGACCCAAGGGGATTAAATATTGGCAGGAAGAGATTCTCTGAGGTTTTTCTAATGCTCTTCCTGATGATGTCCACATTAGCCAAGAACCGAATGTTTATTGAGCATATAAAATGTTGATAAGGTCATAAGGTAGCATAGGTCCATTTGATAGAGTTCTTGAAGTCTACCTGTTTTGCCTTTTACTAGTGTGTGTTGATAAATAAAAATAAAATAAAACATTTGAAAGAGTGCTTAAATTTGCATTAAAAATGCAAGGCTTTGCTATTAAAAGAATGTTGACTATAAAAAGAAAACATGGTATTATTCAATTATCAAAACATTAAATGTTTTATCAGCTTTACATGCTGTTTTCTGAATAACTTTTCTCCTATCACTTGGCTAAATGGTAGTGTTGCTGGAACTGGAACTCATGTTTGCCTGGCTTAAAAATCCAGGCCCTTTCATTATGTCATAGCAGGAATTTGGCATTTGGATCTTTAGGAATACTTCTGTTCAATCTCAGGAGCAAAAGTCACATGGATTTTAGCACTTTATTACTAAACTGTTTCTCTATACTCTGAAATCTAACATTGCCTGCCTACACAATAATTGATTGATTCTTCTGCACAAAGTTTCTAGAGCCTATGAATGAATGTATCAGCAATGAAAGCCAATTTTAATAATAGCTACTGTTTCCTGGATGCCATATGCAAGGTATTGGGATGAAATTTTACTTTATTTTACTAATTTAAGCCTTGCAAAATTCTGAGGTCAGTTCTAGCCCTGCTTTATAGGTGAGGAAATAGAGATTCAGGGATATTAAGATCATGCAGTAATAAGTCTGGAAGCTGTGATTCAGAATCAAAAGCCTACTTAGCTGCAATGTATTTCACTGTATGCTGATCCTTTAAAACTGCAGTCCTCCTGTAGAGTGTAGTAATTCTATGCATCAGAAAAAAAGAATACTTTCCTCTCATCCTCCTTCTCTAAACAGCAAGTAAACAGTTCCCTCAAATTTTTTAAAAAAGAGAATAAGAGTGAATATTCAGAAGCACCCACAATCCAGAGCTGATTTAACCCTTTAGATGGTTATAATTAAAGTGGGAGGCAGCTCTCTGAAGGATCCACAAATTTTAGATTTTTTTTTGCACCCTGTTAAACTTTCCCTTCCCTTGGAGTTTGTGTTGTGAATGTTGCAAGGAAATCTGCTTCTTCATTTTTTCCCGGGCCTTGGGAGGGTCATTTTTCATATTAAACAGAGCATCATACATTCCTGAGAAAGCCTCTCCCACTGACTTGTTTGGACGACCAGGAGGAAAGATGGTAGGCCTGTAGAATGGGCTGGATGATAATCCGAGATGATCTAGGAAAGCAACTGTTGTTTATTTCTAGCTTCCTCTAAAGCTGAGCTTCTCAGAGAGCTGCATTTATCAAAGGGGTGACACCTCCCTTGTCAGAGGTGTATTTGGAGGCTTCTATAACCCTGATGGTGACTTGTTAACTCTAGGTGCTTCTGGTCAAAGGTTTGTTTATGTGTTTCAGTGAATGAGTTGAGCATTTATCAACCATTATTGGTATTTCATAACCATTCCTCTTGGTTTTATAATTAGGATTCTTTTTTATTTGAATCTTAACATGATTTTTTAAAAATAGAACATTTTGTTTCAAACTCATGCAATTTGCTCTTTTGTATGTTTGCATGAAAACATAAAAAGAAATTGAGAAGAAAAGGTTCTTTTAGGACTTTTACTCCCAATGCCTTCTTTTCAGAAAGCCCCACTTCACATTGTTTTGACAATCGATTTTGTGGTATATTATAGATTTTCCTTCCTTGCTATCTCTGGGGCAGGCATTACTTACTATTTAATAGGCAAAGAAAGATTATTGCCTAAAATTTCAGTGATTTTGCTTTCCTACCAGAAAAGTACTTTTATCATTATGTAGCAAGAATATCTACACAGATTTATTGGGTAAAGCTTCCATTCAAAGGTTCAGGTACTGATTAACCCCGCTTGGCCTACTGAACAATGGGTGTAGCCTGGGCTTGATAAACCAAATAAGACCTTTGTCTTGTTTTGCTAGTGCTCAACATTGCCTCTACCATAAAATCATTCAGCCTCCAAGGAGAGGCCAGGGTTCTTTTTGTAAAGACCTGTTTTTTATTTCCTGTCCTTGATGGCTAGTTGAAATAAGTAGGGGTGCTGATAGAAAATTCCTTGAGGACATGTGAGTGCTTGTGAGTGTGTCTATACACACTTGTGTATATGTTCACATGCATGCTACTTCCCACTGGGATCTGGGTTGGGGGGGTATAGGGTGATGAAGCAGTTAGTTTACCTGCATATCAAGTAAGGCTTGAACACAAATTGTTTGCTCCCAACTCTTGCTCTGAGGTACCCACAACCTCTTCCTCCCCTGCACTGGTCTGTTTAGGCCACTTTGCCCAGGTAGATAAAAACAAAAGACTACAGAAGCTCTAGTTCCAGTAGTTTGCTAAAAGAGCTCCTGTGCCATCTTCATAGGTGCCTGGAAAATAGCTAAAGTGAACTTGAGTATGTGACTAGACTTGCTCGAATCTACCCCTCTTTTGGGAAAATTGCTTGCACTTCTTCCAGATTGGGGTCATCAGTGTCATGTTAATTCCTAAAAATAGCCCAACTTGCTAAAAACTTTTTTTTTTTTTTTTAAAATAAAACCCTCCTATACCATAGTGTAGGCCTTACATCCCTCAGAAAGCACTGCCTGTACCTTTGGGCAAATACTTGAGTGGATTTTCTGCCCCACTCAATCTCTGACATAGACCTGGTTTTCAAGTCAAGGGAAAGAAGCATTAGAAAGACTCTATTCTGCTGAATCTAATGCCTGTCCATGGCTATGTTTCATAATGCATTATCTGGAGAAAGAGTGAATGCCTAGCCTAGGAAAAAAAACTTTCAAAGGAGATCAGGCTTACAGCCTTAAAATATCCAAAGGTTCGTATGGAGAGGAGTAAATAGACTTATTCAAGCTATGACTGAGGATGGAATTTTCCAGAAGGAGTATTTCAGTTTGATATAAGAATGACTATTTAACAATGTCTAACAATCATCCAATGAATGGAAAGCTTCCTTAAAGTGCTGAGAAAGGGCCTAGTCTCAGGACTCTGTAAATAGAGGACAGCAAGGATGTTGTCATGTGAATTCCAGAAGCAGACATGAGGTCCAACTGATGACCTGCAAGGTCTTTTTCAGTTCTAAGATTATGTGATTCTATATCTGTAATTTTCCATTTCCCTATTAAGAAAAAATTTTCCACATTCAAAATTGTTTTAGTATTTGATAAAGTTTATGGAGGATTTCTGCTCTGTTTGCTTGAACATGGGACTTACTCCTTTGCCCTATGGTTTAACAAGAAATAAACACATCACTGCTATTTGTCAGGCAGAGCAGATGGGAGTTTACTTCTGGGTGGAAAGATCCTGTTTAGATGGAGCTTAGCATGGAGGGGTTGGGAACTCCATATCTTGCCCCTCGTTCAGTCTCTGAAATTCCTCTACCCAAATGACCTGGGCATCTTACTTCAGTCTAGATAGTGGATGCAGCAGAAAGGAGCCGGAGTGCTCTTTTTATCAACTGCTTCGGCAGTTCTCTTAGCATCCTTATCCTTTATGGGGGCTCCCTGGGGTGACCCAATTCTGGCTCTTCCAGCAATCAGCAAGAAGTGGTAAGTATTAGTCATCAGATCCCTTTAGCTAAATTTCAGACTAAAGACAATAAGCAAAAAAAAACTCAACATAATTAATCGCCAGAGAAATGCAAATTAAAACCACTATGAGATTCCATTACACATCCATCCGAGTAACTAAAACTTAAAAATACTGACATATTCAAATGCTGGCAAGGACATAGAGCAACTTGGAACTCTCATGTACTACTGGTGGGAGTGTACATTGGTACAATCACTTTGGATATCTCTTTGGCGATATCTACTAAAGTTAAAACTACCCCAGGACTCAGCAATCACACTCCTAGGAATATACCTAAGAGAAATGAGTTCGTATGCCACCCAGAAAAAATGCACAGGTCTGTTGTTTGTTAACCTCAAGTTGGAAATGACACAAATGTTTACTAGTGGTAGAGCAGATAGATTGCAGCATATTCATTCAATGGAATACTACACAGAAATAAAAAGAACAAACAGCTGAACCAACTGATATAACAACATTTTTTTTTAATGAAAGAAGCCAGATACAAAAGATTTCATTTATATAAAACTCAAGAGCATGCAAACTAGTCTATGATGATGCAGAACAGGAATTGCTTTGGGTAGAGGTGTAGTGACTGGGAGGTGAAACGGGGGTGGGGGGAAATGTTCTGTATTTCAGTCTGGGTGGTGACTTCGTAGGTATATACATTTGCAAAAGTCCATCAAGCTATTAAGTTTTGTGCAGTTCAAAACCACAAGGAGATACCACTTCATTACCATAGGGAAGGCTAAAGCGAAAAAGACAGATAACAAGTGTTGAAGAGGATGAGAGAACTAGAGTCCTCATACATTACATGGTTGATGGGATTATAGTGTCATTTCTAGAAAACAATTTGGCAGTTCCTCAGAAATTAAACCATATGGCCAGCCATCCACTCCTAGGTATATACCCAGGAGAATTGAAAAGATATGTTCACACTAAAATCTGTATGTAAATTTTCATAGCAGTATTATTTATAATGCCCCAAAGTGATAATAACCCCAATGTCTATTAATTGATGAATGGATAAATAAGTTGTTATATATTCAAATTGTGGAATATTATTTGACAATAAAAAGAAATGAAGTATTGATGCATGCTATAACACGGATGAAGCCTGGAAACATGCCAAGTGTAAGAGGCCAGTCACAAAAGGCCACATCTTGAGTGATTCCATTTATGTGAGATATTCAGAATAGTAGAAAGAAAGTAGATTAATGGTTGTCAGGGGCTCAAGAGAAGATGCCACGAGGAGTGCATCTACTAATGAGTACAGGGTTTCTTTTGGGGGGGGCAGGGGGGATGAAATGTTCTTCAATTAAATAGTGGTGATGGGTGCACAATTCTGTGAATATAGTAGAAACAACTGAACTGTGTACTTAAAAGGGTGAATTTTATGGTATGCCAATTATATCTCAATAATGCTGTTATTAAAAAAGATTAGTGCATTTTTTGTGTATATTTATAGCTCAAAAAAAGAGAGTAAACAGTCAAAATGAATTCTTAAAAAAAAAACAGGGAAAGAGGTGTGAGTTAAGAAGAGAGAGCAGAGGACAAATTTGCTTGAACATCTCAAAATGCCAAGTACTTTATGTATAATAGTGTTTCATTTAATTGTCAAAGAACTCCTGTTACACATGTACTCTCAAGTTAAAAGTGAGAAAATTATCTTCTTCAGTGATTTCTTAATATTTCCAAAGCTACATCTTAGACCCAGAGCTGTTTCTTTTCCATTATATTTCTCTGTTTCTTTTCCATTATATTTCTCAGATGTATTCTCTCTGGTGTGTTAGACTTGGCCTTGGAGTCGACTTTGTCTGGAATACTCATTTGACAGAAGAAGACCCTGAGACCCAGACATGTGATGTGACATAAAATCCCATGGCCAGCCTGTGGCAGAGCTGGATTAAACCCTGATGTCCCGGTGTAGAGTTCTTTTATTAATTGTGGACAGTTAATAGCACTATACTAAGCAACTTATTAAATAGATCTAATTGGTTCAGTCATCCCAGAGAGTAGTCTGGAAGGGCTCAGTTTTGTGAGAATGTGTCTACACAAAAACTCCTGAGATTCTCACACAGAGCAGTTCTCACAAAGGCCATCAGCATATTCATTCCAGCCTTGTCTATGGCAGCCTAGTTGTCCATCACCAAGTGAATGGATAAGTTAACTGTGGTGGGCACAAACTCTATTCATAGCTCTTGAAAGCGAGAAACTAATGTACATGCAATAATGTGACAATTGCCTTAGAGTTGGAAAAAAGCAGACAACCACATGCTATTTAGAGCATACTATTTATAAACTAAACATAACTCCTCACAAAATAATACCATATATTTTACAAAATACATCTAGAAACACATTAGTGTAGGGCCTGTTGGGGTGAGGGGAATTCAGTGGGCCTGGTGATACCATGATTAGAATAGTATGGTTAACTCAATTCTTTACCCCTGAAGCCTAAAAACAAATTTAAAAAAATCTCAGCATCAGATATTTTACAGAAACAGAAATTTGTCTCCTTTATTTAACTAACAGAGGCCTGAGTTTACCTGAAGTCTCTAAATCAAAATTGACACAACAACAACAACAACAACAACAACAATAACAACAACAACAACAACAAATGCCTTTGGAAGTGAGGAGAGAAAATTGCAAAGAAAAATGGTCTCTAGCTGGGTGGTTTCTGGATTTTTCTGCATTTTCTGCAAATGTAGCTGGCTTTTCAAGGACACCTCACAGACACAGACAGCGGGGCTTCTTACTGCTCCTTACTCTGTCCTTGACATTCATGACATAGGTCTTCCTTAGACATATGACCATACCATCTTCCTCAGAAAGTCCACTCTCCTGGAAATTAGTTCCAAGTGAAAAAATAAAGGCATAGAATGGGAACATGATTTGGCCAAGTAAGGTATTATGAGCTGAATTGTGTCTAAAATTTGAAGTCCTAAGTCCCAGTAACTCAGAATGTGACTATATTTGGAGGTAAGGCCTTGAAAGACATAATTAAGTTAAAATGAGACCATGAGGGTGGGCCCTAATCCAATCTGACTGGTGTCCTTATTGGAAAAAAGAAATTGGACACACAGAGAGATAAGAGGAGTGGGACATGCACAGAGAAAACGCCATGTGAGGACACAGTGAGAAGGTGGTCATCTGCACATCATGAAGAGAGGTCTCGAAAGAAACCAAACCTGCCAACACCCTGATTTTGGACTTTTAGCCTCCAGAACTGTGAGAAAATAAATTTCTGTTGTTTAACCTGCCTGGATTATTGTTGATTGCTAACAATTTATAAGTGCCACAGCCCTGAGTACAGATTTAAATATGTATATGCTCAATTTTGTGGGATTTTGTTATGGCAGCTTTATCAAATGAATACAGTAGGAATTAGCAGAGCTGGGACCTCACCTCTCAAGTTTAAGAACAAGTCTTGGTCTTGGGTTTCTTGATTAGTAAAGTTATCCTGTAGGTCTTTTCTTAGTGTGTAAAACTCTGGTCAAATTTTTCTAAAAAAAGATACCCCATTTTTTGGGGATTGGAAGGGCTGAGTCAGGTGGATCTCTGGAAAAAACAAGAGGAGTTCTATGAGCTCACCCAGTCCTATCACCCTATGAGGTAGCAATTAGGGAAGCCTTGGGCAGTTGGCCTACTGATAGGGCACCTGGCAGTTATCGGGCCCCAGGTGAGGGGAGTCACCACACCTTGGGAGAGACATTCAGCTGTAAAGGCCTCTCAACTGCCAGTAATTTCTTTACAAGTGCCACAGGCCTGAGTAAATATGTACTTCTCTTCATGGACTTTACTAAAGACTGCTCACTCAAACAAGCCCATTGTAGGTGTTTTAAAAGCACAAGTTCCTTCTGATATCAGCCCAGAGATTATTGTTCCTATATCAGAGGATTAATGAAGGTCAACAAAGCTGAGGAATGGAGGGGCTGAGCCCAGGTCAATAAAGGGGCTGGGGAGCCATGCCAGTAGGGCACACACTAGGAAAACGTCCTAGCAGGGAGTGGTAAATAAAGGCTACTTCCTGTACTCTTGAGTTTCAGCCATGCTGAGGCAAAGAAATGCTCTTGCTTTTGACATAATTAATATTGCCCACTGGTTGGCAGTTCTCTCACAAGTCTTCAAAGGACCAAGAAATTTCACTGGTAAAGAAAAATAGATATTGTGTATTTGTGTATTTGTGGGGAGACATTGCATTAAGGATTTGGAGTATATGTGTGTAATGGGAGGGTGGGGGTAAAAACAGGTAGAAAAGAAGGAAGAAGGATTAGCCCAAGCTCCACTGACTACCCTGAAAGGTTTGAGAACCTCCTGAAACTTGGGCTTTCTCAACCAGCACATGCTGCTTACAAGCCTGCTTTGATAAGGTCTCCCTACTATTCACAGGCAACACCTTTCCCACGCTGTAACCCTGTTGGTCCATAACAAATCAAGCCAAGTCCTATAAGACTGAAGGCAGTCCAAGCTTGTTTGGGCCATATGCACTTGTTTGCTTAGCTGGTCTAGTTGATACACTTGTTGAAGAATGTATCCCAGTTTATTTGAGTTCAGAGGGTTGCCTACTTCCCATAACCCACTCAAGGCACTGTGTGTGGAACCTACCCAGCCAGTCCTGGGGGTTCAAATTTTACACCTGTAACTTACATAGTGTGACTCCTTGGTGAACTACTTAACTCTTGAGCCTCAGTTTGTCCAACTATAAAATGAGAGAATAATTTTGATTTTGATTTTTTTTTATAGGTTGGCCAAGATGAATAAATAAAATAAGAATGTAAAATGCTCTTAGCATAGGGTGGGAATTTAAAAATATGAGTTTCTTTTTACCCAAATAACAGCTGGGCAGTTTGTGCCATTCATTCATTCATTCATTCATTTAACAAAGTGTTTATTGAGTGCCAACTAAATGCTGGTGAATGGTGTCCCCTGCACTTAGGCAACGTGGTGGCCCAGCTGTTCCTGCCCTAACAAAACTCATAGTCTGGTGGGAAAAAGTAAAGTGGAATCAGGTGTTAGGGAAGTTGTGGCATCGTGTTTTCTCAGCCTTGTTCTCTGATGTCTTGTCATTTGGCCATGAGGCTAGATATGAGCCCAATTCTATGAACCAACCTTGAAAACAAGACAGTAGTGGCTGACAACAGGTTAGTTTCCAGAAACAGCCAACAGAGAGCCGGGGAGGAGTTCAGGGAATCAAGCAGCTGTCACAGCAATCATCATCATCTTCTATTTATGTGAGACTCTTCTCCCTTGCAAGGTAAGTGCTTTATGCACATTACTCAGTGAATTCTCACAGCTTCCTCATGGGACGAGGAGGAGGCAAAGATGATTAGAGATGAGGAAACAGGCATGGCAAAAAGATAACTGCCTTGCCTGGAGTCATGCAGCCGGCAGAAGCACTAGACCCAGAACTGGGTTGCCCAACTTGGAGTCCATTGGCTCATACTCTGACCATTAGGGCAGCGAGGTCAGGATGCTGTGTGTGACTGTGGGAAGCAGGGCTTGCTGGCGCTAACTTGTGCTGGTACTTCCCAAGTATAGGTTCTAATTCTACATCCTATTCTGTTCAGGTGGCTCTGAACTTACTTTTAGTAATATCTCAGTGGTGTCTCTCCCCTGTCCTTTCATACTGCCCTTAGGATGATAACGTGATGAGACCTCAGAGGTAATCCAATCCAGTTTGTAACCATTGTGTTACAAATGAGAAAACTGAGGCCCACCGAGATGAAATGATTCCCGCAAGGTCACACAGATAGGAAGGGCTGAACAAGGTCTAGAACTCAGCTCTCTCAGTCACTATCGGCCCAGGATTCTTCCTTCTCCCCGCAGGAAGGTTCCCAATAATGGCCTTGCTTCCAGCTCCAACCCTCACAGTTCCTGTCTGCAGCAACTCCTAACATCCCATGTTGGAGTTCCAGGTCTTCAGTTTTGTCACCAGCACACCTCTTTGAGATTTCTCTAGGAATACTGTCTGCCTAGGGGGCTGTCTTGAATTAGCCATAGGATAGGGGTCTGGAATTTCAATGAATCCTGGGGATTCAAGGATGGGAGCCACAAGCTTCTCTCATACTTGCTTTCGCCTGCAACATCAGTCTTCTGAATCACCTTTTTTGCTTGAGTGCCGAAAGCACTTGCATATGTGGGAATATTTTCCGATGACAGTGACTTCTGCACCATCGATAACATCTGTGTTAGTAAACTCTGTTACCTACCAAGTTTGTCTCTTTCTTCCATCACACTGTCACATTACCTCGGAGGCCTCCTTGGTTCAGTCAAGTGCTGGTGTCTCAGGCCAACCTCAGTTTGTGGCCTCTGTCCACTGACTGTCCTGCCACCCATCATTTGCTTCTGTACCCTCATGGACTAGCAAGACAGATCTTGTTCTGCTTCTCACTGTGTTGTTTCTGCACTTGAAGGCCTCTGCTGCCTATGTGGGTAGATGGATGTTGGTAGAATGATCTACATTTTATGTTTATTTTTCGATTTTGACTTTGTGTTGTTTTGTTTCTCAGGGTCCTGGGACCAAGGAGTCTTCTACCTTGGAGAACCCCTCGCTTCTTTACTTGGTGCATTCGCGTAGACTTCACAGACATGGCTGTTGCTGGGTGGTATCACTGAGGATTTCTCCCCATTTTTTAAGAAGTACAGCTGGCCTGATCCCCACCATCCCTTAGGAGCTCACTGTGAGGCCGCACAGTTCTGGTTCACAGTAAGAAGGGAGACAGGAAGGATCCAGGTGCAGTGATGGTGAGAAATTGCCAATTCTGTTGATGAAATGAGTATCCTGTGGCAAGAGGGTGATGCTGTCTAACGACACAATTCCAGGATCCAGCAAGCATCGGTGGGAGGTCTCCCAGCGGAGATGAGACAGAACTGACCCGGGGATGTGGAGAAACTGGAGTTGGGGACATGAACACCAGTTTTGAGTGCATATACTTCTCGATTTTGAGAAATCTGTTTTGGGTGCCTGCTGATGTTTCTGTGCACTCCCTGCCCCCTTGGGGTTATCTAGTGCCTCTCTTCCTTGATGCTCTAAGTACTTTACATTTATCTCACTCATCTGCACACTCTGAGACGTGGGGAAGGGATAGGTATTATTACTGCCATTTTGCAGATAAAGAAACTGGGGCGCAGGGCAGGTGTGGCATGTGGGTGGAACCAGGCTGAGAACGCAGCTCTGACCCCAGTTTGCAGGACATACTGTGTCTTTGCTATCTACATTTTCCCCTAAACCCAAACAGCAAGAAAAAATAATAGCCTCAGAAAGAAAATAGTAATAGCTTTTTAGCTGATGGCAAACCTAATATACATCGACTGTAAAAAATTCAGATGGGCACCAAGTTTGGGATATAGGTTCTCCCGAAGGGGAAGGAGTGGGAAGGTGATGGTGCCAGGATAGTTTGAGGGCTTCAGTTGTAACAGTAATGCTCTGGGTTTTTTGTTTGTTTTTTGTTTGGTTGGTGAGCACATGAGCACTATATTTTTCTTTATTTCCTTTCTGTATATCTTAAATATTGCACACTAAATTAAAATCATCTGGACAATACCAAAAGCATAAGATTATTGTTTAAAATGTAGGCTTTTAAACTATTATTTTCAAGACTGGGGCATTAAGGATCGAAAGGATTGTTTAAGGAAACAAAGGGAGGTGTGTATTGCTAGTGGGAAGGGGAGGGTACAGTTTGGTAGAGAAACAATCATGGAATTCATGATTATAAAGTCAAAAGTTAAACCAGCCTTTCCACAAATATTTAATGAAGGTCTACTATGTGCCCAGCACTAGTTTATGTACTAAAAAATGTAATATGATTCCTGTTCTCATGGAGCTTTGATTCTAATGAGAAACAAAGGTAAAAATAGGTCAGTAGTCAGCAAATATTGTACAAATTCAGCTGAAGACAATAGGAAGAGACTTAGAGATAGCAGCTCAGAGGGAGAAGGCCTATCGGAGGCGGGAATCCTCTAGTGAACCCATCTCTTGGTCCTGAACGGCTCCTCTGTTATCTCCCACTGCACAGATCTGGGGAGCAGCATAGCTCACTTGGGGGAATGAAGTGAGGGTGGGGACAGAGACAGTCTGAGAAGCACCAAGGAGGCCTAGAAGCTAAAACCCGACCAGTTTGGGTGCTAGTTCCACCCTGGGTGTGCCCAGGGCCTGTGCATTATACTCTAATGAGGGGTTGGGCCAATGGTGGTGTGTTTCTTTCTTTCTTTTTTTTTTTTTTTAAAGGAGGTGCTGTTTTGCATAGATAAATACTATGATTGTGATGTGGGAACCAAAAGGCAGATCATTATGCAAAAAGCACAGGCAGAGGTGAGATTGTGAAACCAGTTCTGCTTCAGGCCTGCTGCCTGAGCGTGGGAACTAGAAGGTGTCTGTCTGGGCCTCAACCTGGGCCAACTGGATTGAGGCCACCCTCTCCAGCTCATCTCATGACAGCTGGGCCCTGACAGGAAGCAGTCCTCTTCACTTTTTACTTGAGGTTCAGAATCCTAGGAAGGGGAAGTGGGTTTGGAGATGTGGGTGACTCAACACTAACCTCCCTACCCAATGTATGGTCTTCAGTCTGTTGGAGCAAAGCTCGGCCTTTCACATCCATTGAATCAATTCCTGATCATGGAAAATAAGAGCGGGAACTTCAGGTGTGCATCATGAGGCTCGAATTGACCTTAGGCCTGGGAGGAGGCAGAGAACAGGGAAAGAAAAAATGCTCTTGTTTCTGAGTTTATAAGCTGACTTTCTAGCTGCGGGGAGAGGATCTCCAAAGAGGAGGTGGAGACTTACAGAGAGACACTCCAGGCAGGCTGGAGAGAAATGGAGAAGGCAGCCAAAGAAGAAGAACCACAGCTCCAGTTTCCGGTAGATGTTGCTCTCGTGGTGCCTCATGAAAGGGAGACTCCGTAACTGCTAGAGTGGCTGACCAGCTAATAAACATACTACACATAGTTTATGCTTCGAGACACCAATCAGTCTGCCTTTTGCCAGGCTCAGAAAACCTGCTGAGAGTGAGCATTGTTGAAAGTTTCCAATAGGTCAGATCCAGGAAATAATAAAGCCAAGGTCAGCTCTACCCGAGATGGGGATAGACAGAAATCCTAGGTGTTAACTGGAGTGAAGGCTATAGTGAGAGTGCCCCCTACAGAGAACATCCCGTAGAAGCAGCCTGAGGGGCTTAGAAAGCTAGGCAAAGGCCTGTCAATTCATTTACTCAATCAACAATATTGCTTGAGCACGCACTATGATGTCAATAAGACAAAGATCCTGTCTTCATAGAAGTGAAATCAGAATAACCTCTTTATGTAACACATCTGGAGAGCAACCAGGTTGTTCCTCCTGGGTTTTCCCTGGTCCCTCAGCACCTTGTTACAACATCAGGTCTAAACAAGAAGTGAGACGTGGCTAATGGTCTTCATTATATCCATACCTCCACTTGCATCTTCTACTGGTGGAGCAGCTGGGGAGAGGGAAGGATGCCCGGAATTGGGGGAGTTGGCTCCACCCTTCCCAAGGTCTTGGGCCTTGATGGAACGCCTCTGGATATTACCTGGCCATGTTGGGTGGTGTGGCAAGGAGTGTTAATGATGCAATTCAATTATGCCAGGCTGTTAATGAGCTAAGTGCTATATCTATATTATGCATCACATACTGGAAAACATTTCTTACCTACAATGTCTCAGGCCTTCTTGATACATACTACACTAAGATCATGATTCTGTAAGAAGTTCAGAACTCCAACTTCTTCAATGATCTGATCTTAAATTGTTCTGTAAAAATGTGAACCCTTATTCTCAGGGTTCCATGAGAGTGACTTAATGGAGAATGACAATATTAATGTTTCATGCCCTCCCAGGAATAGCCTTTGGATCTTATTATACTCTGTTCTCACTCTAGGGAACCACAGTAGATTCCCAGCACACCACTAATTTCAGCCCTGGAAATGAGTTCTAAGGAAATCATTCAACAGAAGCAAAAAACTGCATGTTTGAAGATGCTCGTTTTTGCTAAAAATTGGTAACAACTTAGCACATAGGAGACATAAAATATTAGAGGACTAGTCAAATAAATTATAGCAAATCTGTGTGTTGTAAATCATATAATCTTTAGAAATGATAATGATAATACCTTTGCAGAATGTTGCAAAATGTTTCTTGTGTAGTAATAAATGGAAAAGGTAGAATAAAAATAGTGAGTATATTTCAACTATGTAAAGTATGTGTTTGTGTTGAATGCTGTTTACCAAACAGATAATTGTGGGATACAGGTGATTTTGTTGTTTTACAAAATTAATGTTAATGCAAGATGTAATTTTAAAGCACTCTAAAAGAAAAAGAATGTCTTACATTAGAATATCATAGTAACTCTTCATGAGTAGCCATTTCCCCTATCACTCAAAACCTGATTTTCAAAGTGAGGTGTAAGGTTTCCTGGCATCTGAGTGACCTTGGGATCATATTCAACATGCTGACTCCTGGGCCCTGCCCCACCCCAAACCAGAACCCTTGGGGCTGTAATCCAAAAATCAGCAGTTCAGCCTAGCTTTGAGGTGATTCTAATGTACATTCCTGTTTGAGAACTGCTGTTCTAGAAGTTCCCAGAATCAAATTATAAACAAATGACAAAAGGGAGAAATCGATTTTCTCTCAGGAGCAATTATCTCAGAGCCAAGGTACTCAGAAATCAATTAATCAATTCTTTGAATTTACAAAATTTGTCAATTTACCAAACTTGTTTTAAGTAATAATCTAAAATATACCCCACAAATGTATTTTCCATGAATATCTGCATTTTGTCTGAATATGTTAGTAACTAGGCATTAAAAATATATTCTTATTTAATTCAATATATTCTTCATGAATATATTTCTTGCAAATATATTCATAAGAAAACTAAATCATTCTAGGTCTCTGTGCTTTTAAAAAATTAAATATTCCTTAAATTGCTGTTAAGAAAAAATATATTCCTTGAGAATATTCAAGAAGATTTTGTGAAACGAGTGAATTTAGTGAATAAAAAGAGTTGTCATTCAGCAGACTGATCCTTTGTGGATTCAACTTTTGTTGACTTAATCTAGAAAAGCCCAAGGGCCCCCAGCCATGCTGAGATTCAGGAGCAGGTGGTGGCCTAGGAGGCTGAGGATGTGTGGACAGGATGCATGAGAACCTGGGTGTGAATGTGTCTCTCAAGAGGCTCTGGTGCTCGCTGTTCAAGCCCTTCCTCTGTCCACATCCAGTGGGACCTGGAGCCTACTACCCTGGTGCCTACTAGCCATTTCATCACAGTGTGAGTGGCTCTTACCATCCTTTTAAGGATGTGAGACTCATTCTTTTGGGAGCTTTGAAAAGGAGAGTAATGTTTTGCAATTTAATTGGAGAATTGGGGACAGTCTGTACTCATCTAGGAAGCTACTGGATCTCTTGAGCCCCTCACCTAACATGGGACTTCCCCACTGAAAACCTCCTTTTTCCTCTGGTTGATCTACCTGTGTGACACTGCCAGAGCTCTGTTGTTTATGCAAATTCTAACATGACCACCATTTTTGGCTTCATCTTGACAGCTTAGCAGCTAGTAAAAGAGCCCTTGGAAGGAGATTGAGCTGAGGCCAGCAACCATGGACAGTCTTAATCACTGACAATGTCAGCCACTTTTATTGAGTGCCTTCTGTGTAAGATCAGTGTCTTTACCAATTTCTGTGTACTATCTCACTTAATTCTCACTATGACCCTCTAAGGCAGGTACTATTATTATCCCTGATGTACAGATGGGGATATTGAGACCTAGAGATGCTAAATCATTGCTTGAGGCTTCTCAACCACTATGCTGTTGACCTGATCTTTTAAACTGGGCAGGTCGGTTTCAGAGCTTCTGCCTCCTTTGGTTAGCAAGAAACACTCAGTTTTATTACCTGAAGCCCATCTGCCACTGGTGCAATCTTGAAGACAAATGTTTAAAGGGAAAATGAGGGAATAAAGGAATAGATATTCTCATAGGTGGCCTGCTATGAGCTTGTTACAGATGTTCATACTGGCCAAAGGCATTTAAATGGGCCCCAGGTCTTGGAGTCAATAGCAGATGAAAGCTGGTCGTTCTTTACTGAATAAAAAAGAAACCAATCAACAGTACAGGTCCTGAGGAATTCTCTGAGTGTCAGATCCCAAGGGAAATGGAAAACACCAGACAAGGGCTCAAGCTTTCTTTGTTGAATTGCCAGAGAAAATACAGGATGCCCAGGGAAATCTGACTTTCAAATAAACAACAACTAAGATTTTAGTATAAGTATATTCCAAATGTTACATGAGATATACTAAAATTTTTTGTTATTTATTTGAAAGTCAAATTTAAATGGAGTCTTGTATTTTTATTTGCTAAATGTGGCAACCCAATTTCTTTGGGAAGGCAACTCATTAACCAGGCAGGGTGTTAATAAAGATGGAATGAGAAATACAGATAGGAGACCTTTGGAGAAGGGAGAGTTCTGGATTTAAACCCAAGAAGGTAACATGATCTCCTGGGTAACAGACTCTGTGGAAAGAGCCTTGTTATGGAAGGCTTCCTAGCAGAGCTGGTTCCTAAGGACAGGTGGGAAGGATCTGTAAGAATAGAAAGGAAGGAAAGCTCAAGGCACACATAGGGACAGCAAGCAGACAATAAAATGTCTAGAGAAGACTTCCTGTTGGGGAGGACCAGAGGTGGAAGGTCAGTCTCTGGAGGAGCTTGAATGTCCTGCTAGGGATTTTGGATGACATCATTTGGACAAGAATGGGTGACCGATAGAAGTAGTATTTTAGGATAGTTTCTCTGGTGATGGCATGTAAGATGGGTGGGAATGATGAATGGGGTGGGGAGCTAAGCAAGAGGTGGTGAGAACCTGTGGGAAAGGAAGGGTGACCAGAGGACATTCCAAAGCAATGACTTCATCTTTCAGGTAGGATATCCAGATGTCCATCAAGAGGATAGGTGGCCTAAAGTGGCTGTCTCCTATCAAGTGAGAGATCTGGGCCCTGCTGGGTATAGATAAGGAAAAGGCAGCCATTGGTACAGAATCTCAGAAGAAAGATCTTTAGTTTAGAGGCAGCCTCAGAGGCCTGTCACCATAGGAAGACCAATAAAGGAGGAAAGAATGAATGTCATATCTTTTTCTATTCCATCCTCCTCTTTGCCACACTCACCCCTCCCCACGCACAACTGTGTGTTTATTAGGTTTGTATAGATTTCCATAGATAGTGAACTCTTATTATAACCTCAAATAATATTTATTAAGAATGCAATTTAAGCCTTTGGATTCTGTTGTTTTGCTTCCCTGGGAGCCAATCTTTTAAAGCAACGGTCCTCAAACTTTTGGGCACCAGGGACCAGTGCTCCTATGAGAATCTAATGCCTGATGATCTGAGGTGGAGCTGAGAAGGTGATGCTAGTGCTAGGGAGCAGCTGTGAATACAGATGAAGCTTCCTTCACTCTCTCGCCTCTCCCCTCCTGCTTTGTGGCCTGGTTTCTAGGGGTTGGGGACCTATATTTTAAAGCATCCATTTCGCTGCCAAAGCTGTCACTAGTTTAAGATGTAACCCTTCTTTTCTAGGTTATCCTATAGAGGGTACAATCCCTATTTCTTGTAAAAGTTTTTGAGGTCTTCTAAAGAAAAGAACTTTAGCAGCATATGAGACTGCTAATCCTGAAAAGCCCATTCAGCTGTTCTATGTTTTCCCAGAAAAGATATCTGGGCAAGAAAGGAGAGGTCCAGACATGTTGGAAATGGAAATTGTTTCAGCCCTTTCCTGGGACTGGGTGGGTCGGGACAGACCCACAGGGGCAGGGCAGGTGGGAGGAGGCTCCTCTAGCAGGGGCTGAGCCCTGGGTGCTCTGACTCTAACAGATCCTCTCCCTGCCCAGGGATGCTTGAGGGCTGGGCTTACAGCAAGGGTGACTTTCCAAAATGGCCTGGAGGAAAGGTGTGTGGCCCCAGTGGGCCAGTACCTCGTGAGGAGGGAGAACATTAACCTCGCAGTGGGTGATCCCTACTCAGTGAAAGCAAGATGTTCAGATCCTATCTCAAACATATCGTTTCCTGACTTCTGCCTGCAGGTCTTGGGCCAGCTGACTGTTACTTCTTCCTCTTGCTGGGCAGGGCAGGGTGGGGGTCTTAGTCTTTCCCATGGAACTGGCCAAGGCCAAGTGTACTTGGGCTTAAGTCTTTTGAAGGAACAATGGCTAGCTTGCTCACACCAGGATGGCTTGACCTCAACATCAAGGTGATCTGAACATAAGTGGTAAAAACTGGGGAGGGGTAGGCAAAGTGCAAAATGCCCATTCCTTCTCAAGGCCACTAGTCACTTTCCCGTGAGAAAGACTCACCCCACTCTCACACCCCATTGCCCAAGGGCTACACTGTGTTGCCCACCAGGGATTCTACGCCAGTTCCACAGACCAGTGGGCTTTCCCTGTTCTTTGGGCAGCCCTGGCCTATGCACAGACTATGTACCCTTTCCCTGAATGCCCTTCCTCCATGGACTTCTCTGCCTAGCAGCTTCCTCATCTTACAAAACCTGTTCCAAAGTCACCTTCCTTGTGAAGCCTGCTGGGTTTACTCCTCTGTACCTTTGTCTTAGGGCTCTTGTCTGTCCCTTTGCTGGAAAGAGAACTCTGGAAGCTTTGTGCCCCCAACCTTGTGTGAGAATCCAAAATTGGTTGCTGTCACCTCTCTGATCCAGCCTTGGTCCACTGAATGTTTGGGGTCTAGGCTACCTGGATTTTCAGGGTCTCTGGGAGGCAGTACCTAGCACTGGGGTTCTGAGCTCCTTTTCAGGTCCTGTTGACCTCCCCAGGAGTGGGCCACTTAGCAAGTAGAAAGTGCCCAGGTCAGTGCCCACGCACACCATCTGTGGCTTTGCTGCAGCCTCATACCCATCCTCTCTGGCTCATCTCTGAGGCACTGGATTCCTTCTTTATCCCCCAGACTCCTCCACTGACCGCTCCCTGGCCCAGTGCTGGCATTTTTTGCCGAGTCAGCCGTCTGCTAATTGCCACCAGCTGGGCCAGGCTGCCTTCCCAAGATGCAGTGGGCTTCCTGCACTTGGAGGCCAACTTTGGGCGGCCCATTTGCTAGAAAATTGGCATTGCTTCCTCTGTGAATGTTGGGGGAGATATCCCAGCCAGGCCTGGGGGTTGGGTGAGGTGGGGAGGAAAGTCCAGAAGAATGCAGAGGGATGGGGAATGGACCTGGGAGGGGAGAGGGGAGCCAAGGCGACCTCCTCTAATGCCCATAGCCTTTCTTAAGAGCAGTGGTTCTCAAAAGAGACAGGGGGTGATTTCCTCACAACTCCCAGGCATTTGGCAGTGTCAGGAGACATTTTTGGTTGTCACAAGTGGCAGGTGAGGGGAGTGCTCCTGGTCTTTGGTGTGTAGAGTTTGAAGAAGCTGCTAAACACCCTTCAATGCACAGGACAGCCCCCATAATGAAGGATTATTCAGCCCACAGTGCCAAAATTGAGAAGCTCTGCTTTAGAGAGTAGAGACTGGGGCCTGCTGGGAAGGGTGGTGGGGCTCGGGTTTGAGAGGTGGCCTCAAGTGGATTTCCAGGATGACTTATTCTTGGGGCACATAGGCAGCTTTCTCTGCCTATTTCAGGTCCTCTTGGCTCCATAGTTCTTCGGGCACTAGCCCTGCTCCTCACTGTCCACCCTCACCCGCACCTCCACAGTCAGTGCTGGGGGGACAATTCCTACAGCCAGTGGATATTAGATTCTGAGAAAACCCTTAACTGTCTTTTATTTTGTTCCAGATCAGCCCATAGCTTCAAAGGGTGAAAGGAATCAAGGGGTTTCTTACCGTTTTTCCAAAAATGCTCTATATAAGGGAACATTTTTTCTTTTATCCCTATATGACAATAGTACTCACTACCATGCATCGATTGTTTATTTTGTACCAGAAACTTTCACATACATGATATCATTGTCACGACAACCCATAGGCATTATGATTACTCCTTGAAAAAAGCCAGCTGAGGTCTAGACTGGTTATGTAATTTGTCCAAGTTCCATAGGTAGAAAGGGCAGTGCTGAGATTGGGACCAAGCCTTTGGTCCCCAAATCTGTAATCAGAACATCCCCTAAGATTTCTCCTGCAGGGAGTTAGCATCATAGAAGAGGAATCTTTTAAGTGAAAAGGACCATGAGGACTCTTGTGTCTGCCTGAACTGTGAGGGTCTGGGTAGGGGTGACTAAGAGAGAAGCTCAGGCAGGTAACCAAAGAATAGGGGGCTCCTAAGGAGGAAGAGGCTACTACAGGATATAGACGGTTCTCATGAGAGAGTGACTAATGCTATCATGAGTCAGTCTGGGCCCGGGAAGGGTCTTCTCTCTCCTCCCAGGCCCATGTTCTAACCCTGGGGAGGCTGGCCCCTGCTCCCTAGCCCTGGGGTTGATTCAACTGCCTGAAAGGAAGGACCAGGATGGCCCTCCTCACCCAAGAAAGCAGTAGTCTGGTCCCTCTGTCCAGGCATCCATCCTGGGACCTCTGGCTGGGCTGCTGGCTGCTGCTGGAGCTTGGAGGCTGCAGAAGGCAGGCGGTAAACAGGAAATGGTTAAGTAAGAGCAGGTGGAACATGCCGGGTGCTGGAGCAGGGCAGGAAATAGCTGAGCAGCTGAATGGACTCAAAAGAATGCTCTGCCCTCCTCCCCGAGGCTCCGGCGAATGGGCTGTCCACCCACCCTGCTGCCTTGCACTGCGAGGTGCCCAGCCTGGCAGCAGCCTAACAGCCACCCCCTCCACCTCCGTTGGGGCTGGAGGAGGTGCTGGGAGGAGAGGGGCCCAAGGCACCAGAAAGTCCAGCCAGGACCAATGCGGCAAGAAGGAGGGAGTTCCTTCTCTTGCAGGGCTGAGTCAGGCCTATCCCCAGTGGCCCAGGTGTGAGAGCTGTGGGAAGTGGAGAAGCTCTTCAAGAACCAGGATTTATTTCCCCTTTGCTGGTTCTTATTTCCTAGAGGGCCCTTTGCATTGACTGGGGCTCCCAAGAATGTTGCGTCCCACCCTGGGTAGAGTGCACAGCCAGGTGTGTGGTCTGAGAATAGAGAAGGAAGGCTGGAGGTGCGGAGTTCTCTTCTGCTCTCCCCTTTACTCCTTACAACAGCAGGCACCTGGGGAAGGAAGTGTACTACTCTTTAAGGGGAAATGAGGAACCTGGGTTCAGAGAAGTAGCTCACACAGTGAAAGAGAGTTTGGGCTTGAACTCCCCTCCTGCCTCCCTGTCTTTGCCTTGCTCTTCCCTCTGTACCACAGTGCCTCTCATGTTCAGATGGTTGTCTTCGTTCTGCCCCAGAACAAAATCAGTGAGACTCTGGGTACTCTTTTGAGCCCCCTCTCAGGGGAACCTAACCTCGTGGGCAAACAGGGCTCTGCTTCTTGCATGTGTGCACAGGCTTCCGCCCTGCATGGCGGATGGTTTAGTTGTTCTGGCCTTGAAGTGTCACTGACATAATGCTGTCCAAGGACTCTGAGCATCCAGATATGATCTCTTGGCTCAGGCCTCATCTGGCAGGGATTACCCTGCCACACAGGGTAATCTTGGTACCTGACTGCTACACAGGGCCACTGAGGCAGCGGGTAGTCTGTTCTCAGTGCTGGCTGTTGCTTGTTCCCTAGTTTGTGGCTCCCAGAGAGCAGCAGTGCTGCAATGAGGAGCCAATGGCCTTGACCACCACATGTGTTGGGGATGACGTGGTCGATTTTGAGATAGGGAAATGAATGGGGATGGGGAATGTGGACCCAGGGAGTCTGGCATTCAGCCAACCCAGCAAGTCAGGGAAGGTATCCTGAAGGTGAGTATACCTTAGCTGAGTCTTGAAGGACATCCAAGTTAACCTGGAGAAGGAAAAGGTGGGGCAGGGCAGAGTCAAAGCCTTCTAGGCAGAGGTTACTGTGTAGCCAAAGGCTAGGAGGCCCTGACCTTACAAAGTAAAAGCAGAGAACAGAAGCCCATCTGCATTCCTAGAGGCTGTGTGACAGGAGATGAGCCAGCAAGGTTTGCATCACAAGGGCCTGCAAAGCCAAATCAGAGCCCTGGAGCTTTGTCCAGCCTCTGCCTCTTGGCATGAAAGACCACAGGAAAGAGATGGGACTTGTAGAAAAACAAGGCAACTAGGTAGACTCACTCTCCCTGATTTCAGAATTACTAGTAATCAAGACTGTACAATTGATGAAAGGATGGACATTTATAATAATGGAACACAACAGAGAGTGCAGAGATATACCCATACATTCATGGCAGTTAAATTTTGACAAAGTGTAAATGGAATTCAATAAAGAAAGGATAGTCTTTTAAAAAATAATTACGCTAGAAAATTTATACATCCATATGCAACAAAAAAGAGAACCTTGGTCTATAACTCAATATGGATCATAGACCGAAATATAAAACATAAAAATGTAAAAGACAGAAACAAGAGAAAGTATAAAAGAAAAAACCTAAAAGCATAGAAGAGAAAAACAGGAAAAGAATTTTGTGACTTGGGTTAGGCAGATTTCTTAGATATGACACCAAGAGTATGATCTATAAATAAAAAAGTTGACAAATTTAATCTCAAAATTAAAAACTTCTATTTTTCAAAAAACACTGTTAAAAAAATAAAAAGACTAGCCACAGGCTGGGAGAAAATGTTTGCAAAACTTATATCTGACAGAGGACGTGTATGTAGACTATATTAAAAACTCAAAATTTAATAAGAAAACAAACTATCCAATTTTCAAAATGGACAAAATATTTGAACACACACTTCACCACAGAAGAAATATGGACAACAAATAAACACATAAAGATATTTATCATCATTAATTTTTAAATTAAAATCATAATGAGAAACCACTATACACCTTTTAGAATGGTTAAAATAAAAACCATAAATATAGAAAACTGACAATATCAAATACTGCGGAGGATATGGAGCAACTAGAACGCTCATCAATTGCTGGTAGGAATGTAAAACGGTGCAGGGACTTTGGAAAACAGTTTGGAAGTTTAATGTAAAGATAACCATATACTTATCATATGACCCAGTAATACCAGTCTTGAGTATTACCAAGAGAAATGAAAACTAATACCCACACAAAACATGTATGCAAATGTTTATAATGGCATTACTCATAATAGCCAGAAACTGGGAACAACGCAGTAGCTCTGATTGCTGAATGGATAGACAAACTGTTATTTCCACATCAAATAGTGGAAAGCTACTCGGCAATGAAAATGAACTGCTAATATATGCAATAACATGGACAAATCTCAAGTTCACAGGCTAAGTGAACTCTAAGTTCAGAGGCTAAGAAAGAAGCTAGACTCTGGTGGCTACATGAGGTACAATTTCATTTATATGACATTTTGAAAGAGGTAAAACTACAGGGACAAAAAATCGATGAGTAGTTTTCAGGGGCTGAGGTTGGGGGCACAGGTTAACTACAAATTACACTGGAGAATTCCGGGAGGTGAACAGAACTGTTCTATTTCTTAATTGTGGTGTTGGTTATATGACTGCATACATTTGTTGAAACTCATACAATTATTGATTTTACTGTATGAAAATTATATTGTAATAAACCTTGCTTAACAAAACACACAGTGGGATTAGGTTAAGAATCTGGTTCTAGATTGAGAGTTGGGGAGACCTACCTTGGGCCTCGTTCCTAATTGCCTTTTGCAATTAGGACCCAGTAGCTCTGACAGAAATTTTATTCCTTGTGGTTGTAGAGAAGTATTAATGAGCCCCTCCTTTGTAGTGTAGAGACCCTTCTTTTTATTAAATGCAAGTACCCCTGGCAGGGGGTAACTAGCTTAAGCTGAAGAAGGCTCTAGCAGAATGAGAGAGAGAAAGGAGGTGGGAGGGGGACAGTTTCCCAGAAGGTGAAGAAGGGTAAGGGTGGGGGAATAGGCCTTCAGTGTGGTCAGCAGCATTGGGCTGTGCCCATGCATTGTGGGCATGTAGGGGTGGGGGTTGGGAGCTGTGTGGAAGGCAGAGGCCCCACCTTCCCCCACCATTGCCTTTGGCTTTGTATGCGAAGTCCTCCCTCCCCACCTGGCAACTACAGCCCTGGCCTGGGCTTCCTTCCCAGCATCTTATCCCCACCCCCATCCCACCTCCTAATTATCCAATTCAAATGATAAATTGTCCAGACAGATTTAGGAGATTATTTCTTTATGACAATGAAACACAAAAGGTCTCAGCCCCCCTCTCTTGGTATATTTCCACTCCCCTGGGTTTTTCAGGGTTCAGATCACCTTGGGTGTTTCTGTCCCTTTGAAAATTTTCTAGCCAGGGAGAAGAGCAGAGGCCCTGAGTAGGCATCAAGGCCCCAGGCTTCAGTGGTCTGGTGTTGTAAATTATGGGGTAGGGTGATTGGTTGGAGCATCTGTTTGGCTTCTGTAGTTGATACTTATATGGTTTTCCATAGCATTTTCTTCAAATGTGCTCTTTACCTCTCCACCACCAGGCCTGTACACATACTATTCTTTCTCCCTAGGGCTCCTCACCAGTGCTCTGAAGTTTAATTAAACCACTAATTATTGTGCTTTACTGTGTGTGTGGTGCTGAGAATGCAGAAATAAATAAGACAAAGCTCCTTATGTAAAAGAAGACTTTGGACTAGAGAGAATGAACGATGGTGGTAGTGGTTAATAATAATAATAATAATAATAATAATAATAATCATAACAACAGCAGCAGCAACAGCAGTAGCAGCAACAAAAATGGCAGGACCATTTAAGGAGCATTTACTATGCTCCAGGCATTTATGAACACAATGTCATTCAAAACTTACAACAGTCCTACAAGGTCGTCATTAGTATCATTTCCATTTTGTAAGTGAGGAAACTGAGGATCAGAGATGTGAAGTCATTGGCTGAGCTGGTACATGGCAAAGTTGAAACTTGAGTCCAGTCTTCTGGGTCTCCAAAGCCATGTTTATGGCTACAGGATTATCCCACGACATCCAGAAAAGTCCCCCTCTTCCCCATGCGAAAGAAAGCTACCATCCAATTCCAAGTGCTGTTTGGCATGTCCTCAATTTCATCTGCCATAGAAGGAGTGAAACACAAAGATAACATTGGTCTATCTCATAGGATGCAGGCTGCAGCTGGAGATGCCAGCCTAAGACTGTGGGCAAAGCAGGGCTGGGCCAGGATGCCACATATGCTGGCCAACCAGCCCTCATCTCTCCTCCAGGACCCTTTCTGTTCATTGCATTTACAGGGGGCATTTTTCCAAGGTGTGAAAAATAGGACTGACTGCCCAGGGGTGACCAGAAGCCTCGGGGGAAATATCCTGAAGATGGGCCTCCCTGATTCAGCGCTCTTGTATGGCTTTTTTGGACAGAAGTAAGGCATGTACTTGATGTTGAGCCCACAGCAGGCCAATAAGTCATTCTTGGGCTCTCAAAGTCCCGGTTGGGCTCTGCTGTCTAACAAACTGAAGATAATCATTTATGAATAATGCGGGCGTGATAGTGTGTAACAATGATAGTTGATGGGCCTGGTTCAGGGTGGGGTGACTCACTTCTGAAAGCCTGGAATCAGACAAATGCTATTTCCTTTGGCTTCCAGGGGACCTGACCCAGACTCCCCTAAACACCTGTCTCAGTCACTGAATCAGAGATATGGGCTCTGGATGGCGGTGGAGAATTGTGACCTTACTGTGTCCCGTGACCAGTTAGAGAAAGATGCTGTTGAAGAGATGATGTGACTGGAATCAAGACTTTACAGGAGGGCTGGCGGGTCAAAGTGGGGCGAGGAGGCCTGGTCCAGGTGACAGGGTGTAAATATTGAGCCCACAGAGTAAAGGGAGTGCATTTTTTTTTGCTTGAAGTCAAGAAAGTTTAGAGAAAAAAGATACAAAATAAAAACCTTGAGCAAGATTCAACTTGTCTTTTTTCTCCCTCTCTATGCCTCCTCTTATGAGATGGACAGAGGAGAAGCAAAACTAGGAAGAGCCTCTGAATAAAGGCAACCTTTGGAAAGGCCAGGGCTTGATGCCTGCACTATACTGCCTTAAAATGACCTCGAGTGAGACCTGACCAAGTAGAGTCCAGAGCTGGTGACCAAGGGTGTGGGGCTGACAGCTTCCCACCACCCAAAGGCATACTGACACTCCCAGAGGAGCAAAACAGGGAGACCATCCTTCTAGGGAAGACCCTGAGGGCAAAGTGGAGTCTTTCCTTCTCTTTGCCCCTTCCTTCTACCCTTCCCTTCCTTCCCTTCCCTTCTCTTCCCTTCCCTTCCCTTCCCTTCCCTTTTCTTCCCTTTCTTTCCTTTCCTCTTTCCTTCCTTCATATCCTCAGTGCCTCCTGAGCTTTGGATAGAGTAAGTACATGCTCATCAAGGAGGGAAAGCTCAAAAGAGGGTGTGGAGGAAGATGTTGGGAGGGTGACTCTGGGGTAGTCACCAGGGGTCGGAGATGCCAGCAAAGCCAAGCAGGGAGGCCAAGACTTAAGAAGGGCATTTGACAATCTGTGCAGATCTAAGTGAGAGGTGCCCAGCCACACACAGTCAGTGTTCTTGTTACTGTTCTTGTTACTTGTTCTTGTTACTGCAGGCTTTAAGCAAACCCAAGATACACAACAATTACCCAAATTATCCAGATTATATGGAAACACTGTACAAAGATTGACCTCTAAATGAGACATCTAAAATGATTACTTGTGAAAGGGAGCAGACTATGCCACCTCAATATGTGCCACTTTGGCATGTGGATTATTTTGAGTCGAAGGCAATCAAGATCCAGTGGACTCAGAAAAAATTTTACCTCTCCCTTAACTGCCTAAAAGAATTTAGAGAGGGGCCTGGCCCAGAAAGAGAGCTATTACCAGAGATAACATTTATCTGAAAGACTTAGCTGCACAGCAAGGCAAACATCTGATTACCAAACATCTGCTCTTATCCTGGGACTTGCCCTCCTCCCCATGGAAGCCTCAGGCTCTACCCCATTTCTTAGCTCAGATGGCATATGAGCCTCAACTACCTGACTGCCTTTGGGGCCCATATTTTTATGAGGCTTTATATGTGCGAAAATAAATTTCTTTTTCTCCTGTTAATGTCTCATGTCAATTTATTAGACCAGCCAAAGACCCTAGAAGGGTAGAAGGAAAATTTTTCTTCCTCAACACTTGAATTATACCATTTTAACACCAGACAATGTTGGGGAACATATCTATTGCATGAAGTAGATCATTTTCATATGATATGTGCAAATGGCAGGTCATTCACCTCCTGCATCTAGCGGGACTCTATAAAGATGAGGGCTCAGAGACACTGCCCTGCGCTTTCTTTAGCTCTCTATTTCCTTTTGTGAGTTCAGAAGTCCCATGCCCAGGACATTCTGCTCTGCAGGGAGCCTGGGCTCTTTCTAGATGACTCGGGCTGTACCAGGAAGCTAAAACGCCGACTGGGTGGGCTTCCCTACTTAGGGGCACCAGCTTTAGCATTACAAAATGTGGCACTGGAAGAGACTTAGAGACCCTAGTCCGGTCCCCTCTATGGAGTTTCTTCTATAAAATTCCAAAGCCTGCTCTCTGGCCGGTGTAGGGCATGGGTAGCATTTTCACTCTTGCTGCCCCAACTTCTTACTGCCTTGTCTGCATATGATGCCAGGCTCTGTGTAGTTCACTCCAACTTTCCCTGTCATCCTCACCATTTTTCAGGGACAGGGAAGTTTTTGCTCAGAGTTCTACTAACACTCTCAGCTTATCCAAGGGATCAGAATGATGAGCCCTTTCTGTAGCAAGGCCTCTGACAGAAGAGCCTATCTTGCACCCCTAGTGGAGCTGGCTAAACAAAGTCTGGATTTGAGCTTGTGCAGCCATACAAAAAAGCTAGCAGTGAGGGTGAGCGGGAGGCCGTGGGCTAGAATGCAGCATTCCACTTGTTCTTCTTCCCTGTATTGCTCCTTACCTTGCTCAGCGCTCCCTTTGCTTCACATGCTTTGAAGCTCAGCCACCACTTCCAGATGCCTTGGCATGGTGTTCACAACCTTGCCTCCCTGCCCTTCCAGGCTCATCTCCCTCCAGTTCTTACATGCCGGCCACACTAATCTGTCTCACACCAGAACCTGTGCTGGGGCTTGGGTGCCTCCAGGCCTTTGCACTTGCTGTTCCCTCTGCCTAGAATACACTTGTTTCTCTGACAGAGAATTAGGCAGTCTTAATGTATTGCTTAGCCTCTTTATAGGAGAGAGGGTTAATCTAATTGCACTGTAATTAATTGTTGGCCTTACTGTCTAATTCCCCTGCTTCAGAGTGATCTCCCGGGAGTTCCTGCTGCTCTGGCGCACAGTAGGCACTCGGTAAATGGTCATGGGAGTGAATGAACAAATGAGAAAAGGACTCCTGCCTCTGAGAACCTTATTCAGGCTGTCCTCTCCAGAGGTGGTGTTGAGTGCTGCTTCTGCCCCTCCTGCCCTCCGTGCTAAGTGAGAAGTTAGTTCCTCTAAATGCTGTGCCACCTGCCCAGGCTCCTCCAAGGATATCTTTGTGGCTGTTGTGGCTTTTCTGGTCAGTCCAATGCACATCTTGCCCATTTGGTGGGAACTTGCTGCTCAAGAAGCCTGGGAATCAGGTCTGGGTTAAATAAGAGGAAGGACCTTATGCTTTGCAGTGAGATTGGAGATTTTGCTCACAGGCGGCAGAAACAGACAGGAAGGAAAGGTTCCAGAGTCTGTGGATGATTCCTTTGGGGGACAGGAAATAATAAGAACAATTTATTGAGTTGAGGTTGGGTGGGAGGGGGCATGGGGCTGGTGGCAGGGGTGGGGAGAGAGTGAGTGGATGTGTGTGGGTGGATGTGGGAAGGAAGGGTGTGGGTGAGGTTTCACCGTGAGGATAGGAGGGAGCAAGAGTGACTCAGTGGCCCAGCTGCACAGCGGCTGAATAGTAAGTGCTTGTGCAGGTTCGCAGTGAGAGTTGGAGAAAGGAAATGAATCAGTAAAGCACAGGGGCCAGGGTCATGTTGGAGGGGAGAGTCACTGGGGCAGTGAGTGCCCTTGGCTTGAAATTGCTAGTTAGTCCGGGCCCAGAGGTTGCTCAGGGCACAGGTTAGGGCCCCTGGAAGAGGCAGAGGAAGCAGGAAACCGACGTGAGGACATGGACAGTGCCAGGAATGGTTCCATCCATCCCCCCATTTTCTTACAACACAGGGAACAGGAGGGATTTGGGGCCCAGGCTAGTGCCCTGTGGGACCAACCCCAAGCTGCTGAGAAGTGCCAGCAGCCAATTTCCTCACCTGCCCCCCTCCGCACCCTGCAGTTTACGTGTACTAACAGCCAACAACACCCCAGGAGGGGGTGAACTGGGATCCATTTGTTTTTCCAGAGTTTGACCTCTGGGTAAAACTCTTTCCCCAAAATGTGCCGATTTAAGTGAAAGCGATAAATCAGCCCCTTTGAAATGCAGAAGCAGCTCGGGGAAGCCCCCTTTGATATGCAGCTTGGAAACGAGGCACTTAAAACCTGGGTTAATTCTCCGGCTTTATTGGAGGAAGAGAAAGGGAAGAAGAGGAAACCCAGGGCCGGTCATTAAGTCTGGGCACTTGAAAAGCCTGGGGCAGGGGCGCAAAGGGATCACGAAGGCCCAGCGGCCCTGGGAAAAGCATCCTCAGCCCTGACGAACTCTAATCCTGGTTCCCACCCAGACAGATGAGACGTGGAGGGCGGTGGAGAGGAGGGGCAGGCAGGACTGGGGAGAGGCTCCCAAGGATGGGGAGGCGGTTGCTATGGAAACGGAGTGGGGCCCTGGGAAGGAGAAAGCCAAGGGCCAACTTGGCAGTTTCCTCAAAAGAGCTGAGAATTCAAGAGAGTATGTCCTATTCACTGGGCAGCTCCTGCTTTCCGAGACGTGGGGCTCCCTCCATGGGAGCTAGGGCGGCAGGGCTTGCCTGCTACTTGGGGGCCCTGATCTGGACTCTCATTATAAACATCTGCTCTTAGAGGCACTCCTCATCACGGGGGCTGTGGGGAGGGTGAGGGGGGGATGGAGGAATAATGCCTGAGGGCTCCATGCAATTTCCAGACAAGGATGGGGCTCTGAGGATGCTTGGCTTCCCGGATCCCACTCCCAGAAAGGAGGCCAGGCTGGGTGTGGAGGCACAAGAGGCCCCAAGGCCACTGGGCACTGGTCAGGTGACTCTGCATCCTGGATTTCAGGATAGTTCTCATTGTTATTCCTACAAGTGAAAGTCCAGGTCTTGGACTTACCAGGAAGAATGCTCAGTTCTCAGCCTGGGGCATCAACCCCAGTAACTTTACACTGTAGCAGGATTCTCTGGCACTTCTGAATGTAGTGCCCACAGCTGCTGGCTAGTCTTGCCTCCTCCAAATGGCAGCTTGAGCCACCTGTGGGCTTTGGACAGAATGAGCGGGAAGACAATTTGGTTGCTGCCTGTCCATCCCTGCTCTGGTTGGTCTTTTATTTTTTTGAGCTGGGTAGGGGGTGGAGGATGGGAGTGAAGAAAATAAAAACCGGACCCTCCAGAGCTTGCTTCTGCTATTGCAGACAGGCCAGGGTGAAGGACAGCTGACAAGCTCTTGCCACCCTGTGGCCCCTCTGACCTTGGGGTGCTGAATTCTAGGGAATGCATTTCTCGTGCAGCTGGACTGGCTTTTTGCCCCACACAAGTGCTGGCTCAGTGGGCTCGGGGTTTGCATACACAGATACTCAGGGTAAGCTTAGCAGCCAGTGAAAGGAGCTTTTTTTTGACCCAAACACATCCCTCACTCCATCTCAGAAATCAAGAACCCAGTGTATTTGGAGAAGCTTCACCTCCACTTATGTCTCCTACTTAAACACTAGCTCGCCTTGGGCCGAGCAGAGCCTCAGGGTTCTGCCCTGACCTCCCAAAGCCTTTCCTGGTTCAGAGCACCGTGCTTACAATTGCATGCCTCAGTAGGCCCCAGACAAGAAGTCAACTAAATAAGTTGCAGAAATAACCCTCTTTAAGCTCTTCTAACTCAGGACAAGCTGAGAGCCCCTGGGAGGCCAGGGTAAAGCAGCTATTTCTCTGTGTACCCTGCTCCACCCCTCCTCGGGGGTATGAGAGAGGAGGGGCAAAGGATCTTGGGCAGGCCCAGCCTCCCACAGGGCTGCTGCCCACCTCCAGTCCCTCTCCTGCCCTTGGGGTGGCCAAGAGGTGGGAGGCTCCCCTGTGCCTGCTGTATCATACCTCTCCCATCTTTATTCTTCAGGTGAAATTAAATTACAATAAACAGCCCCAGTGCATTTCACCTGAGCTAAAACAGCAGGAGCTGGGTAACAACAACCCAGCTCCATGGCTTTCTAAAAGCCCAGGGCAGAGGCACCATTCTGCGCTCCTCTCCCCACCCATTGCTAAGACGATCGGGCTTGGGAACAGGGGTGGGGGGGGGCAGCTGGGGAGTTGGGGTGTCAAGTTCACAAAATGCCTCTTTGGAAGCAGAGCCCAGGGGGATTAAGAAATGGGGGCAGGCCACAGGATCCACAAAGGCCCCCGAAGGAAAGACGGAAAGAGGATGGATGAGAGAGGAGGAGGTACGTGGGCGTGGGGTCTGGGAGGGGAAGTCAGGAGGAAAAAGGCAGACCACAGTGGATGAAGGGGTGTCAGAACCAATCCAGGGTCAAAGCGAGTGAAGGCCAAATTTGTGCTGTTTGAGGTATTGCTGAGAAAAGCTCTGTGGTGGTGGTGATGGCGTGTGTGTGCGCCTTTGTGTGTGCATGAGGACAGGATCCTGTGTGTACACACACACACACGCGTGCACACACACACACACACACACACACACACACAGAGCTTAGGGGAGGCCTGTGCCAGAAACTGCTGCATTCCTCTTAACCACAAAGCCGGCCCTTTTTCCAAAATGCTTTCTCATTATTCGCAGGCATATTTTTCCTCACCACACTCGGCTCTTGTTTCTATATGTCTACATGCTTGCTGCAGTTCAGACTCTTTCTTCTCCGCCCAGTAATGCAACTGTAAAAACACCTGCATTTTATTAATGCTACCCTGAGTGGGCTGGGCCCCTCTGCGCTCACCCACCAGCTCTCCTCCTCCACATGCTCACTCAGTGAAGGAAAGCACCGGGGTTAACCCTGTGTGGCTGGGTCTCTGTCCCGGAGATGTGGGTACCTGTGAGAGGTACAGAACGTGCCGAAGAGGTGGAGGTCCCTTAGGTCCCGTAGACAGCTGGGCAGCTCACTGACTCCATGCTTTCCTTGCCCTAAACTTTTGGCCTATTCTTCTTATCACTGCCCCTCAGTGTTTCTCTTCAGATTATGAGGACACCATTCTGTCATGAAAGGAATTCTTGAAAAAGTTCTAAGAGACACTCCTAAGAACGCTGGCCCTTTAAGCATCCACTCCATCCTTTTGCCTTTAGGAGCCAGTGGGACTAAACCATTCCAGAAAAATAACCACTTTTCTCTTTAAAATATTTTAAATAAGGAAAGCATAAAGAAGATAAAAATGGTCCATAACCCTATCACCCTGAGTCTCATTCTCCTTTCTTTTAATGTGCACACAGCTAAAAACAACAACAAAAACAAGCATAGGAAGATATAACATGAAATTTGAGTTTCTCTCCTTTCAAACTACAGTTGCTTCTCCCAACGAACGGTAGTGATTGCTAACAGTGTTTTGTATATCCTTCCAGGAAAGGAATTTAAATGTACACTGACATTTTCCTTTTTTCATTAAAAAGAGGTCTGGGATTCTCACCAATATCGGCATGAGGAGACCCTCTTTTTTTTTTTTTAAGGGTTGCATATTCATTCATAGTGTGGCTGTACTGTAGTTTATTTAACCAGTGCCTTAGTGATGGGCATGGAGGCTGCTAGCAGTTTATAAGTCTTACAGTGCTGCAGTGAGGATCTTTGACTATATACCTTGGGTGTACAAGAGTGAGTATACCTTTCGGGAAATGTCTCCCAGTATAGTTGTGGGGTCAAAGGATGTGTTCATTTAACAATGTGTCTACTCTCTGTCTTTTTTAAAAAGAGTGTTTTTTAACCCCTGCCCTTCTCTATTTGTTTTCCTACCAGGCAAACTGCTAGTTATCTGTCAGAATCCCCCTCAAATTTCATCACCTCTGTGAAGCCCGCCCTGACTGACCAGGAACACACTGATTCCCTCTTCCATGCTTACCTAAGCCTGGTTGGAACTCAATTTTTAAACATGTCTGTTCTCCATATAAGACCATGATGTGAGCACATTGAAATCTTTTCTCCTGGGGCACAAGTTTTTCTTTTAACATTTTTCTTTGTGCAATTCTAGGAGAGTTGAACAACTATTTGTACACCCATGTTTATAGTAGTGTTATTCCCAATAGCCAAAAGGTGGAAACAACCTAAATGTCCATCACAGGTAAACAGATAAATTGTGATATCTGCATACAATGGAATATTATTCAGCCTTGAGAAGGGACAAAATTCGGATACATGCTACAACATGGATAAAACTTGAAGATACTATGCTAAGTGAAATAAGCCAGTCACACAAAAAGACACAAGAACTGTATGATTCCTCTAACATGAGATACCCAGAGTGGTCAAATTCATAGACAGAAAGTAGAATGGTGGTTGTCAGGGGTTGGGGAGAGAGGGAATGGGGAGTTAGTTTTTAATGGATACAAAGCTTCAGTTTGGGAAAAAAAAAAAGTTCTGGAGATGGATGATGATGATAGTTGCACAATAATGTGAATGTATGTAATACTGCTGAACTGTACCTTTAAAGTGGTTAAAATGGCAAATTAATTTTTTATTATGTATATTTTACCACAATAACAACTTTTCTTCCTTCATATGAAAATTGTAGACGCAAAGTTCCTGGCAGATTCCTCTCCATGGGTCAACGTAACCATCCCCTTGCCTCAGGGCAAAGCTGACCCATCCAAGATTGGAGAACACTTATCCTATTTTCAGATATTTCCAGGGAAAGAAGCCCATTACATTATTAGGCAATCTTTTCCAGTGTCTCAAAACCCCAGACATTCTTGGTACCAGACCTTTCCTGCTGCACCTGAAGTTAATTTTTCTTTGGTCAGTAAGTGCTTTGTCAGGCACTGACTCTTCACGTACTCGAAGGCTCTTGTTACATCATCCCCCAGCATCAGAGCTGAGGGCACTGAGGAACAGGCTGGTGAATGGACTTTGAGGGCCTTGTGACACTTCTCCTTAAGCTCCTGTCTCACCCGCATTCTGGATCAACATTGCTGGGCAACATTGCTAAGCAGAGCCTGGCATGCAGGACACTGGGGCCCTGGTAGGTAAAAGAATCCACTGATCTCTCCCTCATTTGAGATGCAGTTTGTTTTGGGCACTTAGAGCTTTTTCCTCTTGGAAAAAATGCCTTGTGAGATACTCCATCTGCACCCTTATGCTGAAGGTCTTTTGCTGACAGGGCAGAGTTCGCTGAAGGACAGGGGCAGAGCTCGTGAGTCATTTCGGCGACCTCCTCTGTCCTCTGACCAGAGACCACACGACATCTTAATTGGCTGCTTGGAACAGGTATCTGGCAGCTTGTTCTCCACAGCCTGGAAGATACTGACCTTGTCAGCTTAAAAACATCAAAGTGCTAATAAGAGAGAAACAGGAGCTAAGAAAGATCTCGTTACCTGGGTGCCTGTCAGCTGTAGGCTGAGAAATGTTGTCGGGAGCTGGGAGGAAGTGGAGCTTTCTCTGCTGCTAAAACCTGCCCCCAACTCCCTTCCGAGGCATAGAAAGGGAGGGGGAGAAGCTCAATGGTGGCCCCATGTTCAGTGACTCAGATGTCACTGGTACCACAAAGGGAAATCCGTGTGGGGGTGGGCACCTCCAGAAACCTCACTCACCTGCAATGTGGGGACAATAATATCACTACTGTGTTCACGTGCCAGACCTGTCAGCCCAGGAACATTAGTCAACGAGACTGTGTTGACACCTCTGATTTCAGCTTATGGTGTATAGATGGGACCTGGCCTCAGGAAGGAATTGAGGTACAAGAAAGTCAGTAGTCCTCAGGTCCTTCCTGCAGCTGAAGCTGAGATGAGGAAGGAGGGTCTCCGTGGGTCAGTCCAGTCATCAGAGCTTAACGTGAGTTAGGCGATGGGCATTAACATTAATAGAGTTTGTGAGTTGTAAGATGGTCTTGGTCCTTTCTCCTCAAGCTGAAATGTCTAACAGAGTGGATTCCAGATACTCCGCTAGAATTCTTATTATGATGAGGTTGCTAAGGGACTGTCTTCTATCTATAAACATGTTGGAAATATTAGTATTAGTATATGCTTGTCGTTTTTTTTTTTTAATTGTGGCATGTGTTTATTTTTGTTGTATTTGTTCCTGTCCCATCCCTCAACCCCCAGACTTGCCCACCAGAAACCAACCAGAGTTGCTGGTTTCAGGAAACTCAAGAAATCACATGCTGCAGAAAGTATAAAAAAGCTTGCCCAGGTTTCATGAGAAGAAAGGGACTATTTCTGTGTTGTTCACCATTGCATGTTGTTCACCAACTCACAGGCCAGGGCTCTGCAGGAGGCCATGCTGTGTCTCTTTTTACATGTCATCTGGGTGGCTTTAAGTGTCAGTTAGCTCTATCAGGGGAAGCAGTAGCCAGGGTTGGGGTCTTAAAGCTCAGGACTGGCTTGAGACTGTGCCTCAGATATGATGAGCGGGACTCAAAGGCCCTGAAGAGCTGGGAAGGGCCCCGATTGTGAAAAAATTGAGCCTTCCTGCAGCAATTGGTAGGGGGGTTGACTTGGTCTTTGAGACTGGAGTTCCCTTGGCCCATAATTGCCAAGCAGCCAAGTGTTAGGAGAAGTATCTCTGGAGATACTTCTGGGAAGAGTCTTCTCTCATCCTGGCCTGTGGGGCTGAGGCAGGGTGGGGATCTCTCTCCTCTAGGACAGGTTCAGAGAGTCCAGAACAAAAGGGACAGTACATCTGCCTTGCTCTTTCCCTATAGGGCTTTGTTCTCTTTCTTAAGGAGGAGGCTTCCTGATATTTTTTTGTCCTCTGGATTCAGAAAGCCCCTCTCCCCATAGACAACTTTGACTGGATCAGAATGTGAGTAGGAGGCAAATTGTGACTTTCCAAGAGTGCTTTGTGCTTAGACTGACTATCCTTTGTGTCCTGGTCCCAAGAGCCATGGGACTGAAAGTGTGAGACAGGTAGTGACTGAATTGGGCTTTAGAACACCTTTATTTGCTGTTCCTCTGTTTCCCCCAGGAGCCTGTAGACCAGGGTTTGAAAGCCAATCCAGAAAAACACCAGAGGTTATAGGCAGCTCTGGTTTTTCCCCAGCCCCGGCTCTTCAGACCTCCCCAGAGTCAGATGTCCTTCCACATAAATTCTTGTTTGTTCTTCAGTCTGTGGCCCAAACAGCCTAGGGTATAGTGGAGGCATGGCGGTTTTCTTGAGGCCATCAGAAAAGCTTACCAAGCATGCTTGGTCACTGGTGGGCTCATGTAATGCTCTCGTGTGGGCACTGGTGTGGGCTGCCACAGATTCCCTATGGGACAATTAGCTCACTCAATTACAGTCCATCAAAGGACTTGTCAATATTCTGGTCCCTTTCTATTCATTTTTCCTCTCCTTTAAGGACTGTCTTCCTCATACCATCTCCTACTGTCTCTTCTCTTTCTAAACTCTTTCTAGGTACCACATAACTGCAAGTACTCTGAGACCTGGAACATCTCATGGAGCCAACTTTTTTCAGTACAGGCTCCATCACTGTGAAGTGTCTGAAAGCTTTTTTTCTTTTAAAGATAAGTTGGAAAGAGGGTTAGAAGAGTGCTGAGAAGTTACGCCTGTTTCTTCTTTCTTTTCCTTTCCCCCTCTGGGGCTGAGAGACCAGATTTTTTTCTTTTTTACAGTACATTTTGGCAGGCCTCATTTTTTTCTGACAGAAAAAAAATAACAGGCATATTTTGGGCGATTACTCAACTGGGGTCCTTTGTGACAGGATATGCAGCTGCGTGACTAATGGAGCTGGCTTTCTCCTGGCTTCCTTCCCCTTTCAGAGCTCTTGTTTACTGCCCTATACCAAAAAAAAAAAAAAAAAAAAAAGAAAAGAAAAAGAAAAAGAAAAAGAAAAGCCATAAGCTACACATTTTTATTGGAAAAAAAAAATGCCTTGTGAGATACTCGAAGGCAATAAATCCTTTGGATGTTCCATTTCCAGGGCTGCAAACTCCACGCCCTCTCCCACTTTTTCTTTTCAACTGATCAAGCTCTTGACTCATGACAAGTGAATCTTCTTCTCTCACCCCCACATCCCTGCCTTCTTCTGAACATATGTCCAGCAGATCATGTATGGGTGTGGGGGTAGAGTGGGGGAGGGGAGCAAGATGGGAACCATATTTTTGGTGCTTAACTCAGCAATTTCTAAAGGAAGGAATAATGACTTCCAGGGACCTCTGGACCTTTTTTTCCAAGGCCTGTGTGTTTCCACAATCTACGACAATTTTGTGTTGTAAGCAAAAGTTATTACAAAACGTGGAACTAGCTTAATGAGGAAGGGTATGTTCTAAACATGGAGGGACTGTCTCTTTATAGAGGAAATCCAAATTCAGCTGGTTTTCAAATTCAGAGACTTTAGGCTTCTCATAGAACTTCTGAAAGAGTCTTTAGTTTGTAGTGTTTGACAACGGGAACTGGCCTTTTAGTTGTTTAAGAGATCCATCAGCTTTTTTATTTCAAATGGCATCTGGCCTATGGATGAGAAAAAAAAATGACCAGCTAGTTAAGTTTGACAGAAACAGATTGTTAGAGATGAGGTACAAGATTTGTGACCAAATGATGGGTTTGAGTCTCAATTGTGATCTGGAGCATGCCCTTTAACATCTGTAGGACTCAGCTGCTCCAATATTAAAATTAAGGTAGTGTCCTCTCCCCTTTGGTTGCTGGAAAGAAAAATGAGAGGTTAGAGGTCCAAGGCATGGGAGGGAACTGTAAAGAAGTATGCAGCAGTCACTTCTAATGCCTTTTCATCCACAGAGCTAGCTCATGCTTTGAACAGAGGAGAAAGGCTTGTTCCATGAGAACTACTATGTCATCTGATGAACAGGAGAGAGGTTATTTATACAGTGGCACAGGACAAAATATTACAGGGGTGTTTTGAGGCTGGTATTGACTCTAAGTTTGCCCACTACCCAGTCATCTTCCACTCAGGTCTTGGGATCACATCTTTAATCATATTCTTTTTCTACTCAGAAAACTGTCCCATCAAATCCAGACAAAAAGCATTACTAACCCCATCTTGCCTGCCTGTTCTTCTGTATCTAACTTACGTTTGTACACACTCTGTCCTAGAGAAATGAACACTGGACATGTAGTTTATTCTAGCCCCTGGCCCAACATTTTCACTGGAAGTTGCTTAGAGACCCACTTCCTTCTTCACCTTCCTTCTAGTCCTCTTCCCTTTCCTGTTCTTCTGTTACAACTGTTCATTTGTTATTTCTTTTAAGATTTCACCTAAAACTTGCCTCTGCTGGCGCGTCCACTGATTAAGTACACTTCAAACCCTCCACTAAACTCTAGCAATTGTCTGTCTTACTCCCCATTGCTTATGTCTACTGTCCTCTGCAAAGGCAGTTGATCTGATTTTGCCACAGGGTAAACAGAGGCACCAGCCAGGCAACTAACTGGCTAGGGATTAAACAGAATAGCTTTTGCCACAGACAAGAATAGAAACCCCACAACCTGATTCCAGTTTGCCTGGAGTCTAAAGAGGCACCTTAGCTTGGATATCCCAGAATAGCTTCTCCCAGGCTGACCAGCTGTGATGTGATGTGTCGCAAGGGTTATTTTTTGCCTTGGCTTCACGCTTAAAAAAACACCCCAAACTCCTAAAATCGGCCTAAGAAAATCCATTTCTCACAATGTCATCCACTTGCCAAGTTTAAACCTAGTCTATTACATCATGAACGTCTTTGGTCCTCACTCTCAGCTTACAGCGATGCTCAGGTATCTGAATCAAGTTCAGAAATCACAGTTTATTGAAGGAAACAGATCGTTAAGTCATTCCACTGGATTAAAGCCCTCAACATTGCTTATTTAAAGAAGCTGAGCATTGAATAATGTTCTCTCGATTCATGAGGACCTGGACTAGCTGGAGCTATTTAACAAAAGGTGTGGCCATTAGACAGCAGGAGGCCCATGGGGGCTGATAGGAAGAGGGGGAAGGACAGTGGTATGCTCGAGCTGGCTTGCACTGGCTGATAAATTTTCAGGAATTTTGTGAGTTGCTTGTCAAACACAGCCATTATGAAAAACTAAATTCTATAAACTTATAATTAAAGTACATTAAAACCAAAATTAGTAAATACTAAAAACAGATCACATTCTAATTATTTTGCTACAATTTACTATAATCTATGCTCTTGAGCTGTTATGTGTATTATATCAAGATGGTGGGAATACTACATACTTTGCATCTCTTCCCAATTCCGCATTCAGCAACATCACATTAGGTAGGTTGGAATCAGCCACGGTGAGAATATTTATACCACAGGAATGAGCAAACTCTGGAAACCAGAGCTTGGTTTATTGTTTTGTTTATTGTTAATAAGGTAGATTAAACCTAAAAGATATCACATCTGTAGTAAGGGCATTGTGAATAACACAGAGAATTGAGGTAATAGCCTTCCAATATTTAAAAGTGACTATCTAGTTCAGCAAAGAAGTTACTCCTGTCATTGACAGATGAGTGAAGTTGTAAAATACAACTTTGTTGTTTCACTTTTGTCTATGTATTATTGTAAATGAAGTTATCTACCAACGTCCAAATTAGTTCTCCACTTGGAAAACTGATTGTTCAACATTTACCATCACCCTGCTAGAAAGGAGTGTGTGTGGAGTACTCCCGTGGAGTCCCAAAAGGAAGACCATTGTGGGACACTTACAATTCAGCAGTAAGAAGCATATTTGAGGGACAGCTATGGAAGAGAGCAACACATGTGATTCATTTTAGAGCCAGTAGCCACAGACTAGCACATCAGAATGGGAATGTAGAAAATAAACTAAATTGGCTAAATTCAAATGTACCACTGGATAGCAACAAGGTTAGATAGTAGAAAAGCCATAATGACTTCTAAATTCAAGATGAGGATTAAATACCATATATCACAGTTGGTTTAATGAGATAATAGGTTCTGGTACTCAGGAGGCCATCAATAAATGTTCATTTCCTTCTCCCTCCCACCATGATGTTTTATAAGTATTTATAGTTGATTTTGAAAAGCAGTATAAGACTCTTGGCTAACGTATTTACTTTTCTAATTATATTTTTTTAGGATTAGGTAAAATTACTTTGCATGGTTATAGGCCAAACTAATTTGAGGGGGTGGAGGCAGGGGTAGGAGGAAAGAAAGAGTTGGGCCAGATTTGGATTTTATAAAAAGCTCCTTTGTTCACTGGTAATCGAAGGGAATCCATACATGCTATCACATTCATCAAGGTCATTCTGTGCAGCAGGAGCTGGAGCTCCAGGTGGACAGTTTCCTTCTAAACCTAGGCCTCTATGTCACCACGGGCAAAAAATGAGGAGGCCCAGCCTCTTAACCCTCTGTACCCTAAAACAGTCAAAGCATAACCACCATGCTCTGCCTTGGGGCAGGACATACCTCAGAGGAAGCAGAGGCCTCAAGCCAGTCCTCATGTTCCTGGGCAGAGAGGCAGCTCCTCTTCCGCCAGGCCTCAAGCTCCTCCTTCCCAAATTTATCTTTCTTTTTAGCACTTATCACCATATGGCATGCTATATAATTTACCAGACTGTAAGATCTACAAAGGCAGGGGTTTTGTGTATTTCATTTGGGACCTAAAATAGTGCCAGGGGGACACAGAAAGCCCTCAAGAGAGTATCCCTGGACATCAAAATGAATCGTCACCCAACTCCTCAGCTTTTTTTGTATTTCAAATAGCAATCCATTCTTTGATCAAGTTCAATGCACTTAGATTTGGCTCAGGCCTCACAAGTATTAACTATGGCAGTGGAGGGTGTTGTCAAAGGCAGAGTTCCATAAAGAAACAGGCGTCCCTGAAAATGGTTCACTGACTGGCCCACAGGGACTGAACAAGGTGGTAGAGCTCAGCGGTGAAGAATGTGGTGGTTCAAATCCACCCCCTATCACTTATTAGCTCTGTAAACTCGGGCAAGTTATTTTCTCTCTGAGTCTCATTTTTCTTATCTGTAAAATGTAGATAAAAATATCCATAAGCTTGTGGTGTGGATTAATAAGATAAAGCATGGTGAGTGCTTAGCGCAGAGCCTGGCACGGGGAGAAAGGGGAAGACCACAGCCCAGGGAACTGAGAAAAGCCAAACAAGCCGAAAACCTTGCTTTCTGTAAACACAGGCGACACCTGACCAGCTTGGCACGGGACACTCATTGCTAAGGGGCTTTGTATGAGGGCAATGACGCTGATCTAGGAGGACCTGGATAAGGCTTTGTGGATGTCACCATGGCAGCCTAGTTGTACCCAGAGGCATGAGAATGACTCCAGTGAGTTTGGGTATGGTGGTATCTAGCACAACTTTCTCTTCTTGGGTAAAATAATTGTCAATGCACCAGAACACATAGGATCGTGTGTAGGGGGAAGATGGCAAGGCTGAAGCAATGCCCAGGGATAAAGGACACAGGGTCAGTAGACACATAGAGCTGAGAATTGCAAGTTTTGGAACAATAGGGAGAAGCAGTAGTGCAAAAGGAGAGGGTGGACTCATTTTCCTCCCATGAGACGGTTGTGGTTTCATTATGGGAGGTGGCCATTTAGGCAGCATTGAAAGTAGGGGGTGTGGTGATATAGCAGGAGAAGAGATGTCAAGGACAGGAAGTAGCATATATAAAAGTGTCAAGTTCAATGTGAAAAAGACTGGACAGGGGGAAACAGGGCAATTGAGGTGGGGGTGCACAAGGAGCTACAAGTCCACCAGTGTCTAGGTAGCCCAAATACATCAGTCACTAGGTAGACAGTCTGCCCTGTGAACGAGTTCCCCAGAGCCAGCCCGATTTAGGTCCAAAGGTCCCTGTTCTGCCCCATATTTTAAATGCTGTGGGTGCTCGACAATATGGTATATGTGAAGATAGACCTGGAACAGGGGCCAGGAGATGTAATTTGAGGTTTCCCAAATGTCATTTTTCTACTTTGACCTTGAGCCTCAGTTTCCTCATCTGTGACACAGAGAGGAACATACCTGGCTCCTCCATTGGGTCACTGCCAAGGCTGAATGAGAGAAAGCATTGCAAGTATGAGGTTAATCTCACTAGCTTGTCTCTGGTCCACCTTTGGGTCTGGGTGTTCTGTGGGCTACTCACTTCAGCAAGCCCACTGGGCTGGTGTGGCCCTGTGTGAAGAGCAGAGCCCCCCTGGTTGACTATGACTTCCTGATGGCCTGCTTGTAAGTGGAGACACAGTCAGTTGTCAGTCAGTCAGTGCAACTCAGGAGCCAAGTGCATGAATGGATGCCTGCAAAGCACTCTGGGCTCTTTGCTTAAAAGCCACTGGAGCAAGACTAAGGGTGCCTTCCCTCGCCTCATTCCTCAGCAGGAGCTCACTCCACCTACCTCACCCAAAAGCACCAGCGCAAGTGTAGACATGCACACCTTCTTGGATGCTGGCTCTTCCCTTGTAGTGTACTATGCAGGTGCAAATTCCAATCTCCTATAGTGACCTCTGCCACTGGAGATACCATGTAGCTGTAATCTCCCCATGTCTGTTTTCAGAGCTACAAAGTAAGAGCCACAGATACACTGAACCCCCTGCCTACTGAAAAATCTTTAGAAAGCTATCAAGGATGGTTTTAGGTTCTCTGGGACTTCTCTGGGCCAGCCTGTGTTTCCAAACCAAATGAAGCCATTGCCCTTGTCCTAGCTCAGAGCCTTTGGTGACCCCACCTGTCACCTACTTCAAGGGTCTAGAGCCAGCCTGTCGGGATGAAGTTCTAACTTCCACTTACTAGCTATGTGACCCTGGGCAAGTCACTAACTTTTTTGTGCCTATGTTTTCTCATCTCTAAAAGGAGGAATCATAGTCACACTTACCTCAGAGGGTGTTTTATGTACTGTATAAGCTCATGCAGTTGAGTTATGAGATCATGTATGAGTTAACACCAATCCATGTGTTCATACTATGTATGTAAAGTGTTTAAATCAGTGCCTGGCACATAGTAAGACTAATTATAAGTGATAATAATGCCAATTATTGTTATTATTATTATTATGTATTTCCACCACAGTTATTATTCTTGTCCCATCTTCCTGGCCCTCTCTACTGTAGGTTTGCTACTACCATGAATACTCTAAGACTCATGTAAGAGAGGTTACGTAAAGCAGGTTGGGATGGAGGATGGAGAAGAGGACATGGCTCAAGGGAGGACAGAGGAGAAGGGAAAGGTCATAGAAAATAGGATGAGGGAACAATGCCTGGGCTAGCCTCTCAGAAGCCTGTGGAATTGTTCCCATATTTCAGCTCCCTCAGCATCTTAACCTGATTTTTAGTAACGTGTACCACATTTAGTACCCAGTGGTATAGAATGAATGAAACTCTCCAGACTTTGAATTTATTGAGGGTGAGGCTTCATCTTTGCATTCCCTGTGTGGGATGGGCCCTCAATTGGCTCTTGAGTCAAAGTGCATTGTAAAGTTAGTGTATTAACCACCTACCTCCTCCCTTGACTTAGACTGGAAAGTTGAGTATGACTGTGGCCTCTTGCTCCCGACCCCAGGCATTCTATCACTGTGCTGGCCCAAAAGGAATCAGGAATCTTCAAGACACCCAAGCCAGGTGAGAACAGGAGTGCTATCTCACGCCTATTTGCCTAGACATGGCAAACCACTTCCCTCTGTCATTTCTAACCCACCCCGTGACCCTGGGTTGGATCTGTGCCAAATCAACCCAAGAGACTTGAAATCTCCTCAAACTGTATCTCATAAAAGCAGGGCCTTAACCCAGATGTTTTTAAATTCTCCTAAACTCCCTCTAGATGTTAATAACAACCCAATCCTCAAGATATGTTCTCAAGGAAAGGGAGTAGGAAAGGCCTGCCTTGTCTAACTGCTGCCTCTCTTCCTCCCTCTCTTCTGCTTCTCCTCCTTCTGCTTCTCCTGCTTATCCACTGGTCGGGTAAACTGTGGATGAGTGTCTAGAGTTGTTTATAAACAATGAATGAATGAATGAATGAATGAATGAATGAATAAAATGTTCTGGATTTCATTTCCACGCATGATGAACTCGTTTTATAGGTTTGCCTATCTGCAGGACTTTCCACACTCCCTTCCCACCCAGAGGATCTTTGCTTTGTCCTTTCTGCACTGTGGCTTATAGTAAAGCCTTGTTAACAGACTTCCTAGCTTTGCTCTTGTGATATAAAAAGATTTTGAAATTTAGGAATCCTTTTTCCACAAAGCCTCCAGCAACTCAAGAGTGTCAGGGTGACCCTTCATGGCTGAGTAGTGGTCCATGTCCCAGGTGATAACCTTGCACAAGAAGAAGCTATAGCATGAGGCGACTCACAAGGGAAAGGAAGACATGCTTTAGGATGTTTATTTTATTACCCAGAGTACTTACGAAATAAAACGTATATCTTCATGCTATTTCTATATAATTTGACACATCATTTTATCCATATGTGTGTATATTTAAAATAAATGGGAAGAGCATAGAGCAAATGAGAGTGGTCTTTCTTGAATGGTGGGAATAAATGTGATTTTCACCTCTTTCTTCTGACTTGAGCATATTTTCTGACTTGTTTTTACAATTAATATATGTTACACTAGTATAAAAATAAAAAGATAGAATTGGTGGTTTTTTACATTTTATGTGCAATTTTATATGAAATATGCAAATATATATTTACAAATAAATACATTAAAATATGTATTAATAAATAAATATTTTATATGTAAAAATTTTATATACCTCTTTATATAATTATATATTATATAACATGTAACAATACATATAATATACAATATAATACTATATATTAGCATATAGGTAATACTGAAAGGCGGTATAACAAAATACTATTGATAGTTTTCTTATTGTGTTTTCTATGTTTTCAAAGTTTTTTACATTAAGCATTTATTATTTTTGTCATTTGGAGAAATAACACTGTGTGTGTATTTCACTCAAAAAATAAAAATTTTCAAGTTATGTTTCGATCATTTTGTTTGGTTTCTGCTTTTCTTAGCATGAAAACAGGTATGTCCTTTTTTCCCCCTGTTCAACAGCCTCTAAAAGTTGGGCTTAGACCCTGAAGTTACTATAGGATTTGATGTTTCAGTTTGGCCAGATCTGGCTTGTCCATAGAACTGGTTGGGTAAACTGTGGATGAGCATCTAGAGTTGTTTATAAACAGCAATGAATGAATGATTGAATGAATAAATAAATAAAATGTTCTGGATTTCATTTCCACGCATGATGAACTTGTTTTATAGTTTGCCTATCTGCAGAAAGATGTATGAGAGATGAATTTGGAACACTGCTCACAGTCCAAAGAAAGAGAAAGGTGAAACACCCTCAGAAAGGGGATCGTGGGGCTGCAACTTGGCTGTTCAGGTCCCTGGGAGAATGAACATGATGATCTCATGGTTATTTTCCATCCCTTATGATCTATGGGACTTCCCTGATGCTTATGTAGCTGTTCGTAATTTGTTCTTTGGCTAGTACTTTCTAGATTGCTCTGAGGGAAAACACTAATTTCTCCATTTGTATTCTGGGACATATAAACATCAAAGTCTGCAGTCACCACCCTCTGTTTATGGATTTGCCTCAGGAAGTTTTATCCAATATAAAAATGAGCTCAATAGAAAGAAAGGCCTTAAATAGTTGGGTCTAGACTCTCTGGACCCTCTGGGGCCTGATGGGTCCATTTACAAACAAGGATTTACTATTCCTACTCCCTACCCTGCTGCCCTCAGGGTTCTCTGAGGGCAGACAGGCCCTCCTCTCAGCCTAGAATTTTGAAATTTTCTGATGGAAGTTTTGGTGTAATGGCAAATGTCATTTTGAAGCCTCAGAATGTTTTCCACTCATCACCAGTCTTCCTTCCACAAAGCAGTTTTTAAATCCTTCCCTAGCACTAGTAAGGATTGAGAAACAATAGAGGTTTCATGCTCTTGTCCAAACTGCATGGAAAGTTCCAGGGGCTACAGGAGGGAAGGATGGGGAGGAGAATAAAAACAGAATGTCAGGGTCTCAGGATGTCCAGCTTAAAATATTAGCCTCTGGGACTCACTGCTTCAAACATGTCACTGAGTCTATAAATACCATTCTCGTCACCTGGAGTTGTAAAACTAACATTGTTGAGTGCCCTGGTTTTACATTTACGGTCTTGTTTGATTGCAGGACTCTCTTCACTCAACCACCACCTTCCATGAGCCTCGGTGGGATTCTAGGACTATCGGGGGACCGCCTAGAAAGGAAAACCTGTTGTGCTACTACCCCCAAGAAGGGACCACCTGGGCCCACACTCAATTTCACTGAACATTTCTATAGTTGTTCAAGGTTAAGTATCTTTCTGATCACTTAAATTCCTTTTTGGATAACCAGTGAAATCCATAAATATTGCCTAAGGCCCTACAGTGTTCAGAGCACTGGGGTGAGGCCATCCTTGAGGCAAGAATTCTGGCACAAGGGTGGGGACATACAGAATTAGGGTGACAAAGGCCAACACATCTGAAAGAGAGAACACACGTGGTGGTCCTCAACACACATGGTGGTCCTCAGTACAGAAACAAACTGGAGTAGACAAAAAGTGCCATGAATGGAGGAGAGGGGAGGTAGCTCCAGGATTCCCATAAGTTTGGCCAGAAATGAGGGTTGAGGGAAGAGCAGGGTTGGAGCTGGATCTCAGAAGATGGGCCAAATAAGGATAGATATTGTGAGCAAAAGAAATGGAAGGAGCCACAATAAAGAGTAGGGATGGAGCAAGGTATAGAGTGGATTTATAGATCTGGCCAAGGTGGAATTCACATGGGGGAAGGGATGGCAGAGCAGACTGGAACGGAAGTAGGGTGGGGCTACATCATGGAGGGCTTTAAAAGTTTTTCTATTATGAGATTTTATGTGCTTTTTTTTTTTTTTTTTCCAGGTAAAGATGTTGTCAGCAATGGCTGGTTCAAAAATCTGGCATTTGCCCCAAACCTCTTCCTTCTGCCTCCTTCCTCATGCTGGCTCACTAGTAAGTCCCTAAGTACTGACCAACTAAGACCAGTGGTTTGCTCATTTATCATGGTTGCCTCATGGGCAGTCTAGGTTGGCTTTCCTTTGGCAAGAAGTTTCAATTTACCAACAGAACTGAACTGGAAAGAGGCTGGATCAAAGGTTTAGGCTGTGTCTCCATAGACTACCATCTTGGGAGGGCCAGAGGCAGATGCCAGGAGCTGGCTGGCATTGGTGTACAATCTGGTAGCCACTGAAGAGACCCTCCTCCTTGGAGGATTTGTGAGCCCACAGACACCTGCTTGGCTCAGTTTGCTTTGGCTGGGAGCATTTCCAGCAGAGATGAGAAGGAAATGGATGGCTGGTTGAGAGCAAACAGTGAGAGGGAAGAAAGGGTCTTCATGATGAAATGATATATTTGTGAGACCCTGCTACAAATGGCTGAGAGCTGGCCTTCAACAATATTACTGGCAAACTTGAATCTAAATTCATCATTGCCTGAAGCACTCCAGTGGAAGATGAGGGTGGAATGGACCTGCCAGTGCTACTCCCTACGTGAAAGCAAGGATTAAAAGTAGCAAATGGCAGGAGGGAAAGGTGGACCATGTAATGAGACAGAAGATATGAAGGGTCAGGGTGTGAGAGTGAGAGCGATTGCTGGGGACTGCCGGGACCTGGGGGCTCCGAGGAATGGGAACTATGGTAGCCCTTCCTTGTCCCTTTCCATGTCTGTGCTCCTAGCCTGCTGCCCTCTACATGGATTCATAAGTCCGAGAAGCAAATGTGAGGGGAGAAAGGCTTCTTAGCAGAAATGCTTCGTAAACAAAGACTTACCCCACCGGCAGAGCTGAAGCAAGGGGGATGCTTGCCACTCCCCGCTGCCTCGTAACCATGCCTTTCTCACTCAAAGACTGTCTATCTGTCCAGTCATTCCGCCAAGCCTCAGAGCCCCATGCTGGTTTCCTTTGGAAGAGCCCCAGCTCCTGGGGTGACTTCTGCAACAGCAGGGCCCATGGATGACTCCAGTCCCAAACTTCCCATCACAGGCGAGGGTTGGCCTGTCCCATGGAAGTTAAAATAACACACTGGCTGTTTATGAGCAAGAGCCCTCAAAGTCATTAGATGGTTCTCTCGTCAGCGTGTCTAATCTTCTCTGGCTGCCTATCTGGGCTCTGGGTTCCCAATCTACTTGAAGTAGAAGTAAGAAGTAAGCCTCTCTTCTTTGACCCATTTTGGAACTTTTGTGCCATAAATCTGAGCCCCCTCCAGTGCCTAGTCCCATCAACAGGCAGACCATTCAGAATTAGCTGTGGTCATGGTTGTCCAAACTGACAGGCAGGGAAACTGAGGCACAGCAGGCTACAGGCCTTGTGCCACCTCCTGCAGTGATCCAGCAGCCTGGCTGCCAGCAAGGCCCAGGGTTCTGGCTGGGATTTTAACAGTGGAGCTGTGGGGAAGGCTGGGGGCCATGTGAACTGTTATAAAGCTCTTACTGGGCCACACTTAGCCACAAATCCCAGAGCTGTGTGGCAAATGAAATGCAATGAGGGTGGGGTGTGTGCATGTGTGTATGTGTGTGTGTGTGTTGCAAGCTTGATGATGGTGTTTGAAATCCTCCCCATGCCTGGAATTTGACAAGCACAGAAAAGAGAAGTACCAGAAAACCCAAAATAATGGGTTTGTTCTCTGGTGAGAGAACAAAGAGCCTTCCCAAAGCTATGGTTCAAGCTGTGGGTAAAATATCTTCCTGTTTCTCACACAAAGCCCCTACCCCCAGGCCCAAGGGGCTGGCTAGGCTGGTTTGGCCAGTCCAAGGCCATGGCTGAACTCCTGATTCCAATTCCTCCTCCTGCCCCAGGCTTCTCTGGGGGCCTACATGATCTGGAGAGGGGAGTTGGGGAGGCTGGGGGTGGGGGTGGGTGGGGTGTTAGGGTTTCAGACACTTTCTAGGTGCCTCGGGGGACCTACATATTTCTACGTAAAGTTAAGTCTGTTTGCAATTAGGCCTCTTTTCTTTGCTTATTTCCGGAGAGATTAAAAATAGTGAAATCAGCTTAATCTGGGACTCTCTGAGATCAACAAGGCCACTGTTTCCAACAGTATGAAAATACCAAACAGTCCCACCCACATTCATGGGTCACAGTGCGTGGCAAGCCTGGTAAGGCTTTCTGGAATGAAGGAACCTTAAGGTGAACGAATTCTTGACAAATAAGACTTCGTTTTTGAACCCCAGCAAGGATATTTTCAACTAAAATTGGAAGAGGAGCTACCTTGTTTAGGGCCTGAAATACTCTCTTACTTTTCTTCTAAATGAGCTCAAAGCTATAAAAGTCTTTTCAGAAAAACCTTCCTTGGTTCAATTACTTCACCAGTTTTAGGCTTTCCTTGGAGATTTGGGCACATACTAGATCCTGGGAAGTTTTAGACAAAAGGTACTGATTTTGACCTGTCGCCATCAGCAGAGCAAGTGTCTGAGGTTGTTTTATCACAGGTTGGGGAGAGATATCACTGATCATTCAGTTAACTGGAGGAAGCACAGTCTCTATCTGTGAGATGGCTTACTGGGCTGAGGAGGGCTATGGATCCAAGGAATACTCCCTTTTATGCTCTCTACATTAGTCAGAATGGGAAAAGTTATGCTGTAGTAACAAACACACCCTCACATCTCAGTTGTTATGCCATCTGAAACTCATGATATCAAGACAGCTGTAGTCAGAGGAGAAAGAACTAAACGGTTACTGAAATGTTTTTAAAGGCCAGATCTACAAGTGGCTGACATCGCTTTTGTTCACATCCCCTTGTACAGAATCCAGTCATACGTCCTTGATCTGACTGCAAAGGAGGCTGGGAAATGTAGTATTTTGGGGGAGTAGGCATCATCAAAGGCTTTGACCTGACATCATCAGCCATAGACAACGAAGATTAAAGAATAGTCTCAGAAAAACCTCTCACGAGTCTGGAGGTGGAGTGGTACTGTGTACACTGACAGGGCTGCTGATTGTCCCCTGACCATTCCCTTGTGGCATAGATGCCCATAGGAAAATAATGGCTTCAGGGAGACATCCTGGAGCATAACCCTGGCCTGGATGCCAAGATAGAGCCTATAGCAGGCAAATGGAGAGAATAAAATTAAGTACCTGGTTATCAGTATAGATAGATGGATTCCAGACCATCATAAGTCAGGACGAAGCCCTTAGGTTGATAGCATAGGGATTGGTAAGAACTTATTCTCTTTGGGGCCACAAGTCAGGTTCCCCAGCAGGCCCAGGCCAGGTGAAATGTCTTCTTCATGTCTGTTCAGTTGAAGTTCTCCCCTAGGCAACACTCATGGGGCAAATACTTTCTCCCACAGGAGGTACCTCTTCTCACCACTCCTCATGGAAAGGGCACAGTGCATACACCCTCAGCCACTGGGGGCCATGGGGCAGGGCTCAAGTGTTTTTTTGAATGGTGGCTGGGAGGGTAATTCTGCAAACAGTGCAAGTAAATCAAGGGAGTTTTAATAAATGAGATGATTTGCATACTTTAACAACAACAGAAATAATAAAGCTTTCTGTCCAGGCTGAATTGAGTGATCATGGATTTTCTTCCATGCTAGAAACTAATAGAGCCTTGTCAAGGGATGTTATCTGTAGTGTTGTCCACCTTGATATTGGCTTGAGAATCCAATGCTGAACTATCACTAATATGCATATGACAAGTGAGAATATAGGTTCAAACGGTGTGATGGTTAGTTTTATGTGTCAACTTGGCTAGGCCTGGTTATTTGGTTAAACACTAGCCTAGATGTTTCTATGAAGATACTTTTTAAGATGTGAATAACAGTTACAATTCATTAATTTTAAGCAAAGCAGATGACCCTTCTTGATGTGGGTAATCCTCATCCAATCAGTTGAAAGCCTTCAGAGTAAAGGCTGAGGTTTTCTGAAGAAGAAAGAATTCTGCCTCCAAAATGCAACAGAGATGCTCTGCCTGAGTGTCCAGCATTTACACTCAAGAGTACGATATCAACTCTTACCTGAATCCAGCCTGCCTGCTGCTGCCCTGCAGAATTCAGGCTTGCCAGCCCCATAATTCAATGAGCAAATTCCTTTAAATCTCCATCTCTCTCTTTTTCTCTTGCTCTCGCTCTCTCTTTCTCCCCTCTGCCTACCTCATGTGTATATCCACATACATATGTGTGTATGTCAAAATTCTCTGAAGGAGCAGAACTAATAATATATACATAAGGATATACCTAAGAAATGATATACCTTTCTTAGGAGAACTCTGACTAATAGAACTAGGGGTAAAGCAGATTAAATTAAATATATTCATGGTTAATAGACATTTTTATTGATTCAGAGGGAAAAGAAGCAAATTATAGGGAACTACAAGTTGTGATGGTATAAATGAGGGGGTTTCACTATAACAGTAGTATTCACTATTAATTTAAATAAAAGTGGGGTATAACAAAGACTAAGCTCAATAGAAATGGTCTGGTCTTTTAGTAACTTCCATTCTAACAAGGTGGTGTTTGCTGGGGAAACTTCCTGTCTGGTCTGTTTCTCTTCCTGTCTGGGTACATCCTGGTGCTTCTTTCCTCACATTAAAGTGAGTGGTAAGCTTCTATGTGTGCACTCGAGCCACAGATGTTGCTTGCAAATTTAACCTTAGTGCTGGACTTGCCTTCTTTCTATTAGTTTCATTTAAACTATATATATAGTTTTAACAACTGTCAACTAGGGCTGTTTGGTTGCCAGGGACAGAAAAATCTGTTTTTAATTGCTTTAGCAAAAAGAATTGCTAATGATTCCTGCAACTGAAAGATCCAGAATTAGGGCTAGCATCAAACAAAATGGATTCAAGGCTACAATAAAATGTTATCAGGACTTGATTACTTTTCATCTCTCAATGGTGTTCTCTGCTATATGGGCTTCAGACTCAGGTTCCATGTGACAGAAAATGACAGCAGTTTCAGGCCTTATATCTCTCAGATTTGAGGTTCTAGGGAAAAGAGTGAGTCTTTTTTCAGAAGTCCTAGGGAAAACCTCAAGGTATCTTATTGGCTCTGAATTATCAGAGGTCCATTCTTAAAGCAATCATTTACCCAGGAGAATGGACTGCACATATAAGCCTGGGTCATGTGCATCATCCTGAGTTGGCGGTGGTGTTGACTGCACTGGAATTTCATGGGCTGAGAACAGAGGACAGTGTGGAATTCCCCAAGATGAAAATTGGGCATGTGTACCCGAAGAGAGTAGATAAATGCTGAACAGTTAAAATGACAAATGAGAAAGCGTAAACGTTCATAATCTATTTATTTATGGAAAAGCACATCTGGGGGCAGTGCAGTATAAAGTTGTTTCACACCCCCCCCTTATTTTTTTTTAACCACTCCAGGATCCCTGTTTATAAGTGCTCGGTACAATTGCCACTGCCAGGGTGATGCAAGTTTTATTAGCAAAGTGTTCTTCTCTTAAGTCCCTTTCTCAATACAGCTCTATTTCCAGAACCTGATTATAGACACAGTTGGGGAGGAGGTGGGGGTAGTATATTTTTGACAAAGCATGTTTCCTTTTTACACATATGACTAATAAGGAACTTGCCAGGAATAGTTCTTTATACACTTTTGGAAACCCTGGCCTAGACCATAAATCATTAAATCAAGCTCTATTCACATCTTTTAAACTCAGTTTCTATCTTCTCCATGTTCTGCCTGAGGAGTGCAGCGACAGAAGAGCTGACACTGAGTATTCAATGGTATTGAGTCATCCCATTGGGACAGCCCCCAGGCCGGTGGGGAGGTCACCTTCCCATGGCATTGCCCTCAGCAGCAATCTGGGGTCAAGCAGAAACTCTGTGATCGGTCCCGCACTCCCTTCTCCTTGCTGCCTTGTCAATCCGAGCCTTAAAAGCAATGGAAATATCTCTGGTTTTCTAACTCAAGGGATTCTAGCAATGGAGGTCAGAGAGTAGAAGGTCACTTAGGAAAATGTGGAAGAGCAGAAATCTGTGGGCAGAATGATGCTTGCCCTTGGTGCATCTGTGTGAGTAAGGGGAGAAAGGGGCTGAGAGGATAGAAGGAACATGGCAGAGTTTAGGAGGGGGTCTCAAGAAAGATAAATAGTAGTGAGGAGTATAGGCATGACAAAAAAGTGTGTCTAGGTCGAGAATCCAGGGAACTTAATTATGCATTTCTATTAGAATTGACATCCAGAAAACTACCAAGTGTCCAATCCAGGAGACAGAGGATAATATGGCATGAGACAGCCATATTATATTATAGGATGAGTTGACATATTAATAGTTTAACAGAAAGGGCTCAGTAGTAAAGGTTGGGTTTGGAAAAGCAAATAAGCAGAACAACTCAATGTGATCTTACACAAGCAATACAGAGCAGGTGAAAGATTCACTGGCAGCAAATAGATATCCTGGAGCAATGAAGGAGGAAATTGTTCTCTCTCTTCCAACAGGGAGAGCTGTATGCCTCCATCTTGGCAGAATTTCCAGCTTTCACAGGACCCAGATCTATGGGGAAACTTGTTTTGCCCTGTGTCAGCTAAAAATAGTCGGGCGAAATGTGATTGACCAGAGAACCTTTGACCTCTTTCAGGTTTAGCTTTTGGATAGACTTAAGAGATTGCCTTTTGAGCCTAATTTTGGCGAGAGCATCATTTGGGGGTGGGGTGAGGGTGGGAAGAAGCTCTGTAAAGGCAGGCTAAAGGGCACCACATTTTCTTACCTTAAACATGTAGGAATTGTATTTTGTGGTTGGAGAACTTTAAGACCATGCCAATAAAGGATAGGAAAAAAGTGTCAGATAGGAAGTAACAAATAGCTTCCTAGAGCATTTTTTTGTTAAGTTTTCTCTTGAAAATATGTAATAGAATTGAAAGCCTTTCTAGCAACTAAAATAACAACAAAGATAATGCTTATGTTTTCTTTCTCCTATAGCATGGGCAGGTTACCTGAGGTCCAAATTTCCTGGTAGCCATAAATAGTAAAACCTTGTAGCATAATGCTGACTTAGCTTAGCACTGAAGCAACACCCCTGATGGTCAGATTTTCTGTTAATAATAAGCTAGAATATTCTCATTTATTGAGTGCTTATAATTTGTCTGATGACAAGCTTGATGCCACAAAACTAGAAAATGGTAGAGATAGAATTCAACTCTAGTCAATTAGACTGCAAATTCTGTACACTTAACCACTATGCTATTCTTAGCAACACCTACACCCCATAAGTCTTTAGGCAACATGATTAAAAAATATGAGTGCATCAGTTAGCATCATGGCAGGAGAGAGATGGAGCAATCCAATGGGATAATTGAGAAAAATTTAGAAATAGGACTACATATAGGTATGAGTAAGGTTAAAGGAAACTAACAAGGCACAGTAAGGCCTGTCATTGGGAGCCTGAAGGGCAAAGGGAAAGAGTCATGAAAGAAAGTGCCTGGGAGAGTTCCATCTAACAGGAGCCATGGCTTTAGGTAGAAGGACAGTAGAGAGACACAGACAAGCTGGGGCCAGTAGAGAGGAACCAGGAGAATGCATACCCTGACCTTCTCTTGTTGGTGACTCCCATTGACTGAAAGCAACTGAAGCCAGAGGGCAAGGGCACCCAGTGATGCAATCCTCATGATCAGTCTCCTAGGGCACAGAGCAGGGGAGGAAGAATGGTGTGTGTGTGTGTGGGGGGAGGAGATCTGGAGAAGCAAATGAACATGCCCAGCATAATGAGTTTACAAATTCGGTTGTCTGAGGGCAGCTTCTGCTTTAAGGTTCAGGGATAGTCTCTCTAATCCACAGGCAAAGTGATGGCTTCTAAAGACTTCAGAAAGAAAGTTGGAAATCAGCGTGGATATACCAAGAAAAGAGATGGTCTACCAGTTGTACTTTTTTGAGGATGAGAGGATGGGACTCTTAAGGTAGAAGCTCACAGTATTGCTGTAGGCAACACAGCAGGTTCCTTATGGTGCTCTTGAGGACAAAGTGGACTGGAAAATAGCATAAATGGAGTGGTTAGGGAATGTGCTGAGTGACTGGCCCTAAAGCACTGATAAACGGATGCATGTCAGGATGGACAGATGGTCCTATCCAGTGTCCCAGACCTCTCCCACGACCCTTACATTTCATCAGTTCCATCAGAGAAGAGGAAGAACTTTCAGAGTTCAGACTTACTTGCATCTAGAAGGCATAGCTCATACCTTGAATAACAGAATTAGAATCCCCAAAGATCCTAACAATTTAGATTAATTCTAGCTAAATGTAACATAATGAAATACAATAGGGTTAAATGTACATCTGGAACCACTGAGTCAGAACAAATGGAACTATACATGTTTAGGATGGGAGAGATGAGAAAGATTTGGGGGTTTGTGTTGGCAGTAAACTTGACATGAGTCAACATGCACGATTACTAAGATAATTTGTGTTATCTTAGGTGACATTAACCAAAGATGAGCACTAAAGATTAGGGAGATACTTCTCTTATTGCACTCTTTATTGGTCTGTCCTTCCTGAAATAGCATGGCATTTCTTTTAAAGAAGCACAAAAAAATTGTACTGCATTTGGGGAGAGGTATGGGGATAGGTGAAGGAGCCTGAAAGCGTGTGACATGCAAAACATGTGAAGGACAAGCGGAAGAGACAAATAAGGGAGGGGACAAGTAAGAGAGAGGTCTTTGAGTATTGTCAAGGTGGTCATACTGAAGAGCCTTGCCTGTGTAGAAAGCAAACACCATGACCATTGGGTGAGGGCTGAAGGAAGCTCAGTATGCTGGTAGTCAGAGTGGGGTGTGAAGTAGTGAGTCTGCTCTCCCTAGAGGTGGTCCAGCAAGGGCTGTTGGGGAGGAGACTGAGGCATCGAGTGAAAAGGAGGGCCATATTGCTTCGAGGAATCTCTGTCGAGTCTAAATGCCTGGCCACAGGAGGAATGCTTGCACACTACACCCTCTTCACACTGACAATCCACGAGCCGTGGTAACTGATGGTGGAGAACACCTAGTAATTATGTGAGTACCTTTGGGAATGCAGGTTTCCCAGCATGGTGGCTTTGGGTTCGGGCAGACCTAGGTTTGAATCTCCTCTTGGCCACTTCTGGTTATGAGACCTTAGAACACTCGCTTGACATCCTGCATCACTCAGCTCCTAGGTGCAGGCCCTGTGCTGGCACCAGGGCTTCACTGGTGAGTAGTGACAAGCTGTTCCTGTCCTTGGAGAGCTAACTGCCCTGCGTTCATCTCCTCTCTGTAAGACGGGAACAATTGCTACTGCTCTGTAGTGTGTTGTGAGGAATACGAGGACAATTACGTGGGGAGCTTGGGATCAACCAGAATGGGTTCCCTTTCCATTCTCTTCCTTGCAAGGAGCTCAAAGCTCTGGACATTGGCAGGAAACCATGGGTCCAGAAACCCTCGTGAGCCCTTGTGTGAAAACTGTCCCCGTCTTTCCTTCTAAAAGGTTACTGAGCTTCAGGCCTCCCATTGCTCCTTCCTAAACAGCAGCCCTGCCTCCAGGGCCTGCAGTCGGCTCATGTCCCCATCACCCACTAACTTCCCCCTTGCAGATCCTACCCATAATTTGGTGGCAATGGGTGTGCACAGATGGGTGGGGACATTGGTGGCAGTAGGGTGGTCACTTTTTCTTAGCAGGCAGAGCCCTTCTGTTTCTGTGGTCCTGGGTCCTGATTCTGCAGAGTTCTCGATGTCTCGGGGTGGGGTAACAAGTCTTCCAGGATTCAAGATCAGCCTGAACAAGTGGGTTTTCCACCCATTTCTCAAGGCTCATTCCAAATAGAAAGCATTGCCTTGTTTCTCTCTGTCCTCTGCATCACATAACCAAGCACTGTCAAGGGTCGGTCTCACTTTCTGTGTCACTCTGTCTCCCCAACAACAGTGTAAACCTCTAGGGCTGGGACCAGGCTTTCTGATTTTCTGAATGGATCATATTGTTTAGCTCCATTTGGGAAAGACAGTAGGTCCCCAATGAAAGCTCACTGTTTGATTCTTTTTCAACCTTCCTTTCACAAATCCCTTTGTTAGGTCCAGAGCAGGAGGGGTAAACAGCAAGTTAGCATTCATTCATTCAACCGACAATTGGCAAATGTCTCAAACCCGTGATTCACAAACTAATACCTGTCCACAGACATGCCTCATGTGGCTGACAATGATTTTTAAAAATATTATTGTAAATATTAAAAAACAACAACAGGAGATTTTATACAAAACTGAATTTCTGGGCTTTCTTAAGTATTCAGTTGAAATGAGTTGTGGCTGCCCCTTTTAGACAGGCCTGCCTTCTCCAGGTCACGGGAGTCCCCTCCTTTGGGTTACTGCCAGCCCCCATAGGCATTTGAGTTTAGTTTAAGAACTATTGACATCAATAATAATCCTGTGAAATTTTGAGCTTAGAGGCATCCAACTTCCTGGGTTTCTTTCCCTGACTCCCTGTAGGATGTGCTCCTCCAACCCAGTCCAGCCCAAGATTCTTTCTCCCTTTGACGCAACAAATCCGAATTCCCCCTGTGGGTGCCCACATCTCTCATGGGCCTTGCTGACAGCTCTGCTGGCCCAGGTCCCTGCCCAGCTTGCAGGGAACACTAGGTGGGCAGGTGTGTGCCCCAGTAGGGCACAGCTCCAGGTTCAGCCCAGAGGGCCCCAGCAGCTGTTCTCCATGTGTCAGTTCCCAGGCAGAGGAAGGCTGTTTGGAGAGACCACCCACTCAAAGGCTGAGCCACTTCTCGAGAACCTCCTTTCAAAAACGCCCTGGGAAGTGACCCTCCACTTGGCCTGGTGCAGAGACCTGAGTTTGCCCACGCTCTCTGGGCAGGAGAGACCATGCTGAGGTCCCGTTTCCTGCCCTCTGCAGGCCCAAATTTCAAAGCTGTCGATTCACTCTTCCTTCTCCTCCTGCCCGCCTCCCACCCGCCTCTCCTCCCCAACATTCTTTGCTTCTTGTTTATATTGCAGAAAACATCTGCGAGAGTAAATGACTGAGATGAAAGATCTTGGCAAAGAGCTATTTTTCTTTGCTTGGCTTAAAAGGGGGACAGATGAAGACTTCAGCCTCCTCCTCACCTCCCCCAGTGTGACTCTCTCCCCCACCTCCCTGAGAGGAGAGAAATGGGATCTGAATGGAGATGGACCAGAAGGTGGCCCAGCCGGCCCCAAGTCCCCAGGCAGGGGAGATTGTTTTTCCAGTGGAACAGGCTGGCCTGGAGGAAAAGGCTACACAGAGGGTGGAGGGAAAAAAGATCAGCATGCTTCTGCAGCTGGTTCTACACAGCATGTTTCCTGCCGGGTCTCCACTCTCTGCCCTCACTCTAGGCAGCATGGCCACCTCTGTCTGCGGCAGACCCTTTGTTCTGGGCTCCAAGATATGGAGGAGACACCAGCCCTCCAAACTCTCCTCCCTCTTGCTCTCCTCTCTTGGTGGTTGTGCAGTTTTGCAGGGAGTGACAGCCTGGGCTTTACATCTTCTCTCCCACTTTAGAGGAGCTGTGTGGATTTGGATAAGTTAGTAACTTTTCCGATCCTCAGTTTCTCCCTCTGTGAAATGGGGATAATGATAACTCCTTCACAGAGTTGTAGTGAGGATGGAATGATACAATAAACATGTTCCACACGGAACTTAGTATGTTATAAGTACTTAATAAATGGGGATGATGATGGTGGTGGTGATGGTAATGATGATGAAGATGATCTGATAGGATGTGGGGTGGGGGGGAGAGAGAAAGCTAATGCTGACTTTTTAGGTGCCTGTCTGAACTTCCATCTTCTCCTCTGTAGGTGGAGCTGGGTTCTTTCTGCCCTCCTCTTTCTAAAGGGATTGGGATGGTGAAGTAGCACCGAGCAACTACACCTGGTGCATCTGAGATGAAGGGTGATGGAGAATCCAGGCATTACCACCCTTGGCACAGTAAGGGCCTTTTGACTTCGCGTCTGTTGGCTCCCTGCCACTTGCCAGCTCTTCTGCCTGGTCAATGACATTTGTCATCTAGATGAACCCCTGGTGCCATGTACCACGAGGACAGGTTTGTCAGTGCTGGTTGGTGCTGCTAGTCCTGAGTCCCCAAATTTTGGTCCTACAGCTCTTGCTGATATGCTATGTAGTACTAGGCTTTCTAGGATACTGACTCAGAGGCTCCCACAGAAAAAGGCAGAGAATGTGGCTGCCCTCAGAAAACATCTTGGCGCGCTTGTCTTACCCCGTCTTACCTGCCCACCTGGCCCAGAACCTCACTGCCTTTCCACATTGCCTGACACTCCTCTTGGCCATGGGTTTCTTGGAAAGGGCAAAAACAGATCTTCAGAGGACACTCGTATCTGGGACCATGGCAAGGCAGTTGTGATTGGGGGAAAATTGTGAACAGATTCTTACCAGGATGGCACAGGGGACAGATAGGTTTTGACTCAGGCATAGGAAGAAGAAAAGCTGGCATACTGGCATGGCTGAGGAGGAAAGCAGCTGGCAACTGGGGACTGGGGCGGGAAACTTCCTTACAGCCACAGCATCGTCCAGCCTGGGTCCAGCAGGCTCGCCAACAAAATCCAGGGATGTTGGTCCAAAGAGGGCCAAGTTGGTAGGTACAAAGCAGAAGGTCCAAACTTGGAAGTCTGTCCTAAAGCTCCCAGACCTGCCCTGTCAAATCTTCTATGTGCCACGGAGAGGACCTTTTCCTGTTCTCAGGCCTCCTTGGTGGAGAAATACAGACCTAGGAAGGAAAAGGCTGGTTTTGTCTTCTCCTAAATTGGAAGCATAAAGCCCTCAGATGTATCTCTGCCAGCACTGTGCAGCACTGCCCGGGGAGGTTGGATGCACCCTGGCTGAAGCAACTCCCAGCTCATCTCTGCTCCTATGAGCTGGACCCCCGGGGCTTGGTGGCAGGCTACACAGAAGCCTGGCTCCCACTCAGCTCACTTAGGATTATTATTGATAAAGGGGAAACTGGGTTCCGAGAGGTCAAGCAACACAACCTAATCACACAATGGTAAGTCTAAGTTATAGTAAGGATATGAACCTTGGTCTGTGTGGCTTCAAAGCCCGTGTCCTCTCCCCACTAGACGCGCACTGTCCAATAGAAAGTTCTGTTAGACAGCGCTATGACTGGACTGAACTGACTCTCATCTTTTCTTGCTATGCTGTTTGAATCATTTTATTTGGTGACAAACTCATCTGTCCCCCAAACACCTATACCTACTCCCCCTACCATATCTGACCCCAAGGAATGGGCGAGAACATTCACCCCCTCTGAGAATGAATGAAAGTACTGCAGAGCAGAAGGACAAGTGCTCCATGAGGGCTAGGAGCTGAAAATTCACCTGTCTTCCCTGCTACCCTGCACCTTCTCTTCTGTGTCTGTGAAGAATTAGGGCCCAGCTGGTCCTGTCCAGGTTGGGGAGCCTTGGGGTCTAACTCCTTCACCCACTGAGGCAGGCCCAAAGGTCATGCTGCCAGCCTGCCGTCGCCCTTTCAATCACCTAGCTCTCTGAATAGGACCCTGTGAGCAAGCTTTGTATAAGAGCACAGGAGAAAGGGGCTCTGTTTGGGAGTCTGGGAGCTGCTCTGAGCCCCACACAGAGGCCAGTCCTGTGCAGCACTGCCCAGGGAGGTCGGGGCCCAGAGGGGGCAGTGAGCTCCAGCATCACACATCAGCCTTCCTGTGCTTATGCCGGCTCATGTGTGATAGACCATTATCTCTAGTTATCCTATTGGGAAAGGGGGAGAAAAAGAATATTAAGGTCCGACAAAGGTTCTTTGCCAAGGGGTTTTGTGCACAGTCTTACTGGAACCTCACAGCCACCCTCAGAGGTAGATGGGTCCCCTATCTCAATCCTCGTTGGTGGATTGAGATAACTGAGGCACATGGAGAAATTTGCCCTAGATCACTCAGCTAGACAGTGACAGAGGAAGAGGATGCCTGAAGCCAGGTGGACAGATCACCAGGTGTCTCATAGGAACTGAGGGTGATTTTTATCTGGATTTGTTCTGCTTGAGCCTATTTCTTTGGGTTCTCTGTTAACCGGGGCTCCCAGGAAGCAGGGACCTTGATATGTTCCTTGCTAAAATCCAGTGCCTGGACCATGCCTGACACTTAGAAGGCCCTCGACAGCATGAGATAGATGAATGAATGGCTGGGGTTGAAAGTAGGTGAATACATGGGGCAGTACTGTCACCTGGCTTTTGTCTGCTGTGAGGCAGTTACATGTCTCAGAGAAAAAGAGTTGATCCCAGAGCCTGGGAATGTACCATCTCTATCCTCTCCTTAACCAGACACCAGGACAGAAAGGAGGGACAAGACCAATTTGTAAAACCAGGCCTTTTGGAACAGTTTGTGCTCCCAGATCTTAGGAATGGTCTCCAACGTCCTCTCTGGCCCAGTAGCTCTGGCTGTTGGAAGCCAGAGGCTCTCTCCAGGGGCTGACTTCCGGTGCGGGCTCCCTGGCATGCCCAGGGCTGGGCAGAGACTGTGTAACTGGAGCAGGGCTGTGTGTCAGAGGGGACAAGCTGCACAAGAAGACCTCAGCCAGAATGAAATAAATCTGCCCATCCCCACCCCCTTGCCTGCCCTCTCCTCCGACCTGCACAGGTTTGCAATTCATCTGCCGTCTTCAAATGCTGTTCCTGCTATCAGATGATGAAAATGGAGATTCGTCTTGAAGAAAGAAAGAAGTAGCTTGCTTCCCCCATTCTGAGTCTATTTGAGCCCTTTCCCTCCCCCCTTGCCATGTGTTTCTGAAACCTGGGGCTGTTCCAAGTCCTAAATGTGCTGGAAAGTATATCCCTGAGCAGCTGCGAAACTGCTCAGGCTGCAGTGGCCTGGGGTGAATCAGAAACCAAGAGATAGGCAGGCTAACAAAGCAGCCTCTTGTTCCTGCACTGAGAGAGATCACCATCAGCACTGGGGCTCCTGGGAGTGTGGGGCAGTGAGCTCACACACACACGTATGCGTGCATGCACACACATACACATTCACTTATCTGCACACACATACCCACATACATCCACCATTTGCCTCCTGGTACCATTCACCCACCTTGCCCACACAGAATAAACAGTGGGGAGATGTGTTCCATAGCAAGCCTGAGGCCATCATGACTGGCCAGCTGGGCCAGTTTCTTTCTAAGTTGCCTCTATCCCAGGATCCTATTCTTTCCTTTCACACTAACTTAACTAGGTTAAGTTAGGAGGGGAGCTGTAGGGAAGGGTTTGCATGATGCCAAATGGAGTGGCACCGTCTCAGTTTCCCATTAAGCTGGGGGACCATGAAGGACAGTGGGACGCACAGCAAAGGGGCTTCTTGGGGCCTGAGAAGGTTTTGGGAAGCCTATTTGCAGACACCAGACACCCTGAAAAAAAAAAAAGGAATTTGCAGGCAAGTCTCAAAGCAGGCCCAGTCACGAGTTGGCAGCCGCTCAAGGCCGCGGTGGAGTCAGGGGGCCTTTCCATCAGGCCTGATTACAACCACTCACAATCCTGGCCAACTGCAAGCATTAAGTGCCAAGTACCTACGGGGGTCCGAACCACCCACAGAAGCTGCCCTATTCACACTCACCACATCCTGGAGAAGTGGGGGCGGTATCCTCCAACCACAAATGGACAAACTGAGGCTCAGAGCCACCTGACTGCCAGGCAGTGGCGGTGACAAAACTAGGAGCTCAGTTCCTTCACCGAATTCCTGCTGATTGAGTTGTTTCTACTACAGGATTCCCATGAGCCTGGTCTAAAGGCAGGTGAGAAAGAATTAACAAAAACACTCCCCAGTGTAAATGTAGCCCCCAAATCTCATTTTCCCATGAGAGGCAGGTGGAGCCTGAAACTCCAGAGTGTTTCCAGGATACAAAAAGGCCTCTCAACTCCAGGACTGATGCAAAAGGATTCCATCCACTCTGAAGCATCAGGGTCACCTCCAACTCTATTCTCTCTCTTCGTCCTCCATCTGCTGTGTGTGTGTCTCGTGGGTTCTGTCTCAACATCTCCTCCTTCCCCCTCTTCTCAAGCACCGCCACCTTAATTCAAACTCACATCATCTCCTCCTGAGCTACCGCCATAGCTTTCCCCTTCACCATGTTATCATGCCCAAAATGCATCTGTTCATGATGCTTCTCAGCTCGAAAATCTCCTTGTTTTCTCTTATCCCCAGGATCAAGTGCAAGCAACTTAGTCACACAAGACCCTTTATAAACTGAAGCCAGCCCCAATTTGTTGTCATCTCCTATTATTTCTCCCTAGGCACATTGAAATTGTCACCCCTGTGCCTTTGCACATGCTACTCCCTCTGCCTAGGGAACCTCTAACATTCTCTCTACCTGGAACACCGATATCCATCCTTCAGGACACAGCTCAAATGCCCTTGAACTCCATGCACAGTTCTGTGTCCATGCCTCTATTGTAGTGTTTCTTTGAACTGTAACCATCATTTTTATATTTGTCCAGCCCACTAGACCAGTGACTCTCAACCCTGGGGTAATGTAGCCTTTACGGTACATTTGACCATGTCTGGAGACATATTTGGTGCTACTGCATGTAGTGTATAAATTCCAGGGATTCTGCTAAACATCCTACAATACCCTGGGCAGCCCCCACAACAAAGAATGATCAGGCTCAAATGTCAATAGTGCCAAGGCTGAGACACTCTGCACTAGAATGCATGTCTTTTGAGGTGAATTTTCATTTATATCTTTTTGTCTCCAGTGCTTGGCCTAGAGAAGTGTCCAATAACTGGTTTTTGAATACATGAATGAACAGGCTGACAGTTTTATATACTTTCTACCTGCTTATGGATCACTTTGAGACCACCAAGTTAGAACTCAAGAAAGCTTACTGATAGTGAGCAAACTGATATTCTAACGGATGGAATAAAATGTGTCCATGAATCAAAATTTGCTTTCAATGTGGAAAAGGGCCAATATTATACCATTGGAGTGGATCTCAAGTTAGGTATGAACACACATCACTATGGCACTTCTTTTTTAATTGAGAAGTATCAGGTGAATTTCTCCAATACACTCACATAGTAGAAGTCAAACTCTTATTTGGCTGAAGACTCAAGGCCTGGCTCCGTGGCCTACACGGAACAAAGCCAGCTTGGAAATGGTACAGACAGCATCCATGAAAATGATTATAGCTCTGGGTGCCTAGACCTGAGGAACAGAGGCAAAATGAATTGATATTATTTAACCTCAAGGAAATGATGGCTGAGATGTGATCTAACAACTATTTTCCACAGGAGATTGCTAAGCAAAGAGAGTGACCAGCTGCTTTTTGGAGCCCAGGATCCAAGAAGGAGAAGCCGATAAGGGGTATGGAGGTTAAATACTTTCTGGACAGAGCAAGGAAGTGAAGGGATGGCAAAGACTCATGGAAGCTCACTGCAGAGTCAGAGAGGACTCTGTATTTCTTGCCCCTTCCTTAGATTATATCCCTACTTCACAACTAGCACCATTGGAGAGCTGGGGAGAGGGCTGTCCAGGTGTCAGGCCTTGCTTCTAGAACTTTCCTATGAATTGAGAAAGCAGGAAAGACAAAAAGAGCCTGGGAGGCAGAGGGTGGGAGTTTCAGGGAGAAAAAAAAAGGTGAGAAAGAAGAGAAAGCAAGCGCAAAGAGGCAGCTGGAAAGACATCAGGAAAATGTCGAGGCCTGAGCATCTGGAAAACAGACCGGGGGCTATATTTAGACTGCCATGACTTGCAATAATTTGTGCTAGGGGGAAAAAGGGAAATGTGAAGTTGGCGTCGTTTTGAAAAGGGAATGAGTTATAAGAAAAGAATGGCTTGATGGGGAGAGCAGTGTGAAGCCTCAGTCTTTGGATCTTAGGAAAGGGCGTCTAAACAGAGCAGGCCGTCAAGAGTGAGCGATTGTGTTTATTCAGCCTAATGCAGCTCATGCCCCTGTCCCCAGACAAGCCCTGTGTTCCCAGCCAGGAATGTGGGTGCATTCCTGGGCATGCCAGGTGGCCTGTGTGCCATAGCACCAAGACGTGTCCACCATGATGCAGGGTGCTTTCTGGAGAAGTGAGGGCTGAGCCAGGGTCTCTGCATGGGGGTTTGGGGCTACGTGAGGAGCACTCTGCAAATCCTAGGAATTTGTATACATTGCCGAGGCCTTTCTCCAACTGGATTATAAATAGAGAATTAGTTCAAAGGCAGGCAGCCTTTTAAAGAGATGGTGCCAAGTGAAGCCTGCAAACCAAATACAGTAAAACCTCCTTAAGGCCCTGTTGGTTTATTCCAAATAGCATATAAGTCAAAGCAACAGCATTTCCCTGGCTGAGTAGGTGCCCTATTTTCCTTTAGAGAAAAGTCTAGAGAGTCCAAATGGAGCAATAGTAAAACCTCATTTATCCAGAAAGAAATATGTTATTCTGGGTAGTGGAGCTTCTTAGCTAGCTAAAGATTTGCCCATTAAAATATCATATTTAAAAATTTAATTATTTTGGATGAAAGTTTATCTAAAAAAAAGTCATATACATCCTAGGTTTTAAGATAGAATATATGGATCTTAATTTAACATTTTTACTCTGCTTAGGCTCATTTTTATAAACTCAATTACTGTGCTATTATTCCAGTAGTGCTGAAACCTTTGAGATATGTGTGGCCATTTGTCTCTATTCCAAGTTGCTTCATATCACTATGCGTTTGGGGTTTCTAGGTCTACTCTTTAACCAGGGATTATTCTTCTTTACCTGTAGCGACCTTATGACCTAACTTCTTTTAGTCTGTTCTGAGTTGAGAAACCAGATATGCAAACACGTTAAAATTCTGTGCAAACAAAATGTAGATAGATTATGAGTGAGAAACTTAGGTTTTTCTATTCCCATAGGGTCAGCCTTTCTTAGAAGGCAATAGTTCATCTAGCCCTCTGGGGACAGTTGTTTTGAATTATATGCTACTTTAAATAAACCAATATGAGCCTATGCAGATAATTTTGGCTGCTTAGACGTCACTTGGCGCATCTCCAGGTTCTGGTCTGATTTTAGATAGCGAGGTGTCTGGGAAGTTATATTTTGGGTAGATGAAACCTTATTCTAATTTGAAATATATATTCTCAAAGTCCTTCCATTTGAGGTAATTGAGGTAACTGTTTTTTGTTTTTTGTTTTTTGGGTTTTTTTTTTTGGTAGTGTGATTAAACCCAGAACAGGAAAAAGACCATAAATAATGACCCCACCCACTTGTTCATTAATGTCTCATTTTCTATGTCCTGGAAGATGATAGAGATTTCTGGGCAGGATACTGAGCAGAAGAGCCACCCACATGTAGCATCAAAGAATAGGAGGATAGTGAATCAAAAGTATTGGATTGTATGTTGGTTCAGGGAAGCTGGTAGAAACTGGATAATCAAAATGGATGAAAACAGGCCAAGCCAACCTGGAAGGCCAAGATTCTTGGGTTGTTTTTGGCATCTTCTAGTTAAGCAGTGAAACTCTGTCTGTAGTTAATCAGATTTGCTGCTTTGTAAATTCCTCAAATGGCTGATTGCCCATCAGCAAAGATCAGACATTACTAACAATGAAATTAGGCACCAGCAGGAGAAGTGACTTTATATTCTCCTAGGCCAACAGGCCAAGAGGTGACTCTGGGTGGGTGGAGGGGAGGAGGGCCTGTAGGCCAGGCCACTGCCTGCAGCCCTCTGTCAGCATGCCTCACAGCAGGAGGAGACTCACTTTATTTCAAAGGGTGTCCTGAGAGGCATGTTTACAACTTACTCCTGTAGAAGAGCCCGAGTTCGAACTTATTTCATTCTCATATCAGAATCAGATTAGTAGGCAGTTGTTCCCTTTGCTGAAGATATTCGTCGTGGGCAGTCTGCCCACATGCTGATCTGAAGGATATCTGCCTTAAATAGCCATGTTCTGGAGCACATGCCCCATGTCCCTTCTGCATATGACCAGGTGTGGGCACCTGACCCCAGGGTGACCCACTTGTTGGTGACCCACCAATGATGAGCAATGATTGGGGTTGCCTAGCTCAAAAAGATGAGCTAGGGTAAATAAATCTTTCCAGGAGAATCTAGAATTGAAAATGGATAGACTAAGTTAATTGGCAATGGACAACAAAGTTGAAATGTAGCTATGGAGTGGAGAATCATGATGTCCATCTGTAAGCTGATCTTCTGGTGAAGTGGAAGGTGGGAGTAAGAAGAAGAGAGCAGAAGTTCAGAGATAGAACTTGCAGAACATAAAGCTGCTTAGAGAGAGATGTCTAAACTCCCAGCAGCTTGTCTGTTCCCATGAATCCTGGCTACACTTACGTTTCTGGCTGTGGATTCTATGAGCTAGCTTGAGCACGTCTCTTATTTTTTGCAACAAAGAGACCTTAATCTAAGGCTGCCACAATCTCTATAAAACAGTTGCTCAAATGCCAGGAGCTGGAGGCTACATCCATCTTATTATGTCCTTCTCTAGTTTGAGGAATTCCACATCTTGAATTTTTTCTCAGAGGACCCATTTTCCAAGGCTTTAATCCTTATGTGGTCTTACTCTGATCCCTCCTAAAGATTTCCAAATCCTTCATGTTCCATTGCTCTGACTGGTGCCAGTGTTGCCCCTGGGGACAGCCAGGATTGATTGTAATGCACACTGCGCTTCTGGTCGTCAACCTTAAAACTGCACTCTGTTTGATTTCCTAATGACAGAGCTGTCCTGCTGACTGACACGCAAATCTGCTTCTCACCTAACCCGAAACCCCCCTAGGGTCATCACTGTTACAAAATGTCAGTGCAGGAAGGGGCTTGGAGGTCATCTAGCTCAACCCCATCATTTTAGTAATGAAGAAACTGTGTCCCAAAGAGGCTACATAACTTGCCCAAGGTCAGGCAAAGTTGAATAACTTGCTTTTCTTTCAGTGTGTGTGTGTGTGTGTGTGTGTGTGTGTGTGTGTGTGTGTGCGCGCGCGCGTTGCCATTCTTGAGCTTTATCCCACTAGGTTAAAAATTCTTCTTCAAACTTCAGAGGGCATTTTGAATTGTGCATATACAAATTCAGATGTGTTATTTGTGGTCCTCAGTGACTGATGGACATGAATGTACAGATGTACCACAGAACTCTATACTTCCTGGGTTGAAGAAATCCACAACTATCTCACAAATACTTATCTTCTTGATGACTGGTTTCTAAAGTAGGGCATGTGCAAGCTGATTCATTGGGATAAGGGGAAAAGATGAGAATGTCTAAGTTTATTAAAAAATTAATTTATTGTATTTCACTTATATATATTTTGGAGTCCTCAAATTTTTGTTAATAGGCATGTACAATTAAGATCGACACATAGTTCAATTTCAGAGATGTTGTTTACAAAAACACCATATAATATAATGTGGTGGGGAGTGTGTGTATTCATCCTAATTCTGCCTCACACAATTCCATGAAGCAAGTAGTACTTGTACTTTAAAATGAAAAACTCATAAAGAAAAAAAATCATACAATAACCTAAATTGGTTCTACAAAATACATTTAATAAAGTTAATTAATTATTTCTTATTTTCTTTTAAAAAAATATCTCTTAGAATCATAAGAAGAAACAATCATCTTTTTAACATGAAGATGTATTTTTTTTATACTAAATCAAAAACCCAGGCTACTTTTAATGGCTATTTTTAATTTAATAACATTAGATGCGTTCTTATTAAAGGTAGAATAAAATAAAGATGTCAGCTATTACTTTTACTATATAGTTTTAGTATATAATAATCATTTTGTTGATTCTTCCAATGTAATAAGACATGATATAGCAATGAGAGGTAAAACTCTTTAAAGAGAGATGAATACAATTTAGTTTTAGTAAAATAGGTTAATGTAAGACTCATATATAAAATCCAACACTGAAGCAAATTATGTCAATTTTCTTCAATGATCCAAGAATAAATAGATAGAATTTCCCTTATATTTAAAATTTTAATGCTGGAAAAGATCTTAAATATGTATCTTTCTCACAGAAGATGTTCAATAAATATAATCAGTGGGTACATGAATGATTAAATGACATGAATAAGATCACTTTTAAGAAAAAATGGATTTCTTTATGATTAAGACTCAGAAGCACCACACATTATTAAGGAAGGAAGAATTTTATTCAGCAGATAGAACTGAGATAAATTAGAGATTTGACAGAAAAATTAATTTAGAAATTCATTGCACATCATTTCCAAATAAACTCCATATGGTTTAAAGAGTTAAATGTAAAAAGCAATAAAAAATACCCACAGATTTCTAGAAGAAAATATAGGTGAATGGATATACCTAATCTCTAGATGAGGAGGAATTCTAGACTGAAAGTAATGAAAGAATTGTGAAAGAACTAGAGTTTTGACTACATAAAATGTTTAAATGTCTTCATTTTGGAAAATAATAGAAGCCTAATTAAAAGACAAACAACAAGTGGGAGAAATATTTGCAACAAAATGTTAGAGACACAAGGATATTGTCCTTTAAGAGCTCATGTAGTTTGACAAGAAAAACAAAAAGATAAATGAGTGAAATACAGGAACACATAGTTTATATAAAAGGAAGTGCAGAAGGCCAACCTTTAAAAAAAAGGGTCAGTTTCATCGATAATCAGAGCTTTATGAATGATCATGTTCTACCTACCAAAGGAGCAAAGTTCTGTTTATTTTTAAATGAAATAACTCAAAGCTGCTACTTTTGTCGGGATATAGACATTTTCACTTACTGTTGGGGACAGAAAACTAGCACCACTTTACTGAAATGACCTTTGGTCATGTGCATCCAGATCCTTAAAAATGTTAATCAACTTTGATCCATTAATTCCACTCCTGAGAATTCTACCTGTGGTAAGTTTGCCAGGTTTGGCAAATAAAAATATAAACACTGAGTTAAAGCTGAATTTCAGATATACAATGAATGAATACTTTTTAAAAAATAAGTTTGTCTCTGGCAATGTTTTGGTCAACTTATATTAAAAAAAATTATTCATTGTTTATCTAAAATGCCAATTTAACCAAGCATCCTATATATCATCTGCCAATCCTTGCTTATGGAAATAATGTAAAATGCAGCAAAGATTTATGCACAAGTCTTTGTTGCAATTTTATTTATAATAGAAAAAATATTAAAATAAAAAAATCTTAAATTTCTAACAACAGGAAAATGGGAGAGGGTTTCGTATCTGACATTTTTAATGACAACACTTAAAATATAATGTAAACTTAAAAAAACAAGCAGGCACCTCACACCCATTAGGATGGTTACTATCAAAAACAAACAAACAGAAAATAACGAATGTTGGGGAGGATGTGGAGAAGAAAGCGGAACACTTGTCTGCTGTCGGTGGAAATATAAAACACATAGCCAATATGGAAAACAGTATGGAAGTTCCTCAAAAAATTAAAAATAGAATTACCATATGAGCCAGCAATTCCACTTCTGGGTATATACCCAAAAGAATTGAATGCATGGTTTTAAAGAGATATTTGTACATCCATGTTCATAGCAACGTTAGGTTAGTCACAATAGCTACAACGTAGAAGCAAACCACCTGTCTACTGACAGATGAACGGATAAGCAAAATGTGGCATACACCTACAATGGAATATTATTCAGCCTTAGAACGAAAGGAAATTCTGACACATGCTACAACATGGGTGAACTTTGAAGACATTATGCCAAATGAAATAAGCCAGACACAAAAGACAAATACTGTATGATTCCACTTACATGGAATATTTAGAGTAGTCAAAATCACAGAGACAGAAAGTGGCATGATGGTTGCCTGGGGTTGAGGGGGGAGGAGGCAATGTAGAGTTATTACTTAATGATACAGAGTTTCAGGTTTGCAAGATAAAGAGTTCTGATGCTTAGCTGTACAACAATGTGAATGTACTTAACACCACTGAACTGTACACTTAAAAAATATTTAGATGATAAATTTTATGTGTATTTACTACAACAAAAATATCTGGGAAAAGGAAGCGAGGTCAAAGTACATAAAACAATACACACAGGAGAGTAATAAGAGATGTCAACAGTGACTCTCTTGGAGTACTTACATTATGAGTTATATTTATTCTCTTCTTTATATAGTCCTGTATTTTCTAAATTCTCTATAATGAGCACATAAAATCTTTTTCAGGTAGTGGTGCTAATTAAGTAAATAAAAATAAAACCAAAACCAACCAGGAGGTGGTGAAATCTGCACTGCACTACTGATGTTTGATGATATATCTAGGAGAGTCTGAACTAATGACACCCTGAGGTTAGATGGGAAATAGAGTTGGAGGTGACACTTCTAACACATCCTTGCTCAGAGATTCAATAAGGAGGACAACTCTCATGGTGGTTTGTGGGCTTCACAAAGCAGCAGTGGACTCTGTTTCTAGGAAGGGCTGCAGAAAGGTGTCTGGAGAAAAGATGCTACAGATGGTTCTTATATGGTCTCACAGGGAAGGATTCTGAGGTTCCCTCAGAGGGACAGAGAAGTGGCAGAAAGAGGTCGGTCCTATGGTCACATGACCAGGAACAGGAACCACAGCAAGGTCCTGGGCACCAGAGAGGGGCAGACCCCATAGTCCTGCATAACCCTCCCTCATCTCTGAGAACTTAGGGGCAACCTTCATGTCTGAGCACTAAGTAAGTGCTCACTGCATGGGTTACAATGAACAGGTAAATGCTTGTTTACAGGATGCCAGTGGTGCCCAGGGCAAGCCCAAAACAAGGCCTGGGAAGAGGAAGGGAGGAAAGAAAAACACGGGCAGAGGAAAGAAGAGATGGAGATGGTATGGGCTGTGTGAGTCAGGTGAATGGCAAAGTGCCCCCTCAACAAAGGATAGGCTGCCCTGGGAAAGGCTGTTGACAGACACTGGGAGAAGCAGTCAAAAGTGGAAGCCAGAGATGATGGCTTACTGGAGCCAGTGTCTTCTCCCACCCAGAGAGAGGCCCTCCCCACAGTTTACATCTCAGCTGCTTGCTCCTGGGAACCAGCAAAGCTCTGTCCAGGGGGAAGCTGGGACCTGATGCTGTAGTGTTTGAGGCAGAGTCTTCGAGGAGGGGTGGATGGTCCTTTCAAACCTTCCAGAAAAGGGAAGACACAGGGCTGGTCTGGTTTTCCAGCATTAATGCGGTTAGCATTATAGTGTTTTACATGAGTTATATGTTCTGAATTTGTTTGTCCCTTCCTCAGAGGTGCAGGATTAAAGAAGAAATAAAAAGCAGGAAAAGAAAGTGATGCTATCATCCATCTGTGACCATTTCTTTTCTCCTCTCTTGGAAATGAGAAAATACAATGGCCTTGTTAAACCACTTTCTTATTTGAGACTGATCTGGTTTAATCTTTATTCCCCTGATGCTCTCACCCTTCTCTGGACTCCCCTTCTCTCTGTAGCCCCCAGAGCAATGCTGACAATAAAGATGCTTGTCATTTATAGCCATCATGGCCATGTACATCTGCTGGGCTCCTTCATCTGCTGCCTTCTCAACAGCCTCAAACTCACCAATTCCCAAATGAAGTCCTCTTCCCCCTAGACCTGCACTCATCTGGCCTCAGTGACAGGTAGAGGCATCACCACTCCAAGGCAGAGAGTAGGAGTCATCCTCTCAGCCTCCTTTACCTCACCTCTCATATGAAAATTGTCCCCATGTCCCTCCATGTCACCCCCTTGATGTTTCTCAATTATCATCTCTGGCTTTGGGTTAGAATCCTTTGCTCTGCCCCTTACGACGTATGTGAACACTGGTGAGTTACTGACTCTCTGAGTCTCAGTTCCCTATTTATAAAATAGACAATGTATTGTCACAGGGCTGGCACATGGTACATATGCAGTTCTTGGTAGGCATGGTGATAAGCCATCATTGTTACCTCAGTGCTCTGCAGACCTTCACCGTCTCGTATCTGAATCATGTCTTGGGCTTCCTTGCCTCTAGTCTCCTCTCCTCAAATCTCTCCTCCAAATGGCAACCAGGCTGAGCTCACAAGAATGCACATGGGACCATTATCAGTTTCCTGATTAAAGCCCTTGAGGGTTACCTGTTGCTCACAGGACGGGTCCCTTAGCACAATGGATAGTCTCCAAGTTCAGGATCATGCCTACATTCCCCACATCATCGCCCATCCCTTTGACTTCAATTTTATGGTCAGGGACACTGAACTCTGAGATTCGCACCTCACCTGCATCCCAGCACCTGCTCCAACACACACATGGTGCTGCTGTTTATCTCTGCTCCTTTGCTCAGTTCTGGAACATTCCAGCCAGTCATCACAGAACGCTTCTCTACTAAGAGCCGGCTGGTCACCTCCCCCACCAAGCCAGGGGTGGGTCTCCCTTTCTAGAAATAGCTCTTTACTGCATTTACCATGTTGTGTTTTAAGGATCTGCTTCTATGTTTGTTGGCCCTACCAGAGTACAAGCTTCTTGAAGGCAGGAATTTCGTTTGGGGCCTTTGAATACCCAACACCTAATAAGGTGCCTGGCCCTCAGTAGGTGCACAATAAATGTTTGCTATGTGAATAACTGTGTTCTGGCACCGAGCAAAGCACTTTACAAAGCAGATTACTTCTAATCTGTACAAGCAGCTTGAAAAGTAGATACCAGTATGCCATTGAATAGATGAGGAAAATAAGGCTGAGAGAAGTTAAGGTTTTGCTCGAGGTCAAGGTGGCAACGCCTGGCTTCAGGCCCAGATCTTCTAACTCCAAAGTCTATATTCCTGCTGTTGCCCCAGAGCGAGTCCCTGGACAGGTATCTCTTTTAGGACCCCATTGGATATTTGGAAGTGAAGTTAATGTCCTACCAGGAAGCCATGCACAGCTGTTTCAAGAATGTGCTAGGGAATCATTGCTGGCTGCTCCCAAAGCCCTGAAACCAGTCTCTGCCCACCTCTACCCCAGGCCTTGAAGGACTCATATTGAAGGGATTTTTCTCTGTACCCCATTCCCATGAAGCCTCTGCAGAACTGACGGAATCTCTCTCTTTCTCCTCAAGCTGCTTCTTTTGATTCCTTTCTCTGGCTTCTCTTCCCACTAACTCCTAACTGTAGACACTCTCCCCGCTAAATAGAAAAGAGTTTTATTTCTTTTGCTGACATATTCTTTCATATCTTGGTCCCTGTCCTTGTCCTTGGCAGAGATAACTACCACATTGTCTTGCTCCCGGAGATGCGTGGCCGGCCAGGGACCACTCATTCGGGCCCCCTGTATGTGGGTGGGGCCATGTGACTGAGTTCTGGCCAATGGTATGCCTGCCTGGCTTGTGAAAACCTCCTATTAGATCCTCCACATTTTTCTGTGCCAGATGAATGTTAATTGCAGGGTGACCCCCCAGAGCCACATGTTGAAGATGGCAGAGCCCCACCCCTTCAACCCTCTGCCAAGTTAACTTTAAGTGAGCAAAAATCAAACTTCTACTTGTATCAGAAGTTTGGGAGTCTGTTGCAGCAGCTAACATGCCTTAACTAATTCAGACTCTCACTAATCTTGGTGGTCCTGGGCTCTCCCCACTCTAAGGGGCTCCCCATTTCACTCTACCCTATACCTCATTGCCAAACCAACCTTCATTTAATCTATCTGGGTGGTGTTGCCGCCTTCCCTCCAACTCTTCGATGGCTCCCCTTTGTCTACAGACTCAAGGACAAGCTTCTGGAAAACACATGGAGACCCTGGGCTCCAAGCCCCTTCCTCACCATTTACTCTTTTTCACGTTCTTTCACTCTTGTCAAATCTGAACACTCTGACCAGCCTAAATATATACTGCCTACTCTCATCTCTGCTTCTTGTTGTTTTCTTTCCAACTTTGTCCAAATCTTCCCATTTAAAATTCTTCCTTCTCTAAGAAGGACTTTTCCAGTCCTTCAGCCACGTGGAAAGACTCCTCTCAAAAAGCTTCCAGCCCATGCTTGTCTCTCATGTGGGGTCTATCAGTTGTCACACTGCACTATAGTGATGTGTGCCCATCCCACTGGACTGCTGGCTCCCTGAGCACAGGCTTGGGTCTTTTTTGTCCCTACCAGGACAGGCAAAACCCTGGTACAAAGTGGGGACCAGCTTCCCACCCCTCACCCAGCAATACTCTTTCTTCCTTGAGGATGAGGCCAGGGAATTGCTGAGTATACACAAGCAGTTCATCTATCTTCTTTCTCCCAACACACTGAGAGAGCTAACTCTGTGACCTTTTCCATCTGTGGATTCCAATCTCTCTCTCTCTCTCTCTCTCTCTCTCTCTCTCTCTCTAGACAGGGGTCTTGGAGCTTGCTTGGAGGCCTGGCTGGGCTGGGAAGAAGTTGGCTGCTCCATTACATTTAGGCTAGCAGAGACATCAATCGAAGGCCCTTTAAAAATAAAGTCCTGTTTCAGCTGCATCCCCAAGCATATTGCCACCCACTCTTGTAACAAGAAGCTTATTTGCTTCCTCTGGGTCCCTAGTCTCAATTACAGACCCTTCACATGGCCCACACCTGTGTGAATGTGTGTTAGGTTGTCAGCAAACAATTGCTCTCCCTGCCCCAGTTCGAAGGAGGATTTCTCCTCTCTTCCTGGCCTTCTTCAGGAGAACTTGCAACCTCTGTTGAGGCCCCTTCTCTCTCAAACTAGCCAGAAGCAAATTTTGTTGATGGAGAAGATACTTCCTCGTCCTGAGTTTCTGAGTTCTTCCTGGAACATGAAGGCCATCTTCGTGGCTATGAGAAGAAGCAAACAGAAGACAAAGACAAAAGACGAAGCAGAAAGCAGGGTTTGTAGTTGTGCTAGAATCTGTGAGGGTGGCCTCTGAATGAATGCTCCTAGTGGGCAGCCTGTGCATGTGAATGCGCGTGCATGTGTGTGTGTGTGTAAGTATGTATGTATGTGCGTGTAACACACCAGGGATGTATAAGAAGCAGCACACAGGAATGCTGGGCCAACCCTTACTACTCCTTGCCTTGGCTACTGCAGCCCTGGTTCTTTTCCATCCCCACTGATGAAACGCTTCTTTATGTCTTATTCACATCCTGTCTTGACTACCACAATTGTCTCCTTGCCGGGCCCACATGTCTCTCATCACCAATGGGATCCAAATGTTGCTGACAAAATAATCTCACATTCCTTCATTTTTTCAACTTCTTCTCTGTCTCCCATTACTAGGGGAATCACACACACAGACCACCATCTCTCTGCTTCTTCACATCCCTTTCGCCACCCTACACCACCTCTCTCTGTCTTTTCTACCAGCTCCTTCTCCTCTTCTTCTGTTTCTAAGATCACAGCTCTTTTGAGCCTGCTCAATACTCCTGGCATGACTTCCTAGTACTATTTATTCAGCCAGCAATTGTTTATTAAGAATGACAGGCACTTTTTAGGCACTGGGGTGCAGGAAGAACAACATGGAGGACAGCAGTCAACAAAGCAAAATAAAATAAGATGTCTGAATTATAAGTACTATGAGGAAAAGTAAAGCAGAGAGAGGGGCCAAAGAGCAGCTCTTCCACAGAAAGGGTGGTTGCGCAGGCCTACCCACGGAGGCCTGGAGCCTGCTCCCCACCTTCTTCCATTCGGGGCTCAGAGCCAGCATCTCTAACATACTCTTGCTTTGCCAGTGGCCTCCCTTCCCATCCTTCTCTGTGTTTGTGTCATGTTTATCTTGATCTTAAGAGCAGGGGAAGCTCTGGGCATAACTCTGCTGCAGCAGGAGACCTGCTACATTATTAACTCATTACATACTTGCTGTGGGCAGAAAGAAACAAGCACATGCACACAAATTGCTAAACATAGATCCAGTCCTCTTCCGTTTCTCTGTCCAGAACACAAACGGTCATTTAAATGGAGTGAACGAAGAGTGGGAGCTCTGCCTAAGTGTCCTGTCAACTTTTGAATTGTGTCACCCCTTGCCTGGAACCAGGGAGCATCTATTGGCATTGGTGACCCAAATCTGGCTCTGCCTACTCTAGCCAGCACCCCGCCCCCTCTTCAGACAAAGTTCAGCAGAGCTCACTGCTTAGATGCTGGATGCCAATCAGCACCGTCTTTGCTTTTACACAGGCTACAGGAAAAACACCAAGTGATAGAGGCTTCAATAAACAATTTTATTAGCAAGTGAAATGACGAACATGAAATAGCAGCAATAAAACTTGCTGCCACTTAAACAAAAAAAGTCGTATGTGTATGTGTGTGTGTTCCTTCCTGGAAGGGGAAAGGCTAGGAGAGGTAGGAAGATGAAGTCTAGGTCTCGGTTTAGACTGCGAATAAAGTTGTGGATTGCTCATCTTTTCGCAGGGGCTCTCTCTGGTAGCCAGATCCAGGCTACCCCAGGTTTCTTTTCCTGGTCTGTCTAGCTCCTCCCCGCCCAAGACAATAGCCACTAGCCACTACAGAACACTTGGAATGTGTTAGTCTGAAGCGATATACGCTATAAGTGTAAAACATGCACTGGATTTTGAAGAGTAAGTACAAAAAAGCGAATATGAATAGCTCTCTCAGAACTTTTTTATTGATTCCATGTTAAAGTGATATTTTGGGGCTACATAGACTGTATTATTACATTAATTTTAATAAATAAATATTATATAAGTAATCATAGTTATAAATGAAATGTATTCTTAAAATTAATTTTACATGTTCATTTTTACCTTTCTAAGGTGGCTATTAAAAGAATAAATTTGCATCTGGGCTTGCATTTGCATTTGTGGCTTGATTTACATTTCTATGGAAAAGCACTGGTCTAGCGTCAGGTCTCTGGTTTTTAAAATGTTGTTTGTTTACTTTGCTCTATGAAAATCTAATGCAGAACTCCACTATATAAAGCAGATAAAAGTGGAGCTGTCCAGGTGGATGAGAGGCATATTTGTAGGCAGCGGAGGTCGGGGTGCATGGTGGGGAACTGGGAGTGCAGGAGGGACCTTATCTATTATCAGAGCCTGGTCTGGCTCATTTATTATTGGATTGGATGGTGCGTTCATTTGAAATCGTGGGGAAAATACTCGGAGGAGGCCCCCATTCAATCATCCTAAGTGGAATCTGATCGTTATCTTGGGATAAACATTCCAAATGGAAGGTGAGTGCTGGGAGATAAGAAAGATAAGGAAACCATATGGCCCTGTCAGGAGGCACCCAGGGCCTTATTCTTGAAAGGATTAATGAGTCCAAAGTGTGTATGGTGAGGGATCATCTCGGTTCTGTTTTGTGGAGTCAGAAGCTCCAAAGCCCCAAATATTCTGGAAGGTGAACTATACTGAGGGAGGGAGGATTGGAACTCGAAACCCTCATTTGCCTTTCCTGGGTTCTTCACCCATCTGTCCATCTCTCTTCACAACCAAGCCCTTAAGACTGGTGGAAATAGACCCCCAATCTCTAAACTGCACTCACTATCCCAGGCCTTCAGGGTTTGGAGTTTGGGATCCAGATGCCTTCTCTCACCCCCACCCCACTACCACCTTAATCTAGCAAAATTTCCAGAGACTCCACCTCTGCCTCCCTCACCTCCCCCACTACCTATTGGTGGCCCCCAGGGTGGTTACACAGGGGAGAGGGGCTTTCCTGTCAGGAGTGGGGTTTTGGTGGGCCTGCTGGGCCACGTGGAAGTGGAGTGTTGCTTGCCATGGGGGAGGGCAGGTAATAGGAGCCCTGGAGAAAGGGATCTGGGTCTGAGGGGAGGGGAAGGCAAAGGCAATGGGCTTTTGAGCATGTTCTCTCCTCCCCTACGTCACAAAGCACTTCATCCTTCATTCCTCTGGCTGTGCTGGTCTTACACAGCTGTTCTCTGACCTACAGCTGGAGTCTGTCGAAGGCATCTAGTTTAGGTGCAAAAGTGGGTGCTCAAAGGAGGGAGGGTGGCTTCAGGGTGGTGTGACAGTGGTAAAAATAAGAATAATACAAAGAATAACTAGCTTTGACCGAGGGCTCATTTTGTGCCAGTGCCTACACTGATTGTCTCAGTAAATCCGTAACAGCTCTACAAGATAAGTGTCATTTTACCAAGGAGGAAACTGAGGCTCAGAGAGGCTAAGTCACTTGCCCAAGGATGTACAGTAACAGCTAGGGCCAAGAGTAAAACCTAAGAGGCTGAACCTTGGAGCCCAAGTTCTTGATGCAGACAGGGACCCAGAACATAGTTATTCTTCTCAGACTTTGGTAGCTTGGTCAGTGATAAGCACTTATAAGAGACCCTCCTGCCCACATTTTGGACAGCCCCAAAGTGACATAGGCAGTTGCACCTGGCTGCCAACCAAGCGAGCCTGAGCTGTGGCTTCATACCTTGCTTGTTGGAACAATCCAAGCCTACTGTTATCCAATGAGCTCTGACCGAGAGAGGCCACCGCCTTGTCCCCAATTCCCAGCATGGTCATATCTTAGGGAGAGAACAATCCGGGTGCATGTGGGGTGACAGGGGTCCTACAAAGTTCCAGCCACAGACTTCCCTACCTCAGGCTGGCCCTGGTTGATTGCCTGGGTTTGGGGCTTTTCTGTGCTCTGAGCACATCTAAACATTTGGAGAAAAACAAGAAAGTGAACAATAGAGTCTTGTGGGCTAGAGGACAGGGCTGACTTCCCCCTGGGACTCAGCACTGTTCATAAACTGCCCCAGCTGCACTCTCACAGTTAGGATGTCACTAGAGCCTGGCTGAATGGCAGCCTTGTCCTCGCTGGGGGCCGGCTGCTGGCTCCTTTTATATATGGTTGGGGGCATGCAAATGCCAGTGGGGGAGATGTGCGTTTAGGAGGAAGGCATGTTTTCCTGCCTGAATTTAGGGAAATCACACAGTAAAGATACATCTGAGCCTTGGCATTATGGCTCTGCCAAGTCACCCCCGACAAATGTGTCCTGATCCGAGCTGTTTGCCCTACAGGAAAACAATCAGCTTTCCATCAGGTGGACTCTGGGTATTGCCCCAGAGAGCTCAAGCTCTGAAGGACCTGAGAGCAAGTGGGAGATCTGGTGCTGAGATCAGTTTGGACAGTTGGAGATGGCCATGGTGTCTTGAGAAAGATGCTCGCTGGGCATCATGCTGGGTGGGATGGGAGGTGAGCCAATGATGGGCTGCTCTGAGCTGCCCCTCCTTTACCATCCCAAAGCTTTTCATCTTTCATTGTCACAGCCAACGACAGCAGGATAGGGTGTTTTAGGCCAAGAGTCAGTGGGTGGAAGGGCGCTTAGACCTCCTTCTCACTCACAGCTAACCCAGTGATGCTCACTGAGACCCAGTCAGGCTAAATTCCCCAATCAGGTGCTCCCCACATCTATATCCCGGACCCCCAGGCAACTGCGCGGGGCCGCCCCGAGTGTGCCCGTCTGGACAGCCTCCCTGGACAGGGCTGGAGCGTTTCTGCAGAGGCCGTTCAGACATCACATCACAGTCCCAGACGGCCGTGCGGTTCTTGCTCTCCCTTGGCTGCCTTCCCTGGGAAGTGCTTTGGATCAGATAGCATTTCTGGGCTGTTTTTGCCTGAGGAAAGTGGTAAGAATTCAGCGAGAACTGCATGGTTGAAGTGAAAGTCAGTGGATTTACTTACTAAAAGTATTTGTAAAACGGTACAGGGGGTGTGAAGGACAGTATTGCAGGTGGGATCTGAAAACACTGGTGTGGGCAATGAGTCCCCCAGATGAGGGCACCGTAGGGGCAAAGGAACAGAAATTTAGATACAAATGGTTTGGCTTCTGGGGAATAAAGAAAGAGTTTTTCAGTGTCTAAGAAGTTCAAAATGGCTGTGCAAGGTCACACCTGCAAGAACTGCTCAACAGTGTTGTGACAAAGAAGAGTCCCTGAGTGTCTACACTCCTCCTGTACTTCGGTCGCTTAGCAGACTCCTACTGAGGGCTGCCAAACCTGGATGCTGAGGGCACAAAGCTGAATAAGAAACCCCCTTGCCCCCAAAGCTCTCACAGACAAGCTAGTGATGGTTACGTGGTGTGGAAAGAGCAGGGGCAGAGGGTGGGTAGAGAGTGCAGAAACTGGAGCCTGGGTGGGAGGGGAGATGTGGGAGTGGGGGTGGGGTGCGGTGCAGAAGCCTGAGCTGAGTCTTCAAGGATGAGCTGGGAGTCAGCCAGGCAGCTCAAGAGGAAGGACAGCTAATCCAGGCAGAGGGCACAGACTGCGCAAAGCCTGAGAGAGAAAGTATGACCCCCTCCCCAATCCCAGGGACAGCTGGGACAATGGCTATGAAAGGAACTGGTGCCCAAAGAGAAAAAGGCCGGCCCCACATTCTTTGCTTTTGACTCTCATGATTTTCTGTCAGCTGGTCACATGTGGGCTATGAAAACCTCCCAGCACAAGGGCCACTGTTAAGTTGCATCCCTTCCAATACACTAATTCAAGGCCTTGTCCCTGGCTTTGGTGCTGGGATGACCCCCACAGAGAATGTGTCTATAGGACACCCTCTCCTTTCATACCTAATGCTTTCCTGAACATCCACTGGTCTGACATTCAAGAGGCAAACAGCATATTTGCAAGTTAGAAGGGAAGGTTCTGTTCCCAAGAAACTAAACAATATTATCGCTGTATTTTCTTGATTTCCAGTCTCATATCTCTCTTATTCCAGCTCCAAAAATCTGTCATTAAATCAATGCAGCTTTAGGACTGAAGGAATATGGGAAATCCCTAATCACATCCCATCTTTAGATATCATCTTTGTCCACAATTTCATATGCTTTCTAGTTTTATTCTCTTCCTTCACAATTGAACTCACAGTCGGCTGGCTTAAGTCCAGTGAGCCTTTGATTGAGACTAAAACTCTCCCGCTTTCGGCACGCCTAATGATTTCCATCTTTGTCTCAATTCTGTTAGGTTTATGAGAACTGCCCTTCTTATCACTAGCATCAGCACTTCATTTTTCCATTTTCCACTCATTCTTATAAAATAAGGTCAAAATGTAATAAAATATTCAAATACTTGCACAAACACTGCTGAACAGTCAAAGGTGACGTTGCTGAAACTGAACTGTTGGCCGCCAGGCAGTGTTCCCAGGCACTGGCTTAAATGTTTGTTCATCAGCCAACCTGAGAGAGCTTGAAACCAGCAGATGACTCAGGAGTCAGGCGGTGGTGTTGGTGTAGGTCGATGTAGAATGATCCCATCCTCTGAAGCTCAGTGGGGTATATATTTTGCCATCTCCTGCCCAAACGGGCAGGCATTGCCGTGACATGAAGCTGTTGGTAATAGCTTTTCTCCAAGCAGATTGCATTGTGTCACAGACATGCTTCAGTGAACTTTCCAACATCTCTGAGTTTGCAGGTGTGTGAAGGGAGAGGAATTGTAGGGACCACCATTCTATTTTACACCTGGGGAGATTCTGCACACTAGTCACAGAGGGAAGTCAAGTTCTAGGTAATGCTTTTCCATACAACTCAGTCATAGGCTGATCTGCTGGCAGGGGTTCTGGGGGCTGCCATTATCTCGAGAGATAGGGGGCTTACCGGCCAACAGAGTGGTGAAAGGACACTTAGTGTTGCTTGAAGAAATTCTTTAGGAGGCTGAAGAGTGCTTGGAAACAGACATCCAGGATTTCTCTGCCACTTAGCAACTGTGGCAGTGGAACGTGACTTAAGGGTCTCAAAGCCTGTAGCTAGTGGGGTTCTTGCAAGCTCAGTAGTTCTAGGGGTTATACTGCAAAGAGATTCTTAGTCTCTCCCCAGAGCTGCCTGCATACCAAAAACCTTTCCTCAGAACTTCTTACCCTTGATTCAGAATCTTTTATTTGGAAGGGATTTTGTGAGGAAGCAGCAGGTGAAAACCGGGTCTTTTAGCCTGAGACTAACCAGCATGTAAGGGGGGAAATTTTCAATCCTGGCCTTGGGAGACCTGGCTCACCTTTCTGAGTGGCTCTGTCTTGTCTTTCTGAGGGGTCTGGACAAGTTTTCTAATTTGCAAAATTAGAGGATCGGTCTATATGAGCTCTCTCTGCTCTAATACTCAAAGTATTGATGAAATGAGACAACATGTAAAATGTGAAAATTTTAAAGTATGATTTCAAAAATAATTTCTCAGGAAAAATTTGTGGTCTTTACAGCGAGAAATGTGCCAAGGCAATATAAGTCCAACTTGGAGATTTATAACAAACCATGAGGGAGGATTTGTGGGCTCCCACCACGACAAAACTGCAAAGCCCTTTGCTTCTGAATCAAACTTCTCCTAGCCAGGTCTTTCTCCTTCACCTGCCCTGGGTGGAAGGGTCACAATTTCCCTTCAAGATTCTCAGGGGTATGGGGGCTTTGGCCGCAAGTTGGGATAGGAAAATCTCCTTTTGATTAAACGTAAATCTAAGCACACTTTGCAGGGTTGCTACAGCTCACATTTTCTGTTTTAAGTTTCCAAGACCTAACCAGAAAGGCAGTATTTTCCCTACCTTTAGAGAAAAAAAAAAAAAAAAAAGGAAAGAGAGGTGGGTTTTGCAATTCCTATTTTGCAAACCTCCCCAGAGTGCACGAACTCCTTCCCTGCAGCAGCAGGTAAACAAACACCTGAGCTGGGAAGAACTACCTAGTAGTCTGCAGGGAATGCCAGCGAGACAAGAGAAGGGAGAGGGTGGGGGCTGGGACAAGGCCCGCTCTCCTGCGAGCTGAAAGCCTACTTTTGTTTGAATCCCATCCCAGCCTTCACCTACCAACCCTTGGGAGGGAGGGGCCATACCAAGGAAGGTGTGTTTTCCACAGGGGACCATTCCTAAAAGAAGCGGGACCTGAAAGTTGTGGATGCAGAAAGCCAGAGTGATGCCCTTTCTGCAGCGCCTCTTGGACCCGAACTTGGGAGAAGCAAGGTTCCTTCCCCCTTTTTCCCTGTTCGTGTTGGTTTGTGCTGGAATGCCACGCTTTTCAAAGTGTCTGAGAGATTGGCACTTTCTAAATATGAACAGCGATGTACTGATAAGAAGCCAAGCGTCTGGCTTCGCGGGTTCGCGCCCCGCTGGCAGCCTTGGGTCCCTGCACCCCGCTCCTGCTCGGCTGAAACCTCAGCACAAACCAACAGGCCTGCTTTGGAACCGGATCTGTACATTCCTAGGTTCCCACTTTCCAATTTTTGTTTCTGTGACTGGAGTTAAAATAAGACGACGAGATGCCCCTTGCTTGCTACCCCATCTCTGCACCCACCCCCACGACTCAGCTCGGGTGACCCAAATGGCTGAGTCAACAGGATGAAACAGGAGCGTCCCCAACGGGCTGGCTGCCACCAGCCCCCTTCGCCCCTCGCTCGGCCCCACAATGCGCCCTTGTGCCGCGCCTTCAGCCAGGCCCGGGGATTTGGCGCAAGGATGGAGGGAATAGTCGTCAGATATTTAAAACAGAGCCGAGGAAACAAAGTAGGCCTTTGTGCACCGAGGAAGCCGCGAGCCGGGAGCCCGCGGCCGCGCAGAGAGCTGCTGGGCGCATGCGCGCGGCGGGCAGGGCCGCGCTCGGGTGACCCAGAGTTTTCCAACCCCTCGGTTAACCCCTTCCCCGGCTGCTTCCCGGTCCCGCTGAAAGAGAGGCCGAATTTCGTCTGCTGGCTGTTACATGTTCAATTGAATAAATAGTCATTTTCCATGTTTCTGTAGAAAGCATAGATCATAAAAATAAAATGATGTACCTATTGGAAACCCAGATTTTAAATGACTGGGATTTAATGGGACACTTGGGCCAGGTTAAAATCGAGGCTTTCCAAAAGATACCGTCTTTGGACGCTAGCAAAATCCCTTTTAAAGGACTTGTTGCTGTCTTGTGTGTGCTGGGTGACCAGCTGTTTCATTTTCCTGTTTATTATCACTTGGGATTTGGAAGATACGTTGGTTATTGTCAAAGCTTTTGTTTGGGGTTGTGGGCTGGACGGTGTTTATTTATTTTTTAAAAAATAACTAAATAGAAGTGGAGTGTGCATGGTACAGAGGTGAGACTGGGTCATGAACCAAGAAATATAATTAATCCAATCTATGCATTAGAGTTTCTTATAGAAAGAGGGAGGGAGGGAGGAAAGAAGATAATAGTAGTTCTTAAGCACATTTTGTTGTTGTCTGGGGAAAAATTCACTGAGTGCTCTCAAGCAGACTGGGAGTGACTTGGCAGGGGGATGGGATGTGAAAAGTACCCCATCCTGCTTTATACTGGCAATGATTGCCTCCCATATATAATGGAGGAGTCACAGGCAGAGGTTGGAGGAAGCCAATGGAAGACTTAGAAGTGACTTATCCTCAAATTATCCCAATGGGTGGGAAGGGCAGTCTCAAACCACCAGGTGGTTCCACAGCCTTCCAAAAAAGACTCCTGGGCCCAAGTCTAGCACCGTTAGATGGATAGCCCCAGTCAAAGCAAGTCAGGGGGAAGTGCAGGGACTCAAAAGGGTATCTTGTGACTTGTACGCTACGACTCACTCTGTACACTAGCTCACTCTGCTCTGCCCGTGCACACACATCTGAAGAATTTCTGGCCCTCTTTCTATCCTCCGTAGCTTAATTACCAGAAGGTCACAAAAAAGCAAAGAGATTTCTATGTGAGCTCATCTTGGCAACAAGCTCCCTTACCATCCTTGACCTCCAGGTCTCCAGGGCAACTACTGCTAGGACGTCACTGGTACCAGATCGTATCCCTTAAAGGCCACACTGCAGCAAGGCCAGATAAACAATTTTGGGGCAATAGTCACGTAGCAAACTCTCAAATGAGGGCTGGTTAGTTAGGATGACATAAGTGGTTTTTTCCACTCTCTTTCACATTCTGGCCCAGAATTCTGGGCCTAGAACATAGTCTAAAAATGGACCTTGGGGTGTGAGGTAAGAGAACAGTGTGGAGAGGGACTTGGAGAAGAACCTTCTTCTAGACAGAGGGACAAAGTCCCTTTCTTCTCGGTTTCCCCAGCCCATAGCTCATTTCTTCTCCCTCTCCAAGCTCAATAAAATAATTTATCTTTACATAAAGGAAGTTGTGGTAGACAGTCTCTGAGATGGCAGCCCTCAGTCTTTGGTGTTTTTGTGCTGTTTCTCACCTCTTGAATTTGGGCTAGCCATGGTGACTTGCTTGACCAACATAATATGGTGAAAAAGACATTCTGAACTTTCCAAGGCTTGGCTATAAGAAACCTATGATATCTACCTGGGTCCTTTAGAACCTTCATCTCTGGGACATTTGCTCTAGAAGCCAGCCACCATTTTGTAAGAAGTCCAAGTCACATAGACTGGCTAGGAATAGGCGCTCTTGTCAAGAATCTTAGCTGAGCTCGCCCCCAACATTCGCATCACTGCCAGCCTTGTGAATCAGTGATGTCCACTTGGCCGTCCAGCTCCATTTGACTGTAACCATAAGAGGTCCTAAAGGAGAACCAGCTGGCTGAGCCTAGTAAGAGATAATAATCAATTGTTTTAAGCCACTAAGTTTTAGGATAGTCTGTGATGTAGCAATAGTAACTGACCAGGAATGAAATGCGGGAGTGAAGGGAGGGGAGAGGAACTCTTGACATCTCAGTCACGTTGAGAGGCTCTATTTCTCAATCTTTTCTGCCTCCCTGTATACCCCCAGTACCACCCTCCTTTCTGAGCTATGCTTGGCATGCAATAGATAAACCTTGTACTGCTGTTAATTGTTCCATGTGCATTAGTTTCCTCAATGTGATGGTGGGCACCCTAAAGGGAAGGCCCCATCTGATTTGATCCCTACCCTCCCTAGCACTGGCAGATTCATCAGGCTAGTGGAAAAACTTGGAGAATAACAGCTGGAACAGCACCTCAAGGTGCTCGAGTGGCTTGGCTTCTGATCTTTGAGATTCGATATCATCACTACCTGGACCCACCCAGGAGCCAGCCATGCTATGGGGGAGTCTTAACCCCACCAACACTCTGGCCTCTCAAGGGAAGGAGTTCAGGGCCAAGGCTACAGTTGCACCTCCTGGTTAGATTTGTTCCTCTGAGGGCTCTAGTACCAGGGAGAGGACACGTGGAACACACAGAGAGCTCTGGAAACCAGAAGGAAAGTGTGGATGAAAGCAAATCCCATAAAGGTGTGAGCCCCCAGGACTCATCTGTGGGGCTCCCAGCAACAGCCCAGAGCCCACCATATAAAGAACACTTCTGCGTGTTCGAGTCCTTTCCCAACTGCTCATTTATGGACATGTATGCTTAAGTCACACCAGGGTCAGTGGTGGAGAACCTGGTGCCTGCTGGGCCCAGAGCACACTCAGATCTGGGGAGAGAACAAGGAGAAAGACAGGGCAGGGGCAACTCAGGAGGAATTTCTTCATCCCTTCAATAAACATTCAGCTGTGAGCGAGGCCTCCGGGTGCTGGGGATACAGTAGGGAGTAGGCAAAGATCCTGCTCTCAGGTTAAATACCTTCTGGCGAAGTTGTATCTCAGATACATATGTCACTTACATAAGAGAGCTTGGCTACATTGAATATCAGGGGAGCGAGGGTCTTCCGTCCTCATCATATATAAGCCTTCTGGCTCCATTAAAGACCTGAAACTCTCTGTGCTTCAAGGTGGTAATGATGAGTGCACGAATACATTATCTGGGTTTAAGTCCTGGCTTTACCACTTATTGGCTGTGTGATATTGCGCAGGTTACTTAACCTCTCTGAACCTCTCATTCCTCATCAGTGAAAATAAGAATAGTAACAGTGCTTCATCTCAGTGTTGTATGGGCCTTTGGTGAGACCCTGCTGGCAAAGTGAGCCCAAAGCTCCATGCCTACCAACTATTGCTTAGGAATTGTTGGCTCCTGTCATTGTGCTTTCCACAGGCATGGGAAGGCTCTGGCTGTGAAATTATCTATAAAGTCCTGACAGGTACTACAAGTAAGTTTTGTTTAGGAAAAAAAAACAAACAAACAAACAAGAGAGATAAAGAGGGAAGAAGAGGGAGTCTCACTTGGGAATAAACTTGCCCAGGGTCCTGGCTGCTCCCATCATCTATTTCCTGAGAGGGTTGCATAGGACCCATATGACATCGGTCTGATTTTCCTGGCCAAGATGCAAACATGAGTCCTGCCACTGAGAACTGCCTCTGCATACTCTGAGTTTCACATGGCCCTGAGAGCCTAAGCTCCTCTGCTTGAAACTTGGGATAAGCTGAGCCTCCCTTGAGAAAGACCAAGGATCAGTTCAAATAATTGCCTAGTCTAGGAGCCATGGAGTACTTGGGGTCATGAGGGCAGGGGTCTGAGGTTAGGGAGTCCCCAGGGTCTCAGGAAGCATTTCAGGCCCATTCATTGACCCTGCTTCAAACTCCAGCCTATGGAAACACCAGAAGCACTAGGAAAGCTGTGGCTCTGCTTCTCTCTCATCTTTCTTCTCAGCTTCCCCAGCCCATAGTTCAGTTTTTTGACCTCCAGGAAGACTGGGCAGATGGGCTGAGACCAGAGATCATGTTGGGAAAGCATTTCTGAGAGGGCCTGCCCCGCCTGCCAATGGGTGTGAATTACCTTTGCAATGTAAATGGCCCTGCAATGTCAAGCAACCAACCATTAAGGGTATCACAGCCCTTTCTTCTGTATCCATCAAGCATTTGCCTGGATCCTTGTTCCTTTTCCAAGCAGCACATTCTTGCTGTGCCACCATTCAGATGGCACTGTCGGCAAATCGTCTTAAGTCTGGAGTGTGTTTGCTGGTGAAAAGCCTGGCCCTCCAAGTGGAGGGTCGTTATCCTGAGAAAATGCCTGCTTAACCTCATTTTTCAGGGGCCCAGTTCCTGACCAACAGGTTCAAGGTAAGCGAATTTAGAGCCCAGAGTCTGGGAAGGATTCCAAACCCCTGGTGTTTCCAACACAGAGGGGTTATACTTACTGTAAATCTTTACTCTCCTTAAAGTAGTTTAACAGAAAGAAGACATTTGATCCTTCCTTAGTACATCTCAATAGTTCAGTTTTCACTGTCATCTGAACTCAGGACATAGAAAAATAAAACATAAAGCCTTATTGGGCCTATTAGTTTATCCATCGTATTCTATTACCATCTAAGAAGTCTACCTTGTTAGCAAATCTGAACACTTGAGGAACACCTGGTGATTGTGTAGGTGGTTGCAAGGGAAGGATTGGCTAATTTTCCTTCCCAGATGTAGTTCTTTGGGCTCTCCACCCAGGGTCACTGCTAGCCCATAGGGCACCTATGTCAAAATTAGAAAAGGAACCCCTTTCTCTGTGTGGATGCAGCCATGCCAGGGAGCACAGGTTGGCAAGCAGAGAGAGGCTGGATTTCAGTCTCCACCCACCTCTTGTGCAGCCAACAGCCTGCATGACTGTATGTGGTGGCTCTGCCTCCACCCAATGTCACTAGCTTTAGTTCCTCTTCTTAGAGGTGCTTACTGGAGAGGGAGGGGGAAGAAGATGCTTGTTGCTGTATGTTAGAGACAGGTTCTTGGAGGCCTGAGAGCAATAACTTAATTATGGGCATATTTTGAGTTCTGAGTGAGTTTGGGGTATTTTACAATGGAGCCTCCTTTTCCTGGGACAGAGAAGTTTTTGAAGTTAAGACAGTCCTAGGGGATGAAACAGCTGTTCAGTCTGCCCATAATCCTGCTGGAAAACCTGACAGCAAACAGCTCTGGATTTGCTCTTTTGGATGCTTTACAGGAATTTCCAGGAACTCTTTACCCTCTTCTGAGAAAGAGCGGGTAGGCCCATGGCACTATTCTCCCCTCGCCTTGTCTTGAGCTTTGGTCTGTAGTTAGGATATCTGGGTACAGGGAGTTTTAACCCATCTCTGCTTTCAGATATAAATCCAATCACCTGTCAAGGGGCTGGCCTTCCCTGCTTTGATGAGTCCATTTATGGAGTTCTCCATGGTGTGATCTGCAGGGGAGGGGGTGAGGCCGGAAGACTCCCTATGGGATCTCAGGGGTATCGTTTTCCCTGGCTGTGACCCAGCATACTTACCTTTAAAACAGAATGATCAGCACGCAGCACGTCCACAACATGAATAGACCTCACGAGGACTCATGACTTTAAGTTTAGTTAGGTTTTTTTGGTAAGTGGATTTGTTAACAGATCCAGCACCAAATCCTATAAGTAACTAGAGATGTTTGTTCATTTCCTCATCCATTCATTCAACAAACATCATGTGCCAGCCCTGCGCCAGGCTCTGAGTGAAGAGGCCAATGAGACAAACACATTTCTTCTTTCTGTTTAAATGCCATTTCCTAAGGAAAGCCTACCTTGATTATGCTCTCCCCCGACCTGGAACTCTCTGTGTATATAGCCTTTTGGTAAAGAGCAACAACACACTTTAATTACTTGATCCATTTCTGTCTTTTTCACTAGATAGCTTCAGGAGGAGAGGGACCATGTCTAATCTATATCCACCTAAATGTACCTGCACCAATACTGGCCCAATGTGGCTCCAAATAATTTGGGTTGACTGAAGCCATTTGGTCCCCGCCTAGTATACTGGAAGTCAGAATGGATTCCTCTCCTGTGATGCTCCCATGGTTAGGAAATCCAGATCCTGTGGAGGTTCTAATTCCAGGCAGGGATCCATCTGCTCCTGAGAAGGTCGGGATCAGATGATTGCCAAGGTCCTTCCAGCCTAAAGCCAGCATTATAGGACAGATGGGGCTCCAGAGGCCCGGATAGTAAAGGGATAACCAGAGCAGGCTAGGTTAGAAGCCTGCTTAAAGAACAATTCCAGATGCCCAGGCTCTAAGTCTGATCCTTCTTCAAAGGGGGGCGGGGGAAGATAGAAACCAAGAATGCAGCTCTAAAGAGGAGCTTGTTATGAGCCTGAGGCTGACCTGCCCTTTTCCCCCAGTCCATGTGCTCCAGATGGAGGAGACTGAATCCCAATGGATCTGTCAGAAGAGGAGGAGACAGGGGAGAGGGAAGTGGTGCCATGGCTGTTCGGCCTGCCTCTTCAACCTTAGAGCCTTGGGTCTAGTTACATTCATTGTCACCGTGCACAGAAGCCAGGTCACTGCTGGAAGGAGATTAACTGGGCCCTGGTGACTGAAGCACTGTTTTATTTATGCCTGGCCACTAAATCCTGGCTCTGTTGTTCTGTTGTCAATAGCAATAGGAGGAAAGACAAATTTTTCTGTGTTGGGAGCTTATTTTTTCTCCTGTAAGGTGGGCTATAACCAGCCCAGGGTCCTAGCATGGGGGTTTGATGCCCTGGGTGCTGCTGTAAGGCCTTAAAATCCAGACCCTGGTGGCCAGTGTGGAAAAGACCAGCTTAACTGTGCCCTAGGTACACTAGTGGTGACTGGATTGATGGGGGATGTGGGAAGAGAGAGCTATTAGCTTATCTAAGATTGGGCTCAGCTTCCTCTTTTAGTTTTGAATGGCTACAAAATATCCATGGTGGTTGCCTTGGGTAGGCCTAAAGCATAGGGAGTGGAGAAAGAAAAAGGAGAGGGTAAAGGAGAGAAAACAGAAAATGAACTTAAGAGCAGAAGAGAAAAGTATGGGGGAGGGAATAGGAAGAAGAGAAAGGTGTCTGTGGAGAAGTGCGGTGACATCATCAGCCACCTCAGGCATCACTGTGATATGAACCCAAAATGAGGTGACCCTCACAGGCAGGGATGAAAACGACAGGATTTCTCTTGGGCAAAGAGGTTTTGCTTCCCATTGGGAAAGAGCTGCCATCGTAGACAGGTGAATGGATAGACGGATGTATGAAAAGGACCAAGATCAGTGGGAAAGATTTGCCAGGAATTGAATGAGTGAAAAGGGGGAAAAAGTGAGAGAATCCAATGATGGGGTGAAGGACTCTTAATTACAACATTGGTGCCAAGGGGTGGTTTGTGGGGGCTTTCTTCCCCACTGTCTTCCAATATCAATCCTAAATAAACATGAAATCTAAGTGGAAAATAGTGTTTACTATCCAAGCGTGCTGAAGACAAATCCCTAGCCTCTGTCTCACTCAGCTTTCAGCTCTAAGTCCTCCTTTAAGAAAACTCTAGAGCTGCCGCTGGTTGTATCTGCTTTCACCAAATCCTTCCCCTATCCAAGTGAATCAGGCTACAGATAGATGGGTGAGAGCTTGAAACATGATTGGAGGAGGTGGGGAAAGTAAGCTTCAGATTAATTTGAAAATAGGAAGAGTTAAAGAGCCTTAAGCCTTTCAGTTACTCCTACTCAGAGATTTCGGGTATTAACAAGAGCAAATAAAGGAATGGATTGTCTCTCCTCTCGCTTTAGTAAAAAGTGCTGAGTATAGGCTTATTCCTAGGGAAGGCCCAGTGGGAATGGTTCATTAGGGTTAGGGTCAAGGGTTAAAGGTCAAAGACTTATACCCTCTAAGCTTTGAACCCATAGTGGGGTGGCTGCATAGGGATGAGCAATGTTTCTTTCATGAAAGGTTCCTATCAGAAAACAGCTGCACAGAGGAACACTGTGAGTCAGATTTCAACAGCTACCTGTGGTAGGAACAGGTGAGAAGGGCCATCGAGTAGGAACTATAGTGAAGGGGAGCGATGCTCAGGCCTCCACCACCTCTGGGGACTGCCAACTCACTTGGAATCCCAGGGCTCCTGGGAAGACCCAGTTCTACAATCTGTCTGAGTATGTTCTCAGCTAAGTTACAGTTATCTTTAATATCCACACATCACAGGAAAACACTGGCCTTTTCTCTAAAAAAGATGTAATGTCATATTCAGGTCTCTGTAAGAGTAAGGATAAAGAAGTCTGATTCCCAAAGAAATCTAAAATTTCACCTGAAATCTTGGAAGAAAACTTAGAGAAAGGAGAGAGAAGGGCTGCCTCAGGAGTAGCGATTCCAGAGGTTTTGGAATTGAGTCCCAGCACGGGTGGAAGAAGGTGCATTTATATATGGGGCAAGGTTCATCGAAACTCTAGGAAAAAATATCAGCCCTGGAGAATGAATAGGCTTGTCATATCAGAATCCTCAAAGGGGTCTTCAGTGTTCTTGTGATCAAGGAGAAGACACAAAAGTTTCACCCTACAGAAATGACCTCCACAAGAAGGCAAGTAAGTTTAATCAGTTTTCAAAAAGGGCAGAAGACAGTTTAATCTTCCCTCGCTCAGCACAGGAAGCTGGGAGATTATGGACAAGACAGGACAGGGCAGGACATTGAGAGATTATTGTCTTCACTGTGGCCTAATGCCTGTCGGAGTAAACTGCCACTAACTCTGGTTCTTCTTGCTTGTGGATTTCTTCCACCATAACTTTGGCTTGCCTTTCTAAATCTGTTTTAGCCAGGGGGAGGTTGCAGTGCCCAGCTCTGTCCAACTTGCTTTCTTGACCTCAAGATTACCTTTAAATAACTCTAATCCTTAAAAATTCATGACTTTTTTTTTAATTACTTAAAACCCCAGTTTTTCACATTTTTCTTTATTTGTGCTATTTATCTGCTTTTCTACTTAAAAAATAAAAATAAGTTTTCTCTAGGGACCATTCATCAAGATAGATTATGATTTGGGCCATAAAAAGACTAAAATTTTTAAAATTTGAAATCTCATCACAAAACAATTGAATTAGACATAAAAAAAACAAAGATATTTGGAAAATATTTAAATATTTAGATGTTAAACATTACATTTTAATAATCCATGGGTCAAAGAAGATGATGCAAAGATGATTTAAAATTATTTTCTGTGAAAAAAAAAAGGAAGCATAACATACCAAAGTCTATGTGATGTAGCTAAAGCAGAGTTTGAATGGAATTTAAAAAATCATAGTAAAAACATATTTATCAAGGTATAATTTACACAGTATAAAATTCACCTGTTTTAAGTGTATGATTCAATGAGTGTATGATTCAATGATTGTCAGTAAATTTACAGAGTCATGAAACTATCATCACAATCTAAATTTTCTTCTATGGTCCCTCAGAAACTGCATTATACTGTTACTGCAATAAAGTTAAAATTGTCAACTTTTCTTCTTACCTATGCAACCAGCTTAACATTTTAAAAATCGAAATATAATTCAGATAACATAAAAGTCACCATTTAAAAGTGTCCAATTCCGTGGTTTTTACTATAGTCACTGTTGTTCAACAATCACCACTAATTCCAGAACATTCCCATTACCCCCAAAAGAAACCCCACACCCATTAGCAGTCAGTCCCAACATTCTCCTCCTAATTTTTAGAAATCGTTAATCTACATTCTGTTTAATTTGCTTATTCTGGACATTTCATATGAATGGATTCTTACATTATGTGGCTTTTTTTTTTTGTCTTTCTTCTGTCACCTAGAATTCATATGGAATTTTAAAGTTTTAAATGTTCATATTAGAAAAGAAGAAAGATTTATTTTTGACATGTTTACCAAGACAATTTAATAGGGATAAGATAGTTTTTTTTTTTTAAACTGATGGTGCTGAGACAAATGGATAGCCATATACGAAAGAATAAAGTTGGATCCCATCTCACACTATACAAAAATTAACTCAAAATGGATCATAGACCTAAATGTAATAGGTAAAAATATAAAACTCTTAGACAAAAACGTAAGTATAAATCTTTGTGACCTTGGATTAGGCAATGGTTTTCTTTAGCTATGAAACCAAAATCAGAAGCAACAAAAGAAAAATAAATTGGACTTAATATTTGTGTATCAAAGGATACCATCAAGAAAGTGGGAAAAAAAATCCATGTAATGGGAAATATATTGACAAATTACATATATGATAAGGGTCTCATATCCCAAATACACGAAGAACTCTTGTAATGAAACAATAAAAACACAAACATCCCCAATTTTTTAAATAGGCAAAAGATTTGAATAACCATTTCTCCAAAGAAAATATATAAATGGCCAATAAGTACATAAAAAGATGCACAACATTTTCAGTCATTAGAAAAATGCAAATCAAAATCAGAATGAGATATTACTCCACACCTACCAGTATAGCTGTAATAAAAGGGATAGATAATAACAAGTATTGTAAGAATGTGAAAAGATGAAAACCCTCATATACTATTGGTGGGAATGTAAACTAGTACAGCTACTTTGGAAAACAATAGTTCCTCAAAAAGTTAAACATAGTTATCATATGGCCCATCAATTCTACTCTTAAATACATACCCAAGATAATTAAAAATACATCTACACACATACTTGTATATGACTGTTCATAGCAGTATTATTCATATTAGTTGAAAAGTGAAAATACCCAAATGTGCATCATCTGATAAATGGATAAACAAAAGGTGGTATATCCCTTCAAAGGAATATTGTTTAGCCATAAAAAGGAATGAAATTCTCATACATGCTACAACATGGATGAACCTTGAGAACATTATTCTAAGAAAAAGAAGCTAGACACAAAAGGTCACATATTGTGTAATTTCATTTATACGAAATGTCCAGTTTAGGCAAATTCATAGAGTCACAGTAGATTGGTGGTTACCAGGGGCTGGAAGTTGGAAGAAATGGGGAGTGACTGCTAAGAAATGTAGGATTTCTTTCTAGGGTGATGAAAATATTCTGAATTAGACAGTAGTGATAGTTAAACAATCTCATGAATATGCTAAAAACTACTGAATTCTAAGCTTTAAAATGGTGAGTTTATGGTTACAAAATTAATTAAAAAATAGAGATATGAGAGAAACAATTTTATGTCCCAGTACTGATAAAAGCTTAATGTGCGACTCTTCTGAAGAATACATAATTTAACTTAGGCCCTTCCCTTCAAGAATCTGTTTTCTTAAAAAGTCTAACTCCTAGGACTTTTGATTTTATTCTCAGCTGTGGTTGCTACTGGCCACCTTCAAAGCATGCCCTATAACAGACAGTGCAGGTTGAATTTGTATTTTAGGATCTACGCTAACTATCCTATAGTCTGAATTCTTTAAAATCTGTTGCTAACTTGCTCCAATAGCCAGACTCAACTGGAAGGATAAAAGATGATGACGAGGCACTTTAAAGTTTACAAACAGCATTTTCATAGTCACCATTCTCTTGATCTTAGGCATTTAAATCTAAATTGTGCATTGTGACTGGCCACACAGTGGCCCTAATTTCTCTAGCCCCAATTTCTCTTACTCCCCAAATCTAGTCTTTATTAGACCAACTGAAATGTATTTTTGCACATATTGTGGAGAAAAGGCCTTCCACCCAGCCCTCCAAATGCAGGCTCTTTGACATTTAAACAACAGCTTCTACTAAGAATCTTCTGTGGTCTGCATTATGCAGAATGATCCCCACATTAGATATGGGGAGCACTCATGGCTTGTTCTGTTATACTCCCCACCTAGACCATGCTGTTTGTGGATCCATTTTCACTCCTGTAATGCCGTATACACCCACAAAATGTGCATGCATACACAGAAACACACACACACACACACACACACACACACACACACACACACACTTTTTTAGAGCTGAGAATCGAGTCATCTGTCTGCTTTCTCTTAGTAGTGATGTGACCGGGCTGAGTTCCCACTCATATTTCTTTTTTTCTTTTTTAATTGTGGTAAAACAACACAGCTTAACTCATTTTAAGTATATAGTTCTGTGAAGTCGAGCATATTCCCATACATTTCCCGAACTTTTTTACTCCCAAACTGAAACTCCATATCCATTAAACACTAAACTCCCCCTTTCTCCCCACCAGCCCTTGGCATCCACTATTTTACTTTCTGTCTATAAATTCGACTATGCTAAGTACCTCATATAAGAAGAATCATACAATATTGATCTTTCTGTCTCTTGTATTTCTTGATGGCAAAGGGTCATCTGGTTCCAGAGCTGGCCCATGGGACTGGGTGTTTGATGGGATAATCAGCCCAGGAGGTGTGATAAGAGAGTCCAGGGCACAAAAACAGCCCCAGTCAGAATCAGGGGGGCTTCTCACTCTCACAACAGCTGGAAATTCTTTCTGCTCTTCTGCAAGTCAGTGTTACCAACAGACGACTTTTCAAGCCTTATCCCAAACACAGGAATCCTCCCCTCGTCACTCTGTCTCCTGGGTCCCAATGAGACAGCTGGACTTCCCACGCAAGCGAAAGCATTCAACTGTGAGTGCCCTTTCCTAAGTCAGCCTGCTCCAGCTTATCCGTGAAAGGAGAACATAGACTCCTTTACAGAAATAACTATTTTTTTTTTCTTTTAAGTGAAATAGAACACAGTGTGGGCTACTAGCAACAATCGAGGCAATCTATGACATCGCAGGTTGGCATGACAATTGTATTTACTTAACCAGTTCTTTGAATTTCACTGCAAAGATTTGAGTCTCATGCATTATCCTTCCATCAGCTTTTTGTGAAATTTCCTTATTACAGAAAGAGAAAATTCTTCCCTATTTTTGAGGTAAGGCCATAGCTAGACTGGAAACAAGGAGACCTGAGAATGAAGGTTGACCTAACAGGCTCTGTGACGTCCAGACCAAATCCGGATTGTGGACAACTGAGTGCATTCTGTGTGTGGGTGCCCAGGCACAAAGACTCTGAAAAGCTTCGCCAAGTGAAATAGCCTAACTTCCTCCAATTCCCCTATGAAACCTCCTGTATGACCACCCAGTATGAACAGTCACACAGACAGGTGGTTCTATTTGATTTTTACAAAACATAGTTTATTTTTATATAATACATTTCATCCTAAGAACTAGGAGACTTACCAGGCTTTAGAAATCCTCCCACAGCAAGGCAATGCTGTAAGGAGGACAGGAGAAGTCCTTCCACCCCTGCAGAGGACACAGGTGAAAGAAAGATATATCACAGTGCTGAGGGCTGGAGGGGTGGGAGGAAGACTTAGAGAAGAGGAAAGAGAGATTTTCCATTGGAAACGTCATAAGATGATAACACACTTTGCTGAAAAGGTGAGGAAGAAATTTCCCTGGAGGTTCAGAAAACAGGATTACACTTGCAATTTGGTTATTCCAACACCTGGGGGTGGTGTTGAAAAAATAGGCCAGTGACCCCTGGTTGCTGCTCTGCGATCTCTCTGTTCTGATTTTAGTCTGCTCAGCTAGTAGGAGGAAGAGAAGAGTTGAGAACCATGCACACATTTGTGGAGGGCATGTGTAATCAGACGTTAGGCAACTGAGCCTGGAATGCCTCACTTCCTGAGTGCTGCATCCATAAGCAGGAGACTGAAGCTGGGGTGCGATTCTGCTGCCAACTATCATGGAAGACCTGGGGCCGCTCTGGCCACAGTTTTATCATCTGTGAAATGGGGGAATAGGACCTGATTCAAATGCAACAAACTCTTATTAAGTATGTGTTGGCTACAAAGTTGAATAAGCACTGTTCTTTGGCTTGTAGGACTACATGACCAGGGAGATGAGACACATACACATGCATTCAGATGCAGTTGTAATAAGAAACAAACACTGCTCTAAGGGAGAATGGGGAAGGGCAGATGGATCCTACCTTTGGAATCCTATAGGTTTCTTGGAGGAGGTGGGCTATGAGCTAGGCCTTGAGTGTAGTTGGATCAGGTGCTGACAGATGGATAGAGGAACAAAGAAGAGAAAGCATCTCTGGCAGATAAAATAAGTGAACAAAATGAAGAATGAGCAAACTGGGTGAATGCTGGGTGGCAAGTTCTAGGAGTAGGAAGTAGGTGACTATGATCTGAGCACAGGTACACATCGCATAGTAGGTCCTCAGTCAATATCTGCTTAGTGATAATGGCTGCAGTGAGAACTGGGCTGGAAGGGGAGGCAGAGCCTTTCCCTGGCTGGGAGACATGAGCAGTGCACAGTCCCTAAGAGTTTCTGAAAGGGAGGCAGACCACTATGGTGGGCTCTGTGGACAAGTGGACCATGGGAGGGGTGGCCCAAAGTCTGAGAGAAAGGGTGTAGGAGAGAGATGACAGAAACTTGAATTTAGATAGCAACATTGTAGTGAGTGGGCTATAAAAAAATAGTGCCGAAGAAGATTCTGCTGGCTTTCAGAGGCTGATTGGGTGTGCGAGGAGAGGAAGAAGGAGATGAAGACAATTTTGAGGTATTTGAGTCTGGGCAATAAAGAGGGTGGAGCTTCATTAATAGAGACAGGTAAGTTTAAGAAGAGAGAAGGGTTTAGAGAGAAGATCAGTTTAATTTTGTGCAGAAAGACTCTGGGTGTCTCTAGGGAGTCTGTGTAGATATAGCCAGCAGGCATGTGGAAATGTGGAGTAGCTAGAGAGTTGGGGTTCACGGAAGTAATCGTCAAAGGGTATGGATGTGGATGAGACAGTGTGTTGGGAGAAGAGGCTGGCCGCACAGAGTGGGTAAAGAGTGCTTGGACAGAGAGGAAAATGGAAGCCCACAGGGAGTAGCCAGGAGAGCCCAAGGAAGGAGCATGAGTGGTGGGTGGGGGCTGAGTCATGTGAGGAGGGGGCCGTGGGGTTGGCTCCTGAGGAAGGCCTGTGAAAATGGCCTAAAGCATCGGCCATTTGCCGGGGCCTGAGGAGAGGAAATAAAAGAAGCAGGTGGAAAGGATCCTATAAAGAAGTTTGTAACAAAGGGAACAAGAGCAGAAAGATAGTGAACTGAGAGAAAGCAGGGTCGAGGCTAGCCATGTTAGGATGAGGGTGACGTGGCCACGCTTTGGGGCCACGCTTCTCAAATGTGATGTGCGTACAGATCACAGGGAAGCCTGTTAACATGTAGCTTTTTATTCAGGAATGAGGATGGGGGACGATGTGCCATGCAAGAGGTAGGAATTGACGATGCTATCCTGGACCCAGATAAGTAAGTTAGGTAAGTAAGGAGATGGAGATGTCAGCTGCGGTCAGACTGAGGGAAGGGAAACACAGGGTGATGTGAGGAATCTGTCTGGTGGAAAAAAGGAAACAGAGGGAGTCTCTGTGGAAAGGCCTGGACATTCTCTGCAGATGGAAGGTGGAAGTGGGGACCTGGGGGTCTGAGGAGAGCAGGTGACTCAGATGCTAGGCAGCCAGTGTGGTGGCCGAGCCTCTGGCAGGGCCTGGAAACTGCAGAGTGAACGGGCTGTGAGCCCTGCTGGGGTCCATCAGACAGGCCCAGGGAAGTCAGGGGCTGAGGGTTCTGAGGGTGCAGATGATCTAAAGGGAAGCTTCTGAAGGGACATGGGGAGGGGTGTGGACACAAGAGACAGGGTGGGAGAGGAGGGCAGGAGAAAGGAAGAGGTGAGAGGAGCGGAGCACTCAGAGGTGTCTGAGGGGGCCAGGTGGGCAGGAGACCGAGACACAGCAGAATGGAGCCTGGAGAGACGAGGAGGCCAGTGGACAGGCCCAGGGTGGAGGGGCAGGCTGGTCTCCTGGCAGGGTGATGAGTGACTGGGGAGGAACCAACAGCACCAGAAAGAGTAAAACTCAGGGCCTGGCCAGGGAAACTGCTGTGGAATGTTCTTCTCACTAGCCACAGAACCTGTTGGAGGCCAGAATGTCTCCCAGAAGCAGAGGAGGCCTGCCCTGTTCTCATTTACTCAGCCTCCACTTCTTGAGTTTCCTTGAGCAAGGCCATGGGCTGCGATGCTGAGGCTTGACTTTCATGCTTTTGGACTATGACATAAAGGGGAGGACGTGGCAAGTGAATCCTTCGGCTGCTGATCCACCACCATGCAGCCTCTTCAAGGGCACTCTGCGGTCATCCTAGCTCCTTGCAGCTGCTCTCCTGGGCCAGGGAAGGTTAAAACCCCATTCTGAGGTCAAGCCCTTGGGCGCTGGATTCCAGCAGTTCCTGCTTTCCCAGCTGTGGGGACCACTCCATACTCACCAAACTTCAAGACCTATTTTGAAGAGGGTGAGTGTCCCCTGCAAAGCCCGGAGCCAGGGAACTCTGCTAGGGAAGGACAGGCCATCGGCATTTCCTGCCTTAGGAGGACAAGCCAACAGCTCGGCTGGACACCCAGCTCTCAGTTTGTTCGGCTCAGTTTGATTTTCTTTCTCTCCCTGGTGAGCTCCAACTTAGAGCTGTTTCCTCTTCATCAACAGTTTATGGAAACGGTGGTGTTGGGGAGGAAAGGAGAGAGGAGGATGCTGTGCTGGTGCCCAGCTGCGCCTGGGGTGGCCTCCATGGACACATGCCCACGCCCTGCCCTCAGATCCACAGCCCCTGTCATACAGCCTCATGTAGTGTCCTTTCTAGGTCTCTGGGGACCAATGACCTCATACCACCCCTTGCCAGAAACCACCATGGGCTCCTTCCTTCCAATTCAGAATCTTCCTTTCTTTATTCCCTCTGCTAAGGCCTGGGATTTCTGTGCCTTTCAGCCCAGCTCTTCCTCCTTTCAGGGGTCTTTGTAAGAAAGGGGCAGCTGGTCTTCTTGTGGCCTTGTCCTCCCTGGACGATCCTCACTGGACCATCTCTACTGCTGCTCCTGTGTTGCCAGCCCCACTTTTTCTCCCTAGCACTACATGGGACAGCCTCTGGTGTGTGCCTCCTCTGTATCCGTCCATCCATCCTTGTGTTCCTTGTCCCTTCCCTGTGCCCCTGGTTATTTGTCTGCAGAGCGGGAGGGAAACACTAAAGGATTTGTGCAGAGACCCTGGGCAGAAGAAGATAAATGGAATTTGCAATAAATCCAGGAGCAAAGTTGTAGCTTGACTTAAAAACAAACAAAAGGGCCAGAACTGCACTTAAGCTCAGCAGAAGCTCATCTCCCAGTGTAAACAGAAAAGGGCGGACATGGGCTGAAGGGCCTCACTCAAGCCAGGGCCAGCGAGGAAGGGAGGGGTCTGGAGCAGGCTGGCTGCCTACTTCCTCTGGAAGGGAAGGGTTGTGGGGAAAGGTCTCTGTGGCCTTGTTAAAGGAGAAGGAAGATGCTGGCATTGCTGTTGTTTGCCTCTCATTTTTCCACGCCCTACCCTTTTGAAAAGACAGTTTCAGAATTGGGACAAGAAGGTTGTTAGTGGGAAGAGCTTTCTTAGCCTGTTTCTGGGGCTGGGGCTGGCCAGATAAAAGCTTGGGGCAGTGGAGGGCACACTGAAGTGCTGGCCGTGAGCTCCCAAGGCCTCGGCCTTCCCCGGGACTGCAACATCAGAAAGTTCACTTGTACCTCTCAGTGGCTCAGAGGGGCAGGTTGTGTCACACTGGTTTCCCCTCAAACACGGCCTGCTCAGCATGATCGTGCGTGTGTCACTCTTTCTGGAATTACCGTGCCTCACCTAGAAGCGTTGAGTTGTAATTACAACTATAGCACCTTGCCTTTACACATAAAGTGCTTCCCCACAGATCCTCTGAGGTGGAACAGTTATCATCAGCATTTTTTCAGCAGGAAATTGACACAGAGAGGTAAAGAGACATTTCCAAGGTCACACAGCGAGGCAGCAGTTGACCTAGGTCAGTGCAGTGAAAAAGGTGGGTCCTGAGGTAGAATTCCCATTTAGTTAATGGCAAGCTGTGTGATCTTGGGTGAGTTACTTTGTCTCTCTGTGCACAAGCTTTCCTCTGTATGAAACCATTCCTTCCAAAGTTTAAACAGATTGGCCACTGGCCCCTCTAACTCTCTGTGGCTGGGCTTTTCAAGTCAGGAAATTTAGGGGGACTTAATGGTGTGTCAAGGAGTGTACAAAGCCACAATTTAAATATCTTTCTGGAGCCTCATTTCTATACTTGAATATATCTGAAGGGAAAAATACCAGTCTTAAAAAAGAAAAAAATTGTAGAGCAAAATGGCTATACTATAGAGGACATTGCAAAATTCACACTTTAAATGTCAAAAAAGGAAACTTCGAGGACATTTTGTGTTTGCTGCTGTCAGTGTCAGGTCCCCAAGTATGTTTTTGCTCTCTCCTGCAGCCCAGGACTAGGTCAAAATGTTTTGTAATGGGTATTTGGGGCCTATTAGGCAGCGAGCGGCAGAAACCTATATTCCTGGTGAATGGGGTGGGGTGAGGTGAGGGGGCTGCATTCCCTTTTCTAAAGAGAGAGCTGTTTTCACAGCACCTGACACAGTTGTTCGCATTCCAGGCTTCTCAGAATCACCTGATAAGCTTTTGAAAAATAGCCATTCCAGATTCCACCGTGACTAAGAGAAGCAGAATTCCTGGGAGTGTGGTGAGGTCTCCGTGTGTTCTGAGAACTTCCAACCTCTGCCTCTCAACTACTGCTTAGACCAGGGGCAGATGACAGTATTCCAGAAGCCCTTACCCCCAACTAAAGGACAGGGCAGTGAGGTTGGGGGGAGGGTATAGAATAAGACAGACCTTTGCTGGGCGGGCCAGGAAGGCTATACTGGGTTAAATAGTGTCCCCCCTCCCCAAATTCAAGTCCTTCCTGGAATCTCAGAACGTGACCTTATTTGGAAAAGAGGTCATTGCAGATGTAATTAGTTGGGGTCACACTGGAGTACAGTGGATGCTTAATCCATATGATTGCTGTCCTTACATGAGGAGTGACACACACACAGGAAGGCCACATGAAGATGGAGGCAGAGGCTGGCTCATCATGAGGAGGCTGGGTTGATGAGCAGTAACATTTTTTCCAGCTGGGACATTTAGTGACAAAAAGAGAGCGAAGAGGGTGGCCTGGCTGGGGGCCATTCTGCTGCCACCGGGGCATTTTTGGGGCTGTTTCTGCATGGACAGGGCTGAGGAAGGGTGGCAGGGGATGCATGACTTTCAGGACATGGAGCCAGACCCCTGCTTTCCTCTGCAGGCATAGATGATGAACCATGCTTTACTGGAGGGCCAAAGTGGTCGGGGACAAATGCGGGCCCTTCCTGATTGGTGCAAGCCCTGGCAGGATGCTGTAGGCAGGGAGACGTGCTGTGGTGGCCACCACTAATTGTACAAACCCAAAAAATCTCAAGAATATTTTCAGCCCATTTGCACTTATCAAATATCACACTGGAAAGCCCAGCAATTTGTGTAGGATCTTTTCCAGAACAAGGGGGATTTCACAGACTTGGCATTGAGAGGAGTGAGTTTCTTGGAACTTCAGCCTTGGAGTGGGCCTGGCCTCCTTCATCTGGTTTTCCCCACCTTTTGACATGGCCCCAGCACACCTGGCCACAATGAACAAGACACACTCTACAGTCACAAGATGTCTGTGTTCCTTTGGCCTGTTGGTTTCTCCTTCACATTTTTGGGAGTTCCGTGGCACTCGGCAGCCAGCGATTCTGGCAGTTTAAGAAATACAAAGTTCAGGGCCCGAAGCCGCTGCGGTTTTTCTGAAGCTCCGATACATTTGGGCTAGAGGTGAACACTTCCCTCCGGAGACCCTGGCAGGCAGGGTATGAAGCAAAGTTCAAGGAACAGTCGCTTCCACCGTGGCTGGGTGTTGTTCGTCTGGCATGAGCATAGCCTGACGACATGCTGACAGGGGCCCAGGAGCCGCAACAGGGCCTATGGACTGGAGGGTGGTCAGAGGTGAGATGTGGGGTGCCCAGGTTCCCTGTCTCTTCCCAATGACAGTCTAATAACAGCTGTAATCGTTTACTCTCTGAATGCTTTTATTAAAAGTCCCATGTTACCTGACACTTGAGCATAATTGAAACAGAACGACCACTTGTAGTCAACTTTACTCTTTATGACCTCAGAGATTTTTACAAGGACGTCCTGGAATGCCTTCTTTCCAAAAGGAAGCCAGGAGCTATGCTGAGGGCCCCAAGAAAGAGTGGAGAATGGAACCTCAAATCTCTTTGTACTCATAAATGAAAAGATGAAAGAAAAAACATGTACTGTTTTTATGGTTAGAAAAGTAACATGTGATCATGGAGGACAATTTAGAAGACACAGAAAAGTATAAAAAAATCCAATAGAAACCACAAGCAATCCCACCCCTAGGGACAACTGCCAGCGTTCTGGTGTACATATAACTCTTCCTGAGTATAAAAATATCCTAACATCTGTATTTTAAAAATAAAAACAGAAACAGACTTTGGCACTACAATTTATAATTTCATAAATGAGACCCTAAAGTTTGTTATATTTCAGGTGAATTTGATATAGGGAACAGTAAAAAAATCTAATTAATCCACAGGTAATTGAGGGCGTGGTTTGTATAAAGCACTCCACTAGGTACTGTGGGCGAGTAGAGACATCTGCAGCATGGCTCCTGGCCTCAAGAAAGTAGAGGGGGAAGACAAGTAACATGTAGAGTGGCCTTTGATATTTGTACCTTTGGCTCCTAGCAAAGCTCATTATTGGGCTCTCAAAATGGTTTGCTGCATTGAGCTGAGTGGTGCCCACCACAAAGGTTATTCCATTATTCATTCATTCACTACATGTTTACCTTGTGCTTGCTATGAGTCAGGGATGAAGGTGTTTAGTTTTTGGAACAGGGAGCCATTGTGATGAGAGTGATGTTTTTGGTTAGGCTGTGGTAACCAGATATTGGGTGAATCAGTCTAGATGTTGCTGTGAGGGTCTTTTTTTTTTTTTTTTTTTTGATGCGATTAACATTTAGACTTTGGGTAGAGCAGATGACCCTCCATAATGTAACTGGGCCTCATCCAATCAGTTGAAAACCTTCAGAGAAAAAGACTGGAGTCTCCTGCAGAAGAGGGAATTCTGTCTCCACACTGCCTTTGGGCTTGAGCTCCAGTATCAACTCTTACCTGAGTCTCCAGGCCACTGGCCTACCCTGTAGATTTCAGATTTGCCAACCCTCTAGATTGCGTGAGCCAATTTCCTAAAATCTCTCTTTTTATGTATATATATATATGTATGTGTATGTGAATGTGTACGTGTGTGTGTGTATGTGTCTTCTATTGGTTTTGTTTCTCTGATTAATACAAATGGGAATGGAGAAAGGCAGGAGTATAAAGACTTGGCTACTCAGAGGGGTAGGGAAGGCCATTTTAGCTTGTCAAGATGCTAGGAGGGCAGCAAAAACATGTGTGTGTGGATATATGTTTGTACCTTTGTGTGTGTCAGTAAGTGTTTCTATGTCTGTGTCTGTGTCATGTATGAGTATTTATGTGTATATGTGTATCTACATAAGTATGCCGGTATCTGTGTATATGAGTCTGTATGTCTGTGGGCGTCTGTGTCTCTTTCACTCAGTTCCATCAGTTTTCTGGGAGCAAGCATGGAAGCTGGGTTTGGGAACCAGACAGGAAGGTGGACATATAGGAAAGCAGGTCCTGTGGCGTATGCAGTGGGAGCAGCCCACGGGAAGGAAGTGGGCTATCTGGGTGGGTTTGGGGAACAAGATGGCCAGAAGTCAGGGGGGTGCAGAGAGATCTGGGAGGCAGTCTAAGGACATACATGCATCACACCTGTCTTGAGTCTAGAGGTTTCATGGGGCCAGGGACAGGTTTTTGCGAGGCTCAAGCAGGCTGGTGGCAAGAGAGGTGGCAACGGAGAGGGAGATCTGGATGTTGAGCCCCATGAGAAAGTGAATAGAAATAGGGCAGTCAGAGGAGGGGATTGATTTGGGAATGATGATGACTTCAGTTTCAACCTGTTGGGATTGAGGAAACCACAGAATAAGACTTTCAAAGATGAGCAGCTGGTTATGACCAGTGTCATGGCCCAGAAAAGAGAAAGAGAATGAGGAATGAGAAGAAGCCAACAGGCTTGATAATTAGGTGGTCTTGGTAACCTCAGTGGAGGGGATAGAAGCCGGAGTAAGGGAAAGAGGCAGTGGGTAAGTATGGTAACATCTGTTTGACCCTACTATGATATATAAAATGAAAAACAACAACAGCAACAACAAGATAATAACATGGACAGCAGAGCTGAGTGATGGGAACTCTGAATATCTGAAAGAAGAATGAAACTCAACCATCAAAATATTCAGCCCTGATCCCATTAAGTACTTCCTCTGAGAGTTAGCAAGCTGTTATCCTTTAATCATGCCTTATATTTATAAAGGCCTTTCTCCAAGGAACTCCAAGTGCTCAACAAACATTAATTAATTCACTGTTCCATTCTCCATTGGGGAAAAGTTGGTGACAGGTACCATGATTATTGTTTATAGGCATGGAAACTGTGACTGAGATGAGAACGGTGTTGCCAACTGAGGTCACAGAGCTAGTCAGGGTGGGAGGTGTCGTACCTGGCTCCCTGCCCCCCACCCGCCTTTTGCTAGGCCATTCTTCAATCCCCCACATCTTTTCTGAACCCCCAAGTTACTGGTGAGACTTAGCTATGAGACCAACTCCAGGGTTCCAATGCTTCGAGGGTGGATGCAGGCCAATCCCAGAGGAATCCTAGGACCAGCCAGCCAGCTGTGGGGTTGGAAATGGATCTTTTGGTTACTCAGTCCTTGACCACATGGGGACCTAAGCAGTTTACTCTGCTGAGTCCTTAAGGTTCACAAGCAAATGCTGAGTGTAAGCAACAACAAAATTGCCAGAAAGCACGCAGTTCCCTTTGTATTTCATCGGTGCCCTCAGGTAGGGAAATACCCCCAACCCTTATGCTTCAGGCTGTGCATGAGCCAACCATTTGCTCAGAAGCAAAATGACCTCTAAATGCCAAGAATAATCAAGGACAGGCCACTAGAAAGATGATTTGGTCACCTCAGGTGGTAACTTTGGGCTTTATCAGACCAACACAGGAAGGGAATCCTAGAGGCTCCAATGGTGGAGGTGGTCCACAAAGCCTCCACCTGTGACCCCAGAGAGAGCAGATGTAGGGACAGTTAACTTAAAGTCATGCTGTACTTTCAGGGTGGGGCCTGCCGACACCCGTGAGCTGGTGATACTTTGGCTCTTAGCTGATGAGGACCCGGGCTTTTATGGGGTCACCTAAGCGGTTCACATTTCCAGTCCAGTGTTTATGCCACTTGGATGACCTGGGAAATTCAAGTGCCACCGGCATGTTGGCCCAAAGATAGGGTTTAAAGGCCGAAGTCTCCAGTGATTCCACCAGGGGCCTGATCCCCATGAGGCCAGCCAAAGGGAGCCTGAAGAGGATGATCTTAGCTTCTTTTGAGTCTTCTCCTCAACCTAGGGCTTGCGGAGGCCTTGAATGTTAGTACAAATAATCTCCTCAAAGTCATGGAGAGTCCTGCAGAAAACAGGGGACCAGCCTTGCACCGGAGCACTGCGGGGCCTATCATGACAAGGAGGTTGCTTTCCACAGACTTCTGCTGTGTGCTGTGGAACGCGTAAGTCCAGGAGGACAGAGGATTAATCAACCCGGTAACACTTTCATTTTGTGGTTTCTTTTGAAGGATCCTTGATGTTCAGTGAGAAATTACCCAAAATATGTCCTGTTCAGAAACAAAATGACTAGCACTGACTAGTTAAATAGTCAGCCATCTGAAGGGCAGAGGTCTGGGACTGACAAGCCAGGCATGGCCTCTAGGGGACCAGCAGACTCCAGGGAAGGAAGAAAGGGATGTGAAGTGCTTCTGACAGGAGGACAGGCCTGAGACTTTCAGAGAATTTCTGTCTTCTCCTTCATGTTCCCACCTCTCTCTCATAGCCTTGGAGCAGAGACATTCTAGCTTCTTACAGTGAAGGTGAAGAAGGTCAGCACCAGAATGGGCACTCATGGCACAGACTTGCCTTAGGTCTGAGTAGCCAAGGGTGAGGACATTTCCACAGAGCTGATTGATAAAGGACATGGGTGCCAGTTTAACAAAGAGGGGGGTTGCTGATCAGATGGAGGGTCGTGGGAAAGAACTGTGAAGTCTTATCCTCCAGTTTTTTGTTTTTTTTGTTTTTTTGTTTTTTTTTCATTTGAAGAGAGTAAAGGATACGTTCTCAGGTCTTGGAGTCAGATGGCCTGAATTTGTACCTTGGAAAATGCCACTTGGAAAAGTGGTCCCACGCTATTTGGGAGCCAGCAAGCCCCATGGTTCCTCTACCTGCACCGAGGCCATTGGGACTCCCAAAGAGAGCAGGGCCAGGTTTCTGCTTCACGACATCTGGGAGGGAGCGTGCTAGCCTCCTGGGCGATTATGACATGAATTATAATCCATAATGTTAGGACAGCCTCTGGCACGTAATACTATGTGTTAGTCCCACCACCAACATCATCATCTTCATGGGCATCCTTCTCAGTCTGGGGTTGCCTGGATATGGAGAACGTCCATGCGGCCGGAGCTCCTGGTGGCCTCCCTGTGTTCACGGAGTGTGGGAACAGGGCACTGGCCTGCGTTGGATGGTCAGCACTGCCATGGGTCATAAAACAGCGGCACAGGGAGCGGCCGGCTCAGATAGGGTGCTGGAGATGAAAGTTGCCGTGTTTGCCTTTCCGAAGTGCTGCTGTGTTTCTGAAGGCCTGCAGCTTCCTCTGCCCTGCTGAGGTTTTTTTTTTCTTCCCAGTTCCTCTCAGTGATATCTTAAGAGGCAAACTTCCAGCACTAACAGGAGGTCTTTTGTTCTCCTTTTTCTCTAGGAGGACTTTAACCCAGTTACGACAGATGAGTCACTGTGAAAACAAACAAATAATAATACTCCATTTTCTTAAAGGCTCTTCCATGTCTGCTGACAGAATAGGGGGAATCTGACACTGCACTGGGCCTGTGGGGCTTCTCTTCGCCCCAACCTTCTAGAGGCACAGCCCAGGAGAATCTTCCAGAATACGCTGGAGCCCAGCAGTGTGGAACTGCTCAGCGAGGCTCTTGCTTGTTTGGAATTTCATCTGATTTGGGGTGGCCCAAGATCTCTGAGGAATTTTGGTCTCCACACAGTCCTGGTTGAGATTTATACTCCTAGATCTACCACAGACTAAATTCTGGACTTGTCTCCCTTCACACCTCAATTTCTTGATGTGTGAAACGGGTATTTGACACTCTGATTTTTATCAGGAAGGACTTTGCAATAGAATATCTTCTGCTCTGTTAGAAGAATCCAGGGCATGCTAGGTGTACAAGTGCAGCCCTCATTCATTCATTAAAAGTTCCCCTGGCACCTAGTTAGGCACTGGGTTTACAGAGCTGAGAAAAACTCCACTTCCTGCCCTCAGGAAGATACATGTGTAAATAAATGAATGCCATGGCTTCTGAGACAGGTAAGATGGAACATGTGCCAGGGGCCGGGTGGGGTAAGAAGGGGGCTGACCATTTTTCCCCAGAATGTTGGGAGTCTTCTTAGAAGAGATGACATTCGAGCTGAGTCTTTTACCATGAATAGATGTTCACCAAGTGGCTTGGGTGAGGGGTGGGTGGTGGGGTGGGTGGAGTGGATTATAACCAAAGGACATGGAAAGTTTGGACCCGCCTTTGTGAAAACCCTCTCTAATCTTTGCCCAGGCATTTTTGCCTACCCGCCTAAGAAGAACACGATCCTCATTTTTCTGAGAAGGCGCTGTCCTTGGATGAACATGCCATTGGCTTCAAGGTTCTGGGCAGAGATCTCTCCTGGCTGCATCAAACATTAAGGCTTGCTTTGGGCCACCAGCAACCTGAGTTTGTTGCTGAAGAGCATAGCCATCACTCCTGATGGGTGGTGGTGTACATGTTCTCCAAAAGGCTGTCATACACGGTCACAGTCACTGTGTTCTGACTTCCTGGAGCTCAGATGCATAGTGAAACACACACATGTCTACAATGAAAACATCAGTTCAACTGCCTGGAAAACTCCTACTCATCCTCAACCGCAACTTACACGTCTCCTTTGCAACGAAGAGCTCCAAGAAGCCATGGGGAGCATGAGAGGCACCTTGTGCTCTGTGGCTCCTTCTTTTTCCTTGCTTTAGGCTCTAAACAGGAGGTTAGAGTGCCCTCCTCCTGGGCTGTGAGCTGGAGGGGATGGTAGGTAATATATAGTGTTTGGTTCATGTACATACAAGGTGTTCAATCAATGTTTGTTCAATGAACAGGTGAATGAAGGAATGAGGTTTGAGTGGTGTGTTGTACATCATTTAACTATGGTATCAACTGAATGCTTCACCTTCATCATCTTCTTTAAAAAAAATGATAAAGCCTACGAATTTCCTTCTGAGATAACCATTTCGTGCACAAGTAGATTTTTCTTCCCCAGAAGATACTTGCACTCTAGAATTTAGGTTTAAAATTAGATTGAGCCCACATTGGCACTCTAGGGCAAAGGGGACCTTAGTCTGTTTTTTTCAAGCTGACTTCCCTGCTTTAGCAAATCCTGTAAACTGAAACGGTGAAGATCTTTCATTAAATCTGTGGGGTTTGTGTTCCCTGAGATAGAGTTCTTTACATTTCTGTGTCAACCATTTGAAAAGTGAACATCTTCCCATCCTGTGATCTGGAAGGATAGATTAGGGTAGACTTCATCCCATCTATGTTTGTTTGCCTGTGTCTGTCTGTCTGTCAATCTGTCTCTCAGGAGTCTTATCAAGGGTCCCGAGTGGTAAGAGCCTTATTCTAGGGAAAGTGCTCTTTGGCTGGCCCATACTTCTTTACTCTTGATTCAGGCATCCTCAGATACCCATTAACTAAGAATGATTCCAGCAGCAGGGCTGAATGGGTATGAACCCTGGACTCAGTGCATAGCCCAGCCCAACCTTAGCTTTTTCTCTGCTTTGAGAGAACTCAGGTCCTTGCCTCAGATCTAGTCTCTAGGGATTAGATTGTGGCTTTAAAAGAATGAGTAAAAAATTCCAGGAACAGGTCTTAATGACAGTAGCTGGTTAATTACTTCTGAGAAAATGGGAAACTTGGTCTCCTGATGTGTGCAATCACAGGCACAAGAGGAATTTTCCAATACAATAGGGGCATACATTTTCCTAGGATAGGGTGACTGAGGAAAACCACCATCTGACCATGCACCAGAATCAGTTAATGTGGCACCCTTAGAGTGGCAGAGTCGGCTGGCTGGAATAGTGGACCATGAGAACAGCAGTGCTCCCTACTACCTTCTAGGTGTGTCACCAAGATCTGATAGGAATGGGGACTTCAAGACAGCTGAAACACTTGTAGTGTCATTTCCTGTGGTGAGAAGGGAGATGACCTTGACCATTCTGCTTCAGGAGGAGTGGTAATGAGAAGCAGCTAAAAGCTAGATGGGTTCTTTAAATCTGTGCCAGAAATGGTAGGTACCAAATGGTAGCAGATTTTACAGTGGTCTAACTGTTTCCTTCTTTAAACTCTTTTATTACTCCCTTCATCCACTCTCTGGCACTCCTCTGTGCATACAACTGTCCTAAGAATTAGGCAAACAAAGCCCAATTGTCTTAGTCCCTCAGTTTTGTTCTCTCCAATTCTCTTTATCATTCTTCCATAAAAGGATAGGGGCTATGGTTCTCCCAGCCCGTCCTCATGGCGACAGCAGATTTTCAAAACTCCAAGGGATATGATGCTGTGAAAAGGCCTAGGAGAAGAGGTGAATCACCCTTGTGTTTGAAAAACCACGGAGCAGCTGTCGACGTTTATAATTGTCCTCTGTGATCTCTTGGAGAAGCTCATCTCCAATTAGGGAAAAAAATAATGGTTTTGCTACGATTAATTCCCAGTGCTAGGTAGAAACAAAACCTTCCCAAAGCTGTTACTGTCAGTGAAGAATTTACCTTGGCGCTGCTTCGTTCAGGACCTTGGCTACTTCAGGCCTGTTGCTCCATTCGTGTCTGCTGTCGGAAGGGCTGAGGAGTTTGAATCTCCCATATAAAATGGAGAATAGACATGGGATAAAAAACAGGAAACACATCTGCTGATTCCTCAGATAATCTTTTTTTTTTAATATAATTTTTTCCTGAGTTTGAAATGACATATGCTCATGGAAGACAATTTGAAAAATAGAGACAAATCCAAAAAAGAAAATAAAAGTCAAGCCAAATTTTATTACCCAGAGATAGCACAGTTAATGTTTTTATACATATTCTTTTTGTTAAAAAACATACACAATGTTTTTTTTAAGACTACTATGTTCTGTGCATGCTGCTTTCTAATCTGCTTTTTTTCCCATTGATATGTTGTGAACATTTTCCCATGAGATTAAGACTTCTTCTAGCACATAATTTAATGACTGCCTAGTATTCCATCATACAGATGTTCATTCGACTAATACTCTGTGGGCGAACATTCAGTTTGTGTCTATTTTTTGCTATTGTAAATAAAATAATGTACACACTGGGGAGACTGACTCAGGCTGCTCCATTGTCCTGGTCGTAAGTCACTTAGTCTTTCCTCAAAAGCCATTTGTCATTTTGTGGGCCGGAGAAACTGCATTACAGTTGACTTCACAACTTTTGCTCAGAACACAAGGACATACTTAATCAATCCAAGCTGGCAGCAGCCCTAAAAGTTCTCTTAATCCCACAGAAACGGCCACCAATGAATGTAAAAAGACAGCTGCTCTCAACTCACTTATTCTTAGATGCATTATTTCTCACAAAACAGGGTCCCATGACTGGTTCCCCTTTGACCCTGCTCATCTTTTCACCAAGGAAGGCAAACTCATTGTAAAAGCAGTTGAAGCTTACAATTAGCAAGGTAAATTAGCAGAGGTTACTGAAAGCATACATTCTGGAGTGAATCATTTTAAATCATCTTCCATGTTTAGTATTTTTGGTGTCAGGCCTCCTGACATGCCAAGGACTTTCCCAAAACACTGCGGTTGGCCTGGACAGAGAGAAAAGATGGGCACTGAGAATCTCCCAGTTGAGAATCTGGGGCAAAATCTAGGCCAACAAAATCTAGTTCCTGGTTCAGCTCAACTTCAAGAAACTCAAGCTGCCACGTGGGGTGTGCCTTCGCTATCTCTCATTTCTATATCACTGGCACTTAAGCCCTGCAGAAAGCCAAGGAGGAAATACGCTCTCAGGCGGAGGGGGCTGTGTACCTGAGAGTTGGATCTGGTGGTGGTGGTGGGGGGGGGCGGGGCAGATCAGCAGGTCACCTCCCACACCATTGCCTCTTTCTCATCTCAGTGGCTATGCACACACCTTCAGCAGCCATTGGATGAAGAGATCTCGAAGAAAGTTTTCATTTCAAAATCTAGATCCTCTTTCTATCCTCTTAGGCCCTGCAGCTTCCAGAAGAGGCTGGTAGAGAAAGACTTCATGGAGAGAAAATGAATTCAAGCAGAATGTCATGGGAACGCTCATGATGGTTGAAATGTGCAAAGAAGTTTGAAAAATTAAAAATATGTGGAGAAGGAAATTTGGTGCACTCATACACTCACTCATTGACTGTTTAATGGGGGCACTGGGAGAGGAAATCTGGTCTCCAACGCATATGAAAAGACCTGCAGGGAGCTCTCTAAAGAGAATCAGAGGTGAGTGGTTGGAGGAATCACAAGACTGTCCTCAGGCAAACATGTTTGTCCCACCTTCAAAAGCCTGTCTTCCATTCTCTGTTACTATGTTATCAATACCCTGACCAGTCTGATAGTCTCATGTTCACAAACAAAGCACCCAGGTGAGCCATTCCCAAATTGCTGAGGGGTCTTCTAGGGGTTGGAAAGAATTCCGGCTAATGAGCTCAGCTGTCCCCTTTCTTAGGAAAGCAGGCAGGGCTTCTAGGAAAGATTTACTGTACTAGAACATGGTTACCTTCCACCACCTTCTCTGGCCACCTCTGTCTTTCTTCTAAACCAGAGACTGAGGTTGGGGAATTTTATAGAGCATATGGTGGGCATAGATCAATATTCCTGTTCTGGGCAATTGAGAAGCTGTGCAAATGCAGTGGGAACCTCTCTTTAGTGCCCATAATTGGCACACTATAAATGCCAGCCCAGAGAAATTCTGCATTTCCAACCAGTTCAGGCACCAGGCATCTGTATTTTGGCCTCCGGCAATTAAGAAGAGCCCCATGTCTATCTGTCAACCTGTTATACCAAGGACGTGCATTCCTTTTCTGCCCCATTAGATTTCATCTCTCTCTACCTTTGAAGATGGCAGGGACAGACCCTAATTGGTTCTTTTTATAGTTTTCTCCCTACCAACTGGGACAATGTGGGCCCTATCTGCAGCCTCTGCCTAGCTCAGTCTCAAAGACCTACAGAGATAATAGGCTGATGAGAGCTTATACTGACCCAGAGAGCCAATCGTGGTCCAGGCTCTGTTCTAAGGGCATCTTATATGTTAACTCATTTAGTTCTTACACAACTCTATAAGATGGGTACTGTTATTATCCCCATTTTCTAGATGAGGATACTGAGGCTCAAAGAAGCCCATTAACTTGCCCAAGTCACACCGCTAAAGAGTGGAAGAGTGAGGATCTAAACCTGTCAGCTTGGCTCTGGAATTCTGCTTTTAAGGTCACACTACAGGTCGAATAAAATGACTTTGGTTCTATCTGTCTTGCTGCTGGCCCAGACCTGACCTTGGGCCTCATTCTGACAACAGGATGCTTGTCTTGCTCCTGTACCAGGATTCCTGCTTTGGAGACTTCCTGGTATGCTCATCTCACTAGGAAACCCTAGGATGCCCTATTCTTACCATCTCAAGTTCTGGAACCCCACCCTGAACACATTCTGATGGTCATGGCCATGGCCCTTATGATAGATCCCAGACAATAAGATCAATGTCTTACTCAACTCTGGATCCAACACAAAGCCCCTAGTGTAGCATCTAACACACAAGAGGGGTAGAGTGTATATTTGTTGAAGGAAATCAATGTCAAAATGCTCTGTGCCTCAGTTTTCTCATCTTCAAAATGAGATAATAGTAAGTAGAGTTTTGTGAGAATAAATTAAGCAAATCTATGTAAAGCACTTAAAACAATCTGGCGCATGGCAAGTGCACTCTAAGTGCAGGCAGTTATTATTACTCATGTATTTATCATTGTCATTATTACATATGGATGGAAGACTTGGGGTTCTGGGTCAGAAGCCAGGGTTCTAATCCTGGCTCTGCCACTTCTCAGATCTATGATCATTGACAATTGACCTAATGTTTGTTTTCCCATTTTTTGAAAAATTAGATACTAATACTTGTTACTTATACGATTTTTTTGTTTGAGAATTAAATGGGATAATACATGTTAAGTGCCTGACATAGAGGAAAGCCTCACTAAATAAGAGTAAAAAATTATTTGTCGTACTAGTATGATTATTTTAAAACTAGAAGCATATGTTTAAAACATTTGGAGCCACTCGGTCTTCTTTTTGGGACAGAATCCTCTCTTTGATATTCAAGAAAGACCTACTCAGCTCTTCTGTCCCTTCCCTTGAACACACACACACATTCTGCACACATATACACTCTGCACACATACACCACACCCCACCACACAACACACACATATACCTACACACATCACACGCATATACACTCCACACACACATCACACGCCACACACCCCCCCACACACACACACACATGCTCCACACATAAACCACCCAGCCCCACACCACACACACACAACCAACGGTCCCCTGCTCTCACATTTACAGTGTAGTTAAGCTCTCTGGGGTTTGCAGGTTCCCCATCAGCACAGGAAAGCAGGGCCTCCTGATGCAAGGGGGGCGGGGGTTTGGTTCTTGGAGTTCTGGAATGCATCTATTTCCTCACCCCTGGCGTGGAGGGTGTTACGACTCAGCCTCCAAAACACAAATGAGAACTAGGATTTTAACTCGGTTTCAATAGGAAGGAAGGAGGAGAAGGTTTATAGGTGAGATGTACCTGGCAACACTAACTACCATAATGGAAAAGGGGGCGGTTTGTCTGGCTCTTCTCAGGTGGGGATGTTGAAGATGGGACATTCTGAAGACTCCACCTCTCTCATGGTCAGCATCGGGATTCTCTGCATTAGTTGATAGTTAGCTCAATTATGATTATACCCTGAAAGGTGAGTCTGTCTGTAGACATTCAGGTAGAAATGCTGCAGAGGCATAGAGAAATTAATATTGGGTGCCCCTCACAGTCAATGGACTAACCCCGGGTAGGGCAGCAGGTGGTATCAACATTTAGCACTTGGGGTGTATCTGTCTATACCCACAGTGGGAGCCCAGAGGAGAAATCCAGGTCTTGGAGAAATAAAGGGTTCTGAGACCCAGGTCCCTTCAACATGAACAGACCTTCATGAAGACCTGAGGTCTTTGGTCTTTCTTTGCTCTGGGAACCAGACCCTGAGACAGGTGACCCCACATCCTGCAGAGCAGATGAATGAGAACACCTCACCTAGCCGCCAGCTGGGTGATTATAGGTGTGGATGTGAGGAGTGGCCAGACTGGTTTCTTTCAAGCTTGTCACCTACCCATGGAAAACTGGTTCCATTTTTTAAACAACTGTCAGTTTGTCCCCACCTGAGCCTGGGCAGACTGGCTGGCCAGGCAGTTTGAAGAGATGCGTGGCAATCGCAGTCTCATCAATCAGCTGAAAACTTTCCTAAGCCACAGAGGCTGACAGAGATCAAGGCTCTTCATGTCTCCTTGAGGGACAGGCAGGGGGCCAAGGCCAGTATGAGTTTTCAGAATCAGCATCTGGCAGGACACACCAATAGGTTACCCAGGGGTGACTTGTGTGGGGACAAGCAGGGGGCGAACGTGAGATGTAGGTGGAGGCCGGGAGGGAGGCTTTGAAATAGGACTAAATCTGAAGTGAAAATAAATGTCGGTGCAACGTTAATAAAAACACACACAGTGCACACAGATCTGAATGCATGTGGAATGTGTGTGCATGCATGTGTGACTTGAAGAGCTAAGGAAAAAAGGGGGAAAAAGGAAAAGGAAAAAAAAAGGTCTTTCTATCCTTGTAATCATTAGAAAGAAAATGAAGTCCAAATTGCGTTCAGGGCTGCTGGGACAGAGGAAGAGAAGCAAGAATGGAAAAAACAGGCCATAAAGATGCCAGGGCTGCTTAAGCAGAAACATCTGTTGAAGTCATAAGACTAGGGGCCTGGTCAGGCTTCTAACAAACCCAGGAAGAGGAGAGTCTGTTCTGGATCAGGACGAGCCTGGTCCGCCCTGTGCAGGGCCCCTGGGACCAGCTTACGTGCGGAGGACATACCTTCTCGAGGGCTCAGCCTGGGCCTGGCTTCCAGCAGGAGAGGAAGTGAACAGGAGGGGAGGGAAAGATGTTCCCAGATTAGGAGGGGCCTGTCGTGGTCATGGGGGCAGGGATGTGACAGCAATCTTGAGCATGTATTTATTTAAAGCTTTAAACTCACTGGAATAGCCTGGTGAGCTGCATGTCTCAACTCCAGCAGCTAAGGAAACAAAAAATGAAGATGGGGGAGGGAAGGGTCAGTTGCTGTCCTACACAGGAGTGGGGAGGCTGGGCTTTCTGTTTGCAAATGGAGGCTGCTCTCTTATTTGTTATTTTCCACCTAGGTCAACTATCCAAGGCCCATCTCTTCTAACAACCACAGGAATGGCAGCTAATACGTATTGATTATACACTTCTCTCTGTACCAACTTCCTTGTAAGTATCACCTCATTTAGTTCTCTAGCAATCCCATTGTCCCCAGAATCAGTAGAGACTTGCATGGCATCTTTGGAGAGGTTCTCGTATTAGCACTGTCATTCTAGGAGGAATATGAGGCTTAGCAAGGTTAAATGACTCGCCCAGCTGGCCAGGTTACCAGCCAGCACATTCCAAGGAATACCCAGGGGCTGTCCCTCTTTTTCCCAAAACTAATTTGAAAAGCAGCTTCAGCTAAGCACCGCTGGGAAAGCAGTTTTGCAAAATGAGACCCTGCACTCATAGAGACCTCGAGGTCCCAGCAGGCCCCTGTGGCTTGTCCATCTCAGCACTCTGTCACATTAGTCAGGGAAAGCAGAGGAAACTATAGCTACAGACTGCACCAACACAAAACAAAAGGAAGTGGCTTAGTACCCCATCCCCATAAGGATGGAATCTTATTGTCTCTCAAGGAAACGCAGAGATGGTAAAAAGAAAGAAGGAAAGAAAGAAAATGAAAGAAAGAAAGAAAGAAAGAAAGAAAGAAAGAAAGAAAGAAAGAAAGAAAGAAAGAAAGAAAGAAAGAAAGAAAGAAAGAAAGAAAGAAAGAAAGAAAGAAAGAAAGAAAGAAAGAAAGAAAGAAAGAGAAAGAAAGAAAGAAAGAGGTAAAGAAATTAATTCAGATTCTGCACTGATTGTGAGAAATGGTCACTGTGCTGTTTATAAGGCTCCATTACCAAAGTCAGATGCTACGTCTCCTCTTCCTCATGACCTAGCTCTGCCTGTCCACATTCACCCAATTCCCACAGATATCTATCCTCCCACAAGGACAGTCAGGATCCTTATTTCATATAGGCAGTAACCAGAGATGAAAGTCTTCAGTGTTCATAGTCAGGGGTCTATAAGTGCTCCCAGAAAATACAAAAGTGAAATAGCAAGAGTGTTGGCCACAATCTCATCTCCTGGGCAGCTGACCTGGGGAAGCAAGAGATATGAATGTTCCCTGGGCGATCAACTCTGCGCTGCTAGCATTTTCTAGGGTTGGAACTTACTGGTGCCAGGCCTCTGCCTTATGTCAACCCTTTATGATAGGTACCATCACCTCTGCTTTAAAGGTGAGAAAACTGAGGCTCACAGAGGGTGCTTAACTTACCTAATGTCACAGTTACTGAGTGACAGAGCTGGAATTAGAATCCAGGAGGTTGGGCATGGAAGCACCATATGTATGTTCCTTTCTGTGATCCAGGGCACCTCAATCCCTAATGTTCCTCCAATCAGCTTGTTATCTTGTTAAAACACATCCTCTGATTCAGAAGGGGCCCGAGATTCTGCATCTGTAACCAGCTAACAGATGATGGCCACACTACGGGCCCCAGGACCACACTCTGAGGGGCGAGGATCTGTCACCCACACTTATCTGCGCCGTTGGGGCTGACACTTCTCAGCCGTATTCTTCAATATGGCTTTGCCACTAGAATGGACCAAAAAACCACTCGTGTAGCCCAGTCAGCTATGTTATGCACCTAATTATTAATTGTCTCACTCCTCCCTGTACTTGGCTGAGTGTTACAAGCCCCATTGGTTTGGGGTAAAAAAAGTCTGTCAGTGGCCTGTGCCAGGGAGGTGCACAGGACGGATGGTGGCTTCTCTGTGGCCAGGGTAAGACTTTGATAAGGTTCTGTATCTTGGGGGAATTAGTGTGATGAAATCTCCACCCCTGTGCCACCTAACCCTCTACTCACGCATGAGTTGACAGGCATTTCCTGCTCAGACCAGCAGAGGAGCTTGGGGTTTGCTCCTCCATGGCAAATCTTGGTGGAGAAAGGAACAAAAGGCAAGTAGGCAGGGGCTGCTTTCATATGAGCCCTCACAGCTTGGTGTCCCAGTTCTGCTCCATGTGGAGCTGGGGAGAGTCTTCTCTGTTTTTTTATTTGCAGCCCCCTGGGCTGGCGTGAGGGCTCTGAGTACAGATTTTTCCAGGAGGCCTTGGGTGACCTGAATTTATCAAAAAAAGGGGTTGGGTAAATCTGGGGTTCAGGTTTGCTCAGGAGCACAAAGGCAGGCTAGAAAGACATTCCAGAAAACCCAGCCTCTGAGGCCCTCTTGTAAGGCTCCTTCTTTCTCCTTCTTTCAACAGATATTACTGAGGGCCTACTCTGCACAAGGACAGGCTCTGGGTGCACATCCCTTACCTGGCTCCTGGATGTCTTTTCTCCAAAATGAAACCATCACCTCTTTGGGTTGATTCATCCACTCTCACACATTGCCTTGCAAATGTGTCCCCCTTTGTCCCCTGACCAGCCTCCACCTCCCCTGACACCCTTATAGAACCCACTGGACACCTTGGTGCAAACCAGAGACGCACATGGGGTGCACTTCAATGGGCATCTGGAACTAATCAACAGAGGACTGGCGAGGTCATTTCTTGGGAACTCTGCAAATATTTGCCTGGGTCAAGAATAAAGGTGTGTGTGGAGGAGAAAGGTCAGGTCAGACAGGGAGGAGACAAGAGTCGAGGCTGGGTGTGCAAAACGGAGGAGGAACTGGAACTGGAGTGCTGCCGCACACTGGTTGAATGGGGACAGCCTCCAACAGTCCTGGGCAAATCACTGTTCTTGGAACAGGATGATTGTGGCTCTGCCTCTCCACACCAGTCTTAGAGAGCCGGGATCATAGCTCTTCACCACTTAATTACCTTCTCATCCACAAGCTAGGAAGTAACGGGGCTGAGGGGAGGGTGTTTGGAGGAAAGCTGATGGCAGCAGATTCACTATTAAAGGAAAAGCGTAACGTGCTGTGGATGCTTTGCAGGGCGTGATGGGATCTGCAGCAGATGAGCAGTTGCCTTGGCAACGCTAATGAAAAGCAGGCCTTGGAGAGGTCCAAGAACCCCTGTGGGCTGAGTTATCTGCCCCCCTTTGCTGATCCCCTTGCCTCCTCACCACAGCCTCAGATCAAACTCCCTGAGTATTTATAAAATCTCTACCAGAAACAGAGAAAGTCAGCTGCCCAGCCAAGCGTCTGCCCACGTCCTTCTGGAGCTGCTCGGGTGACACTCTCCGACGTGGCTCATTATTCTATTTTTCTTCATTGCAGTGAGCAGGCAACCAGAAACGAAGGGAGAAAAGAAGAATGTTTTCTCTGCCCTAATCTGGCAGATTTTGAATCAGGGAGTTCACTTGGAGTTTAGGGTCTTATTTTGGGCAAGTCACCCTGTCTCTAACACTCCCTGCTCTTCTGCCCCCAGTCTGTTTTTCTCTTGCTCCACCCTCTGTTAAAGCTGGGCTCCAACCTAGACACTCCACTAGGTTGCTCAGACCCCCTCCTGCTGTGGTCCAGCAGCCTCCTGCCGGCAGCTTCTCGCCAGTCAGCCCCTGGGAAAGCTGGAGGGGACACTTGCTAAAATGCCATCTAGGCTTCCAAAATAAAAATGCAAGGGATTATAGGGATTGGCAGAAGGAGGAGCTGGGCCCCTGCCACAGTAGGCAGTGTGATAGCACCTACTTCTTTGAAGATGACGAACATGCTTTGAGTGACTCCCACCAACACGTCAGCAGTGAGCGGTGAGAGGAAACCAGGTAACTGGAGGTCAGGACCCTTGGTCATTGGCTCCTATGGTTCTAAGAAGGTTTTGGGTTCTGGTTCTCCACAGACACATTCTTTGTCACCTTTCTGCCAAGGAGCCCAGCCAAGTGGCACAGGCTGTTGGGGATTAGAGTCAGGAAGTGTGAGAGGAGGAAAGCACGTGCCCCACTGTGTCAGGAATATGAGATCATAATACCTGAATGACCCTGAGGCACGAGGTGTAAGGGCAGACACCCAGTTCAGCCTGGGCATCCTGAGGACTCTTCTAGGAAGCCTCCGAAGCTCCTCCTTCCCATTTTTATTGGCTACCCCCACTCTCATAGGCACTAACCCACGTGGTAGGGGTCTACTCTGGCTCTCCAGCCACAGCCCAATAGACAGGGGCCAGGTGTCAATAGGTTAAAGGGCCATGCCCACCAAGAGCCCACACATGTCCTGCTGCGGGATCTTGCTGCTGGATTTCCTTGCCCAATACCATGAGCTTAACCCCTAAGGCATTGTAGGCCTCTAACCCAAGTGTATCCTGCCAACAAGGGTGGACCGTGTTACGGGGTATATACCCATGAGCCTTAGGGGTGACTAAAAGGCAGCTTTTGGGGGGTATGGACATGGATCTTGGACATATGGGCTGAGTGTCTGAATATGTGTGCTCAAGACCTTGCCAAGTGCCAGAGGGAACCAGATGTAAAGCCAGCCCTGGGCTGGCTCTTCTTAGGCCACCATGTTCTAGTATGAAACTCTGAGGAGTCCACCAATTCTAAATTCAAACTTGGCCTTCAGGATATCATGAAGGTCTATTTATCAAGGTAAGAAGAGAGAACATGTTATATTTAATTTTTAGGTCAATTTCTAACTTTCAAATATTTAGACATATAGAAACTGGCCTTCCACGGTGGTCTTGTCTGGACCCCCAAATGTTAAAGGGCAGATCTATATTTCTGAGCTCATTTTGCAGCCTGTCCTCCAACTTATATAATTGTCAAGGGTGACCTGGTCTCTGAGGAATTCATTCCCTGCTGATAGGCCTGATGGGCAAACCCAAAGGACACAAATCATTCCCCTCCTGCAGCCAGGAGGCACAGCAGCATCAAGTCCATGCCTACGCTCTCCCAAGCATGTCCCGCTGGCCTTGATCACTCCTGAGGCTTGTGATCCTGTGTGGGTGTGTGGGACCTGCCATACGGGGAGGAAGAGTGGGCCCTGGGTGATCTTGAGGGAACCCAGAAGATTTTGGCTTGCCAAAACACTGTTCACCACCACATCCTCTGTCTCCACCAGTGAGGCCTAAAATTTTTTTACTGGTGCCAAAGCCTCTCAGTCAATCCTGGGTCTCAACTCTGTGCTTTTGCTCAAACTGTATGTTATACTCTGTGTATTTTTCCCCGACTCCTATTCAAATGCAGGGTACTGGATGAAGATGGCCCGAGAGCCCTGTCAGAAGTGATCCATCCCTCCTCCTTCAAAAACCACATTGTCACTGCAATTACTGTTATAAAAGTAATTAATGCTCATGAAAAATATTAAATATCCTAGAGGAGGAGAAAATGAAGAGCAGAAGCTCCCTCACCTTTCTAAGCTCTTCTCCAGAGATGACCATGAAATGTAGTTGTTTGCATCCCTTGTTGAAATAGTCTGTGCATATCCAAGGCTAGACACTCTTGGCATTCCCATCTGTTACTTAATAAGTCCAAGGGAAAAAGATACAGAGATAAGCATAAAGCCATACTTAGGAAGAACTTTGTGGAAATGGGCCTAGTTAGATGGGACCAAGAGAGGCAGATAGCCGTGAAAAGAAAGCAGAGATATCAAAAACGAGGAAGAAACGTGAGAGCTTATCCTTATGGATACCATGAGGAAAGACAGTGAGAGGTGTGTGTTTGGGGATGCAGAGGGCTCAAGAGGGCTGAAGAGGGCGAGAACTTAAGAACAAAATTAGCAGAATTAATTGAGAGAGCCAGTCAGTGGAACAGCAGGGATAGAAAAAACCCCACATATATAAGTGTCTTTCCATGCTGGTCACTACTCTAAGCACGTCTCATATATTAACTCATTTCATTCTGACAAGAGTCCTCATTTGCAGATGAAAACTGAAGAGCAGAGTGCTAAGTATTCCAAGGTCATAGGCTGGGATGGGGTTTGATCCCTGGGAGACCAATGTGTGCTATCCAACCAGACACAGCCAGTCTGTGAGCAGGAAATGAGGATGGGGGCAGAGCAGCAGGGCCTTCTGAACATGGCTTCCACCATGTCCAGAATCATCCATAAGGTGTCCATGGCACCACCTCCCAGAACACTGAGGAGACTGTAGAAGGAGAGGAGATAAATCAAAAGGGTGAATGAGAGGGTTCTGGAGCCCAGGCCTTGTTCTGTCCTGGAGTAATGGGGCCAGCAGAGGCCTTAGGATGGGGATGGTGAGTGGTTGTTCTGATCTGAAAGTTGCTGGTGTGTTTAGGAATGGTGCAAATAGGGTTGCCCGATAAAATATAGACAAATAAGGGATAATGTTTTTTACAATAAGAATGCTAAAAATATTTTGTGGAATATACTTATACTAAAAAATTATTCACTGTTATTCTGTTCTCTATTTTTAGTTGCAAAATCTGGCAATACTACCTTCAAACACAAAACCCCAGACTGGCTTTCAGGACTCAGTCAAAGAGAAGCCCAGGCCAGTGCTCCCCCTTTGATCTAGTGGACCTGCTTAAGTCCTGTGCTCCATGAATAAAAGAAATCTCTGAGCTGCTTTGGTTCATTGTTTGAGAAGCTCAAGTGCCAAGTTAAGAGGTCCTTTCTCCAGCCCACTCTGGAACTATATCTCCGTGGGTGGTAGCTGAATGCAGGTAGAGGGGGAGTGTGGTGGTTTGGAAACAGCTGAACAAAGGTCAGACCAGGGGCTAGTTCCTCACATGGGAGGCTCTGAAGTGACTTGTTTTCAGACCCTTGCATTTTCAAGGTGAGTGATGCCATGTGTGCAAAGGGAGAGATCAACAATGATTTCCCAGCTTTATTACTTCCAATGTCCAAAGGTGGGACAGGGTTTTGAGGGCTGAGAGTTAGACCCGTGTGGTCAGTGGTGTTTTGGTGAGAATGTGGCTACTTGTCACCCCTGGCTTGCTGGAGTTGGGTTGAGGGTAGAGGGAAGAGCTTTGGAGTCCTTTCAGCAGGTGAGCGAGCACCCAAAACAGCAGTCAATGAGAATGGAACATTGATCTTAGCCCAGAAATATGTGCCACAAGCTCTTCTTTGCCAGGTTATGTGGAGGGTGAAGCTAAATCTTCATCTGTGAGCTGAATAAGGTCTTTTACTGATGGGCCAGGAAGAGGCATAGGTTGAGACCTGGGGTCTAGATGGTGGCTGGAGCCTCCCAGGAACATCAGGCTCCTGAGGGGAGTCTGGGGTTTCATCCAGTAGTCAACAAGTAAATGCTGAAGCTTTGTTCCCAGTGGGAGAGACAGATAATAAACAACAAGTACATATCTCATGTGTTATTTATTGACGACTGTATGGAGAAAAATAAGCCAGGTAAGGGAGATAGGGAATCTTTGGGTAGGGGTGTCAACAAAGGTAGGGTGTTTTCTTTATGTAGAATATCAGCAAAGACTTCCTTGAGAAGGGAATGAGCCAAGATATGGGAGTGGAGGAGAACAATCAGGGAGAAGGACTAGGAAGTACAAGGGCACTGAAGCAGGCAGGTGCCTGGCTTTCTTGAAGAACAGCAAGAACTGAAGTATGGCTGAAGAGAAAGAGAGAGGGAGGAGGAGACAGTAGGAGGTGAAAGCAGAGAAGGAGCAGAGCTACACCATGTGGGCCTGTAGGCCACTGTCAGCCTCTGACTTTTACTGAGTAAGAGGGGAGCCACTGGAGAGTCCCACGCAGAAGAGGGACATGATCTGAGGTATGATGGTGCCTCATGGCCTGGGTTTGAATACTGACTCCATCACACACAACCTATATCACCTTGGGCAAGCTATTTAATCTCTCTGTGCTCTGTCTCCTAACCTGCAAAATGAACTAGTACTCATTCTTCATAGGGTTCATCTTAGCATTTTTGTAAGCATTAAATGAAGTAATATATGCACAGTGCCCGATATGCAATAAGAGCTCAAATATTAGCTATTATGCTGCTGCTAATGCTGCTAGCATAGCATAGGCAGTTTTGAGAAGTGAAGCCCAGGTCTACAGGGGCAAAGGGGTATCAATATTGAAGTCACCAATTTGAAAGTGGTTCATGGAAGCCAGGACTCACTGGGAGATCAGGACAAGCAGCAGGTCAAAGATGAGCGGTTAGCGCAGGTGATAATCTGCAGGTGGGCAGTGGGGCATCCCAGGAGTTATCTGATAGCTGACTGAGATCAGGAGCCCCAGGAGAAGAAGCTGGGAAATAAGGAGTTGGGTCTTGGGAAGAGCACAGAGAAGGGGCTCTACAAAAGGTCCAACGTAGGAACTGCCCAATTTCAGGGGCAGCTCAAGACCAAGTGACCAATGCCCCCATTTTATTTCAAGGGTTTTGATGGACTTCCTGAAGAGCAAGCTTCAACTTCCAACAAGGCAGGAAGCAGGGCAGCTGCTGACAGTCCAGCTTTCAAGAAGTGAAGTCTGGGAGGCAGCTGGGCAGGGCCGATGAGGCAGGGTTGGTGCCGATGTGGGAGAGAGACTTAAACCCACCGTAGGGTTGAAAGGCTCCAGTTGACCACTAGATACTTAGCAGAACCCACTAGTATATTTGGGCTAGAGATAGTATTTCAAAAGGTTGACCAGACATTTAAAAATTGATTACAAACATCCCTGCTTCTAAGCCAGAGGATATGGGACAGAAACCAAGGACCTGAGGCCAAGTTTTTGTATGGAATATGAACAAGCTATGCATTGGGGCCTCAGGGGGTGTGCAGGTTAATAAACTTCTTCAGAATGGCATGTTTTCTAGTTTTTGGGATTGTGCTTTATTCATTTATTCTGATAGGCAATGAGATAAAAATCAATGTTTGCTTCCTGTGTCTGCCTCCAGCAGCTTCTTCTTCCCTTTTGAGACTTCACTCTTGCTTTGTCCTTCTAATGAACTTGATTATCTGGCTCTTGGATGAGGACCTGAGGGGGTGTCTCAAAAACAGTCAAACAACAACCAATCAACCTAACAACTAAAAACTTACCAACAACAACTAACCTACTAACCGTATCTGGTAGGCAGAGTAGTGGCTCCTCAAGAATGTCCATATCCTAATCTCTGGAACCTATGATAACGTTACCTTACAAGGCAAAGGTGAGTTAAAGTTGCTAATTGCTGGCTTTAAAATAGGCATGTTGTCCTGGATTATCTGGGTGGACCCAATGTAAATACAAGGGTCTTTAAAAATGGACGAGAGAGGTGGAAGAGGAGGTCAGAGTGATGAGATGTGAGGACTCAACCCTTTGTTGCTGCCTTTGCAGATGGAGGAAGAGGCCACAATCCAAGGAATGTGTGCAGCTTCTAGAAGCAAGAAAAGGGAAGAACATGGATTCTCTCCTGAAGCCTCCAGGGAGGAATACCACCGTGATCTTAGTCCAGTGACATCCATGCCAGACTTCTGTCTCCAGCACTGTAAGGTAATAAATTTATATTGCTTAAGCCACTAAGTTTGTGGTAATGTGTTACAGCAGCAATAAAAAATGAACATACTACCCATCCAAACTCTCTATCCTTCAGGGTCAAGTTCAGTGCAGTAGCACGTGGGGCCCTCAGACTAATTTTCTAGTCTTGGTTCACAATGTCACCTGTCCTGTGCTCCAGCCAGTCGGGGAAACTTGCCACTGCTTGATTGTCCCTGCCTTTCACTTCTGCCAATGTTGGAGATTCCTCCTTGAAAGGTCATTATGTTTTACATTTTCACAGAGCTTTCAGGCTTACGAACCACCTGCAGTTGGTGTGATGTTGAGAAAAAATGAGATACATGTGATTGCTTTGCAAACTGGAAAGCAAACACAAACATGAAGTAGTAAGAGATACTTTTTGTGTTTGAATCTCCGGGACTCTCCGTCTAGCCCAAGGCTTCTGAATGCCCCAGGGCTTCTCCCGTTAGGGCATGGGCTGCAGTGTCTCAGCCGAAAGCTCCATGTATGCAAAAGCTACCCTCTCTCTAGATTTGAAGCCTCTTTGAGGGCAGAGTTCTTGACTTAAGTATTTATCTTAGCAACCCTCATAGGGAGAAACTTAGCTGTGGTAAAGTGGGTGTGGGGCTGAAAACAAGAGAGTTAGACAGTGACAACAAGTTGCCAAGGGCACAGGTCCCACCTCCCTGCTCAGCCGCAACCCCTAGACTAGACTCAGACTCCCAGGTGACAGGGCCAACCGTTTACCCTTTTAAATAGAGTAGTGTTCATTACACAGTTGTTGGAAACATATTTTTCTTAGTGACTCCCCTGGTTTCTTTAAGGTCCTACCATGCACTCCTCCAGATGCCTCTGGCCCTGGCTACCCTAGCTTGTCCTACGCAAAGTGGCAAGACCAGTTCCTCACAGCTTTGTTTGATCCCACATCTTCTTACCTACAGTCAAAGGATCTGTTGGAGAGAGTCTTAGTTCGGGGCTCTCTCCTAATCTCAGGCTCCCCCACAGATCCTGCCCTGGACTCTGCTCCAGGTAGACTAGCCCTCTGGCTACTGCCTGTTCCCAGAAGGCTGGAGAATAGATGCAGAACAAGGAGCTACTGGGCAGGGAGACCTGGGTATGGGGACCCAGGGGCCACCAGAGCAGGCTCATTCTTCCCTCTTGTTGGCACAACCTGTCCTATTACTCTGGGCCACTTTAGGTAAACAGGGGAAAGAAAACAATGTCTGTCAGTTACAAAATGAAGCCATCAGGAAAGGAATGTTATTGCCAAGTGTTCTCAGAGGGCATGACAAACAAAGAAGGTGAAAACCTGTCTTTAACCTCAGGCCCCAGTTCCCCACCACGGAGCCTGGTAGCCCTTCTGTGAGCAGAGGCCTGCTGGTTCAGAAAGAGGCCCTTTCTACCTGCCTCTTCACTTTTCTGGGAATACCCGTCCTGTTCCCTCAGCTCTTGGGTGAGGGGCTTCCAAGTGAATAGCCAGTGGGGGGCAGAGGCTGCCAGGATTCAGGTTGCAGCCAGGCTGGGCCCCGTGGCAAACTCGAGAGCCCACAGCAGAGCTGGCTGCTGGCTGTGCCCTTTCAGCAGTGGCATTCCTATCTCCAAGGAGGCAGCCACTCAATACAGGACCTTCTGCATCTTGCCCTCTGGGCGGGCAGAGGTGTCCCATGGCAACTAGGGCTGTGATCTGCATATGACAGCACATTGCATCTATTCAGGACTTTCTTTCCCCTGCTTTCTTTGAAAGGCTTGCCCTATATCCAAGTTCCCTGTGAGCCCCACACAATGAAAACAGCAGTTGACAGGTTCCCTGTAACTTGTGAAATCTGAGTGCATCCAAGAGGAGAAAGAGAGTGCTCATTACTGAAACACAAAACGAGCTCCTTTCACGGGATGGCTAGTTGGCCCTTCAGTTTGCTGCCTCTGACCCCACTGCCCTTCCAAGCACAATAAGCAGAGGGAGGAAAGGGAGAGAGAGGTCTTTACTCCTTAAGTTCCCAATTGATCACTCTCCTAACCCCTATAGGGACTTCTTCGTGCAAACAATTCAGGTGACAGAGGTCAGGGCTCCAGCTCATTCCTCCAGGGAGATCTTAGCCCTCCCTGCAGGGACTTTCCCAGGTGAAACAAAGACTAGCCCTAGAAGCCTTAAACAAACTCCCGCTGTTGATGCACAGCGGAAACAGAGAAAGGGGAAATTAGAGGTGCCCAGAATCACAAGGCTGTGCCTCAGGCCTTTCATCCAGCCAGACCCCAACACTCTTTTCACACTCTGGGACCGGGCTGTGCATTGCGAAAGCCAAGTCATGTCCAAACTTCATCATGGTGGCCAATGACTGACCACCTAACTATTGGAATGGGGAGAAGAAGCCATCTATGGGGCAGAAACTGCTCTACTTTTGCCCACACTGGCTTGAAGCTGATTAACCAGACTTCTGATATCCCAAATATCAGAAGATGAGAAAGAAAAGGAGTGGAGGAAGAAGAAAAGGAGTAAGAAGAAGAAGAAATTTATGAGTTAGGCTAAGACGATAACGAGCTTCCACAGAAAGCCTGTCAAGAATTGCTGCCAGTTCCTGGGGCTTTCCCTGGAGGGCTCTGGAGGATCCAAGGCCACTGCTGGAATATACACCCTATCGTGCACAAAGCTCCAGAGGAGAGTGTAAATGAAAAAAAATACACAGGGTATCTAGGCCTTATTCTACCCAACCTTCAGAAGAGTAAGAGATGGCTAAGCAGGATAGGGCTCTATTCTTTCACTTCTGACTCCAGGAGCAGGAACAGAGTTAACACATAGTCCACTGGGCCAGTGATTTGGTATAAGTTTACTTGGAGACATCAGGCAATCATTTAACCACTAGGCTTCCAAATTTATCATCAGGAAAGAAATTGTACCACTTGTAAGTCTCTATGCCGTAGACTTTCATTTTTCCAATGTTGCCCTTTCCTCCTGGAATGCCCTCCACCCACTCACCTACCAGGCAAGTTTCTACTGATTCTTCACACTATGTATCAAGTGCTACATTATTTATATGTATTCATATCTTAGTAGCATTCACATTGTATTATAGTGATCTGTTTATTTAACTTTTCTGTCACAAGACTGATTCCTTTGAGGATAGGACCACTGTTTAATTCGTTTTGGAATCCTTGGTGGTTAACACCTGAATAATCACCTGAAGATTGAACTGAATTATGATAAGGATAATTGTTTCTTTTTCAGGTCCTAGGTTTCATTCAATCACAAAGGACTTGTGAACAGGGCTATGGCACTGCATAACTCCAGGATTCCCATAAATATGTGAACGAAGCCGCTAGAGCTAAGTTATATGATGGCTCTACTCATGAAACTCCTACCATAGCCAGCTACTATAGGAGAATCCAAGTATTACATGCTTACTCTAGTTACACAGAGAGAGCTAATATGGAGATGGCACAGTCAAGGGTGGGTACAGCAGGAGCCCTGGGAAAGGAGATATCCATGTGGACTATAGCCACTGGGAAAGCTTTGTGAAGAAAGCAGAACTTGCACTATTCATAATGATATCCATGGGGTAGAAAATAGAATGATAAAGAAAAGGTATGCAGAACACAGGATTTTTAGGGCAGTGAAACTATTCTGTATACTATAATGGTGGGTACCTTTCATTACACATTTATCAAAACTCATAGAATGTACAACACTAAGAATAAGCCCTAATGTAAATGATGGACTTTGGGTGACAACGATGTGTTGAGGTAGGTTCATTGACTGTAACAGATGTACCACTGTGGGAGGGGATGTTAATAGTGGGGGAGACTGTGCAAGTATGAGGACAGGGGGTGTACAGGACATTTCTGTACTTTCTGCTCAATTTTGCTATAAACCTAAAACTGCTCTTAAAAAAGAAAGTCTATTTAAGTAAAAAAAAAAAAAAAGTATGAGCCTAGTTGGGATATTAACAAAAATAAGCATACTAAAAAAGGAAGACACAAGAAAGCCAATAAACAATGTGGCCTTACCATAGGTGGCAGAAGGAAGTACATATTGAAGGGTAATGAGAAATTTGGTTGTATAAGTGAGGTAGGGCCAGATGATGAAAAATTTTGAAAGCCAAGCAGAGAATTTGGAACTTGATTTTGGAGAACATAAGAAGACCTTATGGGCTTTAGAGCTGAGAAGTGGTAGTATAAAAATAAGAGCTATAGTGGGGTTTAATGAGAGATTAGAGCAGAGAGACTAGAACATTCTCCCAGTCATCAAGGCACCAGGAATTTCCCCCAGTGCAGTAGGTATATGCTATGATCTCATGACTATACACAGAGCTGTGGAAGAGCATGGTTGATCTGACAGCAGTGAATTATACCCTACAGTGCTCCATAAGTATGAGCTTTCTACAAATGGGTCAAGATCGCATTATGAGTGAAACTGGCCTAACAGGGCATGTGAGACAAGGAGCACTCAGGCTTGAAGGGCTGGCTTAGCTTTGCTGCTTACTAGATGTTTGAAAGTTGGCCTTAATCTTGTTTTCCTAATATTTAAAAAGAATGATAAATAAGACAGTTCTGTGGACAATGGCCAAAGCTCACCTTCTTGTCTATTCTCTGAATTTTTAGTACAGAGTATAAGAGATAAAGATGTGGTTTTCAGCATCTTGGCAACTCGTCAGTTATTCAATCAATAGATTGATTCTGAGGGTAGGGCAGCAAAGAAAATAGACAAAATTCCTGTCTTCTCAGAACTAACATTCTAGTAAAAAGCCCTGTAGTTAGTTTCTCATCAGCTATAGAGAAAAGTGAGTCCTAGAACTGCATAACCTGGAGAATTCAGGAGAGAAGGGTGATAAAAATCAGGGAAATGTAACAGGTAAGCACCAAGAAGAGGGAGCAAGCTTACCTTGTTCTAGAAAAGTAGTCCCCAAAGTTTCCACCCAACATACCCAAGGATGCAAACAGATATACCTCCCTCAGCAAGAGTGGCTTGTGGCCACAGTAGTACTAGGGAAAGATGGGAGAGGAGAAATACCCCAAGGAAGAAGAGCTCCAGAGACAATGCTCCAGCTGCACTGGGATAAAATGATAGAGTGAGACACACAGGGGAGCAGTTGCTCCCTCTGAGCACATTTTCCAAAAATAGCAACCTTTCAGCAATATCTCAATAGACAATATTGACATGAAGATATTAAGCCCATCATGAAAATACATTAAGATGAAACCAAGAGTCAATTTGTCTAATATGTAATCAAAATATTAATGTTCAAGTATGAGATGTAAAGAGAAGTAGGGGTGGGGGGAGAAGGGGTCAGCTTTTTTTTACGCATCTGCTCTGCCTGTTATTGGAACCTGGCTACACTGCTGTCCAGCTCTCGGGAATTACTATAAAACTGGGTCAATGGATCGAAGTCACAGAGTGGCAGTTCTCAGTATAAGAACTTCCTGAGGAAGAAAACTTTCGAACAATGGCTCAGATGTCTTTACAAAGTAGTGTGTACCCCATCCTGGCAGAATTTAAACCCCAGGATGGTCATGATGGAACATCCTGTATCGGTAGGGATGCTGGTCTCCATGTCCAATCAAAGCTGTCCAGTTCTCCAAGTCTCAGATGCTGGTAATGCAAAGCAGGGGTCTGAGGAATCTGAGGCCGAGACTCACCCAGAAACCAGAGAAAAAATTTTCAGCAGCACTTATAGAAGCCTAAAGGCTGGTTCATTCCCTGCCAGCTGTTCATCACCAAGGATTTAGCAATCATTCCTCTGTACCATTATTCGCTGCTTAGAGGCATTTTAAAGATGGCCGAAATGGAGAAGTAAGAAAGTGAAGGGCCTTGTTCAGGGGAGACTCTTGCCTGGGACTAAAACACAGTGAGGTTTGTTCTTAAGGTTCTATACAGAAACTTCCAAACAGAAAGGGCTGGCTTTGACAGATTCAGATCTCAGCTGCCCCTGGACCCTTCTGAGCCTCGTCAGAGGGTTGAACAAATGGCTCTAAGTCACCTTTTGCTGGAGGAAGCTTGGCCATCACAGGAGGCCCTGAGATTGGCCCTGATAAGGCAGCACATCCTGTCTGGCTCCTCGTCCACACCCTCGCAGCTGGGCCTGCTGTGGATGCGGCAGAGTTCAAAGGCACTGCTTCCCTTGGACCCACATCAAGGACTAAAATGAGAAAAGGGTGCTTTGACCTCCTCATAGTGAGAGATGGGACCACCTTTGTATTGTATGTATGTGTAGGGGGCCAAGGCGGAGTGGATTTTTCCTGTCACTATTGTGTTTTCATGCACTGGATGTAAAATATCTGAACACAATCATCGGAAATAGTCTTTCACCTACGGCCAGAGGCTGGAGCCTGGCCCAGGGTGGGGTGAGGCTGTGTTCACCCAGTGGAAAAATGGTGGCCCACATTAGGGCCGCTCACTAGGGGGCATGACTGGCCTTTCCTAGCTCCTGCTCTTAACACTAGCGCTCTGAGTTTCCCTCGACCAGCTAGGCCTTGGGCTCTGATTTGAAGTGCCTCCTGCCCACCAGCTCTCTCAAGTGGAGACCAAACCTTATCCTCAGACCCATAATTCACCCTAATATCAAGGTTTTCCACCTCAATTTCAACCCAGCCAAATCAAGACCATTCTATATCTGAAGTCCATCCCTCTCCTGGGTTCTTAGGAAGGTGCCTTGTGGTGGTAGCAAGCCATGTGGGGGGACAGTAGGGTTTCTAGCCATCCGGAGGTTAAGGGTACTGGGTGCTGGTGGTGAAGAGCTGATGAACTCTGTGGCCATAAGTAAGGGGTGGGGAGCCTCCTCTAACCCGAGTTCCCCGCCTCCTCCCCCGACCCCCCAGGCCTGCACCGCCTTCTACTCTGGAAAAGGGGGTCACATCATGCTCTTTCTCACAGGCCTGCCCCACACTGGGACCAAGTGCCCAGCTACAGAGGCCTCTCATTAACAGAAAGTACCACAGCAATGCTAACAGGGGCTGTCCAGGCCTCTGTGGTGTGACCTCTCCTGAAAGGAGCCTGGCCAAGCTGTGGGCCAACACCCACAGTCTGAAAAGGGGTCTGGGAACACTGAGGAAGGAAAAAAATGAAAAGCATGAAGATTTGTACCAGAGGGAAACTGGTTGTAGTGAGCCTCTGCAGGCTTTCTCTGCCATTCTTTGTCAGCCACGAGGTTTAAAGGATCCAGTGAAGATAAATTGGGCCCCAAGCCGATTATGGTAAAACTTTCCAAAAAGATGCAGATCACCCCTCTTCTGCCCCAAACACCAGCCAGAACAAATGCTATTAATAACCCAGTCCCTCCCCAGTCCACTCAAGGTATGCAGAACTGGAGCCTACTCCTCGGACATAGCCAGCTGTTCCGAAACAGGTTTGAGAAAGTGATCTTTGGCACATAATGGAAAGGGTGTGCTGTGTGTGGGGGGCAGGGGGTACCCAAGAGTTCTCCATCAGGGCCAGTATTATTTTTAATTGCCGAGAATCGGCCTGTGGCTGTTCCTCAAGGCTGCGGTGCACAGGCTTGCCAGGGATTGGAAAACGATTTCAGGGAAGGTAAGAGAGCACGTCCCAAGGACTGTTCATTACCGAGCTGTCATTTCTTATGGAAAATCAGGTGACGCCTCAGAGTTTATACAATCCTCTCCCTACCACCTCTCCTCCTTTCGTTCCCATCTAGAAAGGGAGCAGTGAATTTGAGCAATCTGGGAATTTTGGTTTCTGCCTTCCCCCTGAAGCATGACCGATGGCCCATTTTTCAAGCCAAATCTCACCCCTTGCAGGCAGCTGTCAGGAAACCACAGAAGGTGCTTGAAGGAGCACAAGAAATGGCTGGTTCTAATCTGGAGAAAAAAATGAATTAACAAGGCAGCTACTTATGGAAGAATGTTTTCTTTTCTTCAGCCTCAGCCTGCATATTTTCACAACATGTGTACTCTGTTACCTTGTCACTTCCTTGTTTTCTTTGGGTAAATAACTGGGCTCTTGACTTAGGGGAAAAAAGAAAAAAAGAAAAAAAGAAAAAAAGCCAGCTCTGGAGTGTCACTGGGACGGCCTGCTTGGCTAAGCTGGACGGGAAGCATGAGCATGCACCGAGGATAAAACAGGCTCATTGCAAACCCATCCTGCCCCGTTCTGGATGGGGCTTTTCCTTGAACTCTGCAAGTCACAGTTTGGGAGTCAAAGAAGGGAGGGGCAACCTGCTCCCTCAGCCTCAGGGCTAGCAGGACCGGAGGCTGGGAGAAATAAAGAACTTTTCTCCTTGGCCAAGGCAAATGGGAAGCTCTCTCTGAACTTGACAGAGTCAACAAGGCATACTGTGGCTCTTCTCCCAGCCTCTGCCTTCCCACTGGCCAGGGAGATGGCAGGGTGAGGGAGGTTGGCTGCCTGGCGCCCTGTTGGGAATGCTGGTAGGACCTAGGTCCTTCCGTGGAGCCCAGGAGTAAGGTCTTGACTGGGGAGATACATGGTCAGTTTTTGGATGTGTAGGCAACAATCTCTACCTGGAAAATGCCCAGAGGTTTTTGAGCCTCTGTCTTATAGAGGTTTGCTTCGTTTTTCACTTTTCTTTGGGTAAAGAATACTCACCTTGAGATGTCTCTGCTGCATACCAGACGAGCACAAAAACACCGGTTTTGCCAGCGGTATAGCTTTTAGAAATGCACTGTTGATGAAGACCCAGAAGGGTGATTAGCTGGTTGGAGAAACGTTGGTTACTTTGCTAAATCAGGGTCTTTTATTTATAACGCTATAGCAACTCTTATTCTCTTAGGTCCTCAAAGCTGGTCATTAGAACAAAGAGCCAATACTAATATTGCTCCTAATATTTATTGCACAGCATGTAAAAGGAGTTAGTTTACCATGGCCCGCGACACACCTGTGGATGCTGGCTCCACCATGCAGGGGGAAACCAAGGCAGAGAATACTCGGAGGCTAAGACCAGCACAAAAGCCCTCACGGCCGACATGGCGAAGGTGCAGGGGATTAAATGGGTGCTGTCTGGGCCTCTGAGTTTGTGAATTTCCTTTTTCCATTTGCTCAGGTGCCTTTGATTCCAACCCGGAATCACCTTGTAGATCATGCAGTCTTCGTCAGGCAGAGGTTTGGAATTCAAAACCAGGGTTTTCAGTTGCAAAGGTCTGGCCCCCATCTGTTGAGTGGTTCCTTCAGTATCACTGGAAGGGTTGTAACTGTCCAGTGAGGTGGGGTCACTTGGCGAGGAAGAGGGATGCTGTTGTAAGCCTGTTCCAAACTGGCACTTGCAAGGTGTCAAAAGCTTTCAGAGGAAAAAATGGTGAAACCCAAAAGCTTTCTGGAAACAGTGAGATAAAGACATTCACAGGCTATCCAAATTATTCCTGTGGTCTGATTCTGCAGATAACAGACAGCTTTGGAGATGGGCTGTGAGGCAGATGGAAGCAGCCAGGAGCACACACGACAATTCATGTTCATTGAACCCTCGCTGTTCCCAGGACTGTTAAATACTGCAAATATTACCTCATTTAATCTTCACAATAACCCTCTGAGGTGGGTGCTATGATATTCCTTTTTCCAGATGGAAAATGGAGGCACAGAGAGAGTATATAGCTTGCTCAGGTTCACTCAGAGAGACTGGACAAGTGACAATCACCCAGGCAGGGTCATTCCAAAGCCGGGATTTTTATTCACTATGCCCTGCTGCCTCTGAAGAGCAGCTGAAGGAGCTTCCTCCTCAGAATTATGGTATTAAGGAGCAGCTCCCATCTGGCTTGATGGCCCACCCCAGACCCAACCCAGCAGAAAGTTTAAACGTCTCTCCAGTCACTCACTGTCTCAGCGTTGTTTCCATGTAGAGCCCTACTGTGCTGGTCCCTGAGCTCATCCCTTCTTCTACCCACCTCCCCGGGCCCAAGGCCACGCCCACACCTACCTGGTTTATATTTGTGCCTCAGTTTGTACTCCCACACTCTAGTCTTTACTTCCTTCTAGTCACCTCCTGTAAGTGCCATGGGTACAGAGACCCTGTGTAAGCATGCCTGATTAGGAATTAAGCCCTATTTCTCCAAGGGTGGCCTCCAGACTACAAGCAACAGAATCCTCTGGGGTGCTTCCAGAACACAGATTCTCAATAAGATTTTCAGCCATAGATCTGGAAACCTGAAATTTTTAGCAAGCTCCCTAAGGGATTCTGATGTTGCATAAAGTTTGAAGTTTGCAATTTAGGCTTTTTTTCTGAATTAGGGTTGAACCAGGCAGCGTCACACTGAGCTTTGTCTGCTGTCCCTCAGAATCTGTGGAGTGGGCACTGTGCAAAGAGCTCAGAGTTTATTTGGGTATAGGCATTGGTGTTCTCTATTGGGGAGGCTGGGTGAAAAGAAGTGGGGAGTGACAGAGGAAGGTGTAGGAGGCTGAAAAATATCTCTGCCAATCCATTTGGAAGTTCTGGATGGGCGAAGGCCTTGGCACACATTCCCCAGCAAAAGTTCCAAGCAGAATGCCTCCAGAACTCCATTTAAAAATCATTCCTGAATCTGGCCAGTTTCCTGCTGGATGATCCCTGCAAGCAGGATAGAGAGTGAACCAGGCCTGAGGGATTTCAGAAGGGAAGTTGGGACAGCCTTACAAAGGAGAGACAGCAGAGTGGAGATCCAGGTAGGCTGCCTGGGGCAGAGGAGTGCATGTGAGGGCGAAAGCCATTTCAAGGAGTCTGAAGGCCACTTTCAAAGAGGCAGTTCCTGAGAGACCTGAGTCTCCAGCTCATTAATTAAAGACATCCCAGGCAGGTTGCTGTGTCCAGAAAATGAGATTAAGCTTTTGGTCAGTCATTTTGGAATTTGAGAAAATGAAAAAAAGAAGAAAAAATCCTTTATAGAACTGAAGAAGGAAGGTTCTCTCTCCCACCCCCACCTCACCAATAACTCCAGAACAACCGAACATAAAGTACTTTAGACTTGGATTGCAGCAAGACCTCCATGAAAATAATTCCTCAGCTCATTTGAAATGAAAATAGTGCTATTTTTGTGACCACCTAGACTATCTGGGCATGCTCAGTGGAAGTAACTCAAGTGAAAAATCTGGCGATCAGTCAGAAAAGTGGGCAAGGAGGAGATGGAGAAGGAAGCTCTGTGAGTAGGGGGCGTCTTTAGGTGTGTGGAAGCACGCTTCCACTTCTAGAAATGTTTGTGTCCACATGGACCTGGACAAGCCACCTCATTTCTCTGGGCCCAGGTCTTCTCCTCTGAAGCATGGTAGGGAAGAACCCTGTGCCACCAGCAGAGTTGCTGCCCCGTGGCACTGGGGACGCCCAGGCAGACACACAATACCTCTGTCTATCCCACATGCTTGAGTCTTCTTCAGAGTCAAGCCTACTCCTGGTGTCTGTGGCACAGATATACTTTTTCCCACCATCTTTTTAGTGGGAAAATCACAGAAAAAAGGACTAATAATAGCTCCGTAGTCTTATTCTCTACATTAATAAAATTAGGGCATTACTCAGAATTGCTCCTATGATTTGTATTAATATAGTATCATATATACAGTGTCATATATATTTATTGCTGTCATATATTTATATTATGCATCAATAATACCTGTTATTTGTATTTATATAGTGTCATATATATTTAGTGTCATATATATCGTATAAATAAACGATTAAATACAAATCACATGTATTCGTATATATACTATAAATACCTATTACAGGTATACATAGGAAAATAACTGTTATAAGTATTATAGATTTATACATATACATATAAGTATTTGTGTCTATATACATATAGATGGCACTATATAAATGAAAATCACAGATGCGCGGGCGCGCGCGCACACACACACACACACACACACACACACACACAGTCACTAGTTAAGAAACCTAAGTCTTCCCAATGTGGACATACACAATAAACATCTGACTCCTGTTATGGGTTGAATTGTGTCCCAGAAAGATATATTGAAGTCCTTATCTGTGGATATGACCTTATTTAGAAATAGGGTCTTTGCAGATGTAACTAAGATGTGAGTTAGGAGGAGGTCATACTAGAGTAGGGTGGGCCCTTATTTTGATATGATTGGTGTCCTTATAAGAAGAGAAGGGACTCAGAGACAGAGGAGATAGGGAGAAGACACAGACACATGGAGAAGACAGCCATGTGAAGGTGGAGGCAGAGACTAGAGTGATGCCTCTACAAGCCAAGGAATGTCAAAAATTGCCAGCACCCAGCAGCTGCTAGGAGAAGGCAAGGAAGTCAGTCACCTTCCCTAGAGCCTTCAGGGCAGCATGGCCCTGATGACATGTGTTGGTTTCAGACTTCTCATAACTGTGAGAGAATAAATTTCTGTAATTCTAAGCCACCCAGTTAGGCACCAGTGTGTGGAATTTTGTTAGGGGGCCCTGGGAAACTAACTTGACTCCCATCACAGGATGAAAAGGAAGATAAGCCTGTCAGTCAGGCTTCTGCATCTGCTGAGCCCCCAGTTCTTGGCCCCTTTTCTCAGCTCTCTTAAGAGGAGGAATGGGGTGGAGATATTTACTATTTCCAACTGAAACGAACACTTGAAAGGTTGTGAAGGCCCCTATACCCCCCAGTCCTCTGTGGTGATGGCTGATGGTAAGGCCACACTGCCACCACCCTAAGCCCAAGCTTGATCATCTGGAAATGGGAATCTGAAAGAGGTCAGAACTTCAGAGCCTCATTTCTCCCTACTCTACTCCCTCCCAGGACAAGGGTTTTGAGTTCTCAGAGGGTGGTGGAAATTTATGGTTAGTATGCCCCTAGATCGAAGTTCCTGCTTTTAGAAGGTTTTCTTTTTTCACTTTAATGGTATACAAGAATTCTCCCTCCTCACTCCCCAAAACAGCCACACATCTTTTTAAAATTTGCACCTTTTTTTTCCCTCCAGGCTGGTTTCCTATGGTGAAGGAGAGGCTAGGAAATGCCCAATAAATCATCTGTCTGTCCTCACTCAGTTGTAAGGCAGGAAATGCAGAGAACAGTCCCTTTACCTTTTCCACTTTGCATATAACTAGAGCTATCAGGACTCTTTGAAGGGCTGCCCCTCTGACAGCAATATTAATTCGCCAAGGCCACTGGAGTTGTTTTAGGGACCAGGCCCTAAGGGGGCAGACCCATTTGGGATGCTGACTGCCTCTGCTACCAGCCCCTTCAATGGGCAGCATTTCTGGGATTTGCCCTGGAAAGTTGATTTAATCAATAATGATTTAAGGGGCTCCATGTGCAGGGCATGGTAGCAATTCTGTCCAGGATAAAAGGAATTTTAATCCTTAATTCTTGTCTTTAAGGAGCTTACGATCTAGATGGTGCAAAAGCTGAGCCATGTACGTCAAGTACAGTGAAGTTTATGTAAAACGTTCAAGGAGAGGTTTAGGGGGTGGGGGGTGGGGAAGAACAGAAGATGCTTGCCGGTGGCCAGTAAACACTTCTTGGAAGAGAAGGAGAAGGCTCTGAGCTGAGGCTTGGAGACGAGGTAGAGCTTGGGAACACAGGAGGGAGAAATGGCAGGGCTGAAGATGCAGGGATTCTCGAGAACAGCAATGGAATGGGGAATGAGAGAAGTAGGAAAGCGTGTGGCTTATTCAGGAGACAATGAGAAATCCAGGGTGTGCGGAAGAGATTGGGTGGGTCTAGATGAACTTGCACATTTAAGGTCTTACCTGACTGGCAGCCATGAGTCTGTGTCTGTTTTGTTCATCACGGCTTCTCTGGGACCCCACAAGGCCCCAGAGACATGGTGTACATTCAATAAATACTGCTGAATAAATGAATGTTGGGATAAAGAGTGTGTCAATGAGTGACTCAGAAGTGTCCCACTAAAGAGAAGGGACTCTGCAAACCCCTGGCAGGTGATCTGGTTCTGAGCACGCTATCCCAAATACACCTTGGCGTATTGACTATTTTAAGCTGAAGGAGTCTGAGGAAACAGCAGAAGCAGGAAGGTCATTTTGATTCCCTACCCTAGGCTTCTCCCCTGGAAGATGTCATAAAACCCTCAGGGGAGGTGCCCTCCCTATGCCCAGAGGTATATCTCTGAAGGGAGCTGAGAAAAATCTTAACCAATAGGCCTTGCTACATTTTTCCCAGCCAACTACACTTCTCTCATGTTCCTTAAAATCTCATATTCCTCTACAACTGTCCACTCTTCATCAAACCCAACATAAAGACACTCAGATCAAACTGTTTCTTTGGGACTTCATTCCCTTATGCAGGCTCTTGTATTATAGAAAACATATATTCTATAAATATATATGTTTTTCTCCTGCTAATTTGTCTTTGTTGGTTTAATTTTCAGACCCAACCAGGGACCCTAAAAGAGTCAAGGAAAACTTTTTCTTTCCCTACACAGGTGAATGAGCAGCATTGCAGGATTCACCTGTGCAGCTATCGTAGAGGGCAGCAACTCAAGCAGGTAGAAGAGAGGGAGCCTCACTCCATCTGGGTCCTCTGTACCTTTGTCCTGTTTTCCCCACACCGATTCCAACCTTGGCAGAATCATGGACAGCACTGGAATCACCTTGCACTCCCCTACCCAGTTCCTCCATCGCCCTCCACACCTTGTTTGACAGACAAAGAGACCCTGGCTGGATCAGGGTGTGACTTTCCTTGAGGGCCAGTGTGGGTTTTTCCCCTGCAATATCTGCTTCATGAATTGGATATCAAAGCTTCATGTGTTATCTCTTCCAGAAATATTTTAATTTTAAAAGACAACTATGATGAGCGGATAACTATGTTGAGCAGGAACCAACACGTATGGATTCTCTATAATGAACTAGTCACCCACTGTGCTGGCGCTCTTGAAGATTTTTTATTTACTGTAACACCTTTACTGCCATTCGTTCAGCAGTTACTTACTCTCTGAGCACCTGCCATGTTCTAGACAGCTTCTAGATATGGGGAAACAGCACAGAACAGACAAAAATCCTGTCCTCATCACACTTACATTCTAGTAGAGAAAACAAATAGTAAACAAACAAAAAAGAATAGAATGTATAGTATTTTACAAGGTGATCAATGGTATGGAAAGAAATGAAACAGGGAAGGAAAGCAGAAAGTGTCAGCAGTGGGGGTTGGCAGTGGGAAGGGTGCAATTTAAAATAAGGTGGTCAGAGAAGGTGCCAAGGAGAAGGTGACATTAAAGCAAAGAAATAAAGAAATTAGGGAATGGGCCATGGCTACATCTGGAGGGAGAAGATTGTAGGTGCAAAGGGAACAGTCCTGCGGCAGGAACGATTACAGAAGAGGACTAGCCTGGTAGATAGAATTCTGAGCTGCTCTCTAAACACTGAGAGAACTGGCTTTTCCTGGTAGCTCACCTGGTTAATTCATATTGCTAAGGAGGTCAAGGTCACAGGTGTAGGGTGTGTTTTCCAACAAAAGTCAGCTTGCAAGGACAGAAGAGACGGGCACAAGAGAATGGATTATCACACCTCTGTCCTTCATGCTGGTCTGAAGCCTGATTCCACTGCTGCTACCTGTTCGCACTCAGACTAATCTTGCTCTTTGAGCCTCAGTGTACTTTCTTGCAAAATGGGGGATACATTTTATAAGGCCCACTCCAAGAGACTGAGCTAACATAGTGTAGAAAGCACTTTGTAAACTGTGACGAGCTGTTGAAATTGTTCATTGTTATTATTATATTATAAAAGCAACTCAGGGTCAACATCCAGCTCATGTTGGGTTTAGAAAGCCATTTTAGTAGGCAAATTTTTAAGTTCTGTTTATTAGGTTGCGAAGACTATTTTTACTTAGGTGTTACAGTCATCTTACTATTTTGGGCAGGAAAAGATTTCATGAGGCTCTCACCAGCCCCTCTAAACTTTGGCTGGATGTGTCAGACCATTTCTCAAACCTGAGATAATCCTTCTCTCCCACCCTTACCCTCACCCTACCTTGGCTTCTGTCTCCTGGCCTCACTGGAGAGAGTAGCATGTCTGTGCCAATGGCCTTTATTACTACTAAATCCCATGCTGTGACCTCGACTGGGTGCTCAATGCTGCCAAACGATTTTCATCATTTGGTTAAGTCCTTGTTTGCTTCCTGCAGCGAGAGCTCCAAACCCAAGTTCCCAGCCCCACATCCCCTCCCCTCATTCTGGGCAGATGGCCTGGCTTTGGCCACACTAAGAGGTGCAAGTTCACCAATGTGGGCTCTTCCCTGCCTGGACATTCCTTAAGAGACCTCAGTCTACTCTTTACTCCCCGCTCTTTTCTAGATCCAGAGCCAACACCATCTTGAAGTGGAGGGGATGATTTTTGCTGGCGGCCATATCACAGTTTCTATAGAAATAATCAGAGTGACCCAAAAGGATTTATGAATAAGGAAGTTGATTGCTATACTGTTTATAATAGCAAAAACTGAAAAGCAACTCTATGTCTAACAAAAGGGTATTGGTTAAACAGATTATGAGAACAGCCATGAGTTGGCAAAGAAAACTTTATAAGCAGTGTGATTTCAGTCTCGCTAAAAGCCAAACAAAATTGGCAACAACAAACACAGATCTGTACATAGGGGAAAAAGGACTAGAAAAAAATATACAAAAATATAAAGTGCTTATCTACAGGTGATGAAATTATGAGTGATTTTAACTAACTCTTAGTACTCTACTATATTCTGAAGTTCTCACTGTAAGCATATAGTATTTCAATATTTAGAACAAAAGCAAAAATATTATTAGCAACACATCTCTATAGAAAAGCTGCGCGTGATTCAGTTCTTCTTGCTGTTCCTTTAAATGCAGCCTTTCCTGGGTGGTGTCTGGTTGACAGCTGCACAGTAACTCTCGTTACATGTAAGGACTAGAAGCAAAGAAAACCATAACCAATTAACATTACAGCGGGAACTGAAGCATGCAGAATGGAAATGCCTCAATGGGAACATGTTATTACTAATTTTTTTTTCCCACTCTGGGACAGGTGTTTAAGGGAATGCGCTAAATTTGCTCCAGATAATTTATTTTTAAAAATACTATGATTACTTCATTTCTGTGCCTCTGTTTTCATGGGAACTTTTAACATGTGGAACCATTCAGTTATGGGTATTTCATTCTAAGTCCAATCTATTGACCCTACTGTGTGCCAGCACTAGTGATACACAGGGTTATCTGCCAATGGTTCTCAACAGGAGATAGTGTGGCACCCCTTGTTAGGGGCTTTGAAAATGTTTGGGAGCATTTCTGATTGTAAAAATGATAGCAGGAAGGGTGTTACTAATTTAGAAGGTGAGTGATGGGGGTTGCTAAACATTCTATAATATGTAAGATAGTCCTATGTAACCAAGAATTGACCTACCCCCAATGCCAACACACTGGGGGAGAAAACCTCAACTGGGCAGTTGGTGCCGACAATGTCTGGGAGGGACAGAAAGAAAGGAGGGAACAGCTGTTTCTCAGCAGCAGCCTGGCACTGCCACGCTGAGATTCAGGGTTACTGGCTCTCCCAGGTTTTCCAGTGAAGCCAGAAATGTAGATGATGATGTAAAATTTCCTGATTTTTAAAAAACACTGTGTGGGCCAAACAAAACACATCTGTGGGCCAGATTTGGCCCTCGGATTGCCAATTTGCAACCATAGCTTTGGGAAAGACAGAATCCTGTCTTCATGAGAGAAGTATAACAGAGCCCTTCTGAGTCTGAGTTTGAGCTCAAGAGTGGACAAAACTAGGTTCAAATCATGGCTCTTTCATTCACTACCTGCAATTTCAAGCAAGTGAACTTAACTTTCTACTGAACTTAACTTTCTTACCTCATAAAACAATTAATAGGAATACTCATTGGTTTGTTACGAAGATTATTCCAGGCGTACGTCCCCAGTGACTTGCATACGAGAAATGCTTAATAAAGTAGAATTATTATTATTAATAAGGATATCACAGTCTAAAATAAGCACTTACTGTGTACAGTACACTGTACTAGGTGCTGAAGGCTTGTCAATAAGTGTGAGAGAAAGCCCTTGACCCAGAGGTGTTTTCATTCTGGAGAGAGAGATAAACCCTGGACATAAATATTGTGAGCTGGCCAGATATAAGAATGTGACCTATATCAGACGGTTAAAAAAGACCAAAGGCCAGCATGTCGTGTGAAGGTGGTGGTGGTGAGGGGTGGGGGTTGGAGTCCAGCCAGAAAGGGACAGCGAGGAGTGGCCTAAACAAAGGATAGATTATAAAAATCACATAATCAAATTAGATTTAATATAATTAAACTTATATAATCAAAGGATAGATTATAGAATCATAACAAATCATAACTGCGCCTCACTGTCAGGCACTCTCTCAGTTCTCCACAGGACAGTAAATATGCTCCTTGGCCTCAAGGACAGGGGGTAAGACTGGAAAGGCCTCATGGTTTTAAACGCCTTTTCCTTAACTAGTTTTGAAGATTTTGGAAGCTACTCCTTCTGTCGTTGATGGGCTGTTACTTTCAAATTTGTCCAGAAAGCCTGGACCTACATCCCCCTCCCCACTGCCACTGCCTCTCCAGAACACAGATCACTGCTAGGGTTGTTGATGAATTGGCTGCAGCAAAACTTGCAGAGCTGTGACCCACTGGGGCTGGCTGCTGTGGAATCCCATCCTGCATATGAAGGAAGAAGGTACAGAGCAAATTCTGTGAAACAATTTTTTTCAGGGGAAATTTTTAATCCACTCAAAGAAGAAACTGCTTCTAAGTGCTCTGATGCCATTTACATTCCAACAGGCAACATGCTGTTTGTACATGAGGCCCATCTATTTTTCAGAGTAGACCTGCCCACATCTCTCCTAGAAGATTTTGTTGGCTGTGATTCTGATTTATGCTATGGGATGGAGAATAATAAAACGATTTCGCTGGGGATGTCTGATGCCTGAGGTTCCTTAGACCATAACCTGAATTAGACCAAACCAGTGCAATTTCATTGCAATGCATCTTTAGCAAGAAAAACTCCATGAATAACCACTTAACACCTCCCCACCCCAATAACTGCTGAATAACTTAACAGTCCTCCAGGAAAAAAAAAAAAACAACATTGCCTTGAAGTGAATGAAATGCCCTTGTGTCCATATTCCTAGGAGGAAAAGTAAACAAATGTAGTGTGTGGTGGCTAAATACTTCATGGGACAGAAGGGACCACTCTGTAGCTTGGACACAGGAAGGGCCTGCTGAAGAGAGGTGAAAAGATTTCTCCACGTTGCACCCTCAGGAGACATCCAAGTCCCACCAGCTCTTTCCCCAAAGCAGGACCGCCTATACCCCCCTTCAGAGACCCTCCCATCCCCACCCCCTCAATAAAACAGATGCTGGTGGACAGCAGGACGGCCTGCAGCAGGCAAGAGTCATTAGACAACAGTCAGAACCACCCAACACTTTCCTAGGCTGCCTTGTAGAAGGCAAGCTTCCATTCATAAGCAGAGCTGAGCAACATCAGCTCAACACGTATCAGAAGGGGTAGCAGTGAGATTGTGCTGTGGCTTCCTCCAGGGATCAGTAACACAGAAATACCTAGCAGACCCTTCTTTCCTTCTTCTGGAAACCTCTATAAAGAGGTGTCCAGGGCATGAACTAAGAACCAGATAGGGGCTGACGATGTTGTGGTTACCTGACCTGGTAATTTGGCACAAGTCACTTCTCATTCATCAACTGGGCGTTTTAGGTTCAAAGAAATCTGAGTTGGCTCCTGGGCTAGAACATTCTATGACTTATAGACGGTGGCTCAAGAAACAGAGACTCTTCCAAACCTGGCTCAGTGCCTTGGAATTGGGATTGTCCTGAGGAGGTGAGACAGACAGCTGGAAGCATATCTGGAGGCTTTTGAAGGGTCTGATTTAGCCCTGAGCTCAAAACTCTCTCAGCTCCCACCCCAACTCCCAGTGCCAGAAATGTCAGCCTCACAGTTGTTCCCTGGAGTTTTGAATCCAGGGACTGTTCAGGGGTACTTTAATCAAATGCAAATTACGTCTTTAAGCACCAAAAGGGTGGGAGGAGGGATTAGCTGACAACCCTGGGAGCACTGCCTACGGCCCTTGGGAGTGACAGCCCCCCACAGGGGAGGTCAGAAGGGAAAGAACAGAAAAGGGAGAGAGCTCTGGAGGGGTCAGAGGCCTCCAGCGGCCCCCACTTCATCCTCAATGTACCTCCTGAACACGGCCTTGGGTGGGGGGCTAATCCCTGGGCCTCCTGCCCTCAGCATTGTCTTGGCAGGGTCAGGACCCCCACCCCATGCATCACTGGCTGCACTTCTGGCCCCTCAGGGTGCTCTGTGAGAACCTGCAGTTCTCCAGGCGGAGAGCCTAGACATGTCTCCTCTGTTCCTCTCAGTCCTCCCAGGCTAAGCAGAGTCAGGACTGAAGACAAACATGAGGGTGGAGGGTGGAGATGGGGGGCTGCTAGGGCTGAGCTCGGAGACACGGGACAGAGAGAGAGTAAAAGAACCAGCGTGGAATCAGCTCCAACAGAGTAAATCTGCTCTCCTCCCTGTCCCGCAACCCTTTCCAATCAGTGAGTCTAAAATTACCATATTTACAGCATCTGCAGCCAAGCCAGCACTAAACAAGATGAATAGCCATGACGCATGAGCTGAGTAAAAGTATGCAGTGGGGCTGGGCTGGGCTGGGCTGGGCACCCGGGTGAGCCGCAGCGGGAAAGCAGGCTGGGTGAGGGACAGGATTCACCTAGTACTAACGGAAGGTGGGAGAGCGGTGAGGAAGGCCTTGCATTTCAGCTTGAAAAAGGGAGAGATGGAGCAACTAATACACACACACACACACACAGACACACACACAAAGAGAGAGAATGAAAATGAATATGAGAGTATGATGTCAACTTTAGAAAGCTTCTCACTTTCTTCCTCTGCCCCCACTCCCCAAAACAACTGTTGAGGCCTCCATGACATGATCCCTTAAACTGAATTTCTCTCTCTCGCTCTCTCTCTCTCACTCTGTGTGTGTGCACGTGTGTGTGTGTGTGCACGTGTGTGCGTGTGTGTGTGCATGTGTGTGTGCATGTGTGTGTGCGTGCATGTGTGTGTTGGGGATGGAACACCCATGCCTGTGAGTCCCTTTCTTGAGCAGCCTTTTCCAGGGAAGCTCAGGTCAACCCATGCAGACGGAATGACTTCATTCATATTAAAGAGCCTGAAAGTCTGGGCGATGGCGCTCTGGAAGTGACCGGGACAGGAATAATGGGAGCATATTCTGTGTGTCCCAACACTCTGTCCCAGTTTGGTCTGTTCTTTTCCCAGGAAAAGAGAGTGGGAACTCATGACCCACAGATGCTCTATCAGAGAATTTCAGAGCCAGGAGGGACCTAAATACAATAGAGACAGAAGAAACGACTGGTCTAAGGAATCTAGGTCCACAGACTCTGAGACCAGCACTGTTTCTCCCGCTGCAGAGGCTCACAGGGCCCTGGTGCTCTAGGACGCTGAGTGAGTGGCACTCCTAGACCTCTACCCTCCCCCTGTTAGTCAAGCCGGCTCCACTTTGGTCTATTTGTGTCCTGGGCTTTTCTTTAAGTTTTCATTTCATTTCTACATCTTCAGCGACTACAATAAGTATGGAAATCACTGGCCTGTATTAGTAGGCAGGGTGGCTAGAAAGAAAGCAGAATGAAGAGTCCATTGAAAAAGGATTGGATGTGGCAGGGAATGCAAAGAAAAGGAGCTGAATGCTGAGGGGAGCACTAACATGTGAACCAGCCCCCAGAGGAATACACCTCCCTTGAGAAAACTGGAACTAGCCATTATCTGCAATAAGCCCAGACAACGAAGTGGGGTCATTTGTTAGGCAACTGTTTAGTCCACATGAGCCATTCATGGTAGAAGGTGATAAAAAGCAGGATTTACTGGTGTTTGAGTGGTAGCTCCCCACCCAAAAAAATGTTTTCAAGCTGAGGACATCCTCAAATAAGCACACCATTCAGTGCAGGACTAAATCTGGCCCCATTGTCAGGGTCAGTCAGAGGAGAAAGTCCTAATAAACTACATAGATATGTTTCTGTTCTTCACAGTGACCCAGAACTACTAAGACTTCCATTCACCATTAAAATGGTAAGAAATGGGCAGAGTTTAGTCACCCAAGATGACAGCCCTTGTTCCCATTGTTCAATCCTAGATGGGGCCCATATTTCTCAATAGTAGACAGGAGTCCCTCTCTATTCTTCAAAGTGTTTAGATCACACCTTCTGTTTCCTCCGTTGGCTTCTGTTTCCTACCCTCCCATTAAATGATGTTTCCTCCAGGTTTGAGCTTCTGTTTTTTCTTCAAACTTTGCTCTCCTGAACAACCTTACTTTCTGCTGGCTTCATTCAGCCCAAGCCAACCCCTGAAATGCCCACATATATTTCCAACCATCTGTTGAACATCTCCAGTTGGACATTCTACAGTTGTCTCAAATCACACGTGTCCAAAACCGATCTCATTATCTACGCTCTCCTGCTTCCCACGACAGGCCCCTCCTCAGGTTCCTCTGCTATCCTTTCTCTCTCAGTCAATGATATCGCCAGCCACTTAAACATCCCAACGGAAACCTCATAGTCACCTTTGACCCTTTCCTCCCCTCATCAAAGTCTGTCAGTGTTAACTCCAGTGAGTCCTTTAAATCTCTCTCCCTTCCATCTGTGCCACCATTGCCCCAAATCAGGCTCTTCGCATCTCTCTGCTCCTATAATCCCTCCTACTGATCTCCCAGCCTTGGACTTCCTTCCACTCTACAAACAGTAGACAATTGTCTAAACACAGATCTGATTTAGTAGGTATTTGCTGAGGGCCCACTTTGTGCCCAGAACTGGGCATACAACAGTGAATATGACCAGTAAGGTCTTTGTCCTCACAGGGCTCACATCCCATTTGGGGAGCCAGACAGGAAACAAGCACTAAACAGACAAGTGGATAAATATTTCTAAGTTATAGTAAGTGCTATGAGAAAAACAAGTTAGGGCCTGTGATGGCAAATAATGGGGTGGGGTGGATATCGGTGCCACCTCCTGCATAAAGAACTTCAAAGGCTCCTTATCACCTATGGAACAAAATTTACACTCCTCAGCATACAAGGCCCTTGCCAATCTGGCCCAATAGATTTTTCAATTCCTTTTCTACTACCTCTTCCATCCTGCCTCCCTTTAATTCTATGCTCCATGTCCTATTCATCTTTGAATCACAAGCCACTTGTTCCTGGCAAATAACAAGCAGGAAATTCATGTTTGGCGGATCAATGTGCAGATGGATGAATGATGGGTAGGGTCCCCTTTATAGTCATATTCTCTCTCCTTTCTCACATCTGCTCTTTGGTGAAGCTTCTTTACAATGGCTCCTTCGCCTGAGTCTCTGTAGTGTTTCTCACACTGTCTCTGCCCCGGGTACTTATATTTGACTGTCTCTTCTGCTAGACTGCTCAGGCATTAAGGGCAAGGGCATCTTGTTCCATTTAGAAAAAAATGCCTTGTAGACAGTGGCACCTGAAAAATACCAGTTAGGATGGCTGTGAGGATCATGAAGCAAAAGGAAGTAATTGTTGTCCTTTTAGATTGTTCCTTGATTAAAATTAAAAAAAAAAACAACAAAAACCTCCAGTGGCCAAATTATTTGAGTGACAAGCAGGAGTGTAAAGACATTCATTGCCAAAGAAGCAGCCAGAGGCACACACTTCCTCTTGCTCAAGGAACATCCTCAAAGAGCCCAACTTTGTCACTAGTCTTTGACTTTGAAATATATTTGCACAACCAAAGCAGAGAACAATGAAGCAGATACGTGCCCATGGAAACTGGTGCTCAAAGATCCGCTTGTATCCATGTGAACAGAAACTTCTCTGGGTTGGAAGTTCGTTCTAGGGCTCAGTTTATCCCTTCATAGGACCTGTGAAGAACCGACTCCATTTCTATCCTAGCAACCTAGGATATTTGTTTCTTTCCAAGGACCTTAAATAAAACTTAACGTCTCTGCTGTTTCCACATCCCATTTTTGGAATTCCCTGATCATTATTCCCTAAGACCAGAATAATTGAACACAAGAGTCTGTTGGTCTTTGGCAAATACACTGAATCCCTGCCTCCTTTGGCAGGATGGGACTGGGGTGGGGGAAGTGGACAGGGAATCAATCATAAAGAATTCTAATAAAAAATCTGATTAAAGGTAAGAATAAAAATAAGAGGTAGATTTTGTGACTTTTTTTAGGCTTGGTGCCTGTTCTCAGAAACATGTCCTGGGCATGTGCCAATCTGCCTGGCTTTCCCAAATCACTGTTGATTCATTCGAATTTCACACATGGTCACCTCGTCCTCCTTTCTTTTTTCAGTCTCCCCAAAAATCACCCCACCCCTGACCTGAGTATTTCATTAGTCCTAGAGTCTAGGACTAATTGTCCTTAGGGACCATTTCAGATTTTTCATGACAGTCTTTTTTATTCACTCTGGTTCAATATCGCCAACCCAACTGTCCACAGCCAAGCCTCCAAAGGAAATATGATCCACTCGCTGCGTCAGATCATTTGGAAATAGATAGGATTGGCTTGGAGTCACTCCATGCGGGGCTGTAAAATTGCTCTCTCTCCTTCTAAGTGGGTTGGTTTAAGCCCAAACTGAGGCAAGAGGTTTCCAAGGAATACAGAGCAGAGGAGTGTAGTAAGTTGTGGTGATTCAGTCAGTGGTCTTCTTGCTTCTGAGTCAGTATAACCTTCTACTGGCAGCAAGTGTGCGTAGGCGGCCTTCACAGTCAAACAAAACAGTGAGGTCCTCAACACTGGGGTTCGTGAAACATTTTACAAGAGTAGCGGGGATGCAGGCTTGGTGTGAATCTCTTCATTCAGGCCAAGTTCTAGTCTAAAATTTTGTTTCCAAGATAAATGAAGGTTAGTTAAATCGATTTTGAGATTTATATATCTTGTGCAAACTTGGCAGGGTGTCTGCACTTCTTCCATCGGGCCAACTCCACAAAATACCACTGATATTCTCACATACATTGTCCTAAGGTCTCTTTGGAATTTCAAATGAGATTAATTTCTTCTTTGAATTAATTTTGCACTGTATCATTTTGGTCTAATTACCTGAGAGGCTGTCTGGTATAATGAAAGAGGCTGCGTTGTGAATCAGAAAACCAGAGTCCAAGTCCCAGCTAAACTGTTCACTGGCAAGTCATTTAACATGCCTCAGTTGCCTCATCTATGAAATGGGAAATGTGTAACTTGCTTTGAAAAGCAACATATATATACAGGAAGATTTTGGCTTTAAAGTGTTTGTGTGGTAGAAAATGAAGCGATTCTCCAGTTCTATTGAAGCTGTGGGCCAAACAATGTGACAGAGACATGAATATTGGTGGTCAGGTGAGCAGGACACTGACTGCTTTGTTAGAAGCCTACTTCCAACTCAAGCCAAATCCTTTAATCTCATTATTAGAATTTTTATATAATCTTTTATTTGAGATATTCTTAGAAGTAAACTATTCAATCTTATACCCAACAAATTAATTTTTCTTAAGTTTTTCATCAAGAACACCATGAAGATGCTTGATAATCATTAGCATGCTTTAAATGAATGGCTTCCAGATCTCAGACCCCAGCTTCTAGGGAATAAGAATAAAAGTCCTTGACTTCAAGGAATTCAGTGCTTTGGGGAAGATGTGCTTTTAAACAGACCATCATGGTGAAAAAGCTAGGAGGGGGACACTAGAATAGTGACAAACTCTCTAAGGCTGGAGTTGGCAAACTAAGGCTGTACAGCAAAATCTGATCTACCACCTATTTTTGTAAAGAAAGTTTTGTTGGAACACAGTTATGTTCATTTGTTTATGTATAGTCTATAGCTGCTTTTGTACTATAATGGTAGAAAGGAGTAGTTGTGACAGAGACAGTATGGCCTACAAAACTTAAAATATTTGCTTTCTGGCCTTCTACAGAAAAAAGTTTGCTGAGCTCTGGTCTAAGGGAATCGAGTCTTTCAAAGATTTAACTCAAAGTTGACTAGGAATTAGCGAAGTAGAGAGTGGGAGGAAAGCAGACATTCTAGTTGGCTGGAATAGTAAGTATAATGGAGTGGAGTTATTCAAGGATATTTCATGTTTAAGAAGCAATGGGGTCTCAATGGTACATGACAGGGAAAAATGGAAGAGGAAGCTTGAAAGATAGGCTGAATTTGGACAGAGGAAGTTTGTTTAAGTGAATGCTAATGTATTTGAAATAAATCTTGCAGACATCTGATTTCCAAAAGGAATGCACACCCCAGAGTTACACAAGGTGATCCATTAGGATTCAGGAAGAAATTATTAGAATTTTAACTTTATTTTTATCTAAGAAATGAGAAATTTGGCTTTATAATATTTAATGTACACACTGACAATGGAGTCCTCGCTCCATTCATGGCATATGGCTACATGTCATAGATGGTTCGTGAGATAAAGCATTCTTGCACAGTGCAGAGGGGTCAATAGTGGTGTGCTCAGCCCTCATTCTTCCCTGAGCTTTGAACAATATGAGCCACTACAGTTTACATTGTGCATATTATCTAGCTTAACCTAACATACAGAAGATGGACAGGGGACTAAAAATATTCTTGCATAAAAATAACAGATCAAAGAAAATATTAGTAGTATAAACATAGATAAATAACAAGGATAGTAGCAGTGACATTCCTCTTAGAACAAGTTTTTTTCAGCCACATTCTATTTGAAAACAATGACCAGACTTTCAGATGTGACAAGAAGTCAAACCAAAACCATTAGAAAATTCCAAGAGAACTATTAGACATATTAATTTACATCCACCATCATTTATGATGAACTTTGCCTGACATACTTATTATATTTTGTGATATTAATTAATGATAGTACGAAGAAGCCAACACAATTAGCAAGGCACTTGAACCTATTTCTTACTTCATCTTTATTTCATCCTTTAAAAAATTTAATTCTGTGTATGTTTAATAATGTACAGAGTGTATTAGTAAAGTAATAAGCACATATAATGTAAAAATAAACATACATATATTGGGAGCATATATTCAAAAATTGTTTACTCTTAGAAGGTTTAATAAAGAAATGTTTAGAGACTGCTTCTATATATGACAGAGAACCAATGAAGGTGTCAGTATAGGGAGAGATGGTCTTAGGTTCATCTTTTAGAAAGATGCCACAGGTTGCTGTGTGGAAGATAGACTAGAGAGGAAAAGACATGTTTCAGAGTGACCACTTCTGGTCATTTTTAAATGCTTGGAGATCTTGAAACAAAAGGTGTAAATCCTAAGAGCTGTTATTACAACAAATTCCACTTTGCCAGTTGTCTCTTCTATCAGAAAAGAATAGGGTTAGGCCCAGGCAAGGCCAAAAAGGATTGCACTGACAAGATAGCTTTGCAATAAGCAAAGTTAGTTGAGTGACATAAAAACACAGCAGATTTCAGGGATGAGAAAACATACCCTAAGAATCCTTTATGCCAGCCAGACTCAACTTTCCCCTCTGACCTACATGGGTTTCCAAGGCAAAGGATTCTTTAATCAGGAGGGATGTAGCCACTGTTTCAACCAGAGAGGCCATTCCCACTGCTGACAGGCATGATTAATTAATTCAGAGAGGCAGACACATTCTATCAAGATTGTGCGTATAGAATGTGGCTTCTGGGAAGGACTATGGCTTTTCTCCTTGGAAAGGGGCCAGGTAGACCATTAACCTATTACAGCCAGTTCTTCTTAGCCATGATTTCTTGCCACAGAGAACTCAGTTGACAGATTTGAAAAACTTAACCTATATCTTGTCAGGTCTTCAAGAAAAAAAGAGGCTAAACTGAATTGGGCAGGGTGTGGATCTGTAGAATTCCCTGAAGAATACTGCAGGGCAGTCCCTGAGAGAGGAAACAGCACTGGTCTTGAGCCTAAACCTAGGAACCCTGCATCATCAAAGAGCATTTCCTTCTCAGTGCTCCATGAAGGAGGGCATGCCCTCTTCCCTTCTGCCTTTCTCTTTAAAGCACTTGGTGGTGTGGCAGGGGAGGGGGGAGTAGTAGGGAATGAAAATGAAAACAGAACAAAAGCAACAGACACCACTTTTTATGGCCAAAGATGGAGTTAGGAAGAAAAAAAACACATACTCTGGCTTTCACAACTCTACATCATTTGGCCTGACTCTGTAAAGATTTAAGATTTTTATCTTAAATCTTATCCCTCATATGTATTCTTCATTCCAATAATATCTGTTTCTGTCTCTCAAACACACCATACGATTTAACCCTTTGCTCTTGGTTGAAATTCTACTCAACCTTGGAGCACTCGAAAGACTCCATCAGCTTTATAAAGCTTCCTTCTCTGCTCTTAAAGCCACTCTCTCTTTCTCCTCCGGGTTAGTCAGAATTGCACATTCAATTAGGACCCCTTATGTGTTTCACTAATCATTTCGGATCCCCCTAGCTGACTTTTTTTTGGAGGGATGTATCATTATGTATTTCCACAGAACGTAGAACCATGCTAAACCCAAGTATACAAATACTTATTGTTCGACCATCCAATTAACAGTTAAGTGTCATACAGAGAAATGAGTGATCGAGATGAAGAATAAAAAATCCTCTTGTTTCTTATGAAGAGCAAGATCTTGGAGTGGTGGCAGGTGAATCAAATGGAATAGGGAGAGATGGATTAATGACTTTCATGGTCCATGAGATCAGAACTTATCTCATTGTCAAGGATTTCTTGCTTTTAAAGGGTTCTGATAACACCCTCTCTGTTGCAGTATGGTCTGCAGGGGACCCCTATCATCTTAAGTTCAAAATGAGTGCAAGGAACTCGGAATTCTTCTCTTATGTTTGACCTGAGCAGATTATTTGAATTCTCTAGATCTTGTATTTAAAACAAAACAAAACAAAACAAAACAAAACAAAACAAAACAAAACAAAACAAAACATAGGAACAAGATGGGATTCACTCATGACCTGGAAGCACTTGGAAGGGGCTGAGAACAGACAGATCTGTCTAGTGGATTCTGTCAGTCCGAATTACTTTGGTACAGCTGCTGGGGACAGATGCCAGCACAGACATGATCTTACAAGGACACATTCTGCCAGGATTACAGGGCCTAAAAGAAACACTGATACAGAAAACAAGCCTAACACCCTTTCTTATTGCATCTGTGAAAAACAGCAATCGAAGGAGGCTTAGCCAACAGCAGCCTGGAGGATGTGGGGCCCTGTTGGAGGCCACAGTTTAGCATCCTTCGACCCAAATGAGGGAAAAAGTCCCTCCTTTCTCACCCCTTTCCCAAAATTAAAACAATGAAAATCAGTTCTCATTAGCCCAATAATTAAGTCCCATTCAGCAAGCTGACAGTGGCCAAAGAATGATTTTTCTGTGCTGCGCTCTGTGGCTGCCCTCCATGGCCCCATTCATGGGCCAGTGTGTGCATTTAATCACTCTTAGCAGGCTGAGCTAATGAAATGCTGAGGCCTTGCCCTGCCCTGACCCTGCAGCTATTTCTATCTGAGCTCAGCACGTCCCTTGCTTGACAGTTGCAACCGAACAAGCAGATTTTTCTCTCCCATCTATGGAGTGTAAAGAGCCTATTTTGGCAGCCTGTGGGGCTGGGGACCCCGCTGGAAACCCAGTGAATGTCTCTGGAGGTTAACTTGCAAAGCTGTTTTCCAGACTGAGAGGCGGGATGGAGGAGGGGGTAGAATGTTGGAGACCTGAAGCCACTGAGGGCTGTAGCCCCCATGCACAAGGGAAAAGGGCAGGGGGCTCCTCTGGAGCCGAAAGGGAGATGAGCCTGGAAGAGTAAGGGGCCATACAGGGGAGCAATCTGATTTATCCTGACACAAATCTGAACAAAAGCTCTTTGTCAGTTATCAAAAATCTCCCTCCCTCACAAGGGTCAAAGTGAGAAAATGTATTCCATTTGGTTTCCAGTTCGCATGGGCTGGTGAAAGAGGGGGTTTCCCTGCTGAGACACTGCTCTCTTGAAATTCCTAGCTGTTGTTTTAATGATTCCCCAAGATTCAGAAGTTGGGGAATAGGATGCCAAAATTATACGCATTTATCCAAATTAAAATTTAGAGACTTACACTTAGCTAATAAAAAAAAATAAAAAGAAAAACTTTCTTGAAGGAAGTTGGAGAGGAGAGGCAAAAAAATGTTTTCAATGTGTTAGCATGGTGGCTTTACACAGAAAGGACATATCTAATGAAAGACTTAAATCAGGGGTGACAAACTCAAATACCCTCACAGGCCAAAAAAGTCACCAGAATGAGTGAGGTAGACAGGTGGGAACTGTGGCCAATGAGAAAACATCTGCCCCATCTAGAGCATAGGCTCTGGGCGGTCAGATTTCTTTGGCCTATGGGGTTAGACAAGGACCAAAGTGAGGTCCTTTAAAGAAGAGGGTCCAAGGCAAGGCCTCCCCCTTACCAAGATTTAAGTGTGGTACTAGCATCAGTTTGAGATCCCTGACTTAAATAATCAAACCAGAAGTGAAGACATCTTGATTCTTGGCCTGGTTTTACGACTGACTAACTAGCTATGCAACTCTGAGCAGATCACAATCTTTTGATGAATCAGTTTCTACATGAATCAAATGACGATAAAATACTTCTACCTACTCATTTGAGAAATAGAATAAGATCATGCGGCAAAAAATACTCCAAAAGTAATAACTAGATAGAGAAATAAAAAAGATGATTAAGAAAATAACTGCCATAGACACAAATTTTATCAAAGGGAACATATATATGAAGTTCTCACTCAAAATATTTAATTAAAATATATTTTATCCCAAGATATAGGCTAAGCCTAGAAGAACTGAAACAATAATACTTTTCATTGAGAGTCTGTCTTCCCTTTCAGCAATAATAATAATAAAATTAAAAAATTCCATAAGGATCTAAATCAATAACAAGTCAGGAATTTTATTTTTACAATAATCTCTAATTACAGAGGAAGACAAAATTGTACAAAGGCTAACTTAGTGTACCAGGAATCACTTACGTGACAGTAAATTTAAGAGTTCTTTTTAAGGAAATATTATTTAATATTGATAATCATGTCAAAGCTTGCCTGGCTTAGAACTAAAAGATGCCTTTCTATTTAGAACAAGCAACGACTGACTCTGATAGTACAGCAGAGAGAAGATGTTTCTGTGTCTTCTTACATTTAAATATCCACAGAGGAGTTGGGAATTGTGGGTGTTTGTTGTGTTAGAACATGTAGCACCCATTTCCCCTTTCTAACAATACCCTGTTTTCCTTTTTGGAGATAATTTCTTCCCTGTACTATATAGTCTGTGGATAGAGTCATCAGGAGGTTTGTGACCTAAGTTAGGCCAATCAGATGTTCCCTTAATGTAATGTGAGTGAGTTTTGAACAGAGGGACAAATAGAATGGAAACACTGGGAATGTCATCTCATCTAAATGAAGCATCCTGACCAGATTTTTGGGTCCCTTGTTGAGTTCTGCCTTCTAGCTTCTTGGAGCTTGATCACCTCTTGCCTATTTCTGAGACTGGTTCTCCAGTCTTTTCTCAATCTTGTAGGCTCTCAATATCCTTTTAAATTCCTTTCAGCTTATGTTAGCCAGAGGTGTTTCTGTTACATGCAACCAAGGAAACTTAGCAGATATAATAGCACCAATGCACTGTGGGTACTGACCTTCAGTCCAATTAACCAGATGCTTATTGAGACCTTCCACATGCCCCGACCCCAGGGAGCATATATCTCACTGAGGGATATGATGCAGATGCTCAACACAGGAACAGTGACACTATCCCAGGTTTCCTCTGCCCAGTTACACATTTTCTTTCTTGGTTTTCCTCCCATGTTGGAATGTTCAGTTAGTTTTTTACTTCATAATACGAGCTGTTCATAAGATGGCCAGCAGAATCTCAGCACTTCAAAGGGCACTCCGACAATGAGTATGTAGTTGGAATCAGTGTGACAATGAGTCAGCCTGGTGATCCCAAGGCCTGCTGTAAGATCGATGTGTCAATATCACATGCTTAGAAACTCGGTTCCAATGTGCCTGACTGCCCTTGAAAAAGTTAGTGGAAAAGGCTTAGAGTTTGCCAGGTGATTTAGAGGTTAAGAATACAGGAGTTTTAGAGCCAAACTATAACCAGAGTGTGTTTGAACTTCAGCTTTACCCCTCGCTAGCCCCATGAACTTGGGCAAGTTATTTAACCTCTCCATGCTTTAATGTCCTCATCTATAAAATGAGATGGTAATAATAATACATATAAAGCACTTAGCAATACCCTGGCACATCTGTGCTCACTAATTATTAACTACCATTATTCATTCAACAGATATTTATTGAGCATCTATGATGTTCCAGGCATTGTTATAGTCCTTGGGATACATCAGTAGACAAAAGAGACAAAAATCCTTATTCTCATGAAATTTATATGCTAGTGAGGGTAGGAGTTGGGGGAAGACAATAAACAATGTTAGCATTGTTATTAATATCTGACTCTATTATTATTATCTGACCCAATATATGCTTCCTCCACTAACCTTTCTGGAATTCCTTTAAATCCTTTTCTTCTTTAAACATTCTGTTAATCTTGGGTCCTTACTGAAATCTACTTAGCTCTGAGGATGCAGTTTTTCTCATTCCACTCAATAGTGGAATTTGCTTTTCTCTCACTGTCTTCATAGCTCAGACCCTAAAGATAAGGAAGTTGGCTTCCTTGCTTCCCACTGCTACTTCCATGCCCTTCCTCCTCCTTATCCTATAAAAACTATAGTTCTCTGGATGCTCATTCCTTTAGACTACATAACCCTTCTCCCATTTTGTTGCTATTATCAACAATCTTTCCATTACTCATTCATTGAACACTGTAGTATTCAATCCACCCACATCCTTTTACCCTGGCTTCTGTCATCATTCTTGGTGGATTTAATAGCCCTGCTCTTTGAGTTCCTTGACCTCTCCACTTCTGATCATTTGCTCTTCCACCTCCCATGGCTTCTTTACAATGGTCACAGCCTAGACCTTGCCATTGCAACTTTTCAAGTCTAGAGTTTAATTGTTATATGATCCAATCACTAGTTTAATTTTTCCAGCCAACTTTTTCTAGTATTTCTCCTCCAATCAATTAATCTCATCTGCTTATTTATTTTTTTGTTTCCTTTCTTTTGTTTTATTTATCACCTTCTCATATGTCCTCTTTTTTCTCTTAACCTATCATCAGTTATATGGCCAATTATTATAAACACAGACTACAAATATCCTCAACTTGTTTGCTCTTTCTCTTCATGCCAAATTTGCCTAGCATACCCTCAAGATGGTTAAATACAACTACTAGCTTAGGCTACAATGGTCCTGGGACAGTTTAAAATTAGTGGAAAAAATAATACACTGAGTTTACTGATCACACTTTAAATCCATGATTACTGCAGTTCTCAAATGAGTACTTAAAGTTGCCCAGAAATCCTATATTGCTTCCTAGTAAGTTCATTCTGATTTTTCCAAGATCACTATTTATATCTGCCATTGACAGTAATACTACCTTTCTTTTGGTTAGCATTTCCTGGTATATGTTTTGCCACCCCTTTATTTCTAATTTTCTGTGTGGTTTGGCCAATGCATATCTTTTGAAAACAGGCTTACAGCTGGATACTTAAAAATTCTAATCTGATAATCTCTGATTTTTAGAAAGTACATTTAATCCGTTTACAATTATTGTGGTTACTATTCTATTTTACTTATTTCTTCCATTTTATTTAGAATTTCTATTTATCTTCTTTCCTTGTTTCTTCGTTTTTTCTTCTTTCTTGCCTTCTCTTAAATTGATCTGATTTTCTATAGTCTATGTTTACTTCTTTGTTTATTTGAAAGCTTTAGATTCAAATTTCAGTTCAGGATGACCCTAAAGCTTTATCATAAACATTTAACTGTAAATATTTCAAAGTGTAAAGATTTTTAGTATCTTATCTTCCTCTTGAACAGGTAAAAGTCTTAGCACATTTTAACTATATAATAAACATCTCTCTTGATTACTATTTTGATTTAACTTGTATTTTAATCTCCAGATTTAGTTATTTTTATAATAGTTGCATTTTAATCAATTTATTTCTATGCCCACTATAGTTTGTTGATTTGTATACTTTACTCAAGACTCAGGTTTTTTTTTTGTTATAATATACCCTTAATAGTATTTTTAATGATGGACCAAGACTTCATTCTTTTTTGTTTAATTTCTAAAAATTATTTTTAACGCACTTTTAAATGCTAGTTTAGCTAGGTATAAAATTCTAGATTAACATTTTTTTCCCCTTCAGGTCTTTGAAGATATCACTCAACTGTTTGCGGGAATCTATTGTTGCTCTTGAGATATCTAACATCAATGCAATGTCATTCCTCTATAAGTAACCTCTCTTTCCTTTCTGGTAACTTTCAATATTATCTTTTTTTCTCCTTGAGTTCTATAGTATCACTACAGGATAAATAGATGTGGATTTAATTTTTTATTTATTCTGCTCAGTATTCAAAGCCCATTTTTTTCAGTTAATATGTTTTCAAATGTTGCTTCTTTACTATTTTCTCAATGCCTTTTTTCCAAACTCCTCCAAGACATAAATTGGAGCTTCTCAATCTATCTTCTATGCCCTTAACTCTGACCCTGGCTATATTTTGGGTGACTTTCAATACTACTTTCTCTACATTTACTACTTTCCTCTTTACTTTTCTATTTGGTTCATATTCATATTTAACAATTCTCCTTTCATTTATGCTTTCTTTATTTCACAATTTTCTTTTAAAAATAGATGTTATTCCTCTTTGAGTATTTAAATACACTTGAAGTCTTTGATTGTTCTATTAATTTCTTTGGACAAAATTCATCTAACAAAGGTTAGTTTTGTTGACTCCTTTTCTTAGTGTTGGCTATCTTTGCTTGGATGCTAATTTGAATATGGGGTTCTCCTTCACATCTTCTCTTCATCTTTTTTTATCCTAGAAGTTTTATAGAGGGCTCTGGTTCAGAATCAAGCAATGGTCTAAGATTCTGCCTAGTCATAGTATTACTGATCTCTCCTTGAGTAGTGGAAAAATTCTGGTTTTTGGTTACTGGACTGTGACTACTTTTTCCTGCCTCCAAAAGTATACAGTTGCATAAAAGTAGTACCAGGCAGTGTCATCAGCATCTTTTTTCAACCTTCTTTCCTAGTGAGAAAGTTATACCTCAGTGTTTCATTTCAAGCAATGAGCCTCACTCTAGTTATCTACCATGCTTTGAGTAATTTAGTCTCTCCCATTCTATTGGAGCCTCTTGTCTTGCTCTTGGATTTAGAAGTCAGCCAACTGTGGCTTTCATCCTGTTAAGCATTTCATCATTTATTTTTCTAGTAAAAGAAAATCAACTGCATTTGCTAAGCTGACTTTAAGTTGGACAGACCATTGGGGCAAACATTGATTCATCACTTACTAGCTGGAAGATCAGGGGAAAGTTATCTAACCTGTTTGAACTTTCATTTTTTTCAATTGGAAATGATAATACCTCATAAGATTGATGGGGTAAAGTCTGAAATAGTGCCTGGCACCCAGTAGATGCTCATAGCATGCATTAGAATGATTATTAAACAATCACTTTAAAAGTAAAATATTTAGTTTTAAACAAATTCATATTTGAGGTCGGGATTCTTTTCCTCCACTAAATGTAGGACCTTAATTTTGAGACTTTCTTCTTCATACTCTTCATGCCTCCCTCCTGCTACTTACTGGTCAAGATGTTTAGTAACATGAATTTTAACAGGCTGATCATGGGTTCTTAAAAGAGATCAGGTAAAATTCCATTTATTTTGTTTGTACTTTATCATCAATAATCATCTTTAAAGTATATTTGAGATAGTTAACAACAAAAGACACGTGTAGAATAAGTTGGATGAATAAGAAAAAGAGGAATTTAAACCATAGAGAAGGAAGTGAAAATAATTATGCCAAAAACCTGAGCTAATCATTACTGTAATTGAGCATTAAATTTGTTCAAGGCTTCTTGGCAGCCAAAGGCAAAAAAGAGATTGGGTGACATAATTCTCAATGGTTAAAGTTTTCTCTTAAATAGTTTAACAAGGTTATGATGGTTTAGAAACCACTTGGGGGTTGAGATCCACTCGAGCTACATGGTGCAGAAGAAAGGAATCTTTTACAGATGAATGGTACAGTCTATCCTTGTGGCTTTAGCTACAGGTTGGATGACTCTGGTTTTGGCTAGCTTAGTTCAAATCTAACTGGAGCCAGGGAACTGGGATTGATGACTTTCTAAACAATAATGTTTTTAAAATTTTAGATAATAAAATATTAATATTTATAAATCTTTAATAGTAAATATTTATTATTAAAGCTGTAGAAAATACAAAAGAGTATAAACAAAAATGTCCTCATAATCTTATCACCTAGAAACAATCATTAAAACTTTATTTAATTCTCTTCCAGACTTTTTCTATATTTATATTAGCTGACTTCTTGTATTTTTCTTCTAGTTGGGTGACCCTATAAATCTGGTGACCTTTGGTCCAAGTGGCTGTTATATTTAATAAGAGCAGCTACTACAGACCTAGTGAATTCCTAATGTGCTCCAGACACTGTATTGGTTATTCTAGTTCTACTAACACCAACAGGTACAAGGCAGCTTTTCCTGTTTGCAGAGAGGTTATATAACTCATTCTAAATCACACACAATGAAAGGATGAGCAAAAACACAAATTTGGGTGTATCTGACTATGCAGCATAGTCTCTTTCTTCTACTCGGTGTTGCTTCTCTGAGACAAAGGCATGTCCCCGACTCCTGCTGCTCACCTGGGACTCCTGGGAGTAGGGGGTGCCTGGGTCTGACATTGGCTCAACTCGCACAGGGCCCCAGATGGTCAACACAGAACGCAGAAGGAGCTCTTTCTTCTCCTACTCTCTCTCTTCTTTTCACCCTTTTCTCTACATATTGGAGGTTAAGAAGCTTAAATTGTCTACATTCCCTGGTTAAATCCGGAAGCTGTTCTGATGGTTTTTGCTTGGATAAAATATTGTAATTCAAACCTCTTTTTTGGGGATGAAGGTAAGCAAAAGTTGAGGATCTCGGTTCTGCTGTTTTCAGTCTCAACAGTACCACAGAGCATGGAGAATTTTTGTTTGTCATTGATTACTGTGGTTTATAATTGAAACTTTGTGCAGATGTAACTTTCTTCTCTCTTGATCCCCCTTATCTGCTTAGAAACTTCTCTTTTGAGCCAGTCACAGACCAAAGTGACCTACAGCAGCCTCTAACTAGTTACCAAGAGCCTGCTCCCTCTGTACACAGCCAGGCCACAATGTTGCCAGAGCAGGCTGGCTGCCACATTCAGAAGGGGCAGCCTATTGAGTGGCCTCTGGCCAACACAAGCAGTGTCCTGGGCACCAGGAGTGTTTCCTAGTTGAAAACTGGCCAATCTCTTCTTCTCTTCATCCCCATTTTTGGGGACCTATGAGCTAAGTCTAGAAGAACCAAGAGGCCTAAATTTTAGGGCTCCTGATTGGCCACACAGTAAGCTGAAATGCTCAGAGTAGACAGCTCTGAGCAGTCATTGGGCTGGGGCGCCAGTGGGTATAAATCAGCAACTCAGCTGCCCTAACTCTACTATACTTACATAACTCTAAGCACAGGGCTTTGTCTTTCTCATCACTCATCTGGCCCTTGCACACCAGAGCCTGCTTCTTGAAGGAGAAATTTGTGGGAAAGGGGGTTCTAAGCTTTAACACTCTGGAAACTCATCCCAATTGCTGGAAGTATAATATATGGCAAACAATGAAGGAGTTGGTTTTCCTGATGTGCCAACTGACTTGCCCCTGAGGTTTGGGACCCATTTAATAAAAAGCAGAACAACATTAGCAATGGTAACAATAAATAACACTTAAATGGCATTAAATGTGTGTCAGATAGTTCTCTAAACACTGTACATATAATAATTCATGTATAAACTTACATATATTAACTCATGTCCCCCATTTTGTAGATAAGAAAACTGAAGCAGAATGACTTTAAATAAATTGCCCAGTGTCACAGAGCTAGTCAGAGGCTGAGCCAGAACCCAGCTTAAAAGTTTGACTTGGATGTTCATGTGAGAGGAATGGCAGAAGACTGGAGAAAATCATCAGTTTTTCCAATAGAATGCTTCTCAAACCCAAGGATGGCTCAGGTTGTCCCTGACACGTACCATGTCTAGGTTCTATCATGCTAATTCCATGTTCCAGAATTCTGGAAGGGGTGAAAAATCCCCCAAACCTTGTGCTGGCCAGAAGTGTTTGGCATTTTGGATTGGGCGTGAAGAGCAGCTTGCTGTGATGTGATAGAGTGTCTGGACCACACTCAGGAGAGGCCTGGCAACTGTCCAGAAGTGAAATATCTCTAGTCAAGAAAAAGCCCCATCCAGGGAAAACTTTGATGGCTGCCGGGAACCCATGGAGAGGGGGCTTGGCCGGGAGGAGAGTGAGAGTTTCTAACAGTCACTGAGAAAATGCTGAGGAGGCCATCATGGCTTTCAGCCCCTAGTCATGGGACCTGGAGGAGGTTGTTGTCTTTTGTGTTGCAACTGTCATCTGGGCCCTAGATTAGTTTTCTATTACTTCTGTAACAAATTGCCACAAGTGCAGTGGGCTTAGAGCAATACAAATTTATTATCTTATAGTTTGGGAGGTCAAAAGTCTGACACAAGTCTCACTGGGTTAAAATCAAGGTTTTGGAAGGGCTGTGGTCCTTTCTAGAGGCTCTAAGGGGAAAGTGCACTTCTTTGCCTTTTCTTGCTTCTAGAGACTGCCCACATTTTTTGGTTCATGGCCCCATTCCATCTCCAAAGCCAGCTAATGGCCCACGAAGTCTTTTTTACATCGTGTCACTCCGAAACTAACTCTTCTGCCTCCCTCATCCACATTTAAGGACTCTAGGATTATACTCGGCCTACCCATATAATCCAAAAAATATTTCTATTTTAAAGTCAACTGATTAGCAACCTTAATTCCATCTACCACCTTAATTCTTCCTTGCCATATAAGATATTTATAGGTGCCAGGGATTAGGACATAGACATATTTGGGAGGCCACTGTTCAGGCCCAAAGGGAAAGGTTACAACCTCTATCACAAACATTCACAGCCCAGTTGAGAGTCTGCTGAGCACCTGGCAGTCTCTGCTGCACCCTAGAGAAGACTCACTGGGGACTTTCTTCAGAGAAAAAGCTGGGAAATCACATGCATGGTGTTTAAACTACAAATGCACCCAACATCTTGAGAAGACTCAAACAATTACAAGTCTAGAGGTTTAATGCTTCTGTTCCCTGTCAGAACCTAGAAAAAGAACTGTCCCATAAGGTCAATGCAATGACACAGGCAGCTGGGAGTCCTCCTGAAAAATAACCACAAGAGACAGTTTATAGGGGAATGTGAGCGTTCTCCACACTTAGACCTAAAATCTCGAAAGTATGTATCCAGAACATTTCTTAATCGTGTGTTTTGGATCGGTTAGGCACACTGTATTTAAAACTGGCTTGAGCCTATGGGCATGTTTAGCCCATCTAACTACTAGGGTAGTAAGTATAGTGCTTGCAATGTGCTTACATTTCTTGGTCTTGAAACAGCTCCTTCAGGGGTATACAGGAGTGAGGCCTCTAATTCCAGCACTCTGTAGGATTACCCACTTAGGTTTTACCGGTCCATATACTTTAGTCTGTCAATCCTGAAAAGGTTAGAGTTTTAAATTTTATGCATATTGTTATTTTATTTTTAACTTGTTGGTGCTTCTAAGTCTCTTGGGATCATGACAGTAGCTCTCTCTGTTGGTCCATTACGAGCAGTACTGATTCTGTGCATGATCTTGGGCAGGTTGCTTGAATGCTCCTTGTCTCATTTTTTTCATCTGCAACATGAGGATAATGACAGCACCACCTCATAGGGCTGGAGTAAGGGGTAAATGAGTGAACCATGCAAAGCCCTTAGAACAGTGCAGGGTACTTAGTAAAGCTGTGATATATCTTAGCTGTTGTAATTATCAAAAGGCCTAATAAGACACAAGCCTCTTCTCTTACTGTCATAGAAGTGGCCATTTTAATGTCTCCAGAACATTGATATTCTCCCCACCTTGAGCACAGCAGACACATTCCTAAGCAAAGTTTATTTTTGTTTTGCTCTACAAGAATACTATTCCCATAAAGGGTGTTTATTAGAGTCAAAGGGCCACATCAAGGCCCATTGTCAAGTGGGTGAATGATGGGCAGATGTAGAGCTGGGTACTTATGCCAAGGCCAAGAAAAATCTCTTCTCAGTTTGGAGTAGATACAGCGGAGGAAGTTATCTTGGGGCTTGTTGGTGCCCACAGCTTACCCTAATCCAAACTCAAATAGGAGTGTTGCAGAACAGCATTATGCTGCCCTGAGAGCCAACATGGTCCTAGTAATTCAAAAGGCCACTTGGACAATCCTCCTCATGAACAGAACGTGTCCAAGACCATTCTCACCTGGCTTCAAACCTCCATGCCCCAGCTTCACTTCCATCTCTGCAGCACTTTGTGGCACTGTATTGAGCACCACAGAATACTCCTTGGGTTTTGTAAAGAAACATGAGCCCTCAGACTTCATGCCTGAACCCAGGGCTGGTTGCTGCCTCTGGCACCATGCCTGGTATTCTACTTCACACTCTTACAGCAGTAGTCACCAGCCTACCTCCAGATGACCAGGTTCCACCACCAAGCCCAGAAGAGCTTCAGGACCAGAGAACCTTAACTCCAAATGGCATACAGGCCACAATTCTTCAAATATATACCCCCAAACAAATGAGTCCCTGAGGATTCAGTTTATCTCACCAAGTTTTAGCTAAGGGAAAAACATTCTAATGGCATGTAAGGAAAGCTGTTAAAGAACTGTTTTGCTCAACATCAAATGCATTCCAGGCCTTATCTAATCAGGGATTCTTCTTCACAGCTGATGCAGAGGCTGTAGCTGCAAATGGTTCCTGAGCCAGGGAGAGGGGCCTTGATTGTAAATACAAAATAATGGTTCTTTTGGCACCGGCAAAGTCGGTTGGCAGCTGGAGGTTTAGGGTGACCCCTGACCTCTCCCACAGTTCCTCTTGAATCCCACTGCACAAAACTAAGCCAGCCTCAAATCCCAGGCTCTAATTGGCTCTGGTTTGTTTTGCTTTTCTATTCTGTCCAGAGCTTCAAAAGGCGCTTCCATAATTGTATGAGGCATGAAAAAGGCAGGTTTCAGCTTTCTTAACTGGAATTGGAGGTAATTACTGTCTTGCACATACGAGCTGGTACATGCTTCAAATCAGATGGCTCTGGGTTGTTTTATAAAGTGTAGCTGGGCCTCTAAGCCAGGAGAGGGAGGATTATGGAAACTTCCAGAGGCTCTATTCCAGAGAAAAAATTTGAACATCTCAGAAACGGTGAGGGAGGCTTCCTTGTTCTGCAGTCACTTCAAGCTCAACCTTAAAGGTTTGGCCTGAAAAAATTATGTCCTTGACTTCATCCTAGAAAATTCAGGAGACATTTTTTGGTCCTCTCAAGAGACAGAAGCTGACATCCCACTTAACTCCCATCTTGTTTGTAATCAACCACTATGGGTTTGGCCTGGGCTGTCCTCCTGTGAAACCTCAGAACGGGGCCAAACTGAGCCAGGGGTAGTAAGAGCCACCTCAGAGAACCAAATCGAAGATTCGCTTCTGTACCTTCAGGACAGCAAACCCAAACATGGGCAGTCCTAGGCTTCCATCTCACTCACTCCACCCTCAGTGTGCTCTGGGGAGCTAGACACTGTTTCAAATCCTAGCCTACTGGCTGTGTGTCCACAGGCAGCTTGACTCACATTGCTTATCCTCCATGGCCTCACCTATAAAACAAGAATAATGACTGACTCAACCTCATTGGGTTGCTGTGACATCTAAATGAGGTCGACAAATGCAAAATGCTTGGTACAGTACCTGCATATAGTACTCAATAAATACTCAAAAAGTGTCAGCTATTATTAGTTAACTTAATTGTCAGGGGCATGCCCACGGGTGCCAAAGGAACCACTCTGAAAATGGTAGAGGTTTACAAGGTTCTAGAGATTTATAAATGGAGGAAGAAAAAAACCTGTTACAGGAACAATGTAAGGAAGCTGGGGGCAGAGGGATCAGAGTGACAGCCCCCACCTCAAAATGTCTTCCCTCCCAAGGGCATTACCTTAAACCTATTAGGTTATTGAACTTGATGAACTGCTGCAAGCCTAAATGTCTGATATGGGGAGTGCCTAAATTATATTCACAGACATGGCTGACTCTCAATTATTCACTCCAGTGGATAATCTAATAGCCAATAATCTAATAGTTTGTAATTTAATAGTGTATAATCTTGAAAGTTTTACATGTGGCTTTGGATTATGTTACTGAATTTGCATCAGGACATAAGGAGCTCTAATGGTTTAGAAATTCACAACACTTTGAGCTTAGATGTCCAATGTCACTGTCCCAGATTTCTATTAAGGGCTCCTCTGGGGTCACACCACATGCAGAAAAAGTACTATGTTGTACATGAGAGGAAGTGGGTTTTTTGGTCATAAAAACTAGGGTCTACACTCCAGATTTTCCATTTACTGGCTCTGTTTTCATGTTATGTGGCCTGGTCTTTGTTTTCTCATCAATATCCTTCTCCCAGGACTGTTATGAAATACAAGCAAATTCTCAGGAAAAATTAATCTGAACTACTTCCTCAGGTAGATAAAAAATAAGTCAAAAGCTGAGTTAGAACCTCTACAAACTTTCTGTTTCACAACTGAGAAAAGAAAGATTTTTATTTTTTCTCCTCTTTTCCTTTCTGCGTTAAAGGACCTTTTCTTCTAGGCCGAGTGCGCTAAAGTAAACAAAGTTCTTGCTCTACAAATCAAATCTAGTTATGAAAGTTTCTGCTAATGCCTGTACAAACCCGAAACAAAAATGCAGCCCAAGTTAATATGGACCTTGGGCTGTCCCTGGGCTCCTGGGCCTATCGATAGTACGAATGATGGTGACCATTCATGCTGAAGTACATGTCTGGGCACTTGCTCATGTCTTGAATCTAAGTCTTAGTGTTGGAAACTGGAGCTATCCTGAGATCCAAGGCAGAACCAATCATGATGTCAGTGGGTGGCTGGGACCCCAGAGTTTCCACCTCCTTTTCTTGTCATGAAGTTTATATCTCGAGGGAAAACAGCTGTTCATTCTCAGGCCAACTGGGACTGAAGCCAATTGTCCCTTCCAGATGTACACCCACTCTTCTCTCCCACTCCCTAAGTCTGAAGTTTTGAAATTTATTGAATTTATTAATAACCTTAACAACTTGCTAAAAATGCGTCCCCCCCCCATTTCTCCCCTTCAGAGAATCTGATTCAGTTAGTTCAGATTGGCCAGGAAATCTGTATTTTAAGTAACAACTTCCTCCTCCTCCAAACACACACTTCTTTTTTCCCTAAAAAATTCAGATATAATTGGTTTGAGAATCATAATTTTAGCAATGATCCCTATAGTGAAGTTGGTAAATGTTTAACGACTAGTTTTGGAGGAGAGAAAGCCTGGTTTGTAGTATGCCGATTGCTGTGATGTAAATATTCCCACCATGGTCAACTCAAGCCACCAACGTGATATCATGATTCTGAAGTTGGGACAAGGTGTGTGCAGTCAATCCTTACAAGCTCATGGAAACTGGTTCCAGCACACCACTGGGCAGAAGCCTCTGGATGCCTCCGAATGGTGGTTCCTATACTCTGGCATAAAAGGTACTGTTCAGGCCATGATGTTACATCCCTTAGTTTTTTTTTCTCTGTAAATCCTTAGCTTTTGAGGGGTTCATTTTAGTGACTGGTTCCCAGAGTCCTCTAGAGGTTCCAAACCAGAATGAGAGAAAAGGGAGAGAAAAAGAGCTCCAGGAAAGAAAATGCAATTAGTGGGGTATGCTGGTTTCAGCTACACTGTCAACTCGTTCAGCTCAGCTTCTGGCTGCAAGAGGCTTTCAGACACCTGCTTCTGCCTTTATTTGATAAGCTTTTTGGTTGACTCACATAAACCTGATCCTGCTGGCCTGGAGAATGATGAAAAGGCTGAGTGTTGGGGACCTGAGGGGATGAAAGGGGATGGGGGAGGACCGTGGGGTCCTTATGACCCCAGGTCATCAGCAGCTTAAGGCTTCCCCTTTGTCCCCTTGCTCCAGCCCCAGGTTGGAAGGTTTTGGTGATTTCCTCCGGCCCCCAACTAGGCGAACAGATGTGGAAAGGTCTCCAGTTCCCAGGGCTGCGGACACAAGTGCTTGTTGTTTTCCACCTGCAGACAGGGACTACTGTCACGACAGAGCAGCGACACGGTCACTTACCAGACAGCCGAGGCCAGTTGGGTGCGGGGTTCAAACCTACTCTCCCTTCTGCAGTGAAAAGAATGTGTCAGCTAACTGGACAGATGAAAACAACCACTGCCCTCTGTCTCGCTCCAAGTCCACTTTATAGGAATGCAGAGGGACCTTAGGAGAGGCAATGTTTTTAGCTCTTCCACAGTGATAAAGTCCTCCGGGTGCCACAACAATCTGAATACATGTAGCCTTTTGGGCCTGCTGGTTCTCTTGTCCCATATTGAGGGTACTGCCGAAGTGAGTTAGACCTCTGCCCACTTCAAGAATGGAGCTTGAAGAACCCGACTCCTCTGAAAAGGAGGTCATTCCACAGCTGATCGGATGAAAGGGAGAGAAGGAAAGGGGTACAGAGGAAGTGTTACTGGTGTTAGCCTCCTCATTTTTATCATAATTATTCAACAGTGGTAGGCTGAAGAATTTCTCAGAGTCTAGCTTCATATCACCATCCACACATCTTTTCAAGTGAGGCAAACAAAAGCATAAAAATACCTTAAGCTCCCTTAAATAATGAACCTGTTTCATATCTAGTCCATCCACAAAAATAAGCTGATGTCCAGTGAAATGTTCTCTAGCATTTGTGATGCAATGAATGGTAGTCATTACAATTTTACACAAAGACCTGGTACATGTATGTATGTCTTAGCATGTAGCACATTCACCTAGAAATGTTACAAGTAATGGAACAGTATCCATTTCCCTAAAGCAATGGTTCTCAAAATGAGGTCTGTGGCCCCCTTGGGTCCCTGAGACACTATCAGGGTATGTGCAAGGTCAAGATTATTTTATAATAATATCAAGATGTTATTTGCCTTATTCACTGTATTGACATATGGGTAAAATTGCTGGCGCCAGACACTGTACTGGCAGTCATGATATTCTTCACTGCCACAAAGTTACAGAACCAAAAAAAAAAAAAAAGAGAGAGAGAGAAAGAGAAAAGAAACCAGTTTTACTTAAGGGTGTCCTAGATAAAGCAGCAGAAAATTATTAATTTTATGAACTCTTATCCAAACTACATGTCTTCTTACTATTCTATGTGGCAACTCAGAAAGTAAACATAAAGCACCTCTGGTGTATCCTGAAGTATGAAATTGTTTGAGGAAAGGCATTTGTGATAGTGTCCGGGTTGTGAGCTGAACTAGCCACTTTCATGGAACACCATATTTACCTGAAAGGACAATATAACCATGGTCATTCAGACGTGGTTATTTAACAGACATGTTCTCTGAAGTGAACAAACTGAACCCATCACTTCACAAAAGATAATTGATAGTATTCATTGCCAAAATAAAAGCTTTCAAGCAAAAAGTAAAATTTTTGAAAACTCGTCTCTGCCATAGTGAGTTTAACACCTTTCCAATATTTATGAAAGTTTGTGGTGAGATCAGTGGTGATATCAACAAATGTGAATTTATCATTTTATCATAAAATAGTGTACCAAATTTGAAAGATCTGCATCATTGAGTGAAGCAATATTTTCCAAATGATCCATGGCTAGTATTACAAAATCATGCATGAGCAAAAGATCTACTCAAAGTGCAAGACAGATCAAATGGATTTTAATGTAATTGAGTACAAAAAGTTCATTGATACAGTTTCAGATTCCACATTGCAACTAACCTTTAATAAAATACCACTTATTGAATTTTGGTATAGTGTCAAAAAAGAATATCCACAATTATCTGAAAAGGCTATTAAAATATATCTCCCTTTCCAGCTGCATGTCTATGTGAGGCTGGGTTTCCTTCTATACTTCAACCAAAACAACATTATCACAGTTGATTGAATGCAGAAGTAGATACAAGAATCCAGCTGTCTTCTATTAAGCCAGACATTAAAGAGATCTGCAAAAATGTAAAACACTGTCACTCTTCTCACTAAATTTTGTTCTTTGTGTTGGAAAACAGTTATTTTTACAAGATTATGTTACTTTTAACTTTTTAACAAATTAATACAATTATGAATTTTAATAAATAAATACAAATTTACTCATGTGAATATTAAATGGTCAAAATATTTATTAATATTAATTAAATATTAAATGTTAAATATTTTTGCTTTGATTTTTAGTATGGTATATGATACGATTTTCTATCACTGCACAGCAAAATACTACAAAACCCAGTGGCTTAAAAAACAAACATCATCATCAGCCCACCGGTTGCTGTGGATCAGGAATTCAGATATGGCTTGGCTGGGCAATTCGGGCTCAGGGTCTCTCATGAGGCTGTAGTCATCTGATGGTTTAACTGGGGTTGGAGGGTCTGCTTTCAAGGTCGCTCACTCACAGGTGTGGTCAGTTGTTGCTGGCTGTTGAGGGGGGCCTCAGTTCCTCTTCATGTAGGTGTCTCCCAGTATACTCAGAACGTGGCAATTTGCTTTTTCCAGAATAAATAACAGAAACCCAGTGAAAACTGGTAGTCCTTTTATGACCTAGACTCTGAGATCATACACCCCACTTCTGCATTTTCTATGGGCCACATAGACCTCATTCAATATGGGAGGAGAAAACACAGAGGGGTATGAATACTTGGAGAGTCATTGGGAGCTATCATGGAGGGCAGCTATCCAGGATTTATCGGTAGGTATAACCCATATAAACAAGGTTTTTTGGGGGTGGAGTAGGGTGGAGAGGGGGTATTCAGCAGATTTTGAGTATAAAAGAGTTTTTAAACCAAAAAAATTGAGAGTTGCTAGCCTAAAGGAATTGTTCTATATCTCTTCCTCCTCCTTCTCCTTCTTTTTTGTCTTGTTGCTCATAGCTGAGGCTGTTTAGGCTCTTCTTGCTCACTTACCCTCCATGAGCTTGGGGACAGTTCATTCTAGCTCTGTTTCTTTGAACTTAAATTTACTGGGGGCTCCCTTACGTGTTTACCCCTTGCTATAAACTTGGCTTGTTGAATTTTTTTTTTTCTTTTTGCCTTTCAGTGTTTGGGGATCACTTCAGCTCTAGCCATTCTCAGATCAGGCTTTTTAAACAGTCCATGTCTCCAATGGAGGATCACTGGTGGACAAACTTGGGTCACTAGTGGGCAAAGAGCAGATCTGAGCCAAGGGCCCGCAGTCACAGAGAGTGAGAGAGCAGTGAATGAAACAGAACAGGTCTCTGTCCTTATGGAGCTTAAAATTCTAGGAATGAGATGGGAGAGAAACAATAAACATAACAAACGTGCAAATTTTGTAGTATGTTAGAAAGTGATCAGTTTTGTGGGAAAAAAAGAATTAGGTCAAGGTGAGTAAAGTGCAAGGGGGTTTGTAGAGCTTGTGGGACTAAATAGGGTGATCAGAGTGAGCCTTGGTGAGTAGGTGAAATTTTAGTGAAGACTTGAAAAGTTGAGGGAGCAGCTGCAGCAAAGACTCTGATATAGATTTGTGACTGGTGTGTTTGAAGGAAGTGAAAAGGCCATGTGATTGGACAGGAGTGAGTGAGGAGGAGAGGGAAGGTCAGCATTAACAGAGGCCAGATTCTTTGCAGCTGTCCCCATCACTTTTGGTACCAGAGACTGAAGGTCCTATGAGAATCTAATGCCTGATGAGCTGAGGTGGAGATGCTAGTGCTGGGGAGCAGCTGCAAATACAGATAAAGCTTTGCTCACTTGCCCACCACTCACCTCCTGCTCTGTGGTCTGGTTTCTAACAGGCCACAGACTAGTTCCAGTCTGTGGCCTGGGAGTTGGGGACCACTGCATTTAGGACCGTGACAACCACTGCAAGGACTTTGGCTTTTTACTCTGAAAGAGAAGGGAGTCATTTTGAATCTATCTGGGGGTTTGAGGCAGAGAGTGGATATACTCCGATCTGGCTATTCTGTTGAGAATATACTATAGGGCAAGTAGAGGTAGGGAGAACAGTTGGTGGAAAGTTCACAGAAAGAGATGGTAGGAAGTTCTCACTGTTAATCAGAGAAGAGATGGTGGTGGCTTGGACCAGGATGTTAGCAGTTGGGGTGGTAAGAACTAGTTAGATTCTGGACAGATTTTGAAAGTAGAGCCAATAGGATTCCCCAGCACCTTGGAAGTGAGGTATAAGAGAAAGTCAGGCATCAAGGATGACTCCATTTAGGTTTTTGGCCTGAATGGCTTGAGGATTAGAGTTGCTATCACTTTAGAAAGTTGCAGGTGGAGCAGTTTGCACGGTGCAGAAATTTAGAAAGTTCTATTGGACACATTAACTCCAAGCTGTTCCCTGAGTTTTCTGTAAAAGCCCAGTTGTGTTTGTCCCTCCAGGTCCTAAGCACGCCTCCCCAGGAGCAGTGGTTCTGCTGGCTTGTACAGGCCCTTCCACGCCTGCTTTATAGAAGACAATAGAGAAAATCACACACTGCATTCAATTTTATTTTAAAACAGTGCAAGAATGTTGTTCTTCAGCATCTCACTTTGTTATTGTTATTATTATTTGTCTTTATCGGAAATGAAAGAAAACAACTAGGGGAGATAGAATCTCAGGTCTAGAAATCCTAGCCATTTTTGAATTGAAAACAAATCTCTCCTGAAATGTATCAAGCAGGTGAAGGGGATTCACTCTTAAACCATACCTTATCCTGGCCTAGAAAATAACTTCCCTCTAGCCCCAGGGCAAATCCCAACTTCCACCCACCTAATGCCTGCGGTTAATAAACGTTAAACAACAACAAAATCCCAAAGCGGAAAAAAGAAAGACTGGAGGCCCAGATACCAGAAGACTGCTTGAGAGCCTCTCCCTGAGATCTGCATCCACAGAAGGAGCATTTAGGCTAGGAAACAAGGGACCCAAGACATGGCAGCTTTTAGAGCATCAGAACAGAGTAAGTACCTGACTTGAGTCAAAATGATTATTTTTCTTGATCAAAGTTGCCTACTTGTTTCATTAGAATTTCATACCACTAACCATGTTCAAACCCTTCAAAATGGCTAAAATCTCCAAAATCCACTGCTGAGCCATAATATAAGACATGCCTCCTGCTAAGTATGGCAGGACTGGAGATTCCATACTTGAGTCTAGATAAGTCAGCCAAGAGTAGGTCCATGGAGAACTGAGAAGAATAAGGGTCATGCTATACTGTGGGGAATTCACTCAGCATTACTTACTATTTCTATTTTAAAGGTCAGAAAACTGAGGCTCAGAGAGGTTGTGTGACTGGCCCCACAGCTAGCTGGGAGCAGAGCCAGAACAGAGAGTCCTATGATAAATCTTGGTGACTATCAATTTGCTTTGTCCCTGTAATGAGACAGGTAGAGTACCCTGTGCTTTGTGCTTGTTAACTTGTTCATTTCTCATGGGTTACTTCCTTTTTAAAGTGAAACTGTCCAATAGAACTTCCTGTTACGATTAAAATGTGGCTATTGAGTGCTTGAAATGTGCTGAGTGGGACTGAGGAACTGATTTTTTCCCCTTCATTTTAAATGATTTTTTCCTTCTTTTTAATTGATTTAAATATTAGTAGCTAGTGACTACTGCCTACTGTATTGGACAGTCTAGGAGGTTCAGCAGCTTTTCCAAAAGTTCGTTAAGTGGCAAGGCATCCTGAGGCTGACTGAACCCAAAGTCCATGAGTTTCCCTTCTCTTTTCTATTCCCCAGTGAGGTGGGCTGCATTCTGCAAAGTGAAAGGCTCTGGGAAGAAATCTGACCAGACAGTATCTAGCTAGCCAAAAATGAAGCCGGATTCTCTAAAGGCTGGGTCTGTATCTGAGCCCGCTTCTTCTCAGTATGTCTGGAGACCCCAACAGAGGCCCTAACAGGCAGCCAAACACCCCTGCTGGGGGTTTAAGACCCCTGCACCAGTGACTTCCCAGAGCCTCCCAGTGATGGCCTGGTTGATTGTAGCTTCTATGACTCATGGGTCCCAACCCTGCTATTTAAACAGCAGCATTTCCTTTTTTGGGGCTTAAGACTAATCGGAAGAGAGGTAGTGAGCTCCTAGGCTCAGCCTAACCCTGTCCAAACACGTAGCCCTCAAAGGTTTTTACTTCAGGAACTGCCTGTGAGTGCAGCTATCCCCTGCTATGTATCTGAGTGTAAACATTTAACCCTAGCTAGCCCATCACTGTTTCATCAGCCTCTCCATAGCCTTCCCATGTCCATCTCTACCACATCACTCCCCTGCTCCAAGGCCTTAAAAGCCACCCCATGGTGCTCAGAACAAAGGCCAAAGTTTTCAGAGCTGGTCACTGCTCACTTCTCTGACCTTAGGTCCCATTGTCCCCATTGCTCACTCTGCTCCAGTCCCTGACCTTGCTGTTTCCCAAAACATCAAATTTGTCCCTGTCCCAGGCCTTTTGCGTGTATGGTTCCTTCTGTGTGGAAGGCTCTTTCCTAGGATCGAACATGGTTTACTCTCTTTTCATCCAATCTCTTCCAGTCACCTCTTCAGAGAGGTCTCTTGACTCTACTCTGTAAAATGGAGCCTCACTCCTGCCTCTTTTCTTTGCTTTACTTTTGTCAAGGCATATATATACTCGGTTGGTTGGTTTGTTGGCTTATTGTCTGTCACCCCCACTAAGATGTAAATGGTATGGAGGGACGTTGTCTTTTTTTACCTAGTATCTCCAGTGTCTAGAATAATCTGGCACATAGGTACTGAGTTTTTGTTGAATGAATCAATAAATGAATACATACACGCATGACTGCTTACTGTGAGTGAAGAGGAATGGGGAGGCTCAGGCTTGGCTCACTCTACACAGATCAGTGAGTCCATGATTTGGATACTGAACCGTGAGAAGCAAAGACATTTGTCAGTTTAATTTTTTTTTTTGCCTTGGGAAAGTTAAAGATCACAGATAATTTAAAACTCAATGCCAAGGTCTCTGATTTATAATCGAGGAATTATTCACATAGTGGTAAACAAGAGCAAAGGACTGACAAATAAAGTGTAGGGGGAGAATGATGGGAAGCAGACTGAGGAACCCACACAATGCTCATGCCTTCAACTGGTCTGGGTTCCTACCAGCACTCATTCGAACTTGGATCCAGAGAATCCCTGACAATTTTTACTCCCAGAAACCTCTGGGCCAGGCTGCCCCGGTGGCTGTTGGGAGTGAGGCAGTGCCTATAAGCAGAGGCAGCCTAGGTAAGTCCTATTCCTAAATGACAATAAAATCATTTGGTCATCTGAAAGGCATACCAAGAATAGCAGGCATTTCTTAAGGATGGCCAGGCTCACAAAGTTTTCCTAAAATCTGTGTTTAGGGGGCAAGATGTCTTTTTCTTCTTTAATGCATTCCACAGAAACATATCTCTTTTATTCTACCTCTAAAAACTTCTAAGAAACAGAATTAGCAGTGCCTAGAAGTGTCTGACTATAAGAGGTAATCAAATATTGAATGAATGAAATGTCAAGGAAAAGGGAACTGAGGCCTGATGAAGAATGGAAGAGCTGAGCAAACCCTGATAGCTGGAAACCACGGCTGGACCCCTGAGAGGCCTCAGTTTCCCTGCCTGTAAGATAAAGGCCTGGACTAGTGGGACTCGAATTTCCTTCCCAGCTCTGACACTCTCTAAGTCTCTGAACAGGCCTTCATAGCTTTATCGTGGACTAGGTCCCACTTGTGTCCTACTGAAAGCTAGGTCTGCTGCTCTGGAGACCATCCGTTGTTTTTAAGCACCAGAAGTTATTTAATAGCAATTTTCCCTGAACATTTTTTATGTCCTCCATGAAAGAAAGTTCTGGAAGGTAGCCACCATCAAAACAGGAAGCAAAGCCAGGCTGGTGTTCCATTTATCAGATAATACAGGCTTAACCAAAGTTCCTGTAACTCCATATGGTGATTCTGGAAGCCTGACCAGGTTTCAGAGGTTTTATATTAAGAGTGGTAAGAAATCATCTCTGTGGCTTGTGGGATTTGGTACCTATTTCCCTCCTTTCCGCAGCTCAGGGATGCAGGTGCCAAGTGGAAGTCCCAGTGACTCTTCTGCTCTCAGTGCATCAGTACAGTCATTCTCGTGTCTGAGGAGTGCTCCCTCCCATAGGTACCTTCAAAATGCCTGTCACTGGCCTGGTCATTTCCCTGTCCACCACAGCATTTTATTTTAAGCTGCATGTGAGTTGGACCATTTCCTCCCACTCTTAGGAGTGTCCCAAAGCACCAGCTTAGTAGAATTCAGCTTCCTTCTCTGTCTGTCCAACTCTGTTTAAGCCTGGATACACCAGGAGCAAAAAGAATACCCGATCAAGACTTCGAGAGCAGAAGTCCAGACTGGCTTCTCTGGGGCATCTCTCGAGGCCTCAGTTTCCTCCAATGTGAGCCAGGGTGCTGGCTCATTGCCCTGCCTCTTCCCTCGGCCTAGAGGCAGAGCCAGCCCTTTCCTATGAGGGAGTCACAGCTTGTATGTTATGTAACTTCCATAAAGGCTTTTCCTTTTAATGTTCTTAGGTGCTCTAGGAAGAGAACAACATTTTTATGATCCCAGTAATCAAACAACATAATGAAAATCATGGCAACCATTAGCCTAATAAAACCCATGGCAAAAGCTTCCATATTCTCAAACAAGACCCTGGGAATCCAAAGCTCTCTGAAGCCCTAAGTGGCCAGGGCCTTGCTGAAGGCCTTGGGATGCTGGCTGATGGCTGATGAAAGGATTTTAACGCGCCACTGAAATTCTCTTTTCCAAAATAACCACTTTGAAACCTGTTAATTACAGACACAATCAGCCCCAGCCCCCCGACAGGACCTGGGGCTTTCACCGGGGAGAGTCCAGCTCCAAGGCTGGCTGCTTCCATGATGCTACACATGCTTTGTGTTGGGTGAATTAGCTCCAGGAAGAGAACCCAAATTAATTAAAACCACATGGCCACTCCCCTTACCCCTAGCCTCCTACCCCACCTCCCTCCCCTGGAGACAGAGGCCGGTTCAGTCTAATTTGGTCCAGTGTTTTTGTTTCCTAAAATCTGTCTTGGGCTCTGGGCCATTAATAGGTTGCAGCTGATTTTAATCTACATGAATCAGAGACCTCGCTTTTTTGGTTTTAAGGAGATTACAAATTGTGTGTCCCGCAAATGAGATGGAGGGGAAAGGGCCTGCGTGGGGAGCAGAAGGGGGACAGATCCTGGAAGTCACAAAAATTCTGCTCTCCATTAAGTGGTGGGTTTAAACAAGCCTGTGATCTCTCAAAATTGGGGGAGGGGAGTGAAGAGGAGGTGAGGGTCTTGCTGCTGTGACCTCATGGCAGGAACGTAGAACCTGGGCCTGCAGAAACAGTTAAAATCAAGGATCTAGATGAGCAGAAAGGCAGGCCTCTCTCTACTCACCTATCTTCAATAAATTAATTTCCCAAGTTTTCGCAGGACACCTATCACGAGCTAAAGCAGAAGTCAGCAAACCGTGGCCCACGGGACATATCCCTGACAACAGTAGGCTCCCATTTCACAGATGCAAAAACAGAGTTACTGTGCTAGAGCAACTCACTGACGGTTACATGGGAAGCAGGCAGCACAGTTAGGAAGAGCCAGGCCTCTGAATTACAGAAAATCTGTTCATGAGAAGACAGAAATGAAAGGAGCTGGGGGACTTTAACATAACACCATCCCCTTATGTGCGTTGCACTGGCCCTGTTACAAGTTTTTTCATGTATGGTTCTACAGACAATCCAGTGAAAGGCTCGGGGTAAAGAAATGTAGCACTGAGTATCATTGGATGGGGTTGATAATCAGGCTGGACCACACGAACCCCTTGAAAAGAATCTTTACCCGAGGCCCAATGGCTAGTGAGTGCCGAGGCACTCAGCCCAGGCCTTCTGGGCTCTAGGCAACCCTCACTCAATCAGGAACCCCAAGCTGCCCTCATTCTCTCCCAAGTGTGCCTGTAAGATAGCCCTCGGCCTTCAGAGACTTCTAGGCTAGCAGGAAAATACATAAGGAAGGAGAGAATTATGATTCTATGACAGCCACAGTGATGAAGGGGTACATGGGGGGCTTGGGGAGGACAGAGGAAGAGAACTCAGCCCTTCAACTGGAGTGAAAAGCCTCCAATGTAAATGATACAGGCTGGAAATGCAATCAGGCCCCCTTCCAAGGCCATCAGGGGTGGATCATTGTGGGGACAGGCAGGGAAGCCAGAGAAATCAGCATACTCTCGGGGCTTAGTCTTGGCAGATAAACGGACGACAATAAGAAAGCTGCTGCCTTGGAGCAGGAGGGGCAAGTGCAGGACTCTTCTCACAGGAACCCATTTCCTCCAGGGCCAGGCCTGGGATCCAGGTGGAGATCCGTCTAGCTAAGGAAGGATGTGTACCCAGGTTGTAATCACAGTAGCCCGGAACACTCTGGAAGGTGGTTGGTTATGCCAGGCCTTGAACAGAATCACAGACCAACAGAGGGCCACACTAGGTTGCATAGAATATTGATTCTATGTAATGATCACCAGCAAACAGGAGCTGAAAGTTTTTATAAAAGATAATGGTTGGTACCTCACTGTCTCTGTCTCCACTGCTATCTCCAGGTCCCTTTTCCTTGGCAGGCTTCTCCCTGAACTTTAAGCAGTGCCTCAAAGAAGTTTCAGAACTCACTGAGAAGTCATGGGTCTCAATCGTTAGAGTCCTGTTATTATTCAGAGATGTCAAAGGGACTAAAGATTGTGAATTGCCAGAGGGACACCTACTGAGCAGGAATAGAGTGCAAAGCAAACTCTTTGACCATAAACAACTGAAGTCCTGCACTGGACCAGAGCAAAGTCTGGGAAATGGCCCTATCAGCATCTTTGGGTCCTACTATCAGAGAGGCTCAGTGCTCAGAAATAGCTTTAAGCAGGGTTTAGACCTGGGTGGATAGAAAACAAGGTATGGTTACCCTGGCTTCTACCTCCCAGCGAGCCTCTAGCACATTCTCTGATTAGAACTCTTTGCTTCTACCACCCCTGAGGATTGTGAGTGTAATCATCCCAGCTCTGTTTTGTCTAGACTTGGTTTCCTGATAGATAGGTTCGGGCTCTCTACTCCATGGAACCCAATAGCCAGGAGATTTTTGCCATCGCTTCCTTGAGTCTAGACCAGAGGAAGGGCAGAGGCTCCTGACTCTCATAGGGGTGCACCAGGAACACGTGCAGGTGGTCAGGATGCCTGACCCAGCGAGGTCTTAAGCTGTGCTGAAGAGGGATTGTTGGCTCCGTTGACTCTGGTCATGGCTTCATGGCCCTTGAATAGAAAGGAATGTACCATGGTTAATTAGCAGCCACTGAGCATTTATTGTGAGCTGGGTGCCACATGGATGAACACACAGGCAAGACAGAGTCTGAGGAGGTCACATGCCAAGGAGTTCTTTGCAGAGTGCAGTTTCTCATCTTGAGGCATTCTGAAATGTCTGCCCATATGCACGCCACAGTGGGGTTAGGCCAAACTCTCCAACTTTGCTGTGGATGCCAGTCCTAGGACCCTGCTTGAGCTGGGGTCCTCATACAAAGAACTTGCTTAAGTCAAGTTCTACCCTTCTGTGCCACCAGACAAAGGCGAGGCAGAATAAAGCAGAGTGAAAGAGCTCATAAACACTTCCTGAGGCTGGGCTCACTAACTAAAGCTCAGAGTAAAGCAAGCCAGACAAGTTTAAAAACACATAAACACACGAGAATGTCCAGTTGCTATTGGCTGGGCAGACTGGGTGCTAAAATGGCTTCAGAGCAATAAAGGAAGACAGAATTTTAAGATTGGAGCTCTACCTTTTCACTCTCCCAAGCATATAAGGGTGGGAATTGTGGATTAATATTGAAAATTGATTTCATTGGTCCTTCAAAAGACACAGGGCAGTGACAGCCCCTGCCCCCACTCTCCTTCCTCATCCTTTCAAAATACACTGTCCCTCAACTCACCTCTGATACCTGGAGCCTTTGCTCTAAATCATATTTTGTGTCCTGTATAAACAAGGGCTGGTAACTAGTACAGGAAATTAACTTCACAAGCATTGAATGTGTACCAACCTGTGGTATGGGGAGTTGCCAGATTTTTTTTCTGAGAATTTTCACAGACTCTCAAAACTTTTCTCAGCTACCCCTCTGCACACCTGAATGCATGCACAATCACCATGCATTGTGAATTGCCTGAGGGTGACAGAAGGACTCCAATTGGGCAATGCCCTATGAGCACACACCCAAACACAAAATTTCCCCTCAGTTTCCCCCAACACACATAAACAGATAAGTGCTCTTATATAGACACACTCAAAACTTCCCCTTGGGATGCCCACCCCCACCCCCCATAAATTTGAGCATATAGGCTTGTGAGCACTCTCTGTCACCATCTCAGACAGACACACAAAACTTTCCCCCACTCAGTGTACCCCCTCCAGCAAACAGGAACTCAGAGCAGAGTGTGTTTATATTCACATGTGTATAACACACACAGCCATATACGTTCCAGTTGACTCAGTCATAGCTGCAACAGGCCTGGGTCTGCTGGCCATTGTTTCTCATTTGCCTCTAACGGGAAGTTCACGTGTGCCGTCTGTTTTGTAGAACTCACCCGAAGTCTGAGTGTTGGGAAGGTGGCTTTTTAAAAGTATGTGTGGACGGATGGCGAAATGAAAAGCAGGGACAAAGAAATCCCTTCTGATCTACCGCCTGAGTTTCACACACTAATGAGAACTGTTCTGGATTGTTCAGGGGATTTCTTTATTCATTGCCTTGTCTGAAATCAGACTGGGAGGATGGAGGCTCAGCTGAAGAATTTGTAGAAGTCCTATCTCGGGGTCCTGCTTTGCCATCTCTTGTCACTATTATTCTAGGTCTAGGCTGCCTGAGAGAAAAAAGTGTGTCTGGGTGGGAAGCACCAGCCAAATGAGCAAATTCGAGCACAAACTAAAGGAGATGACAATGGGCCCCAAGTGACTACTATCCCATGGGGAACTTCAGTGCCCAAGAAGAGCTGGTATGCAGTATGTCCTCTTTTAACATTGTTGATAGGTTCTTGGAAACTGCAACTGTAAGCAAAATGACGTATAACACAACCAGTTTTACCCCAGGCTGATTGATATAAACAAGAGGTAAGTTCCTACTGCGTATTCCTTGTCACTACTAAAATATCACCAAACTTCTAAATAAAGCCCAAAACACTTCTAATATTAAACACTGAAATGTGAGCTCTACATACATTTAAGATGAGTAAAAACATGTAAGGTCATTATTTTTCAATCCGCTTATTATAGTTTAGGGTCTCGGGTGGCTGCAGTGTTTCCTGCAGCTCAGGGCACACGTGGGAACCCACTCTGGACAGGACACCCTTCCATCGCAGGTGCATTCACACCCACATCCACACTCACTCAGTTTGGGACAGAGTAGACACACAACTCACCTAACATGCATATCTTTGGGATGTGGGAGGAAACTGGAGTCCCCATACAAAACCTACATGACATAGGGAGAATGTGCAAACCACACAGACAGTGGCCCTGGCTGGGAGTTGATTTTTTTTTCTCATTAATGTTATGACAAAATAAAGTTGAATGAAGCAGCCTTATGCAATGCCCTGCTGTGTGGAAGACTCCCCGCTCCCCCCAATAGTAGTAAATGTTGCACCACATAGCAAAGGGGATACTGCCGTTGCATTGACAATTGGGCTGGTTAATGCACAAGTTCATTTCTTATTTCCAAGAGCCAGATGGACTTAATTCATCTAAGAAACTAACAAACCTAGGGTGCTTACTGTGTGGGTCTGGACAGGGATACTATCTTCCGTTGCATCATTCACATACCAGTTTAGTCACAGTATGCATAACTGGGGGCATCACAAATTTTTTCACTGTGCTACACTGAACAGTGTCAAGGAGCTGGCTAGAAGTATGTGTCTTCAGCCACTGCTTGTAAACTCCACCCCACTCTCCTCCCATGCAGAGTCCTTTCTTTATATAAAATCTTACAAGGAGAGGGGACGAGTTAATTGTGTGTGTGTGTGTGTGTGTGTGTGTGTGTGTGTGTTTTGTGGGGGGTGGTCTTATTTGCTTTGGTTCCATCCTGATCCTTTCCCCAGCTATATTTCAGGGACTCTGAGGCGTTCCTTGATTCCAAGTTTGAAAACCACTACAACAATGTAGGCCCTTTCTCATAATAGTTGTTGAACTACTGTGTGTACCCAAGAAAACACACAATGACAAGGAGCTGCTAGAAATTTGACAAACTTTCCAAATTAGCCTTAATTTCGTATTCTGTTGATTCAGGCTGTAGCCCATACTGGTGTGGTGTTCAGTGTTAGGGACCCCTTGCTGAGGCTCTATAGCCCCTTGCAGGTCTATAGCCCACCAACTGGGAATCACTACACAGAAATTAGGAGAGGAGCAAGAAATAAGACTTGGGTCCTAGATGGAGTCACACTATGAAAGGGCTCCAGGATCCAATGACGGAATTTGTGCTTAATGCTATCTGGCAATGGAGAGCTGTTAAAAAGCCATGTGGAATTATTATTATTATATTATTAAAGCCAATAAATGACATGATTGGATATGAACCAGGAAAAAAAAAAAAGATTACTCCTTTGCAATTAAGTCTCTTTTCCCATCCACAGCTGTCTGAGCCTTCCATCCCCTGTGCCCATCAGGAACGGTTTTCCCCAGAACTTCATGGATGGGCATCAGCCCAGATACCATTTTCCAGTCTTCACCAAGGGTGCTCATTGTCTGGTGTATGAGTACAGTGGGTGCTCAAGCCCAGGCCTCCGGTCTTGTGACTGTGAGCACCCTTGGTGTATTCAAATTAAGACTTACCTAAATTAAAGAATGTGCATATAATTACATGCAAATAAAGGGAGATTCAGACTGTGTGCATGCAAAAATGAGGCCTAATTCCTCAGGTCTGCCTCACTCATTTCTAGACCTTCTGAGCTCTGACTCCCAAATCTAACAAAGATGAACTTGGCTTTATTTGCTGAGTCAGGAGACACAGTTAGAGGTACAGCCAACATGGTTTGGGGAAAGAGGCTGTGCTCGCAGTTCCAGCTCTGTGCTGCTTGCCTTGTGGAGAACTACTAAAGCTTTTGGTACCCAAATCTGTCCACGCCTAAAATGAGAGGTACTGTTGACATGCATCTACCAACTTCATAAAGGGCCGTGGGGATGAAGGTATAATTAGAGCTTGCGAATGCTTTGTGCTTCCTGGATGAAAGACAACACTGTGAAGTTTTATTATCTACCTACTCTGCTTTTTTATTGTTCCAGTTCCCTTCTGTTTTTCCTTTTGGGGGTCCGTGTAAACTTTATTAGGTATTAATTTCAAAAAAAGGCCTCCTTGCACCTCAGAGCAGGATTTTATTTGGTGCCTCAGAGAATTTCTTTCCATAACCCAGACCCTCAAAGGATTCCTCTTGGTCAGGGTGAAAGAGGCTTGCGTGTACTCAGCTACACAGTTCGGTTCAATTTAATAAATATTTATGAAGCATCTACTAACATATACCTAGCCTTGAGAGGCAGGGCAGAACTGGAGAAGAGTGGGGGAGGTTTATGAGCTTTGGATCCAGGCTACCTGAGGTCGAGTTCTAGACTGACAATTCCATGGAGAGCTTCAGTCCCCTCTCAGAATCTCTGTTTTGTCACCTATGAAATGGAGACAATCCCATCCATCTCAGGGGCAAAGTCAGAAAAAGATATAAATGTCCTGGTCAGTAGTGGGTCAGAGCTCAGTAATTCCCGCTGCTTCTTCTCTTTAAGATCCAGCCTCTGGAGATGGGGGAAAAGAGATGCCTTGCCCTCAATTTTGTTTCTCCTCTCTCAAGACCTCTGTCCAGTTTTTGTTCCTACATTTTGGAAAGACTGCTAGCTAGTTAAACCAGTGGTTCTGGAACTTTCTCATCTAGTTCCCCTCCCTCCCCCATGCTCTTGGGCAACCCATCTCCTCTATACGTCCCCTCCTCCACTCAAATACTGACAAGGTCACCACATGAGTCTCCCCCTCTCCCTTCCCATTCTTTTAAGAAGAGGAGCACAGTGGAAATGGCTTTGTTTTCTTGTATCCACTTCAGAAAAGACCAAACTGTGGGCTCCATGAAGTGCCAGTTCTCTAAAAGCAGGCTTCAGGCAGGAGGGAAGAGGTTCTAGGCCAGGTAGGGCGGGCTGAGGCTGTTCCTGAGGGACCGGCCCAAGCAGGTCAGACACAGTGTCCAAGTCAGAACCAGCTCACAGATGCCCTCACTCTCAATCCAGCCTGGGTGATGCCTCTAGAATGTTCCCTGGCAGATACTGCTGTCCAGTCTGAGAGAAGCATGCTAATGGCATCCACATAGAACCCTCTCCCTCCCTGAATAAGGCTTCTTGCTGTTTCTCAGGTTGCCAGGGAGGAGAGCGGATGTAAGGAAGCCCCGGGAGAGGCACCACAGAAGCCAACGCAATTTAAATTAAGCATGTTGCTTAGAAGGGGCCAGGCTTCCCACAGCCCCCCACCAGTGCATGGAGCTTTGAGGCTGTGTGTTCACTGTGTTTGTTCTTTTAGAAGTATGCCTGGGAAGCAGGAGTTATTTGTTTCTGAAGGTAGGCACTCATCAGGTGGGTGGTCTTAGCATTTTCTGTGTGCTTTGATTCCCTGCCTCTCCTTTTCAGGACCACTGAGGGGTTTATTTTCCCCTTTCCCCGCAGTGCTCAGGGGTTTGGCTGCACAGTGCATCTGTGCTGGGTTTTCCCACAGGCGCCTGCAAAGGCAGCCCAGTTGCCTTCAGAAAGCCCTGAGCAGCCCCCTGGGGGAGTGGGGCTGCAGCTGTGGGCCACCTCCCTTCTGCAGCAGGCTTTGATCACTTTTTGTGGGGGCTGCATGCAGCCTGACCTCCCATCTCCAGCGTCTCTCAGGTGGAAAGTTCTGTTCAGCCTGTCTTTGGCTTCAAAGGCTCTCCCTCCTTCAGGCTAGGACGAGACTGATAATGGTTCTCATTTTGTTGTGTGATCTCCCAGCAGCCCCCATCTTCCAATTGACAGGCTTCTGCTTGTTTGCTTGGGCTGTTTTAGCCAAATTCAAACCACCTTTCTGGTTGAGGAAGCACATTGACATCCTCCCCCATTGAGGCTCCTTTGATGGCTCAGACATGACCTCCAGCTCAGACAAAGGTGACCAGGTGGCTGCGGCTGGGCACCTGGTGCATCAGGCTCTGGGTGTCAGCAGGGCAGACGTCCCAGAGTGGCAAAGGACACCCTGAGCCTGGGCGTCCGTCAGAGGAACCTGCAGCTCCACCCTTCCCGCCTCTGAAGTCTGGGCTGAAGGAAGCCAGTGCTTTCTGCTCTAGTTCCCTGAAGGAATCTGACCGTGGGGGCTGACGGCGCACACTGCCCCATGCCCGTGTCCGAATCTGGGCTGAGCATAGGAAAGGTCACAGTCCTGAAGTTGACTGCGTTACTGAGAACTTGAGCTATTTACTGTCGTGAGCAGTAGGCACTAGGCCAGCCAAACTCGGGAAGTTCCTCTTTTGCCTGTTATTTCCAACAGTTCTGTCCTTATAGCCTCAGCTCTTAGCCCAAGGGGTAAACAATAGCTAATGCAGCCAGTCCAGGGCCCATTTCCAGCTCCCACCTCACACTGCCACTGACCCTGTTCTCGGGCCTCCCAGACCCCTAGTCTGGGTGAAAGGACGAGTGCTGGACAATCATGATGGCTGCTGCAAGTTTGGACAGTTGCTGCCTCACCAGAGGTCTGACAAGGTCCCAGTGTGGCCCGCTGTGCCTCGTCATGCGGATGGGGTTAGGCTGCATGTTGCCCTTTGGTTTCCTCAGATTTAAAATGAGGGTGGCCAAGGGCAACAGGAGCGGTCAGGAGAGCATCCTTCTCCCCCAGCCTGATAGCACAGGGCTCTTCCTTCCTTTGATCGTACTCAAAACAAGTCCTGCAATAGAACAATGAACCGGGAGGAGGCCGGAGGGGAATTTATTATGCTGTTGTCCTGTGGCACAGCCTTGCCTGACTTTATCTTGCACAGAGGTCTGTGTGGGAGGAAATCTGGCCGGCCCTTGGGTCGTCTCCCTGCTCACGCACTCCCTCCAATGAGGAATGCTGGAAGGACGGCAAAGGAGCCACCATATTAGCCATCCCCTAGCCTCAGCTGTAGCAAGGGAGGTCAGCCATGACCTCCCAAAACTCTGATAGGGACTGTGAAAGACACAGGTATTCGAATGTTTAGAGCCTTGCCTGAGTCCATCCTGATAAAGGGAGGGCCCCCCCAAATTGTCGGTCTGCTCAGGATAAGACCTTTTCAGAGCCTTTCCTCCAGCCAGTTTTCTCTCTTCTCAGTCCTGCCTAAAGGAGTGAGTGATGCTGGGATGTGTTCTCTGCTTGTGACTTCAGCTTCTCTCACCTATGTGATCTGTGGCCTGTTAGGAACTGCACTACACAGCAGGAGGTGAGCAAGTGAAGCTTCATCTGTATTTGCAGTCGCTCCCCAGGGCTAGCTTCACCGCCTCAGCTCTACCTCAGATCATCAGGCATTAGATTCTCATAGGAGCATCAGTCCCTGGTGCCAAAAAGTTTGGGGACCGCTGGTCTGGGGGCACTGTGGGACACAGTAGGGTGCTGTGTGACACCAGACCAACTGCCTTTGCTGTGGATTCAGCATAGTAATCCTAATCTTAAGGCCTGGCTCCATCATCATTCACTGAATGACCCTGAACAGGTTACACAACCTTGTGGAGCCTCTGATTACTCATCTGTAAGATGGGGTTGAGAATACTAACCTTGCAGGATTGTTTTGAGGATCAAATGAGATAATGGGTATAAATTATCTAGCATGTGTTCACTGTTCTATAAAGTGTGGTCATTATTACAACCATTCAACTAGGCATGGGGGAGCTGATCTGACCCCCTCCCATCCTGAGTAGCATCCTCAGGTGAGCTGTGAGCCCTGCTCTCAGCCATGACGAGCAAACTCATGAGGAAAACAAGAGGGAACAGACCCACAACATGAAATTCACAAAGTTCACCTTAGACACAGCAGCAAATCCAGGTTCCGAACTCAGTTGTCAGACCTCCAGATTTTCTCACTCTCCATTCATGTGCAACCCCACAACAAATGATCACAAACCTGGTGGTTTAAAACAACAGGAATTTATTCCATCACAGTTCTGGAGGCAGAAGTCCAAGATCAAGGTGTTGACAGGGTCGTGCTCTCCTGAAGGCTCTCAGGGAGAACCCTGCTTGCCTCTTCCAGCTTCTGGGGAAGCCAGGCGTTCCTTGGCTTAGGGCTACATGACTCCAGTCTCTGCCTCTATAATCACATGACATCCTCTTTTTTTGTATGTCTCTCTTCTGCATGCCTCTTATAAGGGCATTTGCCATTGGATTTGGGTAATCCAGGATGATCTCATCTCAAGAGTCTTAACTTAATCATATCTGCAAAGACCCTTTTCCAAAGGTCACAGTCACAGGTTCCAAAGATTAGGACATGGACATATATTTTGGAGGCCACCATTGAGCCCACTGTCAAGAGCTCTCACTTGTGGCTGGTGAGGAGGCTCTCTCCTCTCTATGCTGGCATCACTGGTTCTCCACTTGCCCCTAATAAGAGAGTGTGGCCCATCTTCAAAAGATAATCTGGCTATTTTTTTTTTTTATTCATAGGTAGTGAAGATAAGTCCTTCTTGCCCTGTGAAAAACTGAGACCCCACCATGTTCAATGGCTCAAACCAGAGCTGTGTCCTGGGGACTCCTGTTCTTAGCCAGATACATTGGAGTTTCCCACCCCATTTTGCTCCTGAAAGCTTGTGAGTGAACTACAAAGACCTATTTCCAAATGGTATGGTGAGTCTCCTTCCTGCCAAGGGAGCATTAATTCTCCCAGTGCTCAAACCCTTCCCCTTCTCCTCTTCTCCTTGCCATCCTCCCAAGCACACCGCCCCCCTACCCACTCCTACCCCGCCACCAGAAAACGGCCAGGAGATCCTACTCCTCTCCTTTCTCAAAGGCCTCCTCTGGCCTGGCTCCTCTTGCAGGGCCGTGCTCCCCCTAAAGCTCCTCCCTTCTCTATTTCTTCTTTCAGCCCCTTGTTCAGCATAAAGATCATGTCTAATAAATAGAATGAAAATAGACTCAGGGCTTCCCAGGTCTCTCTCAGCAAGGCCCCCTTCCCCAAATTGCTGATACTTCAGCTACTAGAATGCAAGGGAAGGAAGATTATAATAGTATTTTTTTTAATTCTTTTGATCAAAAATATACTTATATATAGATTTAACATAGGCCTTAGTTCCTCCCAAGTGGTTTCACAAAAGAAACCACTTCTATGCCTTTCCCTCCAACGAGTCTAATTCAGCAGGCTCTGCCTGATGGCCTTGCCTTCTCCTCCACATCTACTATTAATAACTTTGCTTTTGTAGCTTTCTCTTTAAAGGTGTTCCTCCTATTTCTGGCTTGCAGATGTTGACAAGTGGCATGTGTAGAGTTCAGCTTTCACAACTGTGGGAGCGCTAAACACTGAATCACACACTAACAGAGTCCCACATGTTTACTGGAATCTGGCTAAGGGTGGAAAAGTCACCGTGACCCTACAGTCTTGAGAATAGAGTAGTAGTTAAATCTAACTGGTAAGAAACAAAAATAAGACATGTTAGACAATGAAATTCTCTAGTCTGTTTATGGCTTAGCTAAGGATAGCATGGCAAGGAGACAGGTCAAGTCCATTATTCTCTAAACTGTCCTCCAACTTGTCTACTGAGAGCTCCACTTTCTCTTTTATCCTGTGCAGAATGTGTTTCTTTACATATAGACCATGAGTTCTGTGTGCACAGAACACAGCCCTTGAGACCTGGAAGGGTCTTATACCACTTTAGAATGTGACTCACAAAAGAATAAAATCTGACCTGTGAGCCTACATTGCTGATGGGAATGTAAAATGGTTCTGCCACTGAGGACAACAGTATGGCAGTTCCTCAAAAAGTTAAACATAGAATTACTATGTGACCCAGAAATTCTACTCCTAGGTATATACCCCCAAAGAATTAAAAACAGTTCTAAAATAAAGGTGTGCATAGTAGCACTATTAATAATAGCCAAAGGGTGGAAACAGCCCAAATGTCCATCAGTGAATAAATGGATAAACAAAATGTGGTATACCCATACAATGGAATATCATTCAGCCATAAAAAGGAATGAAGTACTGATCTGTGCTACAGTGTGGATGGACCTTGAAAACATTATGCCAAGTAAAAGAAGCCAGACGCAAAATCTCACATACTGCATGATTCCATTTACATGAAATATCCAGAATACGTAAATCCATAGAGACAGGATGCAGACTGGTGGTTTCCAGGAGCTGAGAAAAAGGGGGATTGAGGAGGCCTGCCAATCATTTTGGGGTGATGGAAATGTTTTAGAACTAGAAAGAAATGGTGGTTGCACAATACTGTGAATGGACTAATTGACACTGAATCATTCACTTTAAAATGTTGTATGTTATGTAGATTTCACCTCCATACAAATTAAAAATGTAAAAAAAAAAAAAAAGTAAAACCGCCCCCCCTGGCCTTTGTGTTCTGTGCACACAACCCGAGCCCTGTTCTCACTCTCAGTTTGCATTTGCTCCTGGGCAACCTGGGTGCCCATTTTCAGTGTCAGCATCCCGAATCGGCTTATGGGGCAGATTACTGTCAAGCTTACTCTTGATCCCACTTCTAAGACACATCCTCTAAAATTCCATGACTAAAGCTGAGTCTACAACAGTAGAAAGCAAACATTTTAGCAGAGAACAATGGGTGTGGGTGAGAACACCTTAATAGCTAGATTGTTGTTTGCCAGTATTTTGTTTCTGTGGTGGTAAAGTGGATTTTCTAAGGAAGATTACTAGGTTTGTACACTTCTCTATCTTTAAAAATTTCTAAAGGCTGCAAGAAAAAAAAAAAGAACACAAGTGGCAAGACACCTAAAAAAGACGTACATGACCTGGATGAAGCCCACCCAGGATTCTTTTTTGAAATTGTTGTTTTCTGAAGTTATAGGGGAAGAACGTTCATGCTCTCATTATTCTTGCTCCAACTTTATTTGAGGAATATGAAGAGACCTTTTAGTTTTGTGCTTCCAGTATAGAGAAGATTTGGGACCTAGAGGAGAAAAATGCCTATGAGGAGAACTTGGGACATTCTCATGTTAACTGAGACAGGAAGTTGCAAGTCCGGTACTGAGCTGTCATTCATTCATGCACTTACTCATTCACTCACTCAACACAGGACTCTGTGCCAGCAGGCAATGGGCTACGCCACTGGCTAGAATAATCAGAGGAGTCCCTGTCTTTGCTGCATGAGCAGCTTGGGGGGGGGGAAGCAGGGCAGGCACATCAGGAGTGCCACGGTCATACTGCAAGTGCTTAGACAAAGGGCCATGGGAGCCCTTCACTATCTGGGGTGATGGGAAAGGCCTCCCAGAGTTAGTGAAATTTGAGCCTAGAGTTGGGGAAAGATTGAGACAGGACACGGGCATCCTGGCAAGTAAGCAAAGCATCCACATTGTCCCAAAGGCATGAAAACAGGTGATGTCTCTGGGGAACATGGCATCTGGAAGGCTAGAAAGGGCTGCAGAGAGGAGAGCAGGCTGTCTGGGCAAGTCTGGCCAGGCTGGGAAGGGCCTGATTCTTTCTGCTGACTTTTTCCCTTTCATAAGAAAAGCAGCCAAATATTTACCATAAATCATTTTCTTTAATTCTGTCAATGATGAAGACAGTGAGGCTCAAAAAGTTTAAGCGATTACCTCAAAAGGGCTGTACACATCACTGGAACGTGTATAAAATGCTGAAGAATGACTGAGAGGATGTTGCTGGAGAGGTGAGGAAGATAATGGGTTCATGGAAGACACCAGAGGCTTTAACTGCATCAGGAATATATTTCTTCAGCCGGGTGTGGGTGCAAAGATGCTCATTAAACCTTTTTGTATGTGTGAAAATTTCCTAGTGCCTTTTCAAAGGGCTAGTCCACTTTCCACTGAACTAGTGCATTGGGGTAGCATCTCTGTTGGAAAGCTTGCAGTGCACGAGGGCTGAGGAGCCCTTGGAAGCACAGGAGCTGTCCCTTAATGGTCCAATGCCTGCTGAGCTTCCCACTGTGGTGACATGTAAGTCGCTATTTTTTTTTTTTTATTCCCTCTGTTGAGGTCTCAGAGGCAATACTTGTACAGAAAAAGGACAGAGAGATTAGACCCTTCTGGCCCTCAGGTGAATGGTTACTTGGACTGAATACTTTCCAACTAGGGAAGTACAAGGAAAGAGGAGTGAGTCTAAGCCCCACCTTGCGCCCTCAGAGATGGCTTATATGCTCTTGATAAATGGTGCACTGAGTTCTTTTTCAAGTGAATTTCCCCTCAGTTACACTGTTTGCTTTTCCTGCCAGAGCATCCTGCCCCCTCCAGTGCAGTCCCTAGGAGGAGACCCAGCCCCTGCCTTCCTGGTGTGCAGAGCTTAAAACAAGAGCCCTCTGCCCATCGGACATCCTTACCATTTCCAGCTATTGAGTGTAATCAGGTGTGCCAGGATCTGATTTCAAAGCCCAAAGCCAAGGGACTCAGAGGAATCCTCTCTCCCTGTTGCTCCACTGGGAGACAAAGGGGACTGAACAAACAGGATGTGCTGAGAGCTGCACAGAGCACTGCCCCTGCAAGACAGGCGGATGGGATGCAGGGCTTGAATAAATGGCCGTGAGCTGGGGCGTTGGCATGTGTGGCTAATCATGCCCAAGAGAGACGAGAAGCAGTACAAGAACAGACACAGTGATTCATCTGACAGTCTCTCTGGATGGTTTTTGACAGGTAGTCACACTCTTCCAGGGTTTGCAAGTTATAGAATCTGTGCCCTAGTAGAATATCTTGACTCTGGCCATTCACCTTGCAGGGAATGTTGCTATTTCTAAAAATTAGAGAGAGCCTGCCGTGCCTGTGGGGCAGGAGTGGTGCCCAGGGATCAACAAGCTAGTCAGGACCGGTGCAGGTGGAGAAGACATACTGGTTGCAGCCCAATGTTTGGATCCTGGTGAACCCATTTGTTCCTGTTTCTCTTTTATCCTAGACTCTGATTGCTAGGCGTGGGAACTTAACATCTAGAAAACTCTCTCAATCATTAACTTGAAAAAGAGTCTAAAGACATTCAGGAGAACAGGACCCTTCTTAGAAAAAAATTTCTTCCTCTTGCCCACAGTTTTACATGGGAGAAATCAGAGACTAAAATAATGTTCAAGACAAGACTTGCAGGAAAACAAAGGTCATGGAAGGCAACAATGTAGAGAGCAACTTATACTGGGAGGACATGCCCTGGGGATAGCCTGACTCCCCTCATCAATGGCAGATCTTAATGGTATCTGACCCCATCACCATCTTTCAAAGGTACTGTCACTGTGCTTTCAACCAGGGGTGCTTGGAATGTGGCCTACAGGCACTTCTGGGGGCTGCACCTGGCATTCTGTGGATGAGGCAGCAAGGACAAATGTCCTTTAGTACACAGGACAGTCCCACACAACTGAAAAACTACCCCAACCTTTTACTAACAGAGCAATGCTGGTGGAGCTGTCATTTTCAACCCTCAACCCAGGGCTTCTCCAGCTTAGAGTCTTTGAACATGAAACCTCCAGAAAGAGTCTCTGAAGGCCGCCGTTGGTTTTGGATGAAATAAAAAGCACCCCAAAATGAAAATCTGCCTGACATGATTCATTGCCTCTCAAGGCAACTCTGAAATAAACTTAAAAGTTTCCAAGAGAAAATTTAATCTGGCATAAAACATCAGATTTATGGAGATGCTTTCTCCCAGGGCTAGAGTTCTGGGAACTTGAGAGTCAGAGGCTGCCTCTCGGCGTCTATAAAATAGGTCTGGGCACATACTAAGTTGTGATGTCCCCATGCAGTGTAATAGCTAGCATGCTACACTTCTGCAATGGCTAAGAAAAAAATTCTAGTGAAGACTGGGTATGTGGAAAGCACAATGAATGTGCTAATTATAAATGTTTGTGTTTAGGTAACGAGACAACATGATCAGAGCTTTTTCTTAGTGTGCCAGAGTGGAAACTGAGAGTGGGGTCCTTGGGGGAAATCTAGCTACATGAAATAGACTAACTAGGGCTGGATTTTTTTGTTTGTTTTTGTTTTTTTTTCCTTTTTGGAGGGAGACAGGGGAAACCAGAAGATACCATCTAGACTTTTCTTAAAGGGATAGATTTGATGAATCCATCATTCTACTCAAAAGCAAATGACCTTCACAAGGAATGTGACTTCTAGGGAGATTTCAAGCACAGAGTTGCAATGTCTTTCAGAATCTGATTTATGATTCAAGATGAACCACCACTAACTCTGGGGTTATCCAGTCAGGGAGGGTGAGAAAGGCAGGCCCATTAATCAAGAGGTGACAGAGACTCCTCCAGGTGAGCTAACTGTACAAAGGGAGGAAGTGAGCCCAGGTGGAGAAGAGAACGCCAGGAAGAAAAAAACATAGCCTTCCCTTCATCTACTGGTATGGTCAGGAGACAAATCTACTTGAGGGAAGCCTGGAGAATGGTCTTATCTGAACCTCTCTTTCTCAGAACCAGAGTGACTGGAGGTGTCTGAGTAGAACTGAAATCTGTGCTCTGCCACTCCCACGTAGTATGACAACATTAAGCAAGCTTCTTAAACCTAAACCTTAGTTTCTCACTTGTAAGATGAGGTTAATGGTACCTGCCTCAGAGGGTTGCTAGGAAAACAAGTGAGCATTTATTGAGCACCTTATATACGCCAGGCTTGGTAAAGGAATGACAGGTACATAAGACCACTTATGTAGTAAAGTGGGTACAGACACTCTTCAGCATATAGTAGTTGTTCAACAAACGTCCTTATAAATTTTTTTCCAGCCTAAAATCATTACAGTATAGAACAAAGAGAAGGTAGATGGGTAAGGCTTTGCTGAGTGGTTGGTGATGGTTGAGCTGAGACGTGAATGACAGCAAGGATCTAGTCCTTTGCTCCCCTCGAAACCCTCCTACTAACTGAGCGCCTGCTGTGTACATCGTGCCAGGCTTTTGGGCCTGACATTGCACAACACTTTATAATTTCAAAACTGGTTTTACACATAAGAAAGAATGTCAGCAGCTTTCAAAACTTACCCATCAGAGCAAGAGTTATTCCATGGAGAGTCTGCAGTGATGATGGGAGAGATCTTGACTCATATTCCCTTAAGCTCAAACCGTCCTTCTTTGATCAGTTTCTTCTGAGAAAGAGCCAATCTATTTTTTGAGAGTTCTTGATATGCTTGGCACTGCTCTAGAGGTTCAGGACACTCAGTGAACAAATTAAAGATGTCTGCCCTCCAGAGCTTGTACAGTAGCAGTGAGGACACATAATGAACGATAAACACAGTGAGTTATTTATTATGTGACATGGTGGTGAGTGCTTTGGGAAAGTAAATGTAGAGCAGAAAGAGGGTAAGGAGAGTGGGCTGCAGTTTAAACGAGTAGGTCTCATGGAGAAGGCGACATTTTAGCAAAAACTTAGAGGTGACGGAGTCATGCCAATATCTGGAGAAGGAGGTGAAGGTGTCAGCTATGGGACTATCTGGGGGAAATGTATCTCAGCAAAGGGTTCAGAAGTGCAAAGGTTCTGATGGGGAGAGAGCCTGGCGACAGGAGGAACAGCACTGAGACCTGTGTGGCCACAGCAGGTGGGCCATGAGGGAGCACTAGGAAATGGGATAGCAAGTACTGCTGGGCATGTCAGACTTCCCAGGACAGCAGGGGGCTTTTGCTTTCAGTCTGAGTAAAAAGAGAGTCACTTCAGAGTTTTGAGCAGAGGAATAGCATGATCTGATTCATGTCTTAAAACTGGGGAATGGGTCATTGCAGTAGCCAGGTTCAGCCTGCCACTGAAGGTGGGAAAACCATCCATTCCTCTGTGTTGTCATCCTCATGGGTTCCTGGGGATGAAGACTGGGCCAATTATTTCTATTCTTGTTTTACATTTTGGGAAATTGTGACTGAGGGAGGTCACAGGACCTCTTTGAGGGCACAGAGCTGGAAGGTAGTGGATGGACGGGGGGCTGATGTCCTGCAGCCTCCCTGACGTGGTCTCACATGGGTTGCCGGACACCAGGAGCTGTGGGCCCCACAGTGTCTACGTGAGTTTCTTGCGTCTTTGAGGACCTTTTCAGTGCAGAGGAAAGATGATCAGGTACTACTTTGGTTTTCAAAATTAGTATTTTGTTTATTAAAGCTACATATTGAAAAACCCAGCTTTCCCTGCGGCTTTAAAGTTCATCTTACAATTCTTATTTTTTCCTAGTTATAAATCACAGATGCTCAATAAAAGCTTATGAATGATTTACCCACATTTCAAAAGACCTTCCTTGCCTTATGCCTCAACAATGAACCTGATACAGTCTACCTAGTACATCTCACATCTTAAATCCAACAGTAAATCACACCAGAAAGGAAGGGGGTTCCCTGGTGGTGGCCTGAGGTGGCGGTGCAACTGGGCCAGACATGACTGAAGACAGGGGTTGGGGTTCCAGGCTCCAGGCCTATGGGGGCAGACTTCTTGCCAGGCACTGTATTTATTGCTGGGCAGGGCTCTACAGGCAGAGATTTCAAGAGGCACCTGAATGAAGGAAGATAATGGAAATGTATTCCCGTTTTCCCTTTTTATCCTTACTCTGGAGAATAATTTGTGAGGGCAAAGTTGCAGGCTGGTTCAGCTTCTACCGTGTTGATTAGCAGAGGCTCAAGGAGCAGCTTTGAGACACAGGGCCCCTCTAAGCCCTTCTCCCCTGCCTTCTAACACGACCCCTTCATAGTTTCTCTCTGCTTTTCTAACTCCTCCCCTCTCCCCTTTGCCTCTCAATACTCCAGTCTTTCCCTCTCACCCTCCTTCAACCCCTCCCCTGCCACCTCCCACCCCCTTTCTTTGGGCCTCAGGAGCTGTCCCCAATTCCCTCCCCAATTCCCTCCAAATCCCACAGTCTTTGTTGCTGAATTCAAGGTTCTCAATACAATAAGGCTTTGATGATTTGCCCCAATTGAGAAGGAATGTCAGCTTAAATTAATGAAGGGTCTGAATAATAGAATTTTAAAGCAAAGTTTAGTTGCTTTCCTGTTGTAAGACATCCTTTCCAGGGAGAAGCCTTTGCATTTAAATGCAGTAATAGCCAATGCTGAGAAATGGGGCAATATGTCTTAGAGTCTCCTTTAAATACTTTAACAAAAAGAGCTCTTTATACTTTCCTTGAATCTGAGTATTTCTGCTCCTAAAACCTTTCATTTTCAGTGACCAACATGATTTTACTGGGCTTCTCCAGGATCCGCCACGGTTATAACTCCTGAGTTCTTTATGACAGACACATTTCCACATCGAAAGTCCCTTTAGAAATTTTTTTAATTTTAAGTTACATGAACAATACAGGAATATATTCTCCTTGCCAAAAATAAAAAGAAAATAAAATAAACTTTAAAAATAACAATAAATGAAACCCTTATATTTAAAAGTTCTGTCTTTCAGTTTATCCCACTTTAAGGTGGTGAGAATGTATCATTTATAACAAACTATTCTGCACAAAAATCCCTTCTTGAGGGTTCTACTCAAAAATGAACCATCTACAGGTGTCTGAGTCTTGCTTTCCTGTAAAACTAAGGAGTCCCTGAGGTAGTTAAAGCTCTTAGCTCTCCTTTTAGGTACCTTTATGCCTCCAGGTTTCCTCCCAATTTCCTTACTGCCTCTTCCACATTCCATCCTACACCTCTGCCAGGAACACTCACTGAGAAGAAGCATATGGCAAATGTAAACTATTACTGAATATAGATAGGGTACTTGGGTGTTCGTTATACCATTCTCTCTACCTTTCTGAATGCTTATAATTTTCATAATAAGAAAAGAAAAACTCACCAGATTCTAAGAATAGCAAAACAACCACATGACCCTTGGAATCAAAAAGGACGAGTTCTAGTTACTACTGTCCTCCTCCTCCTGCTAGGGACTCCCAGCTCTGCACCGGGCAAGGCTGAGCCTCCTTTACAGGAATGGTAACAAATGTAACACATGGAGTGTTGCTTAGCAACATGCACACTTTCCCAAGCCCTTTCATACATATTCTTCTTTTCCTTTGCCGGATAGGTAAGGCAAGCGTTGTCCCCATTTTACAGATGAGGAAACCAAGAGGGTTAGTGATAGCACCTTATAGGATAGGTTCAGTTATTGCTTTCTTATGAGGCAGCAGACATTGTTCTAGGCATCTACATGTATTAACTAATTCCATCCTTACAACAACTGAATTACATGTATAACTTGCTCCATATTACAAAACTAGCAAGCAGTGGGCTGGAATATGAACCCAGGCAGTGTATTCACGAGCCGAAGCTCTTAAACACCTACATTCTCGTGTGACGACATTACAGATGTCTTTCTAATATTTCAAGAATGGAAATCTGGCAGCCTTCAGAGTTTATTCAGACTGTGTGTTTATTTTGTCCACATAGTATCTTACAAGTTTTAAATTAATTGCCATAATTTAAAGATTTATTTTAAAAAAGATCTCATTTGAAAAATCCAGATTTCTAGCTTTTCTTGAAAAATCAGTTCTGGCATCATTAGGCTAGCATCCCACAAAGTAACAGTTGGCTAGAGCTGAGTAGCTGCCCCTTTAGGAAAGGCTTGGTCTTTCCAATTTTTCACAGTCCCTACTACTCCCTGTTATTGCAAACTGGTCTCCTTTTGCGACTCTGTTATCTCTCTAACATGAGCATTTGTGTTTGCAATCCCTGCACTATAAAAAGCCACAATTTCAATGCACTACCTAAGTCATATATTTATTCATCTGTCTTACCTAAGTCATGTATTTATCCATCTGTCTATTCATCTAACCATCTCTTCATGTATCCATCCATCCATCCATCCATCCATCCATTCATACATCATCTTTTCTATCTCAGGCACCCTCGCTATCTAGCTTAGCAATTCTCAAACTAATTGCACAGAATCACACCTGCCACTTCTTGACCAATATCTACTTTTCTTCCATTCAAGATTAGAAGGGCAGCATCAAAAGTTAGGAGATGATGTGTTGAAGAAAACAGAGTTATAGCAGACATTATAGACTGAATTGTGCCCCTCCCAAATTCATATGTTAAAGCCCTAACTCCTAATATGACTATATTTGGAGACAGGAACTTTAAAAGGAGGTAATTAAGGTTAAATGGAGTCATAGAAGCAAAACTCTAGCCCAATAAGATTGGGCTAGAGTTTTGCAAGTGGAAGAGACACTAGGAGCACATACAAAGGAAAGACCGTGTGAGGACACAATGAGGTGTCCATCTACAAACCAAGGAGAGTAGTCTCAAAAGAAGCCAAACCTGCCGGCACCTTGATCTTGGACTTTTAGCCTCCAGAACTGAGAGAAAATAAATTTCTGTTGCTTAAGCTAATCTGTGGTACTCTGTAATGGCAGCCTTAGCAGACTAATAAAGCAGGGAACTGTTTTCCACGTATTCCTCACCCACCCTTTCCACCTCCAAGCCCCCAATCCCTTTCCTCTGAACAGCCATCACCAAACAACCAAAGCCATTTGGGTCAGTTGTCAGTAATCCCAGTTAAGAAGGTGTATTATTTCTCCAGTGATATGAGCAACACCATCAGGATGGGCTGGGAGGGTGGGGAAAGGGCTAGAAAGATACCACTAAAGAATTCCACTGGTGAGATATACCTGGGATATATCACTAAACCTCATGTACCGGAGAGTAGGGAGATGTTGCCTGAAGTTCAATGAATAGAAGACTTTGAAGCTGAGATGTATAAAAAGTATTGTAAAAACCAAGGTGGCTTAAGGAGTGTTGAGAGCAACATGTCTGTCCAGCTAGTTGGTTAGGGCTAGCAAGCTATTTTTGTCTGGAAATTCTGAGTCCAGCTTCAACAGAGTGATGGTGAGAATAATTGCTGCAAAAACTGGCTTTACTTTAAGCCTTCCTATGGGTTTCCTCCAGGTGTTCTAGTTAGAGAGGCTTATGTTATTAACACAAAGATGGGTGGCTGCCGATTAACCCCAGCGGGGCCTAGAGAACTGGGAGAAAGCCAAACTGGCTTCTGCTCCATCTTTGCATCAATTTTCAAGATGCTGAAATGGTAATGACTCAGGAGTTGGGATGACGGTGTTGCAGAAAGAGGCTGGACAAACCCCAGATGGGTTCTCAGATCCCAGAGACAGCCAATGACAACAGACCTCAACCTCAAATTCTAAATGGAACGAGCAGAGGTCTGGAAGTGATCCAGAGGTACTAGCTCTAGAATCCCAGAGCAGTGGGTTTAGAAACACTATAAGAATTACCTTCTCTGCCATTAAAGGCTCCCAGGGAAACTGCAATTTTAGTCAGTAGATAAAGATGTCAGTCATAGGACAAGGTTTGACCAATGATTTAATCTATACTGACACACTCAGAGGTCAGGAAAGGGCAGGGAAATACAGGGTTATTTAGATTTGCCTCTGATTCACTTCTGGCCTCATGTCCACTGAAAAGAATATGGAAATACTGAAATTTGAAGGGAGATGGTATGGGCTGGCCTTTTAATCATCTGATGAAGTACAAAGGCAATGCTCTCTAATGAGTAAGAGGCAAAGCCTAATACCATATTCAATTTCTCCCCTAGTCCTCTCACCGATGTATGGTTTTAGACAAAGCTTCTCTGACTTATTGAAAGAGGGAAATATGCATAAACAGTTCTCCAAAAACATCACAAATATTAATGAAAACTGCCAATAAAGAGCTTTGGGCATCTTAGGAGAACACAATTGGCAAAGACTTTATCTAAACAGAGTCCTTCATTTGTGTTCCAAACCTTAGTTTGAAAGTAAATTACTAGGGACTTGTTATTCCAGGATCTGGGCCCAGAGCTCCATGACACCTGAGGGTAGATGACTAGGGAATTCAAGGGTCTGGGATGGGGACTAGGGATCCTTGAAGGCGTCAGAGGAAGGTCTTGGGGGTAGAGTGGAGCTAGAATATGTTCCCACTATAGTCAGTCAGGGTTCCTCAATGAAAGTTTCTCTTGCTTCTGCTGATGTGTAGTTTTGAGGAAAGAGAAATTGCTCCAAAGATTGGGAGAAGGGAGAAAGGTACTTGGGTCCCATGGTGAGAATGGGATTTTCTTTACTCAACCAAGGGTTTTATTTCCATTCTTCTTTCCACACCACACCTTCTCCAATCTTCCTTATTTCCTCAAATACATTTTAAGAGCTCTGCCTTCCCACTCAATTAGTCCTGTACCTCTGTGATATGGGCACTTCAACAAGGTAAGAAGCAGGGTACTGGAGTTAGGGGTTGAGAGATGAGCAGTGATGGAGGACTAGGCTGTGATAGGGGAGACCAACTCTATAGTGATAAGAAGGGGAGAAGGAAGCAAGAGAGAGAATAAGAATAAGTGTCCTTGCAGCAATCCAGTTAAGCATACAAATAGTGCACTGGAGCTTTTATCACTGTCTCGCCCTCTCACAGCTCCCTCATGGTAGCTGCTTTGCCCACATCTCCTGCTGCTCTGGCAGCCATGCTTTCAGCTCCTTCCTCAGCCCATAACTGACTGATTGGCTAGTGACCAATGATGTTATCTGAGACAAAACAATAAGATGACCCTGAGCCAATGAGAGTCTCTCTTAGGAATTTTAACTAGGAAATACCAAGGAAAAAAGCCAATGGGAACTAAAGTTGAAAGGCTGAGGTGTACAGAGAAGAGCTCTAGAGACCAGGATGAGGCACATGCAAGCTCAAGTTTTCCATAAGCAGAACTATAGTCTGTAGGGCACACCTGCTGAGAGAGAGGGAGTAGCGTTGGGTAGAAATGCAAAGAGAAGCAGAGACTCCAAGGTAAGGAATCCCGAGGGCTGCCTCTACTCTTAAAGGCTTTCCAGTTCTGGCCACCTATATCCTTAACAACACCTGTCCCCTTTTACCTGTGGTATCTGAGATTTTTCTTAATGAAAAGGACCCAACTCTAACAATTTTTACAAGTTCTGTGCAGGGAATTTGAAACTGAATTATTATCTGAAGACATTTTCTTTGAGGAGAATGAGCAGGCAGATCCCTTAGTAAACATGGCCTACTGTGTTTACTTGCTTACTTGGAAGCATCTTGTGTACTCGAAATTAGGTTTTTAGGCAGGAAATGGTGTGACCTCATTTCTCCCTTTGTTTTTTATGATGTCAGGGTAGGCCAAGACTATATTTAAGTCCTGAAGACAGGAGGTCTTGGCATCTACAAAGAACTGGTCTGGCCTGAGAAAGTTAAGTCCTTTTTAAGTTACTAAGATCCAGCTCTACAAATATCTGAGAGAAGCTTTAAAACCCTGACTTTTTACTTAGTTAAAAGGAGCAAAGAGGTGTGGCAGCCATGTTTGTTCACTACCAAGGTCTTGTGAATCATTTCTCATCTTCGGTTTCAGGGCTCAGGAGGGCTAAACTGGAAGGAAAACTGAGAGCAGCTCTTGTCAATGTGAACCCTCATCTGTTATGTCCACAGCCTCTTGGAAATGTCCCCCGGCAAGGCTGCCATCAGCACTTGACTGAAAACACATGGAAGCGGCACACTCAGAACAGGAATTCATTATTGGAAGAATAATAAGGGAAAGTTTTTCCCCCTCTTTCTCTTTCCCTCTCTCTCTCTGCTGCTGCTGGGAGAGCTGCTTTTTGGAAAAGTCACAGGGCTGAGAGGGAATTTGATCATGTCTGGTAACAAGGGGGCGGAATGGAGGTGGAAGGGCACATTTCCAGAAGCCTTTTCGCACAAAGCATGATGGTCCTGGGCAACGCAGAATGAGTTGTTCCATCTTAGATGTGTTACTGAAATCAGGCCACAGCTCTCTCTAACACATAATCCTTTCCCGGTATTACTAGTGCCTGGTAGCTGCAAAGGAAAAGTACCCAGAGTTAATTGGCTTTCTCTGGCTATTTTTTTCAGAAAGGTGCCCTGTAGTCTCAAATGGGCAGCAGTACCATTTGGTCTTCCTTCTTTAATACTAGCCCATACGTTTTTAATATCTGCCCATTAATCCAAGGGAAAGGTGTGAATAAGAAGGAGGCATTTGCCAGCTCACTGGGTCTAGCCATATGTGGCAGATATTACAAATGTTCATTAATATCCAGTTCTCCTTCCCTTCCAAATACAGGGGTCGGGTGGGGGTTTGTACTTTCCACCTCCTTGTAGCTGGGAGTGGCCACATGGCTGCTTGGCCATGAGAGAAGAGATGTGTGTTGTTCCTTGGAAGAAGTACTCGAAGTGCCAGGGCATGGCCCAGTCCTCCCCCCTCCCCTGCCCCCACACTGTGGCAGTTGTGAAGTGCTCGATCCTGAAAGGAAACACTGAATCATCACATAGAGAACAGTATCCTATAGGGTCTCTCAGACATGCATAGACTTTAAGGCACTGAGATTTTTGTGGGAGTTGTTTGTTAAAGCAGCAAAACCAAATCTGTCCTGACATATGCCCACTATTAATTTGTCTCTCCTTCCATAGCTATTTGAAGTTCTGGAGAACTTGTACTCCATCTGAACCTTCTCCTTGCTGAAATTCAGAAAAGTAGGCAATGCGTTCTTTCTAACACTTAAGATATTCATCTGAGAAGTGTGATGGGCTTGTTCCTTCCATTTGAGCAAAAGAGGCCTCTGCTGAGTGGAATAAAAAAAGTCCTTTCACAGCCACAGGACAAAAGTGATGGTGATATTAGAACCAAATCTAAAAATGACACTCCCAAGTGTTTAAGACCATAGTTTTTAGGTCAAAATCTGGTATTTTGCACTTCCACGTGCCTTCATTCCCCTTACCCCTATTACCTAATCCTCAGTCCTCATCTCTAGAATTGTCATTTGGCAAGGCTGGTTTTGCTGGACAAACTTTTACAATTCTGTCTCTGAGCAGTAACTTTGCTCTCAACCTATAACATAAAAGACATTATACATAGAGTTCAGCAGTTTTGGGTTAACCTAGAAATGTGCACTCTGTGGGGGGCTGATAGGGACCACACACTCCTGAGGCTTCACCAGGACTGCAGCACATCAACAGAGTAGCTAGGAAAATAGCACAATTAGGGAGACAAAGTTGGACTCTGTCATACATATGTATATGTACACACACACCAAGGGAAAAATCTGCATCGCATCCAAGTTCAATAAAAGTAATTAACAATATAAGATGCTTCACTAGCATCTCATGGGTGGTAACAGTTTGGCAGGTTTTCAGCTCATGAATACTGCCTATGTCTTCTTCCTTATGATCATTCCCTGGGGCAACCTTCCTGTGTGTGTCTCTTAATCTTTAATAATAGTGAAAAGAGAAGAAGACAGTGATGGAGTCTCTGACATATTCTCAGCACCACTGCCCAAGCTTTCTGCCGCCACTTCTCCCAGTGGAAGATCAAATCACTGGTATTGTTCTGGTGATTCTTTTATTTGGAAAATGTTCATTAAGCTCCTATTATGTGTATAGTGAATTGAGGATGACCAAGGTAGGTTGTAATATATACAAACAGAAATAGTACATGGGTGAGGGATGAGAGAGGAAGGAGCAAGACTGCCCAGCTTCAAATCCACATTCTATCACTTTCTAGCAAGGAACGACTTTTCTAGCCTTGTTCCTCACCTGTAAAGAAGGAATGATATAAAGTCCTACCTTTTGAGACTCTTAGGAGAGTGGGTGAATGTCTGCATGTACAGTGTGTGTCACACATGCGGTAACAATAGATACTAGTACGATGTGAAGGCAGTGCTTTGGTTCTGTCGTGGCAGTATGGTTTGAAGTGAAAAGGTGGGCTTTGGAGCAGGCGAGTATGGGGACTGATCTGTCAGTTGCTAGGTGTAGAGTACCATCTTAGTGTTTACAGGGATCAAAAAAATAGTCTCAAGGAGGAAGCCATTTAATCTTTGACATGTGTGATCGGGTGTATTTCCCTTGTACTTTTTTCAGACACTTTTGAGTACCGTGTTTTAATGTGTGAATTGTTTAGCTTTTCTTTCTTGGTGGACAGTGAAAGTGGAGAGAAACCGAATTGATACTTACAGAGAACAAAACATCTTTCCTAACTTCTCAAACAGTCCCTTGATGTTTGAAATTAGCCAATACACGTAATGAGAATTCATGGAAAATGTACATTTAATATGCTGCAAAAACAGTTTGGTTTTCACAAATGTTCTACGAAAGACCACAAGTTCTCAAAATGCACCTCACTCAGAGGGAGACAAATGACCGCAGTTTGGAAAGTCAGCCTCCCCCACCTCTGCTAGGTCTACCAAAAACCTGCTTGCCTTCCAATGCCCAGAGCATGGCTTGCTCTCCAGGAATGCCTTCGCTGATTCACTCCCGCTGAATAAATGTTTCTCCTTTTGCCCTTGCAGCATGTGGCATGAACATGCATCTATTATGTCACTTTATTTTATTCTGTTTTATATTATTGTTAGTGGTATATGAGTCTTTTCCATTCCTTGTTATAGAGTTCTCAAGGATATGGCTTACCTCCTATTGTTTTTGAGCTTCACCTTAGTTAGCACTTGGTATGTGCTCAATAAATACTGAGATGTTAAAGGACTTAAATCATTGAACCACTGTTCACTAGTCTGTACATACTTTGTGCACAGCACTCTGCTGGGCACCAGTATAGAATAAAACTTAAATCTAGCCTCCAAGGCATTAAAAGCCTCTGTAAGGGTAGTGGGTACAAAGTGATTATATAGAAGACAGCTCAGGTTCACTAACGACTTGGATTGGAGAGGACCCAAAGCCAAAGGCTGGGAGGAGTTGACACCTGGCTTTGAAGGGGCTGAAGCCCCCAGGCCTTGCCCTGAAACTGGCCTTGAAACTTTGGTGGGAAGCCTCATGGCAGTGGGAGGGGTAAGCTGGGTGTTCTGCTAGAGATGACTAAATTATCCTATGGGTCACCAATTGATTTATTTGCTAATTGACTGGCCCAGCTTTGGGCTTTAAATCTAAAGAAATCAGTTCATCCTTTATTAAATACTTCATGAATCTCACTCTTTGTTCTGCAGAGCTATACACAATATACTAGTGAAACTTGAATTTACACCACAATAGTTGTGTCACTAATGACCTTCCAAATGCCACTAATACCATACATGTTCCGCTTCTCAGTTGGATCCAAACCTGTCACTGAATTCTGAGCCCGTCGACCTCCCTCTGACACAAGAGCGGACCCCCACGCCCACACCCGCCCCCATCTTTCCATGATTTCATTTCTGAATCAGTTACTCTTTGGAGACCCCAATTCCTATACACCTCCTCTTTTTATTTGGTGGACAATACTTTATTCGGAAACATTCTCTCCTGTAATTACAAATCCTGTTAGTCATCCGCCTCCTCTCCCCAGGGGAATTGTGGGCTTTAATTAATTAATGTGGTTAAACCACTTTGAGGTGCCTGGTTGAAAGGTACTATATAAGTGCAAATTATTATTATTATGGCTGTTGACATCTTATGGCAGCAAAGCCTTCAGCCCCACCCATCTAGAGACCTGAACAAAGGCTTCTTCATCTTCACCTTCCCTGCCAGGTCTGAGATAGTTGGCTCAATGGTATGGGGGCAAATCTGTTACCATCTCAACAGCGATTAACTAATTAATCCCCATTAGGTTGGCTTCTATTTCCTTCTTCCAAGCAGCACAGTCCTGTTTCATTTCACAAATCATGCCCCCATCAGCTTTAGACAAAGGTCATAGTGTCCCTAGGGCCTCTGCTGGCCTAAAGGAAAAAAAAGAAAAAAAGAGGGAGAGAAAGAAAGTTTGAAAAAAAAAAGTCATGAAATGCACAAACTTCTCACTAGCAGTCTAAATAAAGCTTTCCTTCCAGCAGTAATACACTTACATACCTACCTGTCTATTACTCAGGGATCCAATGGCCTCACAAAACAGAGACACTTAGAAACATAGTTAGGGTGTGGCTTGAATGCCAATAACTATAGACAAAAGGGGAGTCTTCCTGGACTGCGTGGGAAGAGGTCATCCAGAGAAGCAGGAGCCCCTCTTCAGCTTCCTCCTTCACCCCCAGGTTTCCCCTGAGAAAGCCAGCTGCCATCTGTAGCCAGGAAGTCCTCACAAAGGCAGGGACCATGATTTAGATGTTTTGTGCTACACCTAGCATAGCCCAGCCCAGCCCAGCTCTTCCACTATGATGGTAGCCATTGAAAGCAGCCCTGTGGGGGTGACTTGGCCTCTCGAAAGGACGCTGCTGACCAAAATGCTTCTTACAAGGTTGTGCCTCAGACCCTTTGTTAGTGTGGATGTGGGTGAGCCTCAGGGGGTCATGTCTTCATCTGCCTCCATTTATCCTCCCTATTGAAGGGCTCCTTCAGGACATCGGTCAATCTCTGTGGGAAGTGATTTGGAGAGCAACAAAAGAACTTGGGCCCTTTGGGAGGCCTTCAGAATTCAGTAAACATCTGGACACGGAAGGCCAGGTTCTCAAGCAGTCTAACTGGAGAGATGTCAAAAGAGAAAGAGCTGTGTGTGCAATGCAAGCTTTTAGTTCTGTGGTGGCATTTGTTGTAGAAAAACACAGACGCACCAGTAGGTAGATAGGAAAATTTTCCAAAAGCTCCTCTATTTCTCAGTTTTTGTGAGTGCAGTGTATTGTTTGTCATTTTGCAGGGCATGTGTGAAGAAACAGAAGTTTTGCATGGCTAGGGAGCAGCATATGGTAGATATTCTGATTCTGTCCACACTATGAATAACACAAGGTTGTATAAGCCTGTCCTGGGAGTTGCTGTTATGCCTTTCCGTTATCCTTAAGGTTTGTAAAGCACTTTCTAGTCAAGGTGACTTAGATTCTCACCATGAGCAAATTTTCACTGGCAAAAAGAAGTACTGAGGCTAAGTGACTGACATTTCATCCATGGTAAAATTCAAGATCTGAACTCTTGACTCTCAATCTTCTCTTTATTGTTGAATCAATCCATTTAGACCACATTAGTCAGCATGATTCATTAGTCACATGGCACTAATTAGCATTTCCCAGTGTCCCCAAATCTATCCTCAAACAGCAAAAGAAACTGGTCTCTGTCAAGAGACAATGGAATGCCATTTTCATTAGTTTCCAGGAGCTGATGTTCAGTTCAAGTCCCACATACTCTCAAAAAAATTCCTTAGTCATCCTAATTGAAATAAGTCTATCTCCTTTATCCTTCTATATCTATTGTATGAACCTCACTATGTGTCACAACTTGGCTTTGATTAAACTTGTTTTGTTTTGAAATAACTAGATTTTGAGCTACTATAAAGGAAGGCACCATATTTTTTTCAGCTTTATATCCCTGAGCACCATGGATTGTAAACACTAGGTGCTCAACAAATGCCTGCTAAACTGAACTCACTGAAATAAAGCTTAAGTCATATTCCAGAAAGAACACCAAGTCCTTTTGGAAGAGGTTTTCAAAGAAAATCAACAACCTGGATTGATTTAACATCTTTTGGTATAATTACCTGGGCATTTTCACAAATGCAAATTGTTAACTCTGCAAAGATATCCAAATGGCTTCCAGGTTCTAAATGAGGAGTGTGGATCCAAACTAACTATAGTACTGGCCTTGGAATTGAGTTTTTCTCTATAACCTTATTCCAACTAACATTTTGTTCCATGTTCTAAAAATGCTGTGGAGACAGGAAAAAAACATTTTGGAAAAAAAATGTGTTTAGTCTATGACTTTGGACCCAAATTCATACCCTGCCTTGTGCTATAAGCATTAGTTGCTGTTGCTCAAATATCTTTATGGCATAGTGCATAATAGCAAAAACGTATAGTAAAGCTTCTGCTTGAGATAGATTCTGTTTTGGGTGGGGAACCAAGATTTTTGTGTGCTGATCTGTGGTGGCATTACTGACTGTGATTCCCTTACTTCTCTGCTCTAGATTCTACCAAAGAGGGTCCTGACAGCATTTTAAACACATAGTATTTATATTGCATTTCAACATTACGCAATGAGCCCAGACCTAGGGTCTGTACTATTGTACCGTAGGGCCAATCTCTGCAACTGGACTCCTTTGAAAGGGACGTGTCACTGAACATTCACCTCCCATTCTCTCTCACGGTAATAGAACCCTTCAAATTTACCAGGCACATGGCCATCCAGATTAACAACTATATACCATCTGACCAGCCATTTCACTTTTTGATCTACACCTAGAGAAACCCTCACACCTGCATACTAAAACAAACGTGCAATAGAATTCATTAAGTTAACAAATAATTGAAATTTACATCAATAGGGGAAGGGATAACATGTGGTTTGTTCAAACAATGAATATGGAAACCTCAATTAAAGTGAAAGAACATGATCTATGTGTATCAACGAGGATATACTGCAAAAACATTACATTAGTGACAAAAGCAAGTTGATGTGTACAATAAACAATTTGTGCAAATTTGGAATGCACTAAAAACAAACCTCTCTTTGAGGCTAATAGCCAGAATAAAAAGAGTCAACAAAGCAGAGGGCCAGTGTGAGAAGATGTCATAGAGAGAAAAAATGTTAAATAAATGGCAAAAGAAGAGAATGGGAAAGATGTGAGTCCTTCCTCATTTCCTCTGGAAGCTCCTCACCAAGAAGTAGGCAGAAGCTGCAAAGGACAATGCCTTGGCCTGAATGAGCTTTCTGAGGCTGCAGTGGCACCTGGCAGCCTGGGGAAAACATTAAAGGCCAACTCTTCCCTCTTCTCCGTGACCTCTGGGAGAGGAATTCACTCTCTCTGCTCCACTGAATCCCAGGGCTCTCTGCCCAGGCTCCCACAAGAATGCCAGGCTGTGCCAGGTGTGTGGGTGATGTTTACCACATAGACACCTCCATACCTGGATAGAAATAGACTGAGAATCCTCTGGGTCACTCTGAGTCCACCAGGCAGAAAACATTTAGATAGGTTACTGATTCAAGCTGAAATCTGATGAACTCAGATGGTGGTATTTGGGGGGAAAGAATGTATCAATAAATCATCCAGTTGGCTCAGTGACTGAGAAAATGGAGTGGAAGAATCTAACCCAACTTTGTGACAAGGAAACAAATAGAGGAGATTAATGCTTCTCCCAAATGCTTCAAAAGGAGGTCAAACCACCACTCTTGACTTTATAAGAAAGATGAGGCACATAGCTTTTCAGCTCTAAAAAAATCATTGTTTTACTTCTTTGTTTTCTCGTTTCTTCTAAGTCCCCATACTAGGTGATTGGAAAAACAGGAAACTAGCTTTGTTTCCAGCATCTTCTCTGGATGTATCTCAGGGATCCCTATCTCCATCCCAAGGTTTATGCTGCTCATTCAAATCTAAACTAGTAGAGGATAGCACCAGAATCCAAATACAACCTCTCATGCCTGATTTGGACTTATATACATATATATATATAAAAGACACAGTTCTGTCCTACTGAGAAACTAAGCCATATCTGCTGTCCTGTTCAAAACAACCTGGCTTTTGTTTTTCAAATGCTCTTTAGATTCCTGGGGAAAAGGAGAGTATGGCAAAGAGAAAGTGAAAAAGGAGGAGGCCCCCTGAATCAACTTCTTCCTTCCCTCAGGCAGCCCCTCCTTTGGGATCTGCTTCTTTAAGAATCAGCAGGCCTTTATTGCTATGAGGACCACAAAAGCCTGGGTGGCTCCAGGAGAGCCAGACCCCGAGTTTTCCCTAGGCCTCCTGCAGGATCAGCAACATAGGCTGGCTGCTTTTAATTACAGAATCTTTCTTCCTGGCCTTGACACTGAGGCCCAGGGGTCCCAGCTATGTTCTGGGTGGCACATTTGAGGCTTGCTGGGGAAACAAAGGACACAACCAGAGCAGATGGGAGTCAAGTTAGAGTTCAATGTAAACTCTGCGGTGAAGGTCTGTAGCCATGTGGTTCTGTGGGTCCACCCCATGAAAGCCAGTTCCCAAAGCCAACTCCTGCTTTTCCCTCTCCACTAGGTCCTGGCATCTTTGAAGTCACTCTGAGCTGGCCAAACCTCTACCCTTTGCCACTCAGTGGGCGCTGGGGCTTTCATAGTGAACTCTGGAGACAAAAGGAAAAATATATTAATGGCATCTTCCCCTACCCCCTTCACCTTTCCCATCTCAACTGCACAAAAGCCCAACTCTCCCTCTGCTGGGACCTGACCCCTCTCAGAGTTCGAACCATCAGGAGCTGGTGGCTGTGAGCTCCCTCTCTCTTTTGGGGCCCAAGTATTTCCAGGGTCTTGGGCCCAACCATGAGAGGCCAGGATCCCAACAAGAGAAGGAGAGACAAAGAAGATGCAAACAGCAGCATTACCATGGTAACAATGTGAGCCAGGCGGCCTCCTGAAGATGCTGGGAGGGTGGGATTTCTTTCTTTTACTTTTTTTCTTTTTCTTTTTCTTTTTTTTTTTTTTTCGCAAAAGGAGAATAGTTCCGCTCTCTATTTTACTACAACAATAGCATGGACCGGCTCCTTCAAGTGTTTCGAAAAGCAGCCTGAGAAATCTCTAACCAAGCCCCTCAGTCTCTCCAGCCTGCCGTTTTATTGTCCCTCCCATCCCAGTGAACAAAGGGGCAGGAAGGGTATAATGCCCCCAGTTGCCAGCTGTTCACAGCATCCTAATCCTTGAGAACCGGTGAGGGGAATGGCCTGTAGAGTTGGTAAATCGAATTTTGGCCTGACCTTTTATTCTTTTTCTACTTATGCACTCAGGAGCTCTTCAGGTATTATAAAACCTACTGGTTAGCAGGCTAGGAGGAATCTTGAGGCTTGCTAACAGGATAAAAGGCACTGAGGGATCATTCCCCACATTCACTAATACAACCTCCCTTCCCTCCCAAAGGTAGTTGGGCTATTCTTTCCCACCACTCCAGCCTGGCTCCATTACAAAGACTGAAAGTGGAGCCACAAGTGGCTAGGCTGGCAGTTTCTCTTGGTACCACAGGAGCTGCCCTCACTTCCAGCCCTTCCCCTATCTGTCCCTATGGCCCTCGGGCATGAATGGCATACTCCATACTCCTCCAGCTCTTGGTACCAACCTCCATGCCAACTCAGGGCTATCATTCCAGAGCAACCTCTCACACAAGGAAAGCCTCTCGACCTTGACTGCTGGTACCTTTCCAAGGTTACCACCCAGGGATCGAAGGTTTCTTTGCTTTAAATATGGGGAACTGTGCAGGTGTTTTTTAGCTCAGTCATCTGGTAAGAGTGGTGGGGGATAAGCTTTTATGTTCTAGTGTGTGGTGATCTCAAGGGTACAGTTCTACTGAGCTGAGTGAACGATAAAAACACCATCTCCTAGGAGAATCAGATAAACCTGAAGTGGGAAGGCCTTTAGAGATTACGCAGGCCGATGACTACAATCCAAGAAAAACATTTGCATTGCAACTTCAATACACAAACACATAATGTGTGTGTGCATACACACACACACACAGAGCAAATATTTCATTAAACAATACAATATATGTGATACATTCTGATATTTTCTATTCTCTATTTCAATTTTTTAAAATGCTGGTTGTGACTCATCAATTTCATTTTTATGACCCACTAATGGATTGTGACACAATTTGCAAAGCACTGAATCAAGGCCATCATTGTCATTTTCAAGCTGACAAAACTAGTGTGCCAGAAATTTTCTTAAGATAACATCAGAGCTGGAACAGAAAGCCAAAGGGTCTCTCCAATAAAGGAGGGGCCCTCATTTTTCTCAGGATCAGAGCTCTTTGTTTTCCCAAAATCTTGGGAGCACACAGCTAGAGGGGAAGGAATGCCCAGAGGTTTGTATTCAGTGGCACTGCTGATAGTGGCAGAAGGGTATTTCTGCTTCAGAAAACCTCAAAGACGGAGATGTAGCTTGAGGGAGTGAAAGGGATGAAATAACACTGAAAGCAACCAGGTCAGGCTCTGTGGTCTTCCAGACATTTTTATTTACTCTTTGGGGTTCTTGCATCATTGGAAACTTTCCTGAAATTTTCTCTTTTCTGGATACACAGCTCCAGGTCAGCCTCCATCAGTAATCCACCGTCTCTCCCCATTTCCAACTTTTTGTAATAGTCTTTCCTTGTAGTTTTTCAATCTCTACCAATTGACTGTAATTCTAGTCTATACTTTCTCTAACAACTTCCTATTTCCTGTCAAAATCACATTCTTAGCAATGAGTGTCAGAGAGGCAACTCTGCAAATCTTGTTCATACAAATATCCTAAAAGTTATCCAAATTAGACCCAGCTTAGAAATGCTATTTACATACCCAGTTGATCAAGACTCTCAGTATAAGCCATCTGGGAAGAACAGGCTCTCTTACCCCTAAAATTGTTTTGGAAACTTCTATAGAATTTCTTGAAATCTTCATCTAAATTTTCTATTTAGCAGACTTCTAATCTGTTAAGAAGGCCTCTAAAAATGAAGAGCCAAAGCCACACTGTGCACTGGGTAAATAAAAGTCCAGCTTTCTGATTGCTTATTAGTTATACACCCTTAGAGAGTATGTAACAAAGAGGCCTGCTGTTTGCTTTGCTTAATCTGGTCTTAAAATCTCTGCTTCTTTGTCAGAAAACAATATTTGCAATTGTAAAAAAAATATTTACCAAGGAACTTGGATAGCATAAGGCAAAGGCTAAGAGCCAAAGGTCAGTACTTCTTACCCCAAATTTCTCTGGACCCGAGGCCCCACTGTGGAGCTCAGCGACACCAAACAAACACACTGCTTTCCGGGTCCATTAAGAAGAGGACGTTTTAGAAGGGGAAGGAAAGGGAAGGCTGTAGACTTCCTCAGTCAGGAGCGTGACCTCTCCAGCCTGCACTACAAAATTCCTGCTAGATCTAAAATTCCTCACAGTCTAATGTGTCTGTCTCCCTGGGGATAGTGTAAGGACTCACCCTGTTTGACAAACCTGGGAAAAATATTCAACTTAGAAAATCCTAAAGGACAGATAGATATTCCTCGCATGCACAGCAATGGCAGTATGCCCTTTTGTGGTTCAGGCCAGACGTTCACCTATGCATCTTTGTGGGTAGGGACCTCCTGCCTGACAGTGGGGGATAGATGTGTATCCTGAGCATTTCTGTGGAAACCCTTCTTAATCTACACAAAGCTGACCATCTGACCCAGTGGGCTAAGTTCAATGGTGTTTGAATCGATCTCTTTACAGTCACTGTTTTCTAGACATATCTGCGATTGGACACCTTTCCTACCCACCAAAGGATCCAGCATCTGGGAATGAACCACCACTGTAGACCACTGAATTCAAGGTTGTGGACTTGGGGTGCTCCACCATGAGCTAGAACTTAGCTCCTCCAAGCCCCAGGCCCTCGCCTTATGGTACAGGTCAGGATAAATATCACTGGCTAATTCCTCTTGGCCTTTGATTCTGTCCTGAAGTAGCTTTGATCAGGAACATAGCAATAATTATCAACGGCAATAAGCAGCACTGAGCATTATCAACTTAAAGAAATAGCTTAATTAAAGGAATCTTACCTTGAAGAAGCAGGCCTTCCTTCTTGATGGTGTAGACAAATGAGGTGCAGGGAGCCAGAGGGGACTTGGCAATGAGAATCTACACATAAAGCACATTTGCACAGGGTTAGTTGAAGGAGGTATCAGCGATGAGCCTCTATTCAGTACCCTTCCCATTTTGAGACACTCTGGTGACACATGACTACAAGCTGTAAGGTTCATCTAAAAAAATATATTTTAGAACCAAATTGGTGCAATTCCATCAGTCAACTGAGCACTTTGAAAGGCTGTACATTTATTCCAATTATTCTGCCACTGAATGCATATTCTTGAGCCAGATCTTCTAGAACTAAATTTCATTATTTTATGTCATGTGCTTAAACAGTTACCTTTCTGCCTGAAGATAAACCTAGCTTGATTCTCTAATTTTATTCATAACCTTAGCTATTTCACTAAAAATATATATCAAAGCTTCCTTAAAATTTAAAGCTTTGCCATCAAAGTGAATATTCAAAATAACTTGTGAAAGGCAAAGCCATGGTAGATTGCTTTGTTGGCCCCAACTCTTCAAGTTTATGTTCATACCCTTTGCCATGTTTCTACAGTTTCTCTTAGTTAAGGTATGGGTATTTCTCACAGGCCTTGACTGGATTTGGACACATGACTTGCTTTGGCTAACAGGTTGTGCCAGTTCTCAGCCTTTGACTGAAGAAGCTTTACATGTCTCCACTTATGCTCTTATGTTTCTGCTATCAGAAAAAAAAAAAAATCCAAGCTAATGTGCTAACTTAGAAAGATAATGAGAGACACCTGGATCAGAGATGGTCAGCTAGGCCCATCTCAAATACTGCCCAGAAGACTCACACATACACTAGTTAAATGCGTATTATTGTATGCCTCTGGGATTTTGGTGTTGTCTTGAAGCATGACTAGGGCAATGGCATTCTCCTAAGAAGATTACCCATCTTAAAGGGAATGTTTATTTGCTCATTATCACACCTCATAGGGTTCTACAGAACCTCTAAGGACTGGTGAATTATTTCATTATAACATTTCTCCACAAAAAAGATGAGTATCAGCTTCCTGTTTTACGAATTAACATCATCAAAAACAGTGATAGTTTGGCACTGAGCCACTTAGGTAATCAGGAAGGCAAAGAAGAAAGAAAAAACAATTCAAATAACCAAAAAGCTTACATGTAGTATCTCAATCTATCTCAATTAAACAGACATTCATGGTCAACTATGAGAAACGGTAGAATAATATAGTGAAAAGATCACAGGTTTTAGTCATGGAGTTTGAATCTAGGCTTTTCCACTAAATCAGCCAGGTGCCTATGGCAAAGTTTGTGATTTTTCCTCCAGTAGTCATCCCCCTTCTTCCTTTTAGTAAATAACTCCTCAAGTTTAAACATTTCTCTCCTTTTTTTGCCGTATGACCAAACCTTGACTAACAGAATGTGAGTATAAGTGGCAGGTAGAACTTCTGGATTATATTTTCATAAGAAAATTGTGTTCTCTTCACTTCCCCTTTCCCCCTTCTCAAGGGCAGGAACCAGAATCAACCACATGGATGTGAACATCCTGGGGGACAACAAAGCAGCACAGGAAAAGGAAGCTGGGTGACCTCATAAAGCACCAATGCCTCTCACCTGGGGTCACCTTAGGACAGAGCCACTTGTCTGAACCACTGTATATCGGAAGTCTTTGTTATTGCAGTGTAGCCTGAATGCCAACCAATACTGTGGCTCTGGACAACCTAATTTTTTGAGTCTCACTTTCGTCACACATACAATGGGGGTTAACACCACCTATCTACATGAGATTATTGTGAGGATTACATTAACTATATAAAATGCTTGTTACTGTGTCAAACTAACAAGGCTATTTCCAACCAACTCATCGCATATGTTTCCCAAGTACCCCTTAACTTTCACTCATCAAAAAACAATATACTTTGCTTTTACCAGAAGGATTCAACTCAAGTTGAATTTCAATATATCAATAGCAGTTTTACAACTGCTCTAAATTTATCTAGATAACTTGATTACTATTTTCAGAACCAATGAATAGATGGTGGGCATTTACATCATCATGTTAAAAATATCTCACCTGAAAATTAGAATGGAATCTTTCTAACATAGATTGGCAATGGTTAAATGTGAAGTTTATGGATGCCCCTTGCTAGGGGAATGGCATGGTAGAAGAGAGGGCAATGTTCCCCAACCTTTATTGCAGTATGAATCACCTGCAGATTCTGATTCAGTAGGTTCTAAGTGGGGCCTGAAGAGCCTGGATTTTTAATAAGTTCTCAGGAGATATTGATGCTGTGGTCCACCGACCACATTCCGAGTAGCCAATTTCCATGATATTAGCTTGATTTAAGAGTCTATGATGAAGAAACAAGAGACGGGAGTCCTGGAGTCAGGAGGCTATTGTGATAGTTCAGAGATGAAATGACAAGAGACTAAACCACAGCTGTGTTAGAAAGAATGGGAGAAAAGGAAATAGATAAAAGAAATATAAATCCTTTAGATCAAAAAGCAATAGAAATAAACTGAACATATCTAAAACTTCAGATCTTTATTGTCTGCATGAAGCAACTGGACATGAAACAGAGTATAAATAAATAACAAAAAGTATCATAATATATTTTTGAAAATATTAGCATTTGTATTTTATAGACTGCAGAATCTAAGACTTAGAAAAGGATATGAATTGCAATGCAACACAACAGATGGCCTCTTAGCTTAAACATTCGAGCTCAGAGGTACTCCCTCCATCACCTGACTGCTTACTCTATGGAGGAGCATATGTCTACTCTGTGAGCCAGTCTGGAGCACCAGCCAGGTGTACGTCACCTGGAGGGACCTTATACCTGGAAGGATCTCCTTTCCAGGGAATCAAGGGGTTTGAACAGGCCACTAATTAATACCCTGCCCTTCTCAAGCAGGGTTTAAAATGGGTCATCAAAAGGATGGTTTGTGTGCATTTATAAAGAGGAAGTGATCAGTTATGTCAGATGAATCCAACTTCCTCTGTTTTGGAAAGAACTGCTAAGTTGATGGATCAGAGGGCTACCACCAACACGAAATGTCTGATTTTCAGCCAAAAAAACCCCCCAAACACACAAACAATACAAAACAGAACAAAAAATACTGCAGCAAACTCTTTAATGCCTTCTAGATAAAGTGAAGACAAGTTAGGCTGGATGCTAATAACATTAAGTGGATTGGTAAGTGACCAAAAAAATCAATAGCAATCTGGTGAGGGGCAGCAACCTCTAGTAGAATGTACAGTATTCTAGCCTTGGTCTTGTCACATTCAACATTCTTACTGACCTGGATAAAGATGGTGATATATTCAACTATATCTGTACAACAAATACGGGATCCAGCAGGGGATAGAACTAACAACAACTGCTACCCTATTACAGCCTATATTTTAAAGGAGGCAAAAAGATAATAAACAGAATGAATAAGTAAGAATATATGGTATGTTAGATGGTTACATGTGCTATGGAGAAAAAAGGCAGAGAAAAAGTATAGGAAGTGTATTATATCAGAGAAGGGGATCAATTTTAAATAGAGTAGCAAAAGAAGAAAAACATATTTGGACTGTGGGGCATGTAACAAAGTCCATTGATGGGATGCTGCATATGGTGACAGAAATGTAGAGCAAGAGTAAATATATGAGATTAATCATAATATCAAAATAAACCACATCTTGGTTAGAACGTTATATCTTTAAGATACAAAACTTTAGGATACCAATTTATTGAAATATATGTAGGGCCTTGTCCCCGAGAACAGAGGACGAAATGGGGGAGATGAGATTTAGCATTCCGAAATGGCTCAGGAGTGTTAGTTAACCACAGTTCAATATGAGATGGTTGTGAGATGTGATTCACAAGCATCTAGTGTGGTCTCAGATTATATCAATGGAGGCAGTATCTGAAACAAGGAAGTGACAGCCCTGCTCTGATCCTCATTTGGAAAATCATGCTGGGTGCAGTGTGTTCGGATTGGAGCCCAAAGTCCAAAAGGGAAACTGACAACAGAAGAACTGGAGGACCATCAAGGTGGTTGGACACCCAAAGCAACCAATGACCACAAACACTTCAACACAAACGTGATGATAACAAGCGTGGGGTGAAAGTACATACTGCTTTTAATATGAGTTTTCTGATTGGGAGAATCTGTGGTGTTACACAGGAGAGAAGGGAAGTATAAATTAGCTTTCTAACCCAAGAGATTTAGAAAAAGTGATGCTTGCCATGTATCTTTGCCAATAGATAAACCTATTTTAGACTTGAATCAATATCTCATGCCCTGTGCATTTCTGCCTTTCAAACTATAAATTATCCTCTTCTAAAACAAACAACCCTTCCTAGCAGATAATTTGGGCTGTTCTGTTTCAAATGTTCAGTTATCCCATGAACTGTGTGTTCTAATCGCTGACTTGGACTGTTCTCAAGTGTCTTCTTCCTCAATAAATAATGCCCGGCACGGAGGACCTGCTGCTTAACAAAACTTCAGGGCCCTGGTGCAAAACTTTTATCACACTCAACCCCATGTGTAGTGTGTGAAGTTGGCCTTGGAATCAACCCTCTGAGGATTCATGAAAACATGTTGTCGGGCAAGAATGAGAGCAGACACACGTGGCTCAGGAAGCCTAGAGATCCACAAGACAGGTGTGTGGTATTGTGAGCTGTTAATCCACCTCCTGCAAATAGCCAGATTGTTCTTTCTTGAATGTTTCCCTCATATCAGACCAGTTCAGCTATTAACTACACTCTAATGAATACATTTTCTCCTCTCTGTACTTATTAATGCAAGAAAAGTGGCCATCAATATTTTAAAATATTGTGTTTACTACATACTAGATGCTGGGTCCCAAATCCCATCACCTTCTGAAATTAATTTCCATTATTTATACCATCCACTAATCCATCCATGTACTTATTCAATCTATAAATATTTACTGAGCACTTTCCTTTGTACTAGGCACTGTTCTAGGTGCAGGGGATATAGCAGGGGGCAAGACAGACAATACAGGGAAGCCTTTAGAACTTGGGCTTTTTTCACTTTAACAATGTACTACTATGAGCCTCTCATTCTTAGGCACTCATTCATTCATTCAATACATCTGTCCACAAACATTTATTGATTACCTACTAAGGGCCAGGCAGATTTCAATTTGCACTGTGTAAATTATTTAAAAAAGACTGTCATTTGTTTCTACCTCAGTTTATTGCTTAGATGTATGTTCGGATTATTGATGTAATTGCAAAGATCAGGAGCATTTTCTTTGATGCCACACCCTTCTCTTCCACAGGGCCCAGTCCAGTGCTTTGCACACTATGGGCTTCTACAATGACCTAAGGGGATTTTCCTCATTGTTATTTACATTATCCCTATGCTGTATGTCTGAAGGTTTCTACAATCTACATGTGGAAATGCAGGCCTAGGTGCTCTAAACAAAATATGGAAGGAGAGCTGGCCTTTGGAACTCACTGGCCTCTCCTTTCAGAACCTCTTCTCTTTTCATGTCCCTCCTCTCAGGTACCTATTTTACTTTGAGCAAGTAAGTTCTCAGCTAATTCTCTTTAGTCTAAAGTGATATGTGGTTTAAAGCTTCCGGTGTTTACCCTTTCAGGTGCATTTGCATTTTAATATGACTCTCAAAGGAGAGCAATGGACCTAAAATGGTGGAAAGACTACAGCCTCAAGGTGGGTGGGGGAGCCTTCCAGGGTTCCCACAGTGCTGCTGCTGATGAAAACAAGAGCCAACAGTATTCCTCACAACAACCCTTTAAGGTACATAGCTGTTAAGTGGTGAAGCCAGGGTTCCAACACAGGACACCTAATTCTATCGTCCATACTTTTAATCACCATAGATCAATCCACTTCCCTGAGATAATAGATCAGTGAGGCAGAATACATAACAGCAAATAAAGGCATTTTTATCCCCCTGCAGCATGGATATTGCATGATCCAAGACGAGGAAGGGAACTGGACAGGGCCTCCATGCAGGCTGCCTCTGCTGTTCACAAGTGTCCACGCTGGCAGTCTTCCTTCTGCCCTTTATTTCTGAATGTCTAGATCCTACCTATTCTTTGAACATCATCTAAATGCCACCTTTCAGAAAGCTTATGCTGATTTCTCCAGCCCGAGATCATTTCACAGTTCCCACCACACTTTATTTGTATCTCTCTAATAGTACGTAGTGATTCTTCCACTGCTTTACAGTTAATGTTACCTAAATTTACTACCATGCATTTTAAGGCAGAGACTATTATCATCATTGCTGCTTCTAGTCCCACCAACCTCCAATATGGTGCTGTACACATAACAGAAACTAAATTACAAAACGCAAAAATGAATGAGTGAATAAATGCACAAAGTGGTGACCTTTGGAAGCTCTGACTCATACCCATTTTGAGGAATTATCTGGCACCTCCTCCCCAAAGTTGGGGGACTCAGAAGATGTCATAGAAAAGCACAGGCTGCCCAGCCCATCTTTGCCAAGATTCTTAGCCTTGGCAGGCCCAAAGTCAAGTCTTTGGTTTCAGCTTGCTATAGCATCACATGTTTTTCCTGGCTTGATCCCACTTCCAAGAGGCTCAGAGAGTGGAAAAGAAGCCATAGAGCAGAAAGTGCTGGGCATAAGAACCTTAGATCTCCTCCAGGATAGTGACACCTTCTAGGGATAATGCCTGTGTCCTTTTAAAGTACAGGTGTCACCCTTATCTGGGGCAGCCCAGACTACCCCTTTTCCTGCACAGGTGGCCAGGGAGGCCACTGTGGAATAGGCAGTCAAGATGTCACAAACCTTGGGAACAATCTATCCTGGAGGCTCCTTTTACAGCATTCTGGCTGGTTATATGAGTTACTGCAATAGAGCCCGACCCTTAGGAAAAACTGAGTTTTGCCTTTGCGGCCCGGGAAAACAGACATAAATAGGCAGCCATGTGCTGAGAGTAAGCTGGCACTCATTCTTCCACTTTCTCTTCTCTAATTTCTGTGCCAGGCAGGCTTCCTTTAACACCAGTAATGAATCCTTCCTCTCTTCTACTTCCTTCCCCTTCCCACTCACCCCAACTTTTACACTGGTTGGGAGTGAAGGGCAGAGTAAAAAGAGCTGGCGGGGGAGAAAGTGTAAGCAGAAGTACTTCCAGTAGGGGCAGGTGGTAGGCCTGGCTTTCCTTCTATCCCTGCTCTCTGCGACAAGATGTAGAGCCCAAAGACAATGTAATATGTTCAGCTGAAAAAAGACTGGGGTGAGAGCAACTGGCATAGCTCAGAAATGTGACTCTGCATTTGTCTAATTCATCTATAATTTCCTATCTTGCTAAATTTTAACCCTGTCTCAGTCTCTCCCATGATCAGCAAGATTATGTGGTTGTTGATGAATTCAGTGGCAATGTCCTTGCCGAATGCATCTAATACTTTCATCTGCATGCAAGGGTCCTGCTGAGAAGCAAGGGAGGAAACCCACTGATTTTGAAATGTCCTGCAACAGGGACTCTATTATCTCACCTCGACTGGATGCCTGGGCTTATAAAACCCATTGCTAAGCTAAACAAACCTTTCCTCTAGCTGTGCCAAGTGTCTGCGACAGAAATCCTTCATGCCAGGGATTTTCCTCCTTGTCCAAGATTTAGAAAAAGGTTGTTTTCTCAGCTGCTTTGAAGCCCAGGAAGAGAGCCAGGGAGGCAAACAAGCCAGTCAGTCTTGCATCAGATAATTCAACAGGCTTTTGATAACCTCAAGTCTTCTGTCCCTTCCTCAGGTTGAACTGAACTCTCCAAGCTAAGGGACAGAAGGGCCGGAAATGCTCCAGACAGGAAGATCTCTGTGGCTGGAAGGAGGCCACAGGATCAGGGGGGCTTGAAGCGTACTCAGTGATCCTCAAAGGAATTCCCTAGTCATTGTGTTAAGAAGAGCTAGAAGGAAAGGTGGCAGAGGTCCAGCTCCCAGCCCATATCTGGATCTTATACTGATTAAAATCTGCTTCATCACTTGGAAAATCACTCTCCATGGAACACTGAAGCCTCAGAACAAAAAGCTTTGCTGGATTATTAGGCAAGAATAGAGAATGAGTTTAATAGTGTCTAAACTCAAAATAGGGCAGTAAGATCTGTAGAAGTAACATAGTGTTGGAAAATGACAGCGTGAAAAAATGAACTGTATTTGAGAAAGTGTGAATTTATTATCTACCTGTGGCTGACTTCAGAACTTCTCTTACAGAAATTGGGGGCAAAAATTAAGTTGATTTAAATCCCTAATGAACTATAATTCTAGGCCCTGGGAAGATTCTCGTAGGAAGTTGGGCCCTGTGGTTACGAGATCTTATTCCCCTACAGAGCGTCACTGTGTTCTTTTGTAACATCTCTCTGGTGATTGTTTAAAAATATTTTCCTATAATATATCAAGTTCCCAAAGCATATAAACTAAAAAAATTAGCTCCTTAGAGAAAACAATTTCTTCAGACCGATAAGATATTATGAGATTGTAATAGTTCAGGGTCAGAGTGGCATTTTTGGTTTTAATTTTTTCTCCATTTTATTATGAAAATTTTCAAACATATATCAAAGTTGAAAAAAATTTATAGTGAATACTCATAAACCTATCAAGTAGAATATACCATTAACATTTTGTACTTATTGTACTTATTTTTTTATCTCTTATAAAGTCATTTATCACTTATCACATCAAACCATCTTATTTTTGTTGTCATTGTTACATTTTAAAGTAAATTGCAAATATTTGTATACTTTCCTCTAAATACTTTAGCATGCATATCATTAATGATAATCTTAACATGTATTCATATAGTTTAAAAACAAATTAGTTTTTTCTTCTGTTAGTGATTTTTCCCAAATTATACTAAAATCAGAGGATTGAGTGACTACACATATATGATAGTATGCAAATCTATATAGTCAAAAATATAGGTCATTAATTCTTTCTATATTAAATATCACCTTTATTAAGGTATAACTTACATGCAATAAAATTCTTTTTTAATGTGGGAATTTAAGATATACAGTCTTCTTCTCTACCAACTGAGCTATCGAAGGCCCAGTTAGCATTTAAGCTATAACCTTACCTCCAGGCACTGTTTTAGCTGCATAAGTTTTGGTAGGTTGTATTTTCTAATTCCCGTGAGATTTATTCTTTGTTTTACTACTTATTTAGGAATGAGCTGACTGGGTGTGTTAAATTTGCACACATATGAAAATTCTCCAATTGTCCTTGCTATTGATTATTAATTTTATTCCATTGTGATTAGAGAATTTTGCATGGTTTCATCCTTTTAAATTTATTAAGGGTCATTTTGTGGCTTAATATATGGTCTTCCAGGAGAATGTCCAATGTACACTTGAGAAGAATGTGCATCTGCTATTGCTGGGTGGAATGTTCTATAGATACCTAATTTATAGTACTGCACAAATCTTCTATTCCCATATTGATCTTCTGCCTACTTGTTCTACCTATTATTGAAAGTCATATTGAAATCTCCAGCTATTGTTAAACTGTCTATTACTCCCTTCAATTCTATCAGTTTTGCTTCACGTGTTTGGGGCTCAGTTAGGTGCATATGTATTTATAATTGTTATGTCTTCCTGAGGGATACACCCTTTTATCATTATAAGAATGCCCTTTTCTGTTTCTGGTAATAATGTTTGTCTTAAAGTCAATTTTGTCTGGTATTAGTATAGCCACTCCAGCTCTCTTTTGGAGACTGTTTATGTGGTATATATTTTTTTATCTTTATATTTTCAGATGATTTATGGCTGACTTTTGTAGATAGCATACAGTGGATTATAATTTTTTTACCCATCTGCCAACCTCTGCCTTTTGATTAGAGTAGTCCATTTACTTTAATGTAATTATTAATAAAGTAGGATATGTATGCCATTTTACTATTTGTTATTCTTTGTACCTTATGGTTTTTATTGCTCTACTTTTTTATTGCTAACTTTTTTGAGTTAGATTTTTTTTTAGTATACCATTTTAATTCCCTTGTTTTTTCTTTTACTATACTTTTTGAATTATTTTCTTAGAGGCTGACCTGGGGATTGCTATTAACTTTTAACTTAAAAACAATCTCATTCAAATTGATACCACCATAATTTCAATTGTTTACAAAAACTTTCCTCCCATATAGCTCCATTCTCTTCCCTTCCTTTGTACTACTTTTTCTAATGTATATCTTTATACATTATATCCATCAACACAGTTGTACAATTATTGTTTTTTACAGTTACCTTTCAAATCAAATAGAAAAAAAAATTATTACAAAAAATATTCATTCATTCCATCATTTATATTTATCTATGTATTTGCCTTTACTAGTACTCTTTATTTTTTTCATGTGGATTCATGTTATCCTATAGTGTCTTTTCATTTCAGCCCATAGGACTCCTTTTAGCATTTCTTGTAGAACAGATTTACAAGTGATAAATTCTCAGATTCTGTATATTTGAGAATGTCTTAACTTCTCCTCCCTTTTTGAAGCATAGTTTTCCTACATACAATTCCTCACGTCTGTCTTTCTTTCACTGATTTGAATACAGGTTCCCCCCACTATCCCAAAGTAGAACATTCATATGAAACTTTTCATAAGCTGAAATGTTGTAAAGCAAAAAAGCAATTACCATTAATTTATACAATTTTTTAAGCATTCCCAGAGCCAAAATTCAATGCACACACAGTGTCTTTATTTCATTCACCATGACTGAAATACTTAGTTATGTCTAGTTTCACAGTAAGCTCTCTCAGGCTTTTCTGCTACCTGAGGACATATCTTGCTAATGGATAAACAAAATAAACTGAGATAAAGCACAGATGCTCACAGACACAGTTCAAAGGTACACTGGCTTGATGCTGAGTATAGTTCCTAGGGAAGGAGCTTGGTGACACCACTCTCAGTGCTTGGGGTATACAGTGTCTCCATCACAGACTGATGGGGAACACATGCTGAATGCTATTTTTCCTTTTCGCCTTTTTTCATAAAAGTGAAAATCTTCATTTCTTTCAGTTAGTGAAAAAAAATTATTGTATATCTTTTGTAAAAATGAAGTGGTATAATGCAAACTTTTGAAAAGCAGGGATACCTGAATGTCATTCCACTGCCTTCTGTGGTTGCTGATGAGAAGTTAGCCAATTAATTTTACTGAGGATCTCATGCACATGAAGTCACTTAGCGACTAATGATTGAACAGCTAATGATTAAACAGATTTCCCTAAATGAACTAATAAGTCTCCCAGCTTTTGCTGAGGGTGTGTGTGTGTGTGTGTGTGTTGGAGCATGACTTCAACATTACAGCAAGCTGTTTAAAACTCCGTCTTAACCTTCACCTCCTGCTTATACAGTCTCGAGGTCAGCTAGAAGTAAGAGCTTAGGGTCTTCTCAGGTCTTTTTTGAGCATGAACAAAGCCCTGCACATGTGCATAGCCTTCTAGATTCCCTGGTATAAGCAGGACCTTTACAGAGGCCCCTCTGGACATCTCCATCCTCAATTTTTCCCTTTATATTTTTTTGGTCAGCTGCTTGTTGGCCCTCCCTGGTAATGGGGCCTTATGCAGCCACGATGGTAAGGAATTACTGCTAATTATTTCTGACAAATGTCCTATGGGTAGAACTGTTCACACACTCCAAGTCAAATAAAGAGAAGCTCTGAGAATGTAGCTTCCAGTGAGCTGTCAGACAGGTCAAATAGTGATCATTCTCTTGGACGAAGTTTTTGGAAAGCTCCAAACCTGTTCTGTCCCCTCCTGAGACTGCTAGGCTGTGACTTATAAAGCTATCATAGTTGCAAGACAGTTGGCCTTCAAAGTGTCTGCAGAGCTGGAAAGGGGAGGATGGGATTATGGAAAGTCAAAATGTACAAATCTTGTTGTTCTGAGACTTACATGCTTTTCTTTAATAAATACTCCTTGGATTGTTGTGAGCCTTTAGTTAATTTTCAGAGTTCTGAAAAAGTTGATTTTGATGTTTTTTTTTTTAATCAAAGTTCTTGTTGCTTTTAAAGAGGTGCAGGTTTTTGAGAGCCTTACTCCACCATGTTGAGTATCCCAAGCCAAATTTTTAAATATCGTTATTCAATATCCATCCGTCTTTGTTACCTCTCTCTATTCAACCCTGCCACTTCCTTTTTCTGTTTTAAACATTTTCAAAATTCTAGAAGATTGTTTTTTAAATCAACTTAATGCTTACACATAATTAAAAATAGTAAATAATATCACTTTGTATTATTTTCCTTTAACTGTATTCATCTCGGCTATCATATTTTCAATCTCTAGGAGCTCTTTATTGTCTTCTATTTATTTCTAATTCTGTGCATCTTATTCTTATTTTTATATCATCATAAACTCTCTGAAGATACTAATTATAGTTATGTTAATAATCTTGCATTACCTCTAATTCCTTATGGTTCTTTTCTTTGGTTTGTTTTGTTGTCTCTTTGATGTAAACAAAGTCTAATGATCTTTGGTCATTCAGTCATATTTAAATTATAAAATATGTTTTATTCTAAAAATATAATTAGAAGCACTGTATATATGGACAGTATTTATAAACTGGTGGCATCCAATGCAGAGTGATCAGTGTCACTACATAAATATACCTGGAATATTTACAGAAAAGAATTCTCCAGTGTCTTACATGGTTCCTGAGAAAGATTTTAAACAAATGCCTCCCCTGTCCTCTGCTTTGTCTGGAATTCCAAGTCTGAAATTTCTCTAATTCATTTCTCTGAAGATAAAGTTTGGCATTCATCCTGGGTTGAAGATTTGTCACTTATCTATCCAAAATGAGAAAGGGTGTCCAACTACTTCACATAGTTCATACACAATTTTTGATTAATCTGTTGTTTTCCTCTTCTCTACCATCTATGATATCTGGAGCTTCCAAGTCTAGCCTCAGGAAATCTTTCAAGTGTTCTGCTATTATATTACATTGGAGGCAATTTGGTTATCAGTTTTCTCTGTTGTATCTTGTCAATTTTCTATCACTTCCTGTTTTCCAGTATTTTGTTGAAACTGTTGATGTCTCAAAGAGATTCCCAATCTCTTTGCCCTTTTGGGCTAATATTGTTATTTCTTTTATTAAATAATTTAATAAATAAATAATTTATTAAATAATTTCAGAAAGCTCATGAGAAAGAACAGAGATAAACACAAGTGGTAGATAGCTCTGCATTAAACAGGAGGCCTTCTTTGTGAGGTTTAGCTCTTCTATTTCCAATCACTTAGTGATTTTGTGTCATTATAATACCAGCTTCAAAGGTCAGTTACATATGCACACCATACATACAAGTAGTATATACACCAAATAACTCCTCTCATGAGTATGCAATATAATTTTTAATTATCATCAACTCATTATTATAGGGGGCTAATAAATGGTGGCTTGGGCACAAGTATAATCATCCTTATTACAAAATGTAAGACACAGTCGATCATGGCTTCAAATCTTGGCTGTATGATTTTGGATACTCTAACCTCTATAAGAACCACTTTCCTCATCTCTAAAATGAGCAAAATGATACCAATTCCACTGACTCTTTGTGAGACCTAAAGAGATGAATGACATTAATGAAAAATGTGGCATCTCATAACAATCTAAGAGATATTGTTTTTCTTTCCTCGCCACTATGGTGGAGGAAAGATGTAAAAATGTAGGGAAGTTACTAACTTCTTTCATCTTGAAGGCTAGAGAATTCAGTTATCTAGTTGCCTCTCCTTGTTGCCTGTGAGAGAGAGAGAGAGAGTGTGTGTGTGTAAGGCTAATGTACACTTTCACACCCAGGCTGTAGCACTGTACATTTAGGTTTCAAATGAGATTTCTAACCATTACTGTAATTAATGTTAATGTTACCATTGGGTGCTGCTAAAAGAAGTAAGAACTGACTGTAGCACTAGTACGTTCATGGCCATCATTACTCCATTTAAACTTTATTTTTAATGTTTTTTTGTTTGTTTAAATCAAAAATTAAGATAAGCACCACCAATCTTAACTTTCAAATAAAGATGTATGAACCAACCAGTCAGTATGAGCTGTCATCTGAATTCAGACATTTTAATCTAGCTCTAAGTAAACCAACAAAATACTGTTACAGGCAATTTCAAGTGACAGAAGTCCATTTCCTTTCTTGACCCTAAATCAGATATATAAAAATGACCAGAAAAACAAGACACTCAGGAGCTCTGTCCAGATGTAGATGCTAAGCTCTCTGAACATCCAGTAAGGCAGGCCATACTTCCCAGCACTGTCCGTGGACCCACAGGAAACAGAGCTGGATCTTCTTGTCCAGGCCCATGAGGAAATACAGCTAAGGCGAGGCTGCTCTAGCTTGCAAGGGTCATAGAAGCAAAGCTGTGGCTATGCAATTATTATGGTAAAAGGATGCCAGGAACTCAGAGGGTGTGTCTTGAATTCTGAAGCACACATCCCTGTTACATCATGCCTGGGCCACACGGGATTTTCTTTAGTCTCACGGGAATCAATTCGAAGAAGGCAACATGTTTCTATGTAAAGAGGCCGAACTCTGGGCTTGAGATATCTGAAAACAGCTGGTCAAGTGGGACTGGTTTGTGTAATGTACCACATCCCTGGCCCTGCTCTGATGGGTGGAGAAACTATTTCTAGTGAGAAATCAACACACTCTTTCTTCAGAGCACGATCAAATTAATTCCCTCTGTTACCACAGCATTCTTTTTATTCCCCTAAAGCCCTCTTCCAGTAGAAAAAGGGACAAAGGACAAGAAGGAAACATGACAGGATTTCAGATGAATTTAAGGGTGTAACAGAGAGACAACAGAGTACCCTTCCCATTCTTTCCTTTAGGACTTAAAGTAAATCCAGTTTGAACTAGACTTTGAAATAAGCTCAGTAAGATGGAGGGAGAGCTGAAGCTTTATGCAGTAATTCTTTTGGGTGGTGTCAGGATATAATCAGGGAACTGTCAGTTTAGTCTTCTGTATTTTAAAGATATTTAATGTGAGTGTGTCTAAATCCTATACTACATAAACATAGAATGACTCATTTATCAAGTATTGTTTGAGAATTAAGGTGTCTTTAACCCACAGAAATAGGCTCATAGACTAACATAATTCAAAAAAGTGGAAATCTACAGGAAGATTTTAGAAAGAACTCGTAAAAAGAGCTTGACAGCAACCAGATTAGATTTATAAGGAGTTTAAAAAGTATCTCTTTGGGAACCCACCAGATTTCCATTTGCGGCCTACTTTAACATCAGGACTCTTGGGGGACTTGGAATAATAATAGTGATAAGAGCTAACATTTATTACTTAAGCTCTTGCTATGTGCCAGGCACTATTCTAAGACATGCAATCCTCATATCAACCTTATGAGGTAAATATTATTATCCTCATTTAACCAATGAGGAATAAAGGTACAGGTCGAGCAAATTTTCTGATTAATATAGGGGAATGTCTAGCTGCCCATACCTAGAACTCTTTTTCTAGAAGCCTGAGAAAAAATGAGCCCACCAGGCAGCCACGTATGGGGTCTGATTTGAGGGGTGCCAGGAAGTCCCTAGTCAAAATCTCTTCCCTCTCACTGAAATTCTCATTAGTATCATATATTTGATGAAATCTGTGTCTTCAGCTGGTCTCCCTGGTTAATGTACAGATATCACCAGGCAGAGCACATTCTCCAGAATGAGTCATTAGATAATCTTGCCTGAAACGGAGGATTCTGAAGCTGAGAATACAGACAAATATTGACGGTCAAAGAGGTCAGAAAACTGTCCAATGTAAGATGTTTCCTGGTCTGGGACAGGTGAACAGGGCCCTTTGTGGGGGCCCAATGCAACCTGGCACTGAGACCCCAGAGGAAGAAGATGGGTGAGTATTAAGTCTGTCATCATGCTAAGTTAGCCCTGCTCAGAATCGTTAGGGATTTTCCCCTCAGCTATCATAATCCCATAAGCACTTTTTTTCCTTAATGTTGACTTAACTGCACTATGGGAGTATTTGCCAGTCACACAAACGACTAGCTTTCCCTCTCTTTTCACCTCCCCACACTCTGAATATATCTTTATGTTTTTCTGATCATATACATAACACATGGTCACTAAGAACAATTCAAGCAATACGAAGAGTTATGAGGAATAAAGCGAACCTGCCCCTTTCTCAGCAATTCTGGGTGAGAGAAACTTTATGTCAGGAATGACAGAGCAGAGTGTGGGAGTCTAAGTTCCCTTCTCTTCCCTAGGGCTCTTCAGAGGTGGGATAGGAGGCAAGTCCAGAAGATCTGGCCTTCAAAAGTCCTAAACTCTTTCTGGTCCCATGCCTTTCTAATGTCAGCTTCAATCTGTCACCCCTCTGCTCCTGGTCTCCTGCTAGGCAGGAACCTGGCTTCTGAAATGGCAAACAGCAACCTTGGCTTGGCCCAATTAGAAAGCACAACAATGTAAAAAGCCTCTTCTTTGTTCTCCCAGGGTGCACATCTTAAATAACAGCTCTCCATTTTTCTCCCCCAAGAAGTTAATCATGTTTTAGAAATAAACTAGAACTCTGCCTAATTACTATTGGACAAAAGCTTTTATTACAAAGACAAGAGCCCACATATTGAAGTTTCCTTCAATGCTCAGGCAGCGTTTTTCTGAAGAATGAATTAGAAGTAACAACCCTAATGACACTGTGGGTTCCTGTATACACAAGCAGAAGGATTTGCCCCTAGAAGAGCCAAGCTAGAAGTCTATAAGGACTGAGATATGAAAGAGGAAGAAAGGCAAGAAAAAAGAGAATGGAAGCAAAAAGCAAAAACCAAAACCAGGTTCAGCAACAAAAGAGCCAGGAGACCTTAGTCTTCTTCTTCACAGCTGCAGAATCTCGGGCACTCAGAAGTCATATGATGAATGAGTGTGATCTTGGGGACAGCATGGGGAATGGGCATCTTATTGTTCTGAGCTTGGATTTATTTGGTGACCTGGAGCAGTTTCCTGAGTCATCTTCCCTTTTAAAATCAGGATCAAGAGGATCAATTAAAGCGGGCTTCATTAAAAGACATTAATAAACAACAATTATATTTAAAGATCCATTCAGTCCAGACCAGTACAGAATAACCTTTCTGGGATATTTGTATGTTTACTTTGGCGTTTCTGGGTAGAAGAGGTTGGCCAAGGTTAATGAATAATGAAAAGCCAAGCATGGCTACAATATTAATAGACTAAACCAGCTATTTCGGAAGTAAAGCTATTGATTGCTATTCTTCTAGCTTGGATCAAAGTTGTTTTTTTTTTTTTTAATAATTAATAGAATACCTAAATTCTTTCTGATATTAGTTTAAGTAACACAATATTTCATTCATTTTAATGTCATCATCTTCTCTACTACATTTCTGCATATCCATAACCATGAAATAATATGCTGCTATGAAAAAAGATTAGTAATTATGTTTACGTGGAATGATTATCCGTGATGTATAGATGATTTAAAAAGTAGGTTAGAGAACATTATAGATGGTAAGCACGCTCATTTTCACACATGCATAGAAGATTATATACCTCTGGAGGATTTCCCTCCTACTCTATATTATTCTATATTGCTTTTTTCCCCCCTACAACAAGAATGAATTATTTTTATATTTTCCATTTCAGAATAAACTAAAATATCCTTTCCCTCGTACAGGTAGAAAAAGTCAGGTTAAAGAGAGAGTGAGTGCTCTGCCATACTCAGCCATCAATCTAGCCAGGATATGCAATTCGTTGTGGCCAGAAATTCCCTGTTGAGCAAGAATAGACTATTGTTGAATGCCACTGAAAGCAGATCATGCCAGAATGAAAATACAGAACCTAAAAAGGGCAGATACTTTGCAATTATATAAAATCATATTTACAGTAAGTATAAGCAATGGTTACTTACAATTGAATGACTTATTTCATGTTATACTAATTCAACAAATGTTTACCGAGTACTTCCTATATCCCACGTTCTGAACTAGATAATAAGGAAAACAGAGATGAACACGATGAGGCCCCTGCCCATAAGAAGCTAAATGGCCAGCTTTGAAGTAATCCAGAAGGCCCCAGGAATCCAGAAGATGACACATGCTGAAAAATACACTTGCTTCCCAGCTCTTTGCCTTAGGGTGAACAGTAATCCTTGGCTTTTGTGGCTTAAATGCCTGTACTTTCAACTTTCCCAGATCAGTATTCCTGTAGAGTATATGACTGATATATCTATATAATTTTAAAGTGCGTTTTCTCTCTGTCAGACACACAGACCCCCTGCATATGACCCAAAAGTCCTCACCACTGGACTACCAGATTTTTAACTCCTTGAAAACCATTCTTGGCTCTCTACTATCTGCTTTTAAACTCTTCAGCAGGTACTTCTCAACCTGGGCCAACTCATTGCTCTAGTCTCATCTCTCAACTCACCCACTCCTGATCACTCTCAAACCTGACTCTGCTAATTAAACCTGGCAAGAACGCCTTTACTTGGCCTCTCCTCTTTTCCCTGAAAGAACTTCTTTAGACCCCGGCTCAAAAGTCACCTCCACTGTGAAGCCATCCTTCTTCACCTCTTTCCTCTGTCTCAGACAGTATCAGTTATCCCTCATCTTCTCTCTCTACTTTAAGAGGTTCTGGTTACAGAATGAATAGGCTCTTACTCAGCCCATTCAAGTTGTTAAAATAATGAAATACTGCCATGCCATTTGGCAAATAGCTGCTGTTCCTATGGCCCCCAAAGGGGGTTGCTTCCCTAGCCCTACATGATTCATCAACTAAGGGTCACAGTGGAGGGGGTATTCCAAAACCCCCTTCCCCCAAAGCCTGGCATCTTCTTGCCTGGTCTCTTCCTGTGCAGGACCAGTTAAATATTTTTATTATCCTCCTGCCCATCACACTACATTATGGTTAGTGGTTCCTAGGCTTGCCGATCCAGCTAAATTTTTAAAATTATGTTTTATTTGTCTTCGCTTTTTCCAGAGCCTCATCTAGCACACAGTAGATGTTCAGTAAAGGCCAGGTTGCTAAATGGCCACAGTTCCAAAATTATCACTAATTTCACTTCAGTTACTTATTTGATGCCACTTTTGAACTGGAAAGAATATTTTACAGCCCATCATTAATGATTAAGTGAGACTAAACCAGAAAAGGTTGTATTTTTGTCATGGGAGAAATGACATAAAAAACTTTCATAAAGCTTAATATGTGACAGAGAAGCCATAGCTAACAAAAACCCCCAAATGATTTTTAATTGCTTTTAAGCCATTAGTTTTAACTTACCCTTTATCTGAACCTCTTCAAAGAGCCTTATAAACCAGAAAATGTAAGTTTGCTGCATTGAATGTAAGTTTCATGCATTTTTCTCTCTACAGTAGCGGAGGTGAAAAATGAAAAGGTCAAAAGAGAACCAAAGAAAGAAAAAGCTAACGTGAAAGGAAGAAGAGGAGAAGCAAAGGAATCATCTAGAAACTAGGACCTGAATAATCAGAACTCATCTCTATCTACTGGACCTGAATAATCAGAACTCATCTCTATCTAGTGGGAGGACATAAATACCAATTTAATAATAAAGGTTCTCATTATTAGAATTTTCTGGCCTCATATTTGTATATAACATCTAATATGTGTATTATTCAGTACTCTTTCTGTTGTAAGTCACAGACATGCAACTGAGACTAAACAAACAAACAAAAATTACTGGCTTACATAACTGGAATGTTCAGGGGTGACTGACCTCAGGCACAGTTGGGTCCAGTGCCTCAGATGACCTCAGAACCTCACTTTCTCACTTATGGAATATCCTCTCTCAATCTCTTGGTTTTGTTTCCCTCAGGGTTAGGACTTCACTGCCATTGTCTACTGAGTTCCTTCTGTATGGTGGCAAAGATGGCTACCAGGAGCTCCAGGGTTATGTTCCACCTAACTGGCGACCCAGACTGTTCCAGCTAAGTCCTGGGTCTACTCTAAATGACTTAGCCTGGGTTAACTGACTACTGCAAACCAATCTCTAAAGAAAGGGCATGAGATCCTTCCACTGATCTCTAGCCAGTAGGTACATTCAGCCCTACCTGGATAACGCAGGCTGAAAATTGAAGAGGGGTGTTTCCTTTAAGAAATCAAGGTACAGATATAAAAGAGTAAGAGACTAAGGGCAAGCAAAAATACCAGAGGTCTACCATGTCATTTATGGAGCAAGATAATCTAGTGGCTAAAAGGTACTTTAGTTACACAGACCTGAGTTTGACTCCTTTTCTACCATTTACTAGTCACTTTAACTTCAGAACATTCTTTAACCTCTCTGAGCCTATTTCACCACCTGTGAAATCAGTGTACTAATATCCACTTCACAGTGTCACTGTAAGAACACAACTCATAGTATATTGTAAAGACAATGTTCTATAGCTCTTATCATGTGCCTGCCACAGAAATAGCAGCTTAATGTTATCAGCATGCTCCAGAGAAGCTATGGAAAGCACCAAGGCTATACCACACAAAGGCTCTTTCCTGGGAAAGAAGGTACATAGTCATAACCAGATGCAAACCATGGTATACAGCCTCACTTTTCAGCACCTCTGGAGTCCACTGGTTTGATCTTGGCTCTCGATCAGAATCTCCACCTCCAATTCCTTACACTCTTCTCAGCCCAACATCACATTTGTTTTCCCTCTACTATACAAGCTCAGTAGGATAGGTGATCTCAGTTGTTCGCCAAATTGATCACTTTCTATATACCTGTTCATGATTTTGGAAAGGTCCTAATTCTAGATTTCTCAATATAAGAATGCTATAACTTGAAAATGCCTTGTTACAATTTAAGGTGAGTCAGCAATTAAGATTGCTAAGTATGCTAATTCCAAAAATTTTATTATATTTGGCCCAGTGATAAAGACTGAGGAGGCAGGGACTCAGGAAAGCCAATTGATATTAAGTTATGTCTGCAGAGTTGTACCTTAAACTTAGCAAATAATAAAGAACGACTAACAATTACTTAACTTCTTTGTGCTTTAGTTCTCTCATTTGTGAAATGGAGATAATAGTACCTACTACAAAGATGTGATCGTTAAATGGATGATTACATGTATAATGGTACACAGTTAAGCACTTGATAAGTGTTAGCTGTGTTTGTTACTGTTGTTAAGCATGATAGCACCGGAAGTCAGTAAATTAGTGATCTTACTGGTCTTTTGACAAATATGAGACATTTTCCTTTTGAAAGAAGGAAGATTTAAGAGATCTGACCAGGATTATGGATTTAGAGACATGTGCAGCTGGGAAGACAATTCAGTGATCTCTTCCCCATTTGTCCCTTTGTTGTAAATCTCGTCGACCAGCACTGCAAGCATAGTGTGACTGTGGAAAGAAAGTCTGTTGTTCTAGTTTGCTGTTGGCTTTGGGTTCCATAACAAGAGTCTCTGCCTACCTCTGGACCTCATATACAGAGAGTTGAGAGGAAAATTTTGCCAAAGTTCAACTGCATATCAAAGAAAGCCACAGAGCTAGAGAACTCCCTGAGGACCCACACAGCCGCTTTGTCTACTGCCAAGCCATGGCCCTAATGCATGGATATGTCTGTAAGCCAAGAGCCAAAGCCACAAAGTTCCACCAGTTTATTTAGCCTTGGCATTTCAACGTACTGAGGGAACTATTATTTGGGTTGTTGTCTCATTGTTAAGGGGTAAAAACAGAAACATCCCCGTCATCGGAAAACTGGTTTACTAAAATCACCACCACTACCCCAATCCCACCCCTACCGTGAGAATGGCTTCACTGTCCTGTGTGACGAAATGGAGCAAATGCCAGCTTTTCCCCACTTGCGAGCCCTGATTTCTTTGTGGCCATTCTTTCCCACGGGCTGACTTAGATAGGTCAATTTCTGTATCCCAAGGTAGGCGCAGCCCAGCAGCCAACATCACCAACGCAGAATATGGGAATGAGGTCCACCTCTATGCCAATCCCTGCTCCTTTAAAATAAAGCACTCTTGATGGTTTAATTTCTATTCCAATAGCTTTCCAAATCTTCCCTAACATCTTTCCCCCTTAAAATGTACAAACAAAAGGATTCTTCATTCCTTCCACCTCTAGGATTTGCTTGTTTCTTCAAATGGTACCCCCAAATCCAGTGACTGCAACTTTTCTCCCTGGACACCACGATACTTTGAATTCTAAAAATATCCCCAAATGAAAAGCTACATAAAGGACGTACATGAGAAAATTCTGAAGTTACAAATAGGAGCTTGTCATCTTTGGAGAAGTTTATTTCATGTAAGTCTACAAATACATGTTGGGCATCTGCTCTGTGCATTTTGCTGGGACTTTTAGGAGTGAGTCAGCCCTGCTTTCTAATTTAGCTGAACATCTAATGTGGCAGGGAAGAGGCAGCAGGTAACTACACTTAAAACCATATGCACTGGGAATTCAGAGAGCCACTTTTTCATGCTGGTTGGAAAGAACGTAAAGAAATGGTATCACCAAGGCCAGGCCGTGAAAGAAAAGTAGGATTTCTTTAAGTGAAGGGAATACCAGGCAGGTAATACAGTATGAGCAAAGAAAATAAAGCTGGAACGCTCTAGACACTACCACACACTGTAAAATCTTACTGGAAACATCTAAATTATGAGTAAATGCTAAATTATGAGTGGAAAAAAGGTAGTAGAAGTGCCAGTGATACTTCTTATCTGTGAATTCTGTTTGCATGTTGAAAATTCATCTCTCTCTAGAAGCTTTTATTATGTGAAGCACACAAGTTTTTTTTTTTTTTTTTTTTTTTAATAAATTTATGTTTTCAGACAGGAAAATGCAGTCCTCGAGAAGTGACTTACGCGAGCCTGGGCAAAGGTCAGTGTCCTGAACTCTGCAAGTGACCAGGCTGGAGGCAGACCTCAGCATTCCCGTTTTCTGCATTACCATCAGACCACCCTGCCATCTAATAAAACCAACTCCATGTCTTGGGTTTGAACATTCAAAAATGGAAAGAAATGTGACAGGTCAAAATCTCAGATTCCCTTTGCTTTTTGATTGCTTGCAAATCCACATTGGGCTCACATATCTCTCTCTTCTCATTTGTCAGCATCTGAATTTGTTTGGTTGTCGTGTGAGTGATGAAAACTTAAAAGCTATGTTGATATGTACAGCATGTGGAAAACCACTGCCAGGTTCTCTTTGCCCTGGCAAGGCCTACGGTACATATACACATTCTTATGCACCCAAACAGTCCTACTCGTCCACTTGTGCACACACTCAACATCACTAGGCATTCGTTTAAAAAACACAGAGTACTGTGTACTGACTTGATGGGAAGCCATGGGCTTAGTTCTCAGACACTGGCCAAGAAGAGATGGGATCCAACCCATCCCTAGACCACAGGAAAAATACTTTCGACCACAGAGCTGGCTGCAAAATATTCTTTTTGTAGGAAACAAAATGTTTCCAGCCCTGAGATTTTTTTTTTTTTATTTTGGTCCTTTCACTGTTATTGAGTAGGAAAGGCAAATGCTTAAGCAAGAGGCCAAGTAAACATCTAAGGAAACCAAAACCAGGCTCCTTTGCTGGGAGAGTGGAACACATGGTGAATGAGAAGCATGCCGGACAAGCTTTGGGGGCACAGCAACCCAGACAATTCTTTATGTGTTTATGAGCCCAGTTTAATTCCACTCCACTGCAACTTTACTTATTAATTAAGTAGACTTGGACAAGAAACTTCACTTTTCCAAGCCTCAGTTCTCTAAGTGTCAAGTGTAAATAATAATAGTATCAATGTCATAGGTTACTGTATAGAACAAATGAAACACATAAAAGTTACACAATGCCCAGCACATAGTAGGTACTCAAGAAACAGGCTTAGTGAAGGTAGGTTCTCTAACTCTTAAAGGTCACTAGAGGACTATTTTTGTAGACTGCTAGAATCCGATGATTTCCTAGAGATTAATATCCCAGCCTCCATATTTTCTAAATAAGGAAAAAGTCCCAGAGAGATGAAAAGGTGTGACCAAATCATCCAGTCAGTAGGGCTGGAGATGAAACTCTGCAGAGCAAGATGCAAAGAGTAAAAAAAGTTAAAGTAACTCACATTACAGAGAACATGATTTGCTGTCAGTTGTCAGTGGATCTCAGATTTTAGTGTACCTATGAATCACCTAAAGAATACATAAAATGCAGATTTCTAGGCCCATTCCTAGTACTGCTGATTTAGTTTGGGAAGGCTCAGAAATCTATGTTTAACAAGCTCAGCAGGTGGATTCCAAGAAGTATTCCTCTGACCTCTGGTCAATAAACATTACAAGGGGAAGTCATCAGCCAAATAAACAACAAAGCAGAGTACCATGGTTATATTCTAAGGTTTAGCACAAATAAACGATGTGGCATGCCCTACCATAACAAATGAAGAATATTCCCATTATATAAAATAGTAAATGAAATATAGCATGGCACTGATTCTTCTTCTAGATCATTAACTATTTTATAGAAGAGGAAACTGTGACAGAGTTGTTTGCCCAAGATTACGTATTTAATTAGAGTCAAAGCTAGAACTTAATTCTAAAATATCATCTGTTTCACAATGGAGAATCTTTTTTCTAAGTACCTAGAAGTGAAGACAGTGGTTTATGCATGTATATTTTATGCCAGAATTCATGCATCAATTTTAATCCCTGAAAGAATTAAAAATACCACCCATTTACAAATGGAAAAATTTCCCCCTATTATTTCTGGGGCTATGATTCATTCCATCAGCTCTCTTGTAGGCTAATGGAAGAAACTTGGTTGGAAGCAAGTAACAGTGTCATACAATGCTGAACATTTCAGAGACACCAGAAACTGTATTCACATTGGTTGGTGTATACCACCTTTCTTTTCATTAAAATTCTACTCTTCTAATGTAAAACATACACCTGACCCTGAAGTCTATAAAGTTCTGTATGTCATCAAATAACCACACAAGTATTCTAGTTAGTGGTTACTATGCTAAAGATTTGGGACCTTCTTAGGCACAGCCCACATAAATCGGTATAGGATTGGATTCAGAGTTCTCTAAAAGATGGAGTTTCAGCTATTCTCTGTAGTGATAGAACATGAATATGTAGTGATAGCAATTTCTGGGGTTTTGTTCCCACAGACTAGAAATGATGATTACTTTCTACTTCTTGGTCCAATACTAAAGGACTGAGAAGGTAGACAAGTATAGCTCCTCCACTTCTACTTTTCTTTGAATGAATGCTTTAAGGTGACAATAATCTTCATCCCCTAACAGAGTCTCTTCTGAAAAATACTATAAAATGTAGGCAACATATCGAAATGAAAGCCATGGCCTGTTTGAAGAAAACAATAATGTATTCTTCAGTTGGATGATGCCTATCCTCATAAGAATCTCAGAATGCTCCAAATAAATCAGTAACGATGGCCTTAGAAAAAATTTATTAGGATTTAGGTCAGTCTTAATAATTATTGTCATTGGCCAAAGAAGGGAACTATAGAATTCTTCTTATAGAATTGGAGGTGGAAACTGAATTAGAATCCAAATACACAGCTAACCATGTAACCATCCTGGCCTTTGGAGCTGCTCCTCAGTTCCATGTCATCAGTGCATTCAGAGAATGCCAGCTCCTCTTCTCCAGTGTGAACCCATTAAAGGATGGGCGCCTGCCATGCTTTCAACGAGGGAGGGGCAGGGTATGCATACATGTATCTAGACCCTGGAACATTTCAACATATTTCTTTTAGAGGAAGTTCTATTAGTTTCAAACCCCTAACCCCATGAGGCATTATTTCTAGTCATTAAAATGTTTGCTGAGCTTAGATACATCTGGAAAGTTTTGGAAAATCCCACAGGAAGAAGACTGGGCCAAGTGAGCTCCTTTTCTCATGCCATTCAGGAAGCACTGCACAAATGTTTGCCCTCCTAGACAGCTCAGCCCCAAAACCCAACTCTCAAGGCTGGAGAATCATGGTAGACATAGGAACCCTTTGGGGAATATGGCCAATGGAGAATATTTGGGGTCTTACATTAACTATGTGAGACCCTGTCAGTCAAAGTCCATCAGAAAAACAGAACTCACCCCAGGTAGTTTAAGAGAGAGAATTTAATGTTGGGAACTAGTTACAAATGTGTTGGAAGACCTAAAAGGAAAAGAGAAGAAAGTGAGGCAAACCAAAGATTAGTGGCAGTACAAAGCCACCACTGTCCCTAGGGCTGGAGGAACAAAGGAAGAGGCTCTGCTACCAGAGCCCAGAGGACGGAGTTGCCCAATTCCAACTCTTTGTGGAGCTGAAACCACAAAAGGATCATGAAGGAAGAACTAATGTTACTGCCTGAAACACTACTGGCAGCAGAGTGGCTTCTCCCATACTCCTGCCCTTCGTCCTCTCTCCAGGGCCTCAAACTAAGCAGAACTAGTGGAAAAGGAGCCAGGGAAGTGCAGATTGTTGGGTCAGTTCCCTGTGATACCAAGCAGAGCAGGGGAGAGGCAGAGAGTGGACCTAAAAGCAAAGGAACAACTGACTGGCATGACCCACTAAGGCAGGGATTCCTGATTCTCAATTTATACATGGAAATCTTTTAGAAAACCTTGAGGCCTAAACTGGTAGTTCTCCAAATTAGCTACTGATTCCTCACCTATGGGCTATAAGTTTGCCAGAATTTACTGAAGAGGAAGACATAGCTATCCACAGGGCCCTCTCCTCCCTGAGTGCTCACAAAGCTAGTTTGCATCGTACACTTTGTCCACAAACTTCATTTTTCACACATTCTAATGACCATTGTCCCTTGACAGAAGCCAGGGTTCTAAAAGCAGGAAATAGCACTAAGGGTGAAAAAGAACACGACAGTCTGGAAGCAATGGTGGTGGGGTGAAGAAAATTTTGACTTAAGATTCTGCACAATTATAAGAAATCCCTTTTGACCTCCAAGCTAATTCCTGATGGCAGTCATTGAGTCTGGGTGGAAGAGCGGAAGCAGCAACACTGTCACATGAGCAGGGAACTAGGCATGTCCCGAGCAGGGCTAGCTCTTGTCTCCCTCCCAGGCCTGCTCGCCCTCCTGCACCAGCTCATTCAGTGAGCAACAACTGCATCCACTCACTCACAACAGAAATGACTCCTCCTTCCAACCTCCTTCCAGATCCTTTCTCTCGGTGCCTAAATGCTGCAGATCCTATCTCCTTACCATCTCATATATCTTCCTTCTCGATCTCAAAATGGCCTGCTTCGGTTCAGGGTTTTTTTTTTTTTTTTGCATCTTATTGCAAATTCCTCCAAACCTGTATGGCAAACTCCTGCCTAAGAGAACCCTGTAAAGTACAAATCTGATGCCACAGCTCTGCTGGAAGTCTCTCATTGTGGCTTCTGAGAACCTTGAGGATCAGGTTTGAATTGGCCTATCTTTCCTTTCCTTGCTTTATCTTTATATACACACCCCATTGGCCTGCCTCCACCCATTGTACAGACACCCACATAGCCTCTTCTTTGCAGTTCCTACCACAAAGCCTTTATTCATATAGCTTCCTCAGCCTCTTTTCTTTGAATCTTTCCCTGACTCTGCCTTCCCTTCTGAGTCCTGACCATCCAACACTGATGCTCACACTATGCTGCCACAGTTCACTCAGTCTCTTCTCTGTATTTACATGTCTACCTTCCTCTACGAGCTGTTCTCCCTCCACGAGTATGATTTTTCAGGGCCGGAAACTGGGCTTTATTGGACTTCATATTCCCAGCATTTGGCACACATATCTACCCAGATAAGATATGAAAGTAGAAAAAGAGGATGGAGGGAGGGAAGGATGAAATGAAAAGGGAGTGTCCAACATAAAGAATACTTAATGGTCTAGTCTAGATAAAAATAGAAGAGTTATAAGAGGATCCATGCCTATGGTTAAAGCACACACAAAAGACTATTATTAGAATTACAGCCTCTAGAAGATTTATTGCTAAAAATTTCAAGCTGTAATGTATACCATTTCTTAATTGAGGAAAAGTATTAGATTTTAAGGAGATGAAAAAAGTGACCAAGACTTCACAGATGCTATGGCAGTCACTCAGCCAACTTGTCTCAGTGGGTTTTCTTTGAAAATACTTGGCCTTTGGACAACCAAAACATGTAATGAGACCCCCTATGCACAGGGGTCCTAGAGATGAATGAAGCCTTTGGTAGAAATATCTGCTGTTTAATTTAAACTGAGATTACAGGCTGGTTCCTAAGGACTGGCCTACTCAAGTCAATGGGATCAAATGCTGACAGACTGTTAGCAGAGCCAGTCACAGGGATCTAAATGAGAAACGTCTAGATGAGAAGAGGGGGAGAAGGGTGTAAAAAGGTAAAGCTAGTGCCAAAATGGAACCACAAGTAGGAAATGGAGATTAGTCAAAAAGAAAAGCCTCAGATTCCCATGCAGATCAGTATAGAAGAATATGTCTAGAAAGAATACTGTATAAATAGCTACAAATAAGAGAACACGTTAGTATAAGCATGGCTGTTGAAGGGTTAGAGGCCACATTGGATCTGCTGAAACTGTGTTTTGAGGAGGCAACCATCAGAGAACATAGAAGTGCCAGAATTTTCCCATTTCACCAGACATTGTCTGAATCTTCCGTAGGGTACTGGGATAATACTTTCAGAGAAGGACAGACAATTCAGAAAGGATTGAAAGGTAAACTATAAAACTGATTATTATGTGGGGGAAAGTGCCTTTGCAAGGAAAGAGTGAAGGGATAAATGTCACTTATATGTCATTTTGTATCATCTACAAGGAAAGGGATGTCTTACCTGGTACACTACTGTACCTCCTGCAGGCTTTCCCTGGAGGAAGCCAAGGACTGGTGGGCACAGGTCTATCCCCACTGGAGGCCAGACTCCACAGAGACTCTCTCTTTCTGTTTTGACATTAAATGCAGAACACTGAAGCTGAACCCAGAACATGGAAAAGATGCTGCTGGAAAGGTCAGAACGTGGAAGTTGAGAGATGAAGGGTCAGCACATTCCATGACTAGATGGTAAGATTCAGGAGACCATGTCCCATGGAGCTCATTCCACCTCAAGAGTGCTCTGTTGCCACATAGAGCCATACGGTTAAGAGAAATAACTAATTATTTAACAGAGATAGAAAAAGCTCTCTCAAGTCAATGAGTCATTCTACACTTGGAAGGGAGCGTTCCACCTTGTACAGGCACTGAAGGGGGCTGCACCACAGTGGTTAAATGGAGAAATTTTGTGCAATTAACTCGAAGTAGTGTGAATAAATAGTCGTATATTAACACAACATTCAATAGAGGATAATGGTTAAAAAACCCAGGGATGGGGTGATCCTTAAAAGCCAGGTGATTCAGAGTGATTTTTTAATGTTCTATAATCCTCAATGTACTCATCTTTAAGGTGTACCTAGTAATACCTATCGCATAGGGTTGCTGTGAGGCTTGAATGAGAAAATGCCCACAAGGTGCTTAGCAGAGTAATTGGCACAAAGCAAACTCTTAATAAATGATTGGGCAGACAGAGCCAAGCAATTGGAAAGCCAGGGCTATGAAGGCTTTGGGTGATTTGTGCTCAATCCCTCCCAGATATACTAGGTACCTCAGTCCTAACATTTTAAGGTTTATAACGATGTACCTCTTTCTGGAACTCTGACATTCAGAGAATTCTGTTACTTAAAGTCATGGATCATAATCCCAGCTCAACCTCTCTTTGCCAATTCTGAGTCAAGGATTCAGAAGGTAGGCAGTGGGCTACAGCCACTGTAGCTTGGCTCTACAAAGGTGTTCTCACAATCGTAGTTCCTTTGGTAACAATAAAACAAGGGTCCAAGACTCAAGCACACATGCTCTTTGTCCTAGATGCCAGAACTCTTAAGCTCTGCCAAGCCAAGAAGGGAAACTTTCAGAAAGAGACCCTCTGTGGAAAAATCTGTGCTTCGAGCATATGAACTCTAAGGCAGTTGCCAGGAGCCACTGACTGATTTAAAAATCCAGTGAAGGTTATTGCATGTGGAGAGAGGGACGACAGTGTAAGGAGTGTGTCAACTCTATAGTAACTGAAAACTCCAAATTATTTAGAGCAGCAAAACCCAGGAAAGCTCGATGACTTATATTGTAAATGACAACCACTCATGCACTGGATGATGTTTAACTATCATAAAGTGTTATGGTAACATAATCAGACTCACATAAATTCAAATCAAATGCTAGGCACATATTTGATTTGTTTTCCCTTACACCTTCACCACGGTAATCTTTTGTCTGCTTCCCATCCCCCTACACCTAATTTCATAAGCTATTAAGATTGTGGAATGGCCTGAGGCCCCACCCTCCCCACTGCTCCAATCAGGCTGAAATGCAAACCAGTGTTGTACCATGCCGTGACCCTCTTGCCAGAGAAGACTCCTGGAGAGAAGCGGAGGTCACAGACCCAGGCAGTGCACCACCTCAGGCATCCACACTCCCCCAGCAACAGCAACCAGACTATAAATTCTCGAAGCTGGATCTGCCTCAGCTACATGTGTGACAAGCTGTGCTTTTCCAATCATATACATAGACAGGGCAAGGAGCAGTTATGAATCATGGTCACATGCCAGGAGTATTTCTAAGGCAAATAGTGGAAAGAGCAAGAGAAAAAGCAAGAAGCAGCTCATCATCTTCTTCCTGACTTCCCTGTCTCAGAGTGGAAGGTGCTGTCCTAATATGTAATTCAGTAAGCTTTGGAGGTAAGCTAAATGACATTCTAGATCTACTCATCCTTTGGGGAAAATCAAAGAGAAAGTTAATAAGAACCATTCATTGCAAGCCAAAAGAATCATCACTTAGTCAAGACTTCATTTTCCAGCACCTCATTTTAATCCTAAAAGTTTTTAAAATATGCCTACATCTCACAGAACATGGTAAAGTAAAAAGAATTTAGGTTCTGGAGTTATAGAAACTTGGTTTTAAATCTTGATACTACTATTGAATACAAGTTATTTAATCTGTTAGCCCAGTTTCTCTCTTTGTAAAAAGGGAGATGATAAGATTTATGTGGAAGGGGTGTTTGTGAGAGCGAATGAAATAATGCACAAGAGAGGATGGACCACATACCTGTAACCATAGGTGCTCAATAAATCTAATTCCCTTCCATCCCTAGAAAATAAAGAAGGCTTAAATTGTCATTGTCTAGAGCATTGGAACTGAACAATGATGCTCTTCATTACCAAACTATGGGACTCTGAGATGGCAGAAAATGGGTCCCCACACAGGCTGCCTCCTGCCTCTTACCTCCTTTCCTCTACCTCCCACTTTGACACAGACTAAAAAATACAATAACCATAAAGCCTCTCTTATGCTGAGAAGACCAGACAAAAAAGTCCAGCAAACTCCAGTTCTCCCAAACCACTAACCCATGAAGATAAGTTATAGGAAGCTCAAGATTTAAGAGTGACCCTAGATAAGCACAAATGACCACTTGCAGGAGAGGGCCAGAGAAATCAGCCCTGTTTGCAGGATGTTGTCTACAGGGAAAGTCCTTTGGTTGGAAAGTCCATGTTCATAGAAAAATTCTACTTGGAAAAATTCATTTATTTACATGTTTGGGCCCAAGAATTTAAAATGCTGACTGTTTTATCTGGTAATTCATTGTAATGTGGGAGTAGGATAGTACCTTTTAAAAATACTTTTTCTGCAGAGTTCTGTAGAACCTTTTGATTGGGCTTGGGGGTGTTTTTTGTTCAGAGTTTACCTACTAAAAGTTAGCACAGTAAAGTGAAAATAGCAGATGAGGAACTGGGAGAATTTAATTCTATTTCCATTTCTGTTACTAGTTGTGTGACCCTGAGTAAGTCACTCCACCTCAAAGGGCTAACCTTCACCCCTCTATAAAATGAAGGGGCTAGAATAGAGTGTGGGTTCAAGGACCACCCCTCAGTGACCACGGGGTGTGCTTGCCCTCTCTGAATGGTCATTGGGGGCGGGCCTGGGAATCCTCATTGTTAACAAACACCTGTGGTGGTTAACCTCACTGCAGTTGAGAATCACTGGATGAGATAATCTGCACAGGGCATCTCTGATGGGACACTTTCGGATCCTAAATGGTTTGTTCTACTAAAAGTTATAATTCGGTTTATAGTTTATGTAGATATTGAATCCTTCTCTTCCCTTTGCTTTTTCTAACCAAAGATGTTGACCCATTTTCTTCTCACTCACAGTTAACCAACCAAGGCTAAAATACAACATCCCACTCAATCTTCATTCTCAAATGAGCCAAATAAATTTCAGTGTCCTTGACTCTCAGGTCACTGAGTGTCCAAGAGATCTTGTAGCTGTTTCCTATATTGTTTTCCAACTGAAAACACTTGTCTTCCCCAGTCCGACAGTGAGGTCTTCAATTTGGTTCCAAAGCCTGTGTCTCTTCTGCTTCCTGCAACAGCTGAGATTTCTCTAGAAATCTCTCAGCCACATATTTGCCCTGGTTTACTTAGCAAGTTAGAGCTGGGAAGGTCACTGCTTAAGGAGATTTGGTACCAGACAGTATGTAAAAATAAAACTAATCACAGCTGGAGGAGAATGACAGAGGTGACAAAATGCTGGTGAAATGAGTGACTCATTAAAGCAGAAGTCACCTAAACACTCTGAGTGAACCAGTCATTTGGGTCCTTATGGTCAGAGATCATGATCCACAAAAAGAAAATTAAGACATGGACTGTCTTCCATGAAAACAAGTGCATTCAATTTACAGAAGTATTCTTTGCTCACAGATACATCTCTACCTTTTGGTGTTAAAGCAACTTTTCCTTTGGGAAGTGGTGGGAACACTTAATTTTACAACTCTACTTGATAAAAAGAAAAAGACATCTAAAACCTTATCGTGGTTCCCCCACCCGTGTTTTGTTTTGATTTCGATTTGAACTTTTATTGACCCCATGGGGCTCAAAATCACCTAGGAAAAACTCTCACCCTCAGCAGATGTACATGGTCAGTTACAGCCAAAGCATCTCAAAGGGAGACCCCTATCTGAGGCACAGGAGCAATTGTACTGATGCATCTCTAACTGACAATTGCCAATGGAACTTCTTTAAGGGAAAGTTTTTTCTATCTGAGCCAATTCAGAAGTAGTAATTTTTTTAGTACACTGACCTTTTTTTGAAGGGAGCTCCACTGAGGTTTTTGTTCTTGTTTTGTTTTTGTAGGTGGTGGGAAGATACTGATATTCTTATATCGACTGTGGAGATAGAAACGGGAAGTGTGCCCCTTGGGTATCTGTGTTGTTCTTTCTCAGAGGGAGCCTATCTTTATGCTCTGTGAGTCTCGGCTCACTGTATTCATTTGCTCTTGCTGCTTGCTTTCAGGTAGTACTTCCTCAGGTTTGAATACATTTGCCTGGTGACCTGAAAAAATAATCATTTTAAATCACCCTTCTGGGCTCCCTTTTTATGCATTTTCCCATTCTGATCCATACCTGTTAGAGTACTTCTGATGAAGAGTGTGGGCAGGGGGGTTAGATTTCACACTTGAGCAGCTCTGAAAAGGGAGTGAACATTCATACCCAAAGCAATGTACTTGGCTGGAATTCTCTGTTCTCTCTGCTATTTCTGCAGATATTTATGCTTAAAAAATAATTTCTCCCACTCTTGAAGCACAGCCAAACTTCTCCTCTGGCTGGATCCAATCACAAAAAAAAAAAAAAAAAAAAAAAAAAAAAAAAAAAAAAAAAAAAAAAAAAAAAAAAAAAA